>VIBL01000067.1:0-1200000 GCA_008271625.1 Lutraria rhynchaena
TATCAAGTGAGTAAATGGTAGCAAATTAAAGTCAAGATCAGAACCTTAAAAATATTACAACTACCACAGGCATACTGTTACATAGTTACTTTTGGAGTTTCAAATCCAAAATATCATACCTGACTGATAGATTATTCCTTCCAATGCTTCCAGAGCTTCTTGATTTGTGGCATGCTCTTGTTTCAGTACCAGTCTGCTTTGCTTTACAGATGGAAACCTCTCACAGTCTTTCACTTTGCTGTCTGTTTAGGCAATGTATTTTGTGTGTTTTTATATAATGTAGGAGAATCTGAAACAAGATGAAACAAACATTTCTAACATCTTTAAGACGCCATCATTGAACAGTATAACAACATACAACTAGTCATCTGAATACTTGAATGGAACAGAATACAGTACAACATCATAATAATGAACACTAATTTTGATGGGACACGGGGGCCTGAGACAAGCTTTTTTTGTAGTTATGCTCACATTGTTGAGTGGAACCTAAATCAGCTTTATGACAAGCATTTGCAATTAATGCGTTGAACATTTGTTGAAGCTTTTCACGAGGAATGTTGTCACTAAGCCATCTTTTGTATGGTAGACCTTTATTAATGTACACTTATCATGGCTTATGCTTAAGAGCACAGAACTTATCTGAACACAATGAATGATTTCTAAATTGATATGGATACAAAGCTCTTAAGTTCGCATGTATGGCTGCACTGTCATCTTGTTTCCTAGCAAAGAAATACTTAAAGACTATTTCTAAATGAATGATGACAGTCTCGCAATGTTTATCACCTTTCTGGTCATGCAAAGCATGAAGAATCTTCCCAACATTTTTAATGACCTAATTGAAGTCATACAATACTTACAACAATATTTAATGTTTTTAATGTTGTAATCAGAGCATTGTCTGCATCACACTCAATACAGTCTATAGGTGTTCCACTAATAGCAAGTTCTGCAACTCCTTTCTCTCTAGCAACACTTCATGATTTGGGTACTTCCACTGTGGTTGTGTACACACTTGGGATGCCTTACTGTCTGGCCTGGCTCATTTCTATGTCACCAGTTACAAGTACCACAAACCACTCGCTTAACAACCTTCTTCCCATAATCGGCCTTGCTCATGAAGGATGTGTGGTCTACAAAGAAATATGTTTAATGTTTATTAGTGATTTAAGCTATAAAATTCATTATCACATTCAGAGATTTCTTTACATATATGTACAACAGAATGTTGCAGTTTCAACATAATAAAGTAACAAGCCTCTGCCTGATAAAATGGGATTATGTTTGAGAATGTTTTGTTCTGTGTATTTTATCTTTCATTTTAGAATTTATTTATATTGTCAATTCATTTGCACTGTAGTAATATTTTCTTGATTTCATACTTGTAGATATTTTCTGACAAGATTTACCAACAAATATATTTTACATTTATACACAAATAACCTGGTTAATATCATTCACAGTCTGAATTAAAGAGAATTTAAACAGTCTTCAACAAAACAAAAAAACTACAATCATACAATACTTACAAGTTAAACTAAAGATAACAACATCTTATTTCCATATAAGGCCAAAAATAAAATATTGTTTGTTTCCCCTTCCCACCTGATCTGAAGAAATCAGCCCAAACCAAAAAAATTTTCCACAATTAGAAATGAAAAATTGTTTTGAGTACTATAACATGTGAAACAAATTGAGAATGAAACGAAAAGAAACACAAAATTATTGAGTATATACAAGAGATGCTGGTTTCCAGTTTCCAACGTCGATGCTTGTTATTTTGAAGAGTTGGGAACCATGTGCTACATTGGAAAGCGCTGTATTGACACAAGATGGATGAGCATGCGGTGTGCATGACTGCAAATGTAAAAAGAAAAACTGAAACTTCCTTATCAGTTTCAAATATTGTAATGAAAAAAAAACACAAAAGTCAGGCCAAAATTTACCATTTCTGATATTGTAAATTAGGTGACTGGTGATGTAGATGATTTGTCAAAAGAGGTAAATTATTCACTGGATCATTCAATGTTTACTGTTGAACTGTTTGAAAGGGAAAATAGCTATCTTTTCACTATAGAAACGCTTTCAACTGCTCTTCAATTTCGAATGCCATGAGGTTAATTGTTTTCACCATTCTAGACTGCTCTTTGTAACAACACTGAAAAAATGTAATGAATGCTTTCAATATTTTACTCGGACAACAATCATCTATTTAACCGAAGGATTTAGCCATTGATGAGGAGGATGTAGCGAGATTTACAGCAAAAGACAGATTGTACAATTTAATTTGTCAGCATCTCAAATGCTCAATGAGTGTTTCTTTCTATCTAGTATGGAAAAAGTGATATGAAAGCATGTTAAGCTGACTGATGTTTTGTGGTCCCTGGATGATAATACCCAAAATATCCTGGAACAAAATGCACACCAGCCAGACAAAATCAAGCTAATACCTAAAAGGTTTGCAATCTATAAAGCAATCACACTGAAATGATACATTCTTAAGCTTATTAAAAGTTAAAACTAAACATACGAAGACCATTTTAAAACATTAAGCGTTAATTTCGTAAATGGCTTATCAGTAATATTTCAAATGTATTATACTTAACATTTTAAGAAATTGACTAGACTTAGTACAAATGATTTACATCGACAGAATGTTTTGTTATTTATTTGTAATAATTATAAATGAAAGATATTTGTTCAAAATTCATGCCTTCATTTCATTAATAGTTGATATGTTTTAGCTTCATTTGCTCTTTAAGAAATTTATCATAGTAAAAATACTTCATGCAAGTCCATCTCCATAGGCAACTTTAACCTTATAACCTCTTTCAGTTTTCTAAATTCACGGCACCTCTGTCAGAAACTACGACAATTAGTCTTAATAAATTCAAATTTAGCTTTACTAAACTTACATGTATTGTACTTATTAGAAGGTAATAGTTTTAGAGTCAGACAAGTATGTTAAGCTTTTATTATCAAATACTGTTTCTTAGTACTACATTAAGTATTAGCAAGTATAGCAGTTGAAAGTTCATAATATATTGAGATTAATTCAAATGATTAATTCAACATATTTGGTACTTTAATGCATGACTCAAACCCACAACATTTTACCCTATTTTAATCCATTCTTTCATCTTGTCTGAACCCCAAGGTTGCATAGTGCTAGCAGAGCCTTGTTAATGACTGAAATGGTTATAACACTAAATCTACTTTTCTAACTAATAGATGTTGCTACAATTAGCATGCAGTGAACTCAGATATGATGATCTTCATCAAGAAGAACATTGATCTTGATTTCCCTGCATTCATGAATGCAACAACATATAATAATTATAATAAATAAATAATAAATCCACTCACAATGAAGCATGTTTCAAGCAGACAAGCATGCTACAGAGGGTGACTAACAGACAATAGGTGCATAAAGAAGAGAGGATGTTGTAAAGTTTTGAAGTATTGAGACATTATCACATAAGAAAGAATGAGTTAATATGCACATTAATGATTATTTGAAAGCTTGATTCAATGTTACTGGATAAAATTCATTCTATAAAGGCTGAAACAATTACTGAGCACAATAAGCCCCTTCAAGAAAGAAATTTACCTCCCTACATGTCCATACCTTTTTTGGCCTAGGTCGGGAAGGAGAAACAAACAATATTTTAATTCTGGCCTATTGCCTCATTATTTTCTGAAACAAAGTAACACCCTGAAGACTGCAAGACTTATAAACTTTTACAAAAGCAAAAATGCAAGCATCAAGTTGGGATAGAGCTGAGCATTATAACAACAATATTGACTTACATAACACATAAGAGATTTTACTATTTATTTATCATGCATGAAGTTTTTTTAAGAAATAAAAAGATATTCTGAAAACATGACACGACTTTTCAAAACTCCAGACCTACTGTAATGCTATTTCTTTATTTGAAAAACTCAATACTCATAGAAGTAATGATTCATCTGACAGAGGACAACACCCAAGATCACTATACACTGTTTTTTTCTAATTTCATACATGACTCTTGATGTGCAATATCTCTACCAAAATATAATTAACCAAGTATTGTAAACATGCAAAATACATATCAGAAAATATTTAATTCACAGCTAAAAGTATGTTCTCAATTGCATGCTTTCAGCTTAAAAGCTAAAATACAACATTTTTTTAATAATCATAATAGATTAATATATGAATTATGTCTTAATCCAGGCTGACTGATGAATAATAGTAGAAAAAATGATGAAAGCATTACAATGTGCCTCAATAAACTAACCTGCATGCTCTTCCATCATTTAAGATTTCTGTTAGCAGTAGACTGTCACTTCTTACACTATAAACAACAAGTTACAAGAATCAAGTTTTATACATGTCCAAATTTCTGTAATAAAATAACAACCATCTATTATCAATATCACAATTATGAACACCAATTAATATCAATACAAGTGGTGACATAATGATAAACAGAAAATTCGAAATTTTGATGGATTTAATGAATAAATACAAAAATATCTGTTGTGGGCGATTTAAAAAATAATTTAAAAAAGATAAGACCATTAAATTGATTGATCAAGCTATTGGAAGCAATAATTTATCTAACATTGTGGGAGTAAAATAAAGGTAATATGTATATTTAATTACACATGTATACTGTAGTGATAAACCACTTTTGACTTCATTTTCCTTTTGAAGCATATATAATTAGGCTCAATATACCATGTCTCAAACAGACAAAGAATGACAACCTGTGTTTATACAAAAAAGTGTACATATGATAAAAAGTTTAGCTGTGCCTTAGAATTTATTATTTTATCCAACATGTTATAAAGACACTATGTAAAATCTTCTATGCACAAACACCATATAAAATAAGACCTTTTTAATACCTGTGTTACTGGTCACTATAACTGTGTATCTGTCTGTGTGCGTTTGACACTGATGGTCTGTGTAAGGGACTCGCTTTGTAATTGCCTGTAGGTTTGAAATCTGGTTTGTGATTATGTCCAATGTATCACCTAGGCTATGGGTAGGTGTATGTATGTATACGTACTGGATTAAGTTATTTTTTTCTAAGTAAGATGTTAAATATCTCAGTGTTGCCGTTTGATTAAAATCTCCAAGGATGACCAAATTCTGGAGGTTGCTTATGTGAGTCTGTAAATGCTGGATAAATGTTCTGACTTGGGAAGTTGGTGGCTTTTAAGCAACTAATATGTGGTATGTCACATGATTATAAGGTAGTGCTATCCAATAATTTCAGTATCAGAGTCTTTAAAGTCCAAATTTCTGTTTGGAAGATCTCCTTGAACCAGAATTGCCAGTCCATGATTTTTGCTTAACTGGAACATCTCCTTTAACTAGTATTGCCAGTGCATGATTTTTGCTTAACTGGAACATCTCCTTTAACCAGTATTGCTAGTCCATGATTTTTGTTGCCAAGCACCATTTCATCTCCACTTGGTACAGAAGATTCTCACCAAGTTTCGTTGAAATCCAATTTGTCAGTCAGGCAGTAGCGGATTGCTAACGAAACTTTCACTGCTTACGCCGCGTGAAATATTGAAATATATACCGATTAAAAGCAAATTTTGTGACCTTTCCGATGGTGTAAATTAAATTTTTCTACTGCCTTTATCTTCATAGTTTAAATGCCGAATTTCGTAAATCACTCATTAAGTCAGTAGCGGATTGATTCAGGCAGTATCGGATTACACACTGTGACACGGTGTGTCAGAGGTCACACGGGGGCATCTCAAAGCGGGTTAAGTTACCACTTAGTCTTAGATAAGCTTAGATAAGCTACTAACTCAATGTTAATATCATTCTTATGGAAGGCGATGTATCATCGCTTTCCTACGTCATCATTTCTATCTGCATGGCCGCAAGAACAACAAATACATGTTATACGCATTTCAATATAGTTTAATGAGGCTCAAGTCAGAGACGTAGATACGCCCCTGTTAAAGTAAAGCAGACTAAAATGTTTCAGTTTGTATTAGACAATAAATTGAAACAAAAATCTGAAAAACTTTATTCAGAATAATCAACATTTCGAAAAAAATATCATTGTTTTGACGTTTCATTTCACTTGTGTTACCACTCATGAGAACCTGTTTTTCAGGGGCGGTATTCTCTAAAACATCTCAAAGATTATAGATATTCCTAATTTAATCGATCTATCTATCCTTCTGTCTCACTGCCTATTCATGTGTAAGGGACATGAGTGGACCAATTTAGGAAATTTTCAACCCTGGGATGTTTCGTGAATACCAACCCTGATCTTCAGAACTGCTGGTCTAGTCGGCTACTTGGGATGCAAATAAATTTGATAGTGTGATTGTGTATATACAGATTGCAATTTTATTTGACATTTTATTTGAGTCTATTGCCTATTCTGTATGGCTTGAGCAGTCAAACTTGCGGCTTTGCTTCAGGTCCCTGTCACAATTTGCAACAACGAATATTGTAATCTAATCAGACCAAAACATATCATCCATCCCCTGATTGAAGTATTAACTACATTGCATCGGATTGTCTGAAGCCATAATGCTTAGTTGATGACGTAATACATTCATCACTGATACATTTTTCACGATTTCAAAATATACTGAATGTATTAATTGAAATAGAATAGAAAAGAACAGTTCGATAGTGAGAAAATGAGCATGCTATCATCCCAATGTGATATGGCATTACAACCAATTTTCCGACAGGTTAGGACACAATCATATGCAATCAGGCATGTACAATTAACATTTTTATTACACAGAAATGCGTTTTCCACTCGTCAGCATCAAAACTCGCCCATTACTAGAGTGATATTTGATTTTGAC
Source organism: Lutraria rhynchaena (assembly GCA_008271625.1). Classification (NCBI taxonomy): domain Eukaryota; kingdom Metazoa; phylum Mollusca; class Bivalvia; order Venerida; family Mactridae; genus Lutraria; species Lutraria rhynchaena. Next base: position 6,850 of record VIBL01000067.1, read on the forward strand.
ACAGTCCCCCAAATCGTCAATCCGCTACTACCCGAATCACCAACCTCACATTTTTCACTAAAATTGGACAGATTAATGAATGATATGCAAAATAATTGTGTTGGACGATGGGATGGGATATTTATACGCAATATAGTACCAAATGGAGGGTAATTTGAATGTTAAGTTTATTAAATTATATTCGCATTTCAGTTTTAACGACACGTCATTGCGCGCATAAAATACGTAAACTACTTTGTAGACTTACCCAGAATTACAACATTTTTAAATATACATGAATTTGTGTGGAATGTTTTCAACTTCTGTACATAGTGGATCCTAAAAATAGATAGTTGTGTAATAAAGAGTGTTTAGCATAAAAATAATGATGGAACTGGAAACAAACGATAGTTGCTGAACTCGGGCTGAGACCATTATTCACATATATATATATACTAGTAATAGTGCCAGGCTCGGGTAACCACTAATGCAGGCTCAACTTTACTCACAATCTGGACATGAAGATGGGGAGTCATCAGCTAATTCGGGTCTTCACTGTTTGCACAGCAGTCCTTGTGCATCCAACAATCACACTTATCACACTGTATCCATAAACTGCCCAACTGTAATGTCAGATCTTTCTGCCAAGACATATGACAACCCATACAGTGAGCATCTTCGGAATTGCTAGACTGGGCAGTGCTTTCAACAGTTTAAAATTAATTTGATCTTTTAGCCCCATAATATACAGTTTGCATTATTCCATACACATGTAGCATGTGTATCTCCATTGTTCATCATTTACAGACCAAAGGGCTCAGTAAACAGTAAGATAACTATTAACTAGAACCGATTTTGTGTATTTTAAATATTTCTATATTGATAACATTGCAAAACTTTTCAAATTTTAACAAAAACATGTATATTTTTGTCACTGTTAGCGCAAAGACCATTTTGAGAATTTCCCCAAATTTGCGTGGATGCTGATCTGGAATTCCCATATGCACTAGAATTCACATTCACCTGGATTTCTCCAGTCAAAGTTGTATATCAAGCTAAATAGGATAGATATTGTAATAAGTGCATATAAATAAATAAAACCATACCAAATTTTATTGCATTTACCGGGTAATTTTATTTTTGTTGTCTTTTCAAGTAGCAGACAGTGATTTTCGGAAAACAGGGAATCGGTAAAGTGTTGCGCGTGTGTAATTTCTAAACGGTCACACCTGTAGATAATTACAAAGCACTGCTGAAGGGCATCATAATAATAATGATAATAAAATTAAGTATGTTAACTGTCGGCTGTGGTCTGTATCCCCCCCCCAACATGAAATTTCCCTTAGTAACAAGCAGCAATTATCATAGGCACTCGATTTCTGTGATTTATATACCCGAACAGAGCGACAGCGTTTAACAGCGAGGTTTCCGCAAAAGCGCGCGCATTACAGGAGGAAACCCAGGATCAAGTCAGGATACCGTCACTTCCGTCAATCGAAACAATGGCGAGTGACTTACCTTTTAGTTTTTCTGATACGCAGAGTAGCGAAATGACGATTTTTTTTTCTTGGCAGATTTACATTGTTTGATGAGTTTAGATTAAGAAATTAGGTCTGTTCGGGAATATATATCACGGAAATCGAGTGCCTATAGCAATTATTGTGTGCACTATGTGGCTGTTGCAACGCGGCGAGCGTTCTAGAACGTGTTATTGCTAAGGCTGACATTTTGGATGTAAAACTGTTTTTGAACAAGTAAACCATGTTTAGAAGTAAAAACGCACATATGAGGCGATCATTATATTTTTATCCATCCTTTTTTTAATTACTCATGAATACCATTGACTTAGAATTTGCAGTTCTTTTCAAGAGCACCTGCTGACACAATTGTTTTCGTGCATCTTACAGGGTGGCATTTTGTGCCACTACACCGTGCGCATGGCGGAATTCACTATATATATGTGCAAAGTGTGAATTACACATTGTGCACTGCCCCGTAGTATAAATTCCGAGTGTGGCACATTTCGGGGACTCCAACACCTCTGTAAATCCAATTGCTGTACAAAAACTATCATATAGTTTGCAATTCATCGCTAGGTTCTACCAGGGACTCTTCATTGTAATGTAGAATCCCTGGTTCAACTTTATCTATTTATCAGGTGCGAACATTAATAAGTCATTTGGTAATTTCAGGAAGATACTTTTGTCGAACTTTTATTGTTTAACCGCTATATTTCACTTAATTAACGCATATACGGACCGGCATTATTTAGCGGAGCGTATTCCTGACTGTTTAGATTTAAAGCTACAAAACTGTGTTAATTTAACCAGGGACTATACAATGTAGAGTCCCTAATTTAACTAGTCTCAAAATGGAACCTTCTTTGTCTTTGATTGATTTAGATAAATAACCCGGAAACCAAGCGCGGATTTAGGAGACAGATCCGGTGTAGCATAAAGTTTTGACCCCATTGAAAAATAACTCCAAGGCAAAGGTAATTTCTCAACGTTGAAAATCGACCTCGACAACTTTTCAATATTAAATTTTGACCAAAAAGAGTCGTTAAATTTTGATAAATAACTAAAACCTTATATAAATATTAGAGATCGATGAGTAAGAGAATTAGTACCACGTGAGCGTAGTTTTCGTAAAGCACCGTTTGAGGTATGACATCCCTGATACTTTATTTTTCTGACGTATTGGCTCAATTTTACAAAAATGTTAATACTATGAAAGTTGTATAGCCCAATTATCGTTATTTCTTTGATAGTTACCTAAATACTTCAATTTATTTTACGACATATTTTTGAAATTTTGTAAGAGTTGTTGCCCTTGATGGAAAATAGAAAAATATTAATTTCTGTAGATCTATATTGCATGGTAACCTACATTTTTCTTTATCAAGTTAAATTGATACTGTTTTATTGCATCTTTTTACTTTGATTTTTCATTGAAATGGATCTTGTTTCTTCGATCTTTGAAAAATTGGCGACTCCTATAGACTTCAGTGAAACTTTAAAGGGACAATAGCTGCAGGAATGGCATTGTTTTTTTAACGTGGTTCGTTCAATGCCAATGCACAGAACTTTACTGCAGGTTATTAAAGCAACATGAAAAATGAACGTTCTAATTGCACTGTTTGAGTTTTGATTGATTTTCACAGGTAGAGGGATAAATATGTTGCTATCAATTAAAATATGAATTGCTGAAAAAAATTGACAATGAACAAATAGAAGCAATAACAATGATAAAAAAGCTATCTGTGAACAACTGTAAATGTACAGCATTAGGACAACATGATCCAGTCTCTGATGGAATAGTTTTGTAACTTGACTTCTTTATCCTATTTACAAAAGTGTGCTTATAAGAGATTCATGGTGCCAATTTCATTGGATTCATAAGTATTGTGGAGTACTGAATATCAACTACAGTGAAACCTCTCTACAACGGTTAACAGCCAGTCATTATAAAACTGGCTATTATAGGGAGGTGGCTGTTGTTGAGCGGGAGACATGGGCTGTTACACTAATATGAGTGGAAAACATCAAACCGTCCAGTACAAGAATGTGGATCATTCAAATAACTATTTTCGTATTATCTTCAATTGTGAATGGGCTTATACTTCTAGTCTATAAGTTAATTAAAACGAGTGTTGAAAGCCCTTTGTGCATATCAAAATGCATTTGACTATGTTTAAAGGTAAGAACCTGTACTTTTTGATCTCTGTAGTCTGTCCACTTACATTAAAACTTCCACAATTTTATTTTCACTTTATCAAGAAGATAACAACGTTTTTCTGAGTTTAGTATATTTCATATTAATTTGAGGTCAAATATACCTGTGAAATAGTAAACAAACATACATGAATACATTGCATCAATATTATTCCTAAGTTACAATTAGCATTTCACTGTAGTTACAAACCACGTTGTCTGTAATTCATGCTGGTTTGCATCTCAGCAATTACTGCTGACAACTCCATAATTCCATTCAAGAATTTTGTTTGTCCCTTAACGCATGCAAAATTTTTCATTTTGTCCAACAAATCATTAATAGCATTTATAGAACATAGTTCACACTTCGCTTACCAAACTGTGAATCAAAAACATTGCTGAGTACGGTTCAAGGCAGGTAATAAGTCAGATGGTCTTAAATGCTCCTGGGAGAGTTGTTTCCATGCAATGTACCGATTTAGTCTTTTTATCATGTTTCTGATAAAACTTCACACCACGGTTGTAGTCTATTTGGGACAAGAGGCTGCTGTATCAAAAACATTGAAGTTAAGAGGATTTAGTAGTTTTCTTTTTCAAAATATACTTCGTCACAATGTTGAGTTCTCTCAGCGCTTTGATACGAGACATCTTTTTCAAAACACAAATTTAACTGTCTATAAATAGATAGGGCAATTACCTTTTTAGCGGGTCATTGGAAGTTATAAAGAATGTCTTGACATTTTATTCGAGGTGTTATTGACGTCAGCACCAGGCATGTATGGCGTGTTTTATGTGGGTGAAATCATGAACTGTCTATTCTTTTGTGATATAAAAAAACAGTTTCATACCGTAATTGCTCGTAAATTGTAATAATACATAGTCACGCAATACATTTAATTGTTACCTATTTACGTCATTAAATAATTGGCCAATTAAATAAAGATCACATTGTAAGATTTGTAAAGAAACTTACGTAACCATTGACGTATGTAGTTTTGTGCATTTCATGGAACATGAGAAAACGTGATAAATTCTGCTCAGCCTTAGGGGTCATTCTCAATTGACGACGTCATTCCATAATTAGTTACTCTTATAGATTTTACTGTATAGAATACAGAGAAATGTGTCTACGTATATTTACTTTATTCGTTTGAAAAAAAATAACTATAAAAACAAATTCATCTAGTCGTAATTCTAATATCTGGAATAAAAATTTGATCCCTGTGAAATGACCACTAAGTACTTTCTCAACAGAACATAAGAAAAGCTTTAGAATAAAATAGCGATTGCTCCTTAAAATATACCGATTCAGAAAACTTTTTCAGTGTCCGCTGTCCGTAGTCGGCAAGTGTCCGCTATATACGGCCAATTAGAGAGCGTTATTTTCATTCATTGTAGGCTGCTGTCCGTTGCTCATGGATGTCCGTGGCATAAGTTAGACTGTATTCATACAATCAGGATTATTATTGTGTTTATAAAAATATTATACTGCGGCAGTACTCGTATGTCTATGATACATTCATTTTTACCATTTTCTCTAAAGGAGAATCAAACCATTTATTGACATCAGTCTTATAAATATTGATTGTTAGCTAACCTGTGCACGTAGTGCTCAGTAAGCTGTAGTCATCAGTCAGTCTACTCCGGCGTCCGTCGTCCATACCTGGGGGTTGTTAATGCTCTAGCGGTCACATTTTTAAACGAATCTTTACCAGACCTGGTCAGAATGTTTCTCTCAATGATATCTTGGACGATTTCGAACATAGGTCATCCGGGGTCAAAACTATGTCACCAGGTCAAATAGAATGGAAATTTTGTTAATACTAAAAATCACAGATTTGGTTGGATCTTCATGAAACTTTGTCAGAATGTTTGCATTAATGATATTGTAAAATTGTGCGAATATGGGTCATCTTCGGTCAAAAACTAGGTCACTAAGTCAACGCACCAGGAACCTTGTTAATGCTCTAGAGGTTGCAATTTTGATTGAATCTTCATCAAACTTTGTCAGAACGTTTGATATAATAATATCATGGACAAGTGTGAATATGGATCATTTGGGTCAGAAACTAGGTCACAGTTTTAATTGGATCTTCACCAAACTTTATCAAAATAATTGTCTTAATGATGTCTTGGTTAAGTATGAACATGGGTCATCTGAGATCAAAAACTTAGTCACCAGGTCAAATCACTGGAAAACCTTGTTAACCCGCTAGAGGTCGCAGTTTTAATTGGAGGTTCACTAAACTTTGTAAAAATGCTTTTCCTAATGATATCTTGGTTAAGCTCGAACATGGGTCATCTGGGGTCAAAAACTAAGTCACCAGGCCAAATCATAGAAAAACCTTGTTAACGCTCTTGTGGTCACAGCTCTGATTGGATCTTTACTAAACCTTGTCAAAATGCTTGTCAAAATAATATCTTAGTTACGTTTGAACATGGGTCATCTGGGGTCAAAAGCTAGGTCATCAGGTCAAATCATAGAAAAACCTTGTTAACATTCTAGGGGTCACACTTTTGAGTGGACGTTCAGAAAACCTTGTCAAAATGCTTGTCTTAATGATATCTTGATTATGATCGAACATAGGTCTTCTGGGGTCACAAACTAGGTCACCTGGTCGAATCACTGGAATACCTTGTTAACCATTTAGTGGCAACAGTTTTGATTGGATCAGCCTCCATCCTCAAACTTTGTCAGAATGTTTGTATTAATGACATTATGGACAGCTTTGAACATGGGTCAACTCAGGTTAAAAACTAGGTTACCAGGTCAAATCACAGAAAAGGCCGTAGAAATTGCAATCTTTACTCAGGTGAGCGAAAAAAGGCAATCTTGGTCCTCTTGTTTCTCACCAGTCTCAATGTTTTAGCAGTAAAATTCAAAATGATAATTCGCATTTCTACATGGCGATAATTGACATTTACTTTTTCTTGCATTTCTTAAAAGAATTCTGCGGACCACTCCCCGACAACGGTAAATTCTCACAACTAAGATTTTATTTTAGAACTAAGAATACTTTTTGTCTTGGAATACGCTCGGAAATTTAAGTCGAAAATTAAGAAATTCTTGTATCTTAGACAAAATTTAAGTAAAAGAAAATTCTTAATTTAGAAAACAAAGACTATTTCTGAACATGGGAAAAAAGCGAACTGCCTATATATTTAATTTGCATCGATCTCAAATGTAGATGATAGAATGGTCATTATGTTTTATTCTTTTGTTAAGCGTCCGCATGCGCCGAAAATTTGAGCTCCGTCAGCCAAAAAAGCACTATTTTATTCAAGTTCACGGCTTCTTGTTTGGATTATACAGTTTCCAAGATTAATGGCTGTAGTTTGCAAATCATGCTTAAGTAGACAGCTTTTTTCAATTGTGATATTTTTCTAATTTTTAAATTGTTTAGTATTCCAGGGTAGGATAGAGTGAATCAAAAGTGTTAGATTTTTATGTTCTGAGTTTTGTCATCTGAGTCCTCTGTCTTTGCATTCTTTTCTAGATAGAATGATACCTATGATCAAGCTGGTCTGCGGCTAAGCAAGATCTTTGAGTAGCTCTAGGGTATGTCACCAGGGGTTGAGAATATCCGTTCCGAAGCCACTGTTGGACAAATGGATATTTTGCTACTAAGATATAATTCATTCGTAACGATGAAAAAAACTCTGTGCCTCCACAAACGTGCTAATATGTTTTTTGAACTCGGCCACAGAGGCCCCTCCGATCTTTTTATCTGTAGGGGCGTAGCCAGCGATACATACTTGCATAACATCAATTCGAAAAATGAAAATATGAATATGACAAAATCGACATCTAATTCGAAAGCTAAGGGCGTTAGACCCTGATTAGATTTAATAACGGTGCTTTGGAATAAAATACATGGTTCAAATAAATCATATTCGTTGCCCCTAATCTACATCTACAATGGTTCTCCTAACCTTTTTCCTAATCAATTGCTGATTATAACTGGGAGGTCAGGGACAAGTGTTAAAAACTAAGATGTTATATTACATATGTTATGTTCGTGAACATTATTTACAACTTTATAAAAAATAAAAACAGGCTGATAAAATGAGTACATGTATGAGTTTAGGCTATCACCGAAGCTTTGAAGAATTGTACAACACTGGCCGTGCAATTGATGTTATAAAACGCAGAACGTTCCAGAGTACGTGGAAAGAAAGAGTTCATGCGATACTGTGTTCTTGAAAATGGTACGAAAAAGTTCAGATTTCCTGAGACTAATAAATGATTATGATAAACCAAATAATTACCCAAGCAAAGGGTTTTTTAAATCATAAAATATGACATTTACATGAAAATATATATACATGTCAAATATTTTTCGCACTAAGTTGCGAGTACAGTAACACAATGACATAACTTACAATTCGCAATGGACCTGGACCCCCAGCCTACTTGTTCAGTTTCCGCCCTCCCCCCCTAACTAGAAATCCTGGATCCGCCTATGTGAAGCATTGTTGTTACAAGAGCTATGTAATCCCCTAAAATACAACTCAAAGCTCACTATTTCAGTTCTACTTTAAAAATAAATTCCAGGCCCTCAGAATTATTACGACCGTTTTCTCATGTTACTAAGGTGGTCTCAATATCGGGATCTTACTGTACATATTTGTAATTGATTAATTATGTTCACTAGCTGTCTATACAGAAAGAAGTGATTCGGTCTTAAGAAAATAGTCCCTCAAATTATCACCACAAATCAACCAATATGCACACAATTATTTCATATCACAAAGCAAATTTGCAGTTTATTTTAAAACAATTATTATATTGAAAGTAAGTCTCTTAATTTAGACAGTAAATAAATATTAAACAATAAACAACGTGAACTATGACGTTACCACAAAATGACCTTTAATTACCTTTACCTAATATTATTAGGTTTACATGCGCGTGCCGGTAAAAGTTTGAAAATTCCGGATTACAATTGACAAATTTATCGAAAACTTATGTATGCAGTTTGACATATGTTTTACGTTAAATGGATTGTTACTGGGAGTTACTTTCAATGACATAGATTGCTCTCTTCGTGGATGTGTCTGTTCTGTATTAGGATTGTGAAACGTTAACGCAAATTTCCTCAACCTGGCTCAAGACAGTGAGACCGTGAAATGGGCTGATGAATCTGACTGAAAGCATTTGCCGTAAATAAATTAGGAGTGAGAAAATTTATAGTCTTGACAGGTGATCGGACCCAGGACCCGAGACGAATACTCAACCACGTCGTTAACGACTTAATCCAACAACAAGGCTGTTAAAAGAGGCCCACATTCCTACAATCACTGTCTGAATCACTTGAGTATTGACAGCAGAGGCAGAGATAACTTGGTCAGATGTGGAATGTACATTCTCGGAAGAATACAAAATGGTTGATGTTTGCTCGTTTTATTGTTCATTGATAGGAGTGTAATAATTGATGAATCCAACGTTTTTGTGTTCCGGGTGTTTGCATGATTTGATTTGCTGGGACATTACTGTCATTGAGTTTTATAACGTGATACTTTCTGGCAAGTCAAGTGTTTGTTGAGCACTGTATATTCCAGTACGGGTGTCATGAGACTGGGCTTAAACCAAGCATCTTTACCGGACGGTAATTGAATTTGTAGTTGCTGCTATGTTAAACGGTTGATCTGGTTCAGAGTAACGGGACATCTTGTCATCTGTCTGAATGAATTTTGCAAATCTGTCATTTTATTTTGTTGACCCATAAAGTGGTGGGTATATGGCGAGCCGTGCTGCAACGGTTAGTGCACTGATCTTGTAAATCAGAGATCTGGGTTCAAATCCCGGTCCGGTAGCTCATACCCTTCCATGAAAATTTGACAGAAATGTCGATTTTCCTCCATATGTAGTGAAGTTGCCGGCTCCTTGTGGAAGGGTAAGTTAGTACTGGTTATTATTCAGTTTAGGGAAACTGGTTAGGTGAAACGGTCGCTGTATATAACTGTAAAATTGTTGAAAAAATGGCATTAAACCCCAGTGACAATGCCACTGACAATGGGTATTTGTCTCTTGGACAATGCATCACACACTTAGGCAAATGCTGTTCTTGTTGTTATTTAGTTGCCTTTTATAATTGGGCCACAATTGACATAGCCGCTAATCAAAGCTACATACCAATACACTGACATTTAACAGAAATTTACATAAGAGAGATGAACAGGTATTTCTTGGATTTCACATCTTTAATTCTGGCTGGTAGAAAAATCAATTGGTTTTATCAGGGTATTCCTATTAGACTGGTTGATAACAAACTCATCTAAGTCAGCATCAGAGACAATGTTAAATCTAGTAGTTTCAGTTTCACTTGTCAATCTGCTAGTACAACAGGGGTGTAGAGATGAGCCGGAAGCCGGAAAAATCAACCAGCTATTTGAGCATTCTCATCAGCTACTTTTTCCCTTCAGGGGACATGGCCCCTTTGCCCCCTATTGGATGGAACCCTCAGATCCCACTTCTACTTTAAGTAGCTTACCAGCTACATGAAAACATTTCTTCACCCCTGGTATAAGTCAAGCTATTTTAAAATAATAGATGCGTGTTTTGACAACAAGCTTTGATAAGTTACAGTTCCGTTCGTGCTAACAGGTAGAAACTTAAACTCTTTAGTTGATATACTTACTGACTTAAAGAAGCAGCATATTATAAATACAGTATTCAACCAGCTTCTATTGAAAGAGAGAAAAACTTCCATTCAATGATTTATGACAATTTTTCAATGGTAGCATAACTGAAGTATTTTTACCTAGCTATGAAATTGACTGAGCAGAAGAGGTTTGTGCCATATTTAGTTGTTACTTAGTTGTAATGAAGTAATGAATGTAAATATGAAGATCTTATATTAATAATTTCAATAGGTTCTCTAGCCATAGTTCCCAAGTGCCTAATTTTCAGTGATGGTAGTTTCGATTTAAGTAAAAGAGAATAATAGTTAGATGTAAAATCATTGTACATAAAATGTAAGGCCCTACTTTCTTTATTTTACATTTATTTCAGATTTGCTTTGCATCTGAATAAAAAATGGGTTGAAAATAAATAAAGACTCCTAGTAAGTTTACTTCTTTATCACAGAGTATTATGTATTGCTGTTTAAATTAATGAAAGATCTTGCATAATTTATGTGTTTTCTTGTCAATAGCTGAAGCTTGAAATTTATCAGGGTTTGTCTGAGAACCATATTATTAGGCAGGGAGGCAGGCAGATCAAATACAACTTTAAGCTGCTTTTAGAATTGATCTTTGAACAAACAAAATAGAAAAAAGAAAAATTATGAAAAAATTATACAAATTACAATAAGTTCAAGATAGATGGAGCACAACAAGTTTTGACAATATTGTAGAATTTTGTTCTTGATAATTATGTACTTAACTCTTCTTGAGGGCCTGGTATGGAAAAACAAAATATGATAAACATGAGTGTCATTACAGCCAGATAATATAATACATAAGTCAGGTATAAACAAGCGGAGGTGAAAAATGATCTCTACTTTAGTCTTACACTTGTAAACAAAAATGTAAATCTGACATACAAAATAGCTTTATTAAGTGGGAAGAAAAAAGTAATTACCATGTGTTCTGGTAGAAAGATCTATATCAAACATGTTTACACCAGGTGTAACTAAAAATATAAGATTTTATATAATTTTGGTCTGTAAGTACACATATATCTCACACATTATACTCATGGATATCAATACAAGGATTAAAAAGATAACTGAAGTACATTCTGGTTGTAAGCACATATTCATTGTTTATGTTAATCATTGTAAAATTGAGCTACCATTTCCTCGCAACAGTTTAAAAGGTTTCAGTCTGGGGTGTAAGCATTGGTAACAGTTGAAACAACAAAAATTAAGGCGATGTTCTGTATTTTTACAGTAAACAGTATTTACATGCGCTCCATTTATCCGGCTCGTTCAGGCACCATCTTCTCCTAATTCATGGTCTTTGTTTTACTTTAATGACATTCATTTATTTCACAGATCAGTGCTTAGCTGTGTCAATTGTTTGAAGAGGATTTAGAAATCAATGTTATAACTACAAGTTTTTGCCCATCAGCTTTATTTACCTAGAAGACTTCAGCAAGTAGATGGAGTTCTAGGTTTATAAATGACAGAGCTTAGTGAGGAGAAACCTGAACAGTTTTGAGGAGAATATTGTTAAAACAAGTACATTTATTTTTATGGACCACAATAATGTTCATTAAAATGGACTGCAAAAACCTCAATAACATATTTTTTCTTGAAATTAGAGCAATTACAAGTGTATTGACAAGACGGTCAAACTGATAAGACGTTGGTATGGTTCATTGATATACTTGCTGACAGGGAAGTGTTTTATGATATATATGATATATTAGCCCTGTGTCTGTTCAGGGATTATGTGACTGTGTGATATTTAACTAATTCAAACTACAGGTAGGAGCTGTAGAAGATAACATTTTTACAGCAAATCATGCTTCAAAAGCTGCGGAGCATATAAAGCCTTAAATAAGCAACATTTCTCTTAACAAATCCATCTATTTGCTGGTTAATGTCTATTGATGAGGTCTGTTGTATTTCTTGCTGACATGCTTGATATCTTTAACAAATGAGTTAAAACCAAGTGTTTATCAGAATAGACATTATTCAAAAGTACATGGCCCGTGGTTATAAAACTTGAGATTGGTCTCCTAGCTCAAGTCTCATATCTTGTCTTTTATGTCCACTATTAATTATGATCAGACATATATATTATTGATGCATTATTCTGACAGCATAATTGACCTGAATATGTATTGAACATTAGTGATCTTTATCTTTTCAACCATAATATTTTGAAGAACGGAATTGAGATTTGAGCTCAGAGACACTGTTCTCAATTTTTATAACCCCAGACCCTGTTTTTAGCTTATATTTCTAATGAGGTTGAAATCAAGGTTGTTATATAGCTTATATTGTTGGCAGGTTAGACAAGAAGAAATGTCAAGCAGGCGGATCTAGTTGAATAACTGTTAAAGTCCCAGTGTCTTGTGTCTTGCAAAGTAATACATTCTTGTTGAAATGAAAAACATACTAAGTGGTTTGAAAAGTTTATTTTTTCTTACCTTTTATTTTGAATTGTCATAGACTTTGAACAGTCTATTGATATTTCTCTTCTATGATTGATCCTTACTTCTGCAGACTGATTTTAAACTAAAATGTCTTTATTATCTTGTGTGTGAGAGTAAAATTTATTATTTTGATATCATGTATCTAGTAACAATATTATACTACCTAGGAAATTCAGGAAATGATGGGGTTTTTCATGCTGTTCGTAGTATCAGATTTTCAACCTCATCCAAAACAAAATGTACAAATTTAATATTGTCAAGATTAATGGTAATTTGGTTGGGATAGCAAACTAACAATTTCTCTGCTTTTCATTGTTGTAAGTGTATTTACAACCTTATTTAGACCTTATTCTAACCATATATCTTTTTCTATAATTTCTGTGATCACGTCATGTATTTTGTATTTTATTTGTTGCTTAGTACGAAAAATAAATGAACACAGTGCTCAGTGAACTATAGTGATCACTCTCCTTGACGTTTCTCGTTCATCATCCGCACTTAGGGTTATTAAGACTCTAGAGGTCGCACTTTAATTGAATCTTCATCAAATCTTGATCCGTATGTTTGTCTTAATGATATCTTCTAGGACAAGTTCGAACATCGACATTTTAAGTAAAAAATTAGTCAATATGTCAAATCAAATGAAAACTTCAAAATGTCAACACTTTAGAGGTCACAATTTGGATTGGATCTTGCCTAAACCATGTCGGAAAATTTCTGTTAATGAGATCTTAGACAAGTTCGAACATGGGTCATCTGGGGGTCTAAAACAAGGTCACTAGGTCAAATCTCTGAAAAACCTTGACAGAATGGAATGTTTATATTAATGATATATTGGATAAGAGCGAACATGGATCGAATTGTAAATGTATAAATCAGTAAAGGAATACACATTAGCCGATGAATGAGACCTGGACAAACTATAAGTTCATTTACGGCCACATGAGCCGTTTGGAGTTGTTTTATGCTCGGAAAATATTTCAAGTTAATGAGTTTTCAATGATATTTCCAGACCCCATATATTGTCAGTGTGTGCAAATACCTACCCGTATTATGCAGTACATCCCGACCCCATGTTTGGTTGTGCAAATATTACTAATTGTTACACAATGATGCTGATTTCTATGATAGCAATCAACAGTATGAATGTATGGAATTGCTTGAAAATAGGCTTCAACCACAATCTAATCCGAGACTAGATTTGATGATGTGAGTATCATTTACGTTTAGTAAATAAAATTACACGATGAAAGACGAACAAGTTTCTATCATGAACTCTAATGTCAATAGTATGATTTCAATTGTGAAAAGTGTGTATGAAATTTGCGAGAAAATAGCCTTTTAGATAATGGCCATGCTTCATCGTTACATGGGGAGATAACAAAAGCGGTCTTGCTGGTATTTTTACGACCGATTACCAAACATTGACCAATAGCTATTAGGTCAGCAGACGACTATTTAAATACGACGTTTTGTAGAACCGTTATTGGAATTGGTCACATTAAAATTAGAACAGAAATGCAAGATAAATACGGCTAAACTATTATTTACAGTTAGTAATTTATTTGGATGCATGATGTTACTTTTAACAAGGGAATAAAAATGGGTCTTTATAGCAGTCGTCATTCATTTGTATAGTTATACAGTATCATCAAACGTTTAGGTAGAGAGAATTTAAATTATCACTGAATTCACGAGAAACATGTGACCTTTGTAAATATTCGGTTGTAACTGTGGAATTCCATTGATGGAGAATAGAGAGTAGGGTTTACGAATGCAAGCAGACGACATGTAGTTCATGTCTAGTTTGGTCAAAGAATATGTTTAAAGAACAGTAGAATATAATGATACCTGGATAATAAGGCTAAAATGCATACCTGTTTTCCACTAACATCAAAATATAGTGTCAAATGGAACTTTTTAATAATATATTCTTTTAATTCGAAGATATAAATCATATTAGAATAAAAATATAGGCCAGAAAAAAATGACCGAGACAGAAATAAAGTCTAGTGTCGGTACAAGAAAATATGATCGGTCAGGTTAGAGGAAATCGGGGACATTTTTGCATAATAATGACGCAAAAATCTTATATACAATTTTGCAACTTAAACAGCAAGGTCGTAATGGATTTAGAATAAATCGACCGTAACGCTTACCTATACAACGTGGAAATTAGTTAGATACTGAATCCAGGTCCCATAGCTACATAGGGTCAGAAAATTGCGGGAGTGTAACTTAAAGGTGGACCGGCACAGCCATGGTAGGTCCAGGGCAGAGCCCTAGAAGGAGATCCAGGAGACCGGAGTCCCCGGATACTCCCGAAATATTGATTAGTTAAAGACTAAAGAGAGATTCCTGGTAGCAGGCGACAATATTCCAAAGTCTACGTAAATCATCTATACATGAAAAAACATCGACCGATTTTTTAAATTGCGCGTGTCATAGATACTTATGCGTGTGAGCTTGATTCAGATGTACAGTTTGGAAAAAGATAGACAAAAGGCAAAGCCCGTTCCAAAAGCAGAATACGTACATTCAATTGGTCCGTTGTGTGCAATTCAGAACAATAAGGCCATATTTCCCTATATGCATTTTATTTTTTCACAATGTGAATACATACGGTCTTATAATTATGTTTGAAAGCTGGACACGATTTTGCAAGCCATGCAGCAATGTAATACATTGTCCAAATATTTGCGCTTCAAATATACTTGAGCACGTGACACTTATCCTTATTGTCGAGGGTCTGAATCTAATCTTCACAAGTGTATTAGTGGTAAGTCCATGCATCAAATCTCGCTGAAATTCCCAAAACATCAAACATGTGCTGTGATTTATCAGAAAACAATACAACAAGACATGTGCCTAATATAATGATACGAACAAATAACGACATAAGATATATGTTTGGTATAATGATGTAAAATGAAAAATAATGTAATAAAATACAAAGCGCACAATAACACTGTATACACACATAACACAAATATATTGCACAACATATAAATAACTTAATTGCATAGTATAATAAAACATTCTAATGGATACTGGAATTCATGTCTACAAAAGATAGTCCCGACGTTCCATACTTTCGTTGGTAAGTGTAAATTTTGTGTCTTTAGCTCCAACACAGCAAGACCGGTTTTTCAAGATCGATTTAAAAAGGCGTGTTGTCTTTGTGACAAAATGGATGACGGATGTTTCTTGTATTTCTCTTTATATACACGAGGTTAGTACCTATTTAGCATTTGTTTCACTTGCTTTGTGTTGATAAAGGTTGGTGTTTGGTACTCACATAACGTCAACAGACGTTTGTTGTTTTACAAAAGATAGACCGACAAATCCTCGATTATTTTAGTCCAGTGTTTGTATAAACACTACTATCATAATATACCTAATAACGGGGAAGAATATTTTGAAGCTTTTAATTTAAACGACACAGACGCAATAGAGCCACAGCCTGATGTTGTGTTTTCGACATGGTTTAATTTCATAAACGAGGCTGTCCTTAAAATGTTGGTTTACGATTAGGCGGTCCAAACTTTTAACAGTGAGTAGGTGTGCGTTTTTGTTAGCATTATGGGCATGTTTTCAATAAAAGACAGAGAGTACATAACGGAATGATTTCTTTGTCAAAATCGGTAATTTTTTGGTGTCGGGGATTTTTGAATGGAACTTCATAAATATAAATACAGTATGTAATAAGGCAACTTTTGCAAACATTTGTTGATATAAAATGTATTTCTGAATAAAGGCTAACAGCATGCTGGCTAATATCTTATCCCCTTGAATGACATTTTTCATCAATGTAGTTGTATCTTACCTATGTTGAGTTTTAATGCAGTCATGGTACTTGTAAGTGTATGCTAGGGATAGAACCGAATATTCGAATATTCAGGCTTTGACCTAATATTCTAATACGAGAAACATATATTCATTTGAAAAATAGAATTTTAAGACAGAAATTTAGCTTAAAAACACGAAAATAGTAATAAAATGCTCAAAATAAAAAAAACGATATAAAACACGTCACTTTACTGGAATCTATATTGCACACTGACGTGTCAGTCCGGATCACTCTCAATGGATAGCCGTTTGTTATATTTTGTAATATTGAAGTTCAAATGATAAATTAAACTGCAGCTCTAAAACCAACAAATGAATACGTAGGAACGACAGTTTGAATCCATGCGAACAGGTTTGAATAACAATGTACATTCCTCGTGCCACCCGAGAAGTGTAGTTGAAAGGGAGTTGATTTAAAGGTACTCACCATGTAGGCATTTAAACAGTTAAATACACGTACTCTTTTATACACATACCTTGTCATAATAATGCTAGGAAAATGAATCCTACCACTTGTTCAAAGACAATAATTTCCGGCGCAGACACTCCCATCATTCACGTAATTTAGACAATTTTCAGCTTATATCTATTACATAGGTGTACAGTGTTCCCTCTCTCAAGCAACATTTTGCGAAGACAAGCAAATTGGTTGTTGTAGAGAGGTAGTTGTTATAGAGAGGGAACAGTTTGTTTTTGCAATTTGTATGGATGTATATATAGAATATATGTTTTGATATATTAATGCATATTATGTTTATTCATCTGTGTTTTGACTCATGAATCATGTTGTTAGTGTGTACAAATAACTATTCATCCATATAAATATTGTAGCTATTCATTTAGCTGTGTTTAGCTGTTTTAACAACTCAGCTTTAAGTACAAAATGGTAATAATCATCTATAGTTAAGATGATAGGTTTAATAGATTATTTCGTTCATGTGTACTAATGGAATTTAAATCCTGTGTCTTGACTATAGCAGATTTATCATCCCTACGAAACAAATTAAGCAAAGATCAAAGACAAACAAAATGATGAAAATCAACAAAATTTTAATGAATACACATTGAAAATGTCAACTCATACACTGTATGTTCCATTGTTTTTTACATTTAATAACTTAAAAGTATGTTTCATCTTCATAGCAAGTAAACATAGCAGAAAGAACAAAGGACAAAATAATTAAAATCAACACAATTTTGATAAATACACAATGAAAATTTCAACTCATACACTGTTCTGTTTTTTACTTTAAGTACGTTTCATCTTCATACACATAGCAGTCAACAATGCTAAATGTTTCAAGTCATACATTATAGTGAGGATTTTTTACATTTTAGATTTTCTTCTGAACAGTCATGTTCTTCATCTTCATTTCAGTCACCAATGCAGACAATTCCATAATGGAAGTCAGAAATTTAACATTCCCAGAATTTGACGCAAGCACATTCAGTTTCTCTAAACAAATAACACCCACGTTAAGACTTATACATTTTTCATTTAATTCAAGTTCATGTTCAGTATCAGAATCAGAATCACTTTCACAGTCATTAAAAATTTCAGTCACAGGTTTACCCCAATCTATTAATTCAATATCTGAGGCTACAACTTTTGTGTTATTAATATCCATAAGTGTATGTCAATACAATGACTCAGAACGAGCTAACAGTACCAGGGGAATATCATCATCTTCTTCATCACCCTCTACTTTCATATTAGCTAGTGATGAGTTCACGTGACAATACCCTCGCTTCTAAAAACATCTCTGAATACAACTTTCCTCAACACTCCTCCAGGCGTTATTGATCCAATAAATAGTGTCCAGCACTGTGATACTTTTCAAGAGATCAGACCCACACAATGTGGTTTTGTCCATTTTGTTAATGACATGTTGAGTTTGTTGCTTGTAAAATTTTAGTTTTACAGCCTGAATGATACCCTGGTCCATGGGTTGTAACACTGAAGTTGTGTTGGCAGGAAATTTAACAATTTTCACATTTGTCAACTGTGGTTCACTTTGTGAACTTGCATTATCGAGGAAGAGAATGATGTGTCTGTTCTGTCTTCTCATTTTTTTGTTCACATCACCAACCCATTCATCAAATAATCTCATGTTTATCCAGGCCTTTTTGTTGTTTCTATATGTCACTGAGAGCGATTCAATGTTTATCCGCCTAAAACACCTAGGTTTTGTTGTTTTAACTTTTAACCAGTCATGCTAGCACACAATGCCACACTTATCCTGTCCTTAGCTTTTTTACCCCCAGCACAATCTAAATCCTTAGCACAAAATACACTCCTTCTACCAAGCTTAAAAAAATATTCCAGTTTCATCCTTATTAAAAATATCTCTTGGGTCATACCCTTCACAGATTGCTGGCAGACGTTTAATTCAATCACAAACACTGTCCTGTTTAACATCCCCACGTTTACCACTCATATTATTCCTTTTGAAAAACTTCTCCAACCAACCTATAGTAGATGTAGTGAAGGTGAAACACTTGTTGATGTGCACATGCTACGTGAGAAAGTACCGCTTGAATGAAAAATAGACAGGCGATTTTGAAAATAATTGCATATCCACGATAAAATCATGATTTGCATTAGAAGCATTTGCAACAATATGTAAGCTAACCAGAAATACTGAAACATATGTAAAGTGTAAAGTATTCATTTTGGGTCCATATACTTGCCTCCTATTTATAATTAATAGCAAGCATTCACAGACAAGTATTTAAGTAATTGCACCAAGTTGCTTCTGACTGAATTATGTATTGATTTAATAAAATTTTCTGATTTCGAAAATCAACAACCGACTATAGTCATGTTAGAAATTTAACAGCCTTGCAGTTTGAACAATTGGATTAGCATGGAAAGCATACTTTTACTTTCTTATTCTCTATTATACATATATAGACTGACTTGCCTATGATATATGTATATATAAAAATGATTGAAACGTATACGTTAAAGAGTAATTGTTATTAATGATCTATTCAATTATGACTTCTCATTAATTACTGACAATCACTAATTTGTCTCGGTTACTAATACTGATTCGTAATTACTTGTGCTTTATACTTAATTACTAATACTTGATTACTTGTTTTTTGTACATAATTTCCGATAATATGTTATTTGTTATTTGTGCATAACACTCAGTACTCAATTGTGCCTTGTACGTAATTGTCCATATTAATTGTCCAACACTTAATTATGTGTGTTTTGTACTTAGCCATCAATGCTTAGTTACTTGAACGTTGTATTTAATTGTCAACCCTTAACTACCAGTGATTTATCCTCAGATGTCAGTACTAAATTACCTGTGCTTTGTACTTTCTCTCATAGATAAATAATTTACCGTTGAATTTCAGGGCAAAAACGAATATCACAACATGTAGGCTTGTGGTCTTATGTGTATCCATGCATTTGTAAGTACAAAGTATGATTTTCCTAAGTGCTGTTTTCCAAAGTGTTATACTAGTGTACTGTTGAAAAGTGTTCATAGTGTTTGTGCTTTGTGTAAAGTGCCTATAGAGGTTATGCTTAGTGTAAAGTGTTTAGTGCTTGTGCTGAGCGATTGTGCATAGTGTTTGTGCTTAATGTGCTATATTTTGTGGTAAGAAAAAATATTTGTCTCGGAAATAGTGAATATAGGATATATAATGGATTATTTTAGGATAAATTGATCAAGTAGGTGGATTTTCTTGACCACTGCACTTAACTTTCACAATGATAGGTCCCATCACATAATTTAACTTCACATGCGCTATTTTTATAGGATTATGACGATTTTTACTTATTTTTTTGAAAACTCAGACTGATTATATCTTTCAAATATCTAAGTTTTTTTTTAAATATTGATTAAGTTTGAAAAGTAGCATAAATCATCAAGTTAAGTATCACAGAACGAATTCATGAAGTTGGACGTTTATGGACCAAATCATATTTTGAATAAACAAACATGCGTAATTAATATGTATTAATAATTTCCAGACAAAGTCATTTACGAGGATAATGTTCGTGAAATATGCAAACAAAACCAGCGTCAAAAATAACATTCAATTTGATCTTAGATATGTATAATACAGCGCGTACTTTTCAACGAAAGCGTCTAAAGATAAATTCCTACTCATGTCAGAGATATTGTTTTTCAATGAAGTCTAGTATTTAAAATAAATACAGGCCACTCGCGACTTAAACACAATCATTTTAAATCAAATCGTTCATTGTTTAGCATTGATTAACGTCTACAAATTAGGATGTATGAGTGAAAGGCATAATTTATGTTAAATCTAGTGTAAGAAAGTAAACCAAATCCGTGACCTTTAAACACTTGATTTTGTCGTAAATATTGAGCATTTTGGAGATTTTTAACCAAAACTTCACCATAATATCATCATTGTGATGTATATAATGCAAAAAAATGTATAAAAAATAAGGAAACATGAGCCGCGACCACATGTACGTGTTAATAATTTGATGTGTTTTCAACACGATAACGACCGTGAAATATGTAAGCAAACCCCGTGACCATATCTCTTTCAATCTGATGTGTTAATAATCTCTTGTGTTTTCAAGAAAATATAATCCGTGAAATACGTACCATTCAAATTAATCTTAGATATTTATGATGCATCGCGTTTTGTCGATAAAAGTCTCTCAAAAAATGAATAGGCAAATTTCTTGTGATATGTATATACTAATGTTGAAAAAAAATAATTCAAAATTTCAGTTGTTTTTCAATGATGTTTTGTATACAAAATTAAAACACACCACCCGCGGCCTGGGTACATTAAATAGAAATATACACAATCACATCGCGCATCGTTCAGCATTGATTAACGTCTATAAATTGGGATGTTTGAGTGAAAACCATGCCTAGCAAGCAAATAAACGAAATCGTTTACTAGTTATTCCCATCACATGCGCTCATTAATTAGGGCATTTGCTCTAACTATTGTCTCTGAAAAGAGTAAAAAAATCCTGCGATCTTTATAGCGTTGATTTTCGTCAGGTAGCGAGATGCATATAGAATTGTTAAAATACATTAATTCCGAAATTTCGATTGATTTTCAATGAATTCTTATGTAAAAGATAAATACAGGCCACACGTTGCCTGCACAGATTCATTTGAAAAATACCCAATCATATGTCGCATTGTTTATCGTTGATTAACGTACATAAATTATGACGTTCATGTGATAAGCATGTAAAACAAACAGCACGCTTGTAATTTACAAGTTTGTCTCATCAAATAAGCTCATTATTTAAGGCATTTAGTTGAAGTATTGTCTATGAAACGCGCATTTTTTGTCCCTTGATTGTCGTCATAGATATTGACCATTTTGAAGATTTATTCAACCGAAACATCATAAATAAATGAATATATAGAGTGTCCACGATACATACTATTCGTCAACATTGTTAAATTGATCATTTCGAAATTTGATATTTATAATGCAGCGTCTGTGTTTTAACAAAAACGTCCAAATAATGAAGGATTACACATGTCGCCCATTACGTATGCTATTCTTGAGCAACTTTAATTCCTAAATTTCGATTGTTTTTCACTGAGGTCTTGTATATAAGATAAATACAGGCCACACGCGGCTTGTATGCATTCATTAGAAATATACACAATCACATCGTGCGTTGTTTAGCATTGATTAACGTCTTTAAATTAGGATGTTTGAGTGAAAACCATGCCTGACAAGCAAATAAACCCTACACCTAAACCCCTAACCTACAAACCATTCAAATTGATCTTTAATATTCATGATGTAGCACGGTTTTGTTAACAAAAGCGTCTAAGAAATAAGTCACTACACAGGTAGCGAGATATATGATTACTAAACAAAATTATTTCCTATACTTCGACTGTTTGTGACAGAAGATATGTATATATAAGATAAATACAGGCCACACGCGGCCAGTACACATTGATTGGAAATATACAAAATCAAATCGTGGATTGTCTAGAATTAATTAACGTCTATATCTTAGAATATTTGAGTGAAAACCATGCCTGACAAGCAAATAAGCGAAGTTGTTTAGACTTTATTGCCATCAGAAGGGCTCATTAATCAGAACATACTAAAACTATTGTCTAATCGATTTATAGTATCTGGGACCAATATACACGGGGATTGGAAACAGCAGCGATGAGATCAACAATCGCAGAAATATGTTGTCGTCGGTTTTGCCGCTTATGCGCACTGAATTCGAATCCATTGCACTTTTAGTAAAATCAGCGTCTTTTTTACACGCAATTATTGCTTACAATCAATAATATAATACTTGAATACTGACACAATCGCTTTTGGCATACATAAACTTCAGACGTTTGCTTTAGTTGTTTTCGAATTTTAACATTTGATGCGTAAAAATGCCATAAAAGTTGATGCGTCGATGCGTACAGATTAGAGAAAATGTGTAAATCTCGTGTAGGTGACTTTAAAGTTATAGAAATGCATTCAAATTTGTTTTATTTTAAAATGAATACAATCATCTTATAGCTAAGGTGTGGATACGGTTTCTTGTCACACTTTAAAGAGCACATTTTGTAAAATGAATGGCTAAATTCTCTGTTGAAATGGGGTGATATTCAGAAAAAATGTGTATATTGGTCCCAGATAGTATAGTGTGTTTCCAACCAAAGCTTCACAGTAATAAGTGAATGTACACATTACCTGTGATATTTCTAGGCGTCTACAATGTTAATTTCATCATTTTGAGCTCTATCAAATCAAATCTTGTATACAAACAAGTAAACGTCCGCCACTATCACAAGTATATTGCTCATTTTAATCCGATGTATTTATAATTTAGAGTGGTTTCTACGCAAATAAGGCCAGTGAAATATGAACACAAACCCTGTGACCTTTGGCTTGTTGACGTCCAATGGTTCCTTTGGTTTATTATCATCTTGGTCTCACATGGATGTTAGAAGTTATTGGTCTGTCTCCTGAAAGGTCTTGATCTCGTTCTCTAGTAAAAGTTCTCTTATAGACTAGGTTGGTGTTTCGGACTTGTCGTTGGTATGGTTACCTCTGCTGATAGCATAGATAGAGGTTTATATTGGAAATTACCAGCTTTGCATTATATCGTGTGAACGTAGATTGTGATTGCAGCCAGTATCAACGTGTCCATACTGAAGATGTTGTCACTAACAATTGAGATAGGATCATCTTGGTATGGAGGTATATCAATGCGATTTGAAGTCTGGTTGGGTACTGGTAGTTCTACCGAGAAGTATATATCTTCTTCAGTTGGGTTGCTGTTTGCACTGATTAAGTGGTCATCATCTGACAACTCAGCCAATAGCTTTCTGGATTGTAATTCCACCTTTGTTTTCTACACTAGGGAGCAATCAGTGTTTCTTTCGCGGCAAATTCATATCGACAAAAGCAGAGTAGTAGCTCTTTGTGGTGTTTTTGGAGTGCAGTATACAGACAGAATTTGTGAAAGTACTATTACAAACCCTAGGGAGTGCTCTCTGTAGCACTAATTTTAATCGCAAACCTTTCTCAGACAAAGAATATTTCACACGATAAAATAAAATTAGTCATCTTTTAAATGTTGGAGCACTTCGGACGCTTTAATAGAATCGAGTTATTAGATACTAAAAAAGGCCTATGGAGTGATCTAATGTATGTGGTTTTAAGTGGTAGGCGGTATTCGGACTATGGTACATATTACACAGGCTATGAGAAACTGGAATTAGACAGCGGTGTTGTAATGTATTAGAGTACTTATGGATGCAGAAATAAGATATCTAAATTAGAAGGCCGGAAATTGTCACGTCATATACAAAACACTTTTGGTGTCTCTGCCTCCTGAACAATATCAGAAGAGATATGTGTTCACCTTATATAATTACTATAGATTATTATACTAATACAACACATAATACATGGCTTTGAATTCTTCACAGTATATAAACAAAGTGGTATTTTCTTGTATTAATAAAAATAACAATAATACATGTAATATATGAAATAAAGTGGAGAAAGAACAGAAGGGTAAATATATGACTAATGTTTGATAATTCACTACAGCAAATTAATCTTCTGAATGAATTTCACTTGTTCAAGTTGATACTTATCCCAGAGATTCAAGTTTAAAAAAATATATTTACTAAAGTGATCTGCCTCCAAATTAAGAAAATTTCCTTATTTTCATAAAACTATCCCACTTTGACACCATTGTTGTGGAATTGTAGAAACTGTTGTGTTATTGTATCGTTTGTATTATTGTTTTATGTGTTCATAAATAGTTTGCTCGGAACTATGTAGATACCATTACAATAACTAACCCATCAGGATGACACCGTCTTATTATGTAGAAAGGGAAAATAAAATACAACTACAAGTTACAATTTAAAATCAATCATTTTTTTAAATTTTACTGTAATAACATATAACAATTTAACACTTTAACAAGTGATGTTGTAAAAAAGAGCAAAATCAATATTATTCATAGCTAACCAAGTATGTTATATGAAAATGATTGCAAAACGCACTAAAATGGTTGTCATAAACAGATTAAATAAAACATTCAAACCAGTAAGATACACATGCCATATGATCTATTAAATCAAACATTTGCATAAATAAAAAAGATAAATGATTCCTGCTTTAAACTTTTATTTACGTGTCCACCTGGGAATTACGTGAAAAGTATGACCTGAATGTAATTTCTTGGAATATCAATGGTCTGAATTCATGTAATGATGACGAAGATTTTGTAAATTTTGTAAATATGTTTGATGTTGTTTTTTTTGTTGTGAAATTTGGTTGAAAACTACTTACAAACCAGTATTAGAAGGATATGGATGCGTTAATCTCCCGAGGCCCGAAAGTATACATAATTGTCGTAGCCGTGGTCACGGTGGTATCTGTTCATTCTATAGGGATTACATGCGCCCGGGTATTGAAATAGTTGAACAGGATCCACAAGGAATGTTGTGGATTAAAATAGCCAGTGCATTCACCGGTACTAATTTTGATGTTTATATATGCTTTGTTTATGTGCCACCCCAAAATTCTGTATATTTTCATGCACACGATGAAGGTTTTTTCGAGAGACATTACTCCGAACTGGGGAAAACGTCTGTAATTGGCGATTTAAATGCCCGTTGTGGCAATAAATCCGGCATTCCTGTACCTACTGATAATATATGTAATTTTATGTATCGATGATGTTGTTTTCAACAGTAATTATGTATTACCTTGTCGGTTTTCACAATACCAAATTGTTAATGCCTGTGGTAACAATTTGATTGACTTATGTATAAGTGCGGATCTAAAGATTGTCAATGGTCGGTGTGGATCGGACAGCGATACAGGGGATTACACTTTCATGTCAGACAATGGCTGTGGTTTAATTGATTATGTTTTAGTACAGTTGTTTCCCTTTGTTGAGAATTTTGTTTGACATGGTTATTTCTCTTTTTCACCGCATGCCCACCCATACAAGTATTATTCAATTTGAGTCAGATGTACAACTCATAACGGATGAAAATTTTAGTTACACTAAACTAAAATGGTGTAATGATCCTGATAAAAATCGTTCATATGTATCCGGTATGTCACATAATTAGGATGTTTTTCAAAATATTGTTGATGATATTGTATCTAAAGACGTTGATATTAACCAAAGTATTGAGTCTTTCTCTAATCTATTGTATAATTGTGTTTTTGATAGTTATGGTATATCTGGCAATGTATGCAAATCGAATCATAGGCAAACTAGGAAGTATCGGAGTCCATGGTTTAATCGTGACTTTGAGAATGCTCGACGGTCTTACCGGTCAGCGAAACGATTATATTATCGGCACAAGAATGAGGACACACGGACTGAGTTTTTGAATGCCAGAAAAAAAATAGCATTACAAAACGAAAAGCTAAGCAAATTTATTACAAGCATCAGAGAATCAATTTACATGAGTACGCTAGATATCAACCGAATAAGTTTTGGAGGGAAATTAGGAATATTAATAGAGTTAAAGAAAAAAGTGACGTGTCGCCAGATGACTTTTTTGAACACTTAGGGGATTTGTTTTCAAGTGATGATATTTTCAAAAATGATGATCTTGAAGATGAATTAGCTCATTCTTTGGAGAAGAACATTGATGTAGCTTGTCTTGATGATGATTTCACAGTAAGAGAAGTTATTGAGTCTATATCGTCTTTAAAGAGGGGTAAAAGTGGCGGAATAGATACTATACCTGAAATGTTTATCGATTGTAGGGAAATGTTAGCGCCAATCTTATGCAAACTTTTCAATCACATTTATACTACGAGTAATTATGCTTCTATGTGGACTAAGGGTATTATATTCACAGTACCAAAGAAGGGAGATAAATCCGACGTTAACAATTATAGAGAAATAACGCTTACGAGTATTTTCTCTAAAATATTTTCAAAATTATTAGACAACAGGCTCAGGAAATGGGCAGAGAGTAAAAACACCCTAAATGACTTTCAGTTCGGATTCCGTAAAGCTAAAAGTACTATAGATTGCATATTTGCTTTAAATACAATAACAAATAAAATAATTTATATTGAAAAAGGGAAAATATTTTGCGCTTTTGTTGATTTCAAGAAAGCCTTTGATGTTGTCCATAGAAACGGTATTTTGTTGAAATTATTACATGCTGGTGTTTTATCAAACTTTGTGAGAATGATCAGATCTATATATGTATGTGTTAAATCTTGTGTTAAGTCAGATGGTTGTACGGGTGGTAGAGAATTGTCTGAGTTTTTTTATAGTTATACTGGCGTTAAACAAGGAGAACCATCGTCTCCCTTACTATTTATTATATTTATTGATGATAATGTACTCAAATATGATTAACGAAAGTGTAGATACTATATCTATTGATGATGTTGAATTGTTTTTATTATTATTGTTTGCTGATGATACTGTCTTATTTTCTCACAAGAGAGGGTTTACAATTACTTTTGGATAAATTATACCGATATTGTACATATCCAGGGGGTATATCTGTAAATACACAGAAAACTTGTATTAACAATATATTATTGAAAAAAGGGATTTTATATCAATATTCCCTATTTTCTTATAAATTCCATCATTTTTACGCACTTTTTTTGTGAAATTTATGTCCAAAAAACGTGTGAAGAAAAAGACAGAACAGAAAAACTCAGTTCTAAGCGCGTAAATATACGCACTGTTTTTATTATCTACCTACAAAATTGATGACAAATTTAGAACATAATACAAGTAAATTTATGCACTATAGAAAATAGAAGAAATTCCTATACTAAAGGGAAGTGCGTAAATTTACGCACTATGTAATATATAGAAAATTTCTGTAAATACAAAGTGCGTAAATTAACGCATTATAAAAAACAGAAGAAATTCCTATACTAAGGGGAAGTGCTTAAAATTTACGCACTATATAATATATAAAACAATTCTGTATAATACAAAGTGCGTAAATTTATGCACTATATAAAACAGAAGAAATTTCTATACTAAAGGGAAATGCATAAAAGTACGCACTATATAAAACAGAAGAAGTTTCTATACTTATGGGAAATGCGTAAATTTATGCACCATAAAAAACAGAAAAAGTTTCTATACTAATGGTAAGTGCGTAATTTACGCTCCATAAGAAAACAGAAGTAATTTCTATACTAATAGGAAGGGCGTAAATTTACGCACTATATAATATATAGAAAACTTCTATATAATACAAAGTGCGTAAATTTATGCACCATACGCAGTTAAATTTCACATCTATCCAGAAGTATATAATTTTACATAGAGTACAAAATGAAGCATTTTATAAACAATTGTGTTAATTGTTTCATTGTCCTACGGCATTGTCACAGTTATGGTCTTGACTATATACATTCTACCTGAAATAAAAATAATATAACTTAAAAAAATAACCAATGCAATTTAACAATAACACAGATCTTATAAGTGGGATTTTTACAACTGTAACTTCTCTAGAGAAAACTGTTTCATATTTTCATTAGATACAGTTTGCATATTTTCAAATACCAAAGCAATATAATTCAAATAGGAAAGATAGAGAGGTAAGTACCTGCATATAAACATGATGTATAGTGACAAATTTCAGTGTTTGCAATTATTTTCAACTAAATGGCACCAAATTGTTGAATTGATTTCCATGTTTAATAGGTTTAGATTAATATATATAATTTGACTTGTCAGAAATGAACACTTTATTTCATTTCAAGATACAATAATTCACATCTGATATAGACATAGCCATTGAATTACCTAAGGTCAGAACATTCATACCAATTTCAATAAGAAAATTTTATTCCAAAAATGAATACAAGTTACTGAGCAACACAAAAATTCCAAATGCATAAAAGCTAGACAGTGTCTAACAGTGAGTTACGCATTTGAATGCAATTTACATTGCTTTTTCACTAATTTTCAATTCATTCATTTCTAAGCTAAAGTTTGAATTATAAATCAATAAAGTATCATTTCATTGAAAATTCTCATACATTCAAAAGATTGAAAGTCTATGACAACTATAATGCATTACATTTTACTTTTTCACCGTTTTCCTTTCTATTTTTCTGACATTTTTTCATTGCATTAAGTTGAGTCTGAGTGTATATCACTGCTTTATAGGGTATGTGATAAAAATCTTCTACAATTTTAATGCAACTTTTTAGTGTAAATTACACATCATAAATGTGTTCATATTGCCAAGATGATGAACATTCCAACGAATTTTAACAAAAACTCACGTGATGTATTCTTCTGACTAGATCGTCTTGAGTCTGATTAGTTTCTCATAGTGGTTTTGTTTTGTTTTATTTTTCAATTTTCCTTTTCTAGATAAGACATCAAGTTTTCTTTTCATCTTCAGTTTATTTCTTTTCAACCTTTTCAATTTTTCACAAGATAACTTGAATAACGAAACAACACTGTTAATGCAAACCGGAAAATAAATACCTTTTCAAATTTAAGACATATGAACAATATCACTTACACAATTGTGGGTTTATACCCATAATGTCTAGAATTAGAATCCTCAGACATTTATAATTTTTATATAACTCTATGACGAAAATGATGTATAATTTAAATGAAAACAATGACATTCCTTTTAGTTACAGTCCCATTAAATTTGCATATAAGTCTATGAGAGTAGCCATTTTTTAAAGACTAAAGAAAAATAAAGATCCATTTTAATGAAAAGTCACAGCAAAAAGTGTGTTAAAAATGTTTTCCTTTGATTTGACCTGGTTTTGACCCAAGATGACCCATGTTCCATGTTGTCTAAGATATCATTAAGACAAACATTCTGACAAGGTTTGGTGAAGATACAATCAAAACTGTAACCTCAAGAGGGTTTACAAGGTTTTTATTGTATTTTATGTTATTTCATAGCATCAATAGAAACAAACAAGCATATAATGATATACAAAACTTGACTTTTACCTTTGGGATAGCTTTCTCCTTATCAAGCATTCTACTTAATGATGGATCTATCTGAACAATTGTTTTCCTTCTTGTGACTTGCTTCAGCAGCTCTGTAATCCATGCAATTTTGTTTTGTCTTTCGACTTCTTTTAGGTTGTTTAAAAAGTATATTCGTCAGTCATAGTTTTGTCGAGATTTAAACATGTATTGAATGTTATCGATCTGGTCTTTAATACTAAATAACTTTTCATCAATTTTCTGGAAATTAGGTTGTAACACTCTAATTTGTTTGGAAGGAAGAGATTTCAGAAAAGTTCCCATTCCATTCAATGTGTTCCATAACTTGTGGTTTTGCCCTTTGTACAGCACATTGATTTTATCACTATTTATTGATATCTTAAAATGCAAAGGTTCACTAATGCCAGCTAGTTTGTTTAATGAGTCACAAATCCATCCTTTCACATCCCACATGTGGTTTATGAGCTGTATGTCAGGAATCAATGACATCAACTCAGGAATTGTCTATGCATCATGCTTTCTGAGTTTTTCAGATATTTTGCTGAATGAAGCATCGATATCCTCATGTGTATGCCCAACATACAGGAAGGATATGTGTACCTGAAATGAAATATAAGTGAGTGTTAAGTGCTGTAATAAAACAGGTTTATGATGGAAACGCATATATTTCAACAAACTTCCAGCCAAAATAGGGTGGCAGTTACACACAACTGCACTTGGTACAAAAACTTCTAGTAAAATTTCAGCATAGACTGATCAAAGTATCCCTGAGAAATAGTAGAGATAATTGACACAACACACAATGCTTTTGAAAATTAGAATACAAGCCTTTTCGATAACTGTTAAGTCTATGCAAAATGGTCATTTGTTTGCAATATATTATTCAATGAGAGCAATGTGCAACCTAGGCTTAATGCTGCACAGGCTAATGGATTGAAAGATGTTGAAGGCTAAAACATTGTGTTAACCTCATAAAATTCATTTGCAAAAAGAGGTCAAATTAAAAAAATAATAGAAAGAAATAATATCATTTTGGTCAGTTGTTCCTGAAGGTTCCATTCCAACTTATTGCTGACATGTCCTATCTTATTCCATCATATGTATTTATGATTGATTTTGCTATTGCGAAGTAACATCTATGTGATCATGTTTTATCTCCTTGAACTGGATGACATTTATTAACAGTTCAGATACGCCTATGTCTTTTATTACAATGGTACTATTTACCATTTTTTATATTGCCTTGACAAAAAATAATACAATGTCCTTGTGCTGGAAAATTAAATTACCTCATTAAATATTTGCAGCCGAACCAAAGCTTCACAGAACCCAAGGACAAACTTGTTCTTATTATCTCTAGGGCTATTATCCATTTGTAAATACAACACAGAAGGGAGGCATCCCTGAGAACAAACAGACACACAAATTATAAGTGTTTCGTAATTAAACAACATTTAATAAGAGAACAAAAAAGGCCTATTGCCATCCCCCATAGTCTCCTGTTTCTAAATGTAGTAATGTAAGGTTGAAATACAACTTAAAGCAGCAGACACAGCATGAGCAATCTCCAAATATTAAATTAAAAAATACAATTTCCTGAGCCATAATATTTCCATGAAAGTCCAGTTTTTAGCAATCTTTATTAGGCTAAGCTGACTCCAAGTATTTGAGAAGAAACAAATCAATAATCAGAAAGATCTGTCCTAGGATGCTACATGAAAATGGTCTACAGTACTTGAAAAAAAATCATTCTTTATTAGTGTCAATATATGTATAAAATACCTCAAGAGCAAAGTAAATTTTTATTCATAATAATACATGTTGTATAGTAAATAAGTGAACAGAATTACAGATTTATAAGGAGTAATTGAAATGAATCTACATTATGGCAATAACATATATATTTTAATTAACAATAGAAAACGAACATCAAATTGTACCTTTTGTTGGTATATCTTCTGCAGTACACTGAGTATTACATTTTTGACATATTTGATGATATGCACTTGTACCCCCATTAATCTGATTTTATGAATTTTATATTTTTTTTTTTTTTCAACGTGCAGTTTATTTTTGTGTTTAACAGCTTGGAAATATATAAAGAGAAGCAACAGGATATCAATAAATGTCCAATCTAATTATACTGCAGCAATAATAAATTTGTGCATTATTGTACGACATTAATTCTAACATATTGCTATGCTGATAGCAGACTTTATTTGATATCATTTTGTATAACTCGATGTTTTGTGGTCTTGTATAAATAGATCGTAATCACAAATTGTCTGCATAGTGTTAGTAATTACTGTAGAACAAACAGTAAGTGTGTTGTTTTATTAATTAGATGTGTTGTAAAGTTGAATTTTACAACATTATTATTTCACAGTAATCAGTATTCATGTTACATAATATAAATAATGTGTATTTGATAACTTCTTGGCACAGTTTATTTAGTATATCATACTGTTCCATCTATTTAGACCTTTACTTCATTGAGAGCTAATCTATTTTCAGCTTGTGTATTCATGTGAAATGTTATTACACTTTTCTTTCTTTATTCCCTATATCTTAAGTTGTTTCTTTATTCAGCACCTAAAAATATTATAATCTATCTACATGTAACATCATATAGGTCATTTCTAAGTGTCAAAGGTTATATCTTTAAGGGAACATAGTTGAATATATTTTTCATTATATTATGTTGTTTTGGTCAGTCATTTTATTTTAGTTCATGTGACCCCTTCTATATGTTAGCCTTTAAACCTAAGCAACTGACCATACCTTTTGATTTTGGTGTAGACATCGATTTTTAGCCTTAAGGCTTATCAGTAAACTGTACGTTAAATTTTGATTGACTTATAAGAAGAGATGCTGACCTATTATATTAACTGTAACATTTTTAAATTTAGTGCCATCTGGTGGAATGTTATTGTTATAAATATAGAGCCCCTAGCAGATACAGGTGATTCCTGCTGCTGATTTTGGAATTGATAAAAATTAAGATTGAAGGTGTTAATGAATTAATTAATTTAATAATAATAATAATTGATTTGGGCATTGCTTACTTAAGATATTTTTGACACATTTAATATTTATTGACAGATTTAGGCTAAATTTATTTGAAAATTCTTATATTATTAACTGATTAGCTTGTTAAGCAATTAAGATTTTTTGTGTTGATCGGTGGCCATTTTGAATTTGATAATTGTTTTCACATTTGAGGTAATAAGTTGAATTGTTTACGGCTTGACATAGTATTACTCTCGATTACTTGATCAAGTCAAGTCAAGTCAAAATATTTATTTGCACGAACAATTGTTCTTAGCAACAAATATACAATTGACGGTGAAAAGTATAAATACATGTGAAGACTATGAAATCAAACAAATATATAAATACACTACAATCATAATACTATTCAGTTATGTCAAATCGACTCTAGATATAAAAATACATCAATATTTCTATTTCATATAACATTTTAATCAATTTCCATGTCTTGAAGAATTGGCGAAATTGAACAAATTTTGGTAATTTTATTATAGTTGTTTTGTTTGTAGAAATCATCAATAATTTGAATTTAACTAATGATGGCCATGAACGAAAATATTTCGGTAATAAATTTACTCTTATATTTCTATAATAAGGACAAACTAATAAAAAGTGATATTCAGTTTCTATCATGTTCATATTACATTTTGTACAGACTCTTTCGTTTCTAGGTATATTTCTATGATGTCCTTCTTCAATCATTAATTTGTGTGACAAACAACGTAATCTTGTCAAACTAGTTCTATTTCTATCACATAATACATTATGTAGATAATCCTCAAATGTTAACTCACATTTAAAAAGTCTGTTTGATTCCAATTATAAAATGTATTAACTTCTGTAAACCACTTATGTTGGAAAGACGCTGTACAATTATACTTATATCAGTTGTGGTAGTGGTTTCTTTTTCATACAGATAATAAAGTCCTAAATTTTGGAGCATAGTTATTAAATTTCTTATCCAGTTATTAACAGCGGGAATGTCAATATCATATGACGATAGCAATTTAGACAAAAATGTATTTGGAGCAGATTTTAACTTAGCCCAATACTTAACAATTCCTACATACTTCACCATACACAGCAGCTGCTGTCTGCTGTCGAACTCCAATTATTTGTTTCAAAAATTGCAAATGTAATTTTACAACATCTGGACTAACATGAAATCCCCATATTTCGGCTCCGTAACAAAGTATAGGTAAAATCATAGCATCAAAAAGTTTCAACTTCTTGGATATGCAGAATGATAACTTATCAAACAATCTGTTTAATGAATACAGAGCTTTAGATGCTTGTTGAGACAAAGCTTGTTGTGTTTTAAAATAATTACCGTTTGCAGATAGTGTAACACCAAGGTAGGTAAAACTATTCACTACTTCAAGTCTAATACCATTGTAAAACATGTCAATATCATACAAACGACTATTCTTATTAAAAAACATAATTATGCATTATACATATGCAGCAGTATTAAACCAGAGAAATTTTCCAAGTGTCTAGAACAAAACTTGGAAATATGCTTAACGTAACATCTAACATGACATGCTAATAGCTTATAAGCACGTATGCTATGACAAAAAAGTAATTTCTTTTGGCATTTAAACAACAAAAATGGATACAAACATTCAATTTCGGTATTAAATTTCTGAAAACATTAAAATATTATCAGAATACATGTATATAGATTCATTAGCAACCCTGAAAAGTTTTAGGGTTTTTTGGCGATTTTTAAAGTATTATGTTCATAAGTAGCACTGAAAGGCTAAACCAATACTAGATAAGGAAGCGCATCAAACGAGTACGAATTCGAAAATAATTGAGTACGAAACTGACAATAATTTCTTCATCAAAATATTATATTTATGCACAATGACATCATTTATATATACATGCATTTAAACAAAGGGCACTTACTTTATTAAACCAAACCGCCTATATGCCAAAATAGTCTTACGTTGCGTTAATTTAATGCAAATATTGTATCAACAAAACATAATCAGTCTTCCGGTAATGACGAATTGCCCGAATTACCTCCCTTCGCGACAGACGAACTGAATACGTATATATAATTGGTCCCAGATATTACCTGAAAATACAAGGTTCAGACGATGTAAATAGACAAGAAAAATAGTCAAACTGTCTAAAAACACGACAAAATCCGCGTGGATAGACATTTTGAACAAAAACGTAGATTATCGTAAGCACTAACCCCTCGAACAAGGCAGTGAGTTCGAATCCCATCCAGTACCAGAAAAAATAAGATATTTCTGCAGCTGTGAGTCCTTCAAAGCACTTTTCCATCCACCTCATATAGTTCCATAATACATTTTTATCAAAGCGACCCGTTATTCATATAATCCCATGCTGATTTTGTCTGTAAATACAATTGTATATTTACTGCAATAAGATGGTAGTGCTTGCTCGGGCTTATTTTCTCTAAAAAACCTGCATGCTCAGCAAAGAAATGGTCTTGCTTGGTAAAAGTGACTAATTTTTGAAATATATTTGTTACACTTTAAACACAAACTGAAGCAAGGCTTTAGATTAAAAGGAATTCACCCTCAGCGCCCAATTGTATAAACATTGGTTAACTTTAACCACTGGGTTAAATCAGAGTTTTGGTTAAAATTTTGGTTAAATTGTCGGTTACAGTTGTTGAAAATTTTGTTTAAGATGAACCGAATGTTGTTTTTGTCAAAACTCAAATAAATCTAACACAAGTCTAAGATGCTGGCTAAATCTTAACATAAACGGTAACCAGGACCAAAATGTCAGCCCTTTTTAAAAGTTTAAATGAATTTTTTAATGGTTAGTAAACCAAAATGGTTAAATTTAACCTTGGGTTAAATTAACCATTTGGTTAAAGTTAACCAATGTTTATACAATTGGGCGCAGATGTTTCGTTTTGTCCATATGCAACATAGAATATCAAGTCTTTGTAAGCAAAGAAACTGAGGTCCGTTTTATACAGACACCTTAGCAAAGTTAACATTTTTCAACTTAAACATCTAACTACCTTTCGTATGTAAATGAATACAGATTTTCATCCGATCGCTTGCATCGGGGATTTATTGTCACCTGTTAAAAATAATAATGAAATGTATACCATTAACAAGATTTTTAAATATATCTATGAAACGCCCCCCCCCCCAGAAACTAACAATTATTTTACGTTTTTATTGTGGCGGATATAGTGTTTGATGTTCAACTTGGATATTATTAGTATCATGTATTTATAACAATGAACATCAATTTACTATGAGCTTCATGATGCGCTCCACATAATTATACAATTGTAATATGTACATATATATACTAGTACATTCCGCAAGGACACTTACCCGGAACCACAATCGTCCATAGCAGGACATATTTTTGTATAAGCATTGAACAATTCAAAAATATAGTCTCTATACACAGGGTTGACTGTTGGTTAATAATGTGATATTAACATACAACAAGCGAAGTGAAAGTTCATGTTTAACATCAACTCTGACTAACAGATACTTGTAGACTTAGCTCTACATAGAAGCATACCTTAGAGAGATGATAAATTCATCGATCAGATCATCGATTATCGATCAGATGTTGACAACAATGTTGTTGCAATTGTGGAAAAGTTGGTCTTGAATCTCGACTTTAGAAACATGCTATTGATAACCTTTCCTTGCTGTAACATTATGTTCGGAGGTCCAGTGTCTATGATTCTGTCTATGATTATTATGGTTGTTTTATTACTATTACCTGAGACCATTATACACCTAATGGTCGTGCATTTATAATGGTCTCAGCTATTACATGCTCTTGTAAGTGATCTAACACTGAAATAGTAAGAAAAGAAACACGATGGTTTACGATAATTTAGAATACACATGCATGTGTTATAAATGAAAAAGTATGACATTGTATCGAGTCTAGTATATCAAACATAATTCAAGGAAATCAAACACACGCACAAAAAATACTTCGGTTCGTTGAATCAACGCACATAAATTATGTATAAATATCTTGCTATTTTTCTTCATAATCATCGAAAGTTTATCATTGTTGATGAAATAATACAATACTTTTTCTATGTACAGCAAAGTTAACAAGTACAAAATACTGCTGAAGTTTTGAATCAGCTAACCCTTTACTTGCACGAGTTTTTCGTGCACATGGACATAGAAATCTTGAGTGTAATTATACAATATAGTATGCGTATTTGAACTTGATATTTAACAAACAAATCTTGAACTTTTTGCAAAACGTACAGACAGTCGTGTTTGACCAATAAATTGTTAATTAAAAGCTCCGTGAAAATAAGAAACCTTGAATCGTGGCCTCTGTCGTTTGTTATAGTGCTGAGACCGGGGTTAAACATTGTAACTTAACAGAGGATGAAATGGACTGTAACATTAATTGTAATTATCTCAAATCTAGTGATTGTAAACTACATAAACAGTATATATTTCTAATGATGATATACTAGTAAATCATGGTGCCGGGACGACTGACAGTTCGTGAAGTGAAAACCAACGTGTGAATACATGTTCTATGGATCCCTAAGTAAATGAAGAACATCAGTGAAGGTCACAAGATACCGACCAGGATTATGTCTATGAAGGATCGGCACAGGTCCTGACAGGTTTTGAAATGGTTAGATGTAAATGAATGAGCCGTTTTTTGTACACTTTGACTGAATAATGCTGTGAACATTGATATTCTTGCGTCTCTAGTATATCAGAAAGGACCAAATATGACAAACTTGACTGTTTTCCCATCTAAAAATAATTTACACAAGGTTGTGATAAGACTCATCGTACAGGATAATGAGAAAGCAGAACGATTATTACGACCGAATTTCTGGTCGGAATATTTCTCATGTAGATCACGGCGATCAAGATCATCTAGGTTTTGAGATACACCACCTAGATTACAGGCTGGAAATGAATGGAGACGTAGTGATAGGAATACTAGAACTGTAGTTGATTCTTATGTGAATGACAACCAGTATGAGATGTTATCTGTTTGTGTAGATCAACTGTTATAGTATTTACATTCATTGCTAAAAACATCGTTACATTTTGCGACAATAGATGAATACAACTTTCAAACCTTGCGGTAGGAACCAACATTATTAAATTTAGTACTGTGGAACAATGGTCTTATTTCCATCACAACAACAAGATAATAACATGGTTGAATTACTTTACATACTAATATAAATAATGATTAATACTACAGTAATTAACAAACTAACATTTTTATTATTACCACCTATGCGTTTAGACGATAGACGTTTTATGCGTTGGCGGATGGGTGTATGTTTATCTTAACAACAACCACATTTTATTCACAAGTACATATTACAAATAATCGAAAATCTTGTTATGCATTGTTCATGGCAGGTAATCGGTAAGATGGACTCGAATACTTCTGTGAAAGGTGTTTCCATGTCCCCATCACATCTTTTTATCATAATCATGTTTCTGATAAAACTTCATGCAGCAGTTGTAGTGCATTTGTCAGATTATTGTATTGAATACATTGAACTTAAGAGGATCTAGTTGTTTTTTGTTTCCTTTTAAAATATACTTCGTTGAAATATCGAGATCCCTCAGTGCTTTGATGCGGTTTTTTTGTTGGTCATTATAAATTTCAAACAATGTCTAGACATGTTATGAAAATCCTATAATTGTTCTGTTTGAGGTGTGATTGACGTCAGTACAAGGCATGTATGGCGTGTTTCACATGAGTGAAATCGTGAACTGTCTACTTCTTTTGTGACAATAAAAAAACAATCTTATATAATAAATGTTTGTAAATTGTGATAATACAATACATTTAATTGTTACATATTTACGTCATTAAATAATTGGTCAATTTGATAAAGATCACATTGTAAGATTTGTAAAGAAACTTACGTAACTATTGACGTGTGTAGATTTGTACATTGAAAGGCACACGAGAAAACATGAGAACTTTTGCTCATTCTTATGTGTGATTGTTAACTTATGACGTCATTCGATAATTAATTACTTCTGCATTTTTTGTTGTATTGAATACAAAGACATGAGCAAAGATATGTTAACTTCATTCATTTGAAAAACATTTTTAAAATAATAAACACGAAGTCATGATATATAGTAGGG
This sequence comes from Lutraria rhynchaena, assembly GCA_008271625.1. Classification (NCBI taxonomy): domain Eukaryota; kingdom Metazoa; phylum Mollusca; class Bivalvia; order Venerida; family Mactridae; genus Lutraria; species Lutraria rhynchaena. The sequence goes on from VIBL01000067.1 coordinate 46,147, forward strand.
AAAGTTGATTCTTGTGAAAATATACGCAATATAATTTGTCAATAGAACATACAAAAATCTAAATAATAAAAAAGGCTATATCTTGTTGAAAAAAAAATATACCGATTCGGAAAACCTTTTCAGTGTCCACTGTTCATAATCAACAAGCTTTCGCTATATACGGTCAATTAAAAAGTTTTTTTTTCGTTCATTACAGAATGGTGTCCGTTGCTCATGGGCCCACGTTTACATGAATTAGATTGTATGCAAACAAACGGGGTATTTTTATGTTTATGGAAACTCGTAAGTCCATCTTCTCTGAGGAAGAATCAAACAATCTTTCACATCTGTTGTACAAACATTGATGAGCATCTTAATTTCTCTCATCAGTCTCAATGTTTAAGCAGTATGATTCAAAACGATGATTCGCTTTTTTACATGGCGATAATTAAGATTTATTTTTTCTTGTAATTTTTTAAATACACTAAACACGCCGGAAGTCAAATTACAAAACCGTCCATTTCGCAACATACTTAAGTCACTCCGATTTGCTTATATATGAGCTTGTCTTACAATCCTGTAATCGTACTGCTTTGATTTTCAATTTTACTGAAAAGCGTATTTTTACTGTATTTACTGTATTCCAGCGTATGTGCCTGTGCCGAGTTCATTCAAGGTATCTAAATGGTCTAGATGGGATTGATTTCAGAACGCGATTCTGATGCCCAGTCGCATTCAGATAACGGGAGGATTGTGTTCTGTTCCGCATTTATTGTATGTTTGTATGTGCTTGGTGGGTTTGAATTGGTGAGTTTTGAGGATCTGACAGTGTTTTTTACGTATATTCATAAAGCGAATTCCTCTACTCATTACAAGTAGGCCATTTACTTTTATCTGTCAAACAACAGGAAAGACATACCGTATATTATTTGATATATCTGTGCTGGGAACTTGGACGATGTTATTCGTCTTAGCGATTTTCTGTATTCGTATAAATAAAGTTTACAGCGTTTTGGTTGGCTTATCATTGGTATCACGAGAAAGGCGTGGCGTATGTTTGTACACATTTCATTGTAACCTCGGAATTTCATTGACGGATCAGGGTGTGTAGTAGTAAATTGTCTTGTATACGATGCATAGAAAACATTGTCAAGCCTTGGTGTATGACATCGTCGTGCAAATATCAACATTTGTAAAATATGGCCCACTATTATGTACCATTTCGATATGATCAAATAACAGTAGTTGTATATGTATGGCATGTTTAATAAATTACCTCACGGTACATTGATTGCTTGCTTACTTGTTTGCTTGCTTGATTGCTTACTTGCTTGATTGGTTGGTTGGTTCGTTCGTTGGTTCGTTGGTTGGTTGGTTGTACCACAGTAAAGTTCCACTCTACGGTCGCATCGAAATTACGATCGTCCGCTTATTATATCCACTTTTCTTGGTCCCGAATTGTTTGTCCTTTAATTCATTGGCCGTATGTCCCGATATTACGGACGGTCGTTCTCAAAATACGACCAATTACTCCGGTCCCGAATGTCAAAATATTACGGCTTTATGTTCCGTACTTATGTTCGGGTCCGGAAATGTAGTACACGGACCGACCCAGTTGTTCGTGGACGACACTGCATGAATGTCAACTAGTGTGCATACTTTCATATGCACAATGTCAATCTCATTATTTCGATTTCATTTACGTTTCATTCATATCTTATTTGATAAGTACATGGGTTTGACAAATGTTTTTTTCCTTTGCTGTTGTTTTTTTCATTTCGTTGTACATGTATACTGTGGTGGTATTTCCATTTTCACTCTTTTTTTAAAGAATCCTTTTTCTTTGCTTCATCTATTATGATTGATTATTGTAATGTTTTACGGACAAAATGACTTATGTATAACTGGAACAAGACAATGGAATCTATTTTATAAATACGCGCTTGTTACTTACTTCTTGAACGTTTTTATTTCATATAATCATACAAGTGTATCAATAAATATTGGTTATAAGTTGTAAATAGAGAAAACATTATTGTACACCCTTTGTACAAATCATTATTAAACATAATTGGATGTGTCAGTGACGGGTTTTCAGACCATGGATGTGTTGATGTTCAATTGTTCAGTTATCTGTTTATACAGAGAGACTGGTAGATAACTTTTGTAGTCCTGATTTGACTTTATATCACAGAGCTATTCGCAATTTAATTGAAAACAATTGTATTGAAAGTAATTTTCTTAACTTAGACAGCAAATTAATATTGAACAGTAAACAATGTGAACTATGACATCACCACAAGATTGACGTATGCCTCATGTTATTTGGCCGCGGCCGTGGTCCAGTGGTTATTGCGCTGGACTTGTAACCTGGAGATCCGGGTTCGAATCCCGGTCGCAGCAGGCCATACCCTTCTACGAAAATTTGACAAAATGTCGATTTTCCTCCATATGTGGAGAAGTTGCCGGCTCCTTGTGGAAGGGTAAGTTAGTACTGGTTAGTATACAGTCCAGGAAAACTGGTTAGGTGACCGGTCGCCGTATATAAATGAAAAATTGTTGAAAAACGGCGTTAAACCCCTGTGTCTGTAACCCGGAGGTCCGGGTTCGAATCCCGGTCGCGACAGGTCATACCCTTCTATGAAAATTTGACAAAATGTCGAGTTAGCTCCATATGTGGAGAAGTTGCTGGCTCCTTGTGGAAGGGTAAGTTAGTAAACAGTCTATGAAAAATGGTTAGGTGAACCGGTTGCCGTATAACTGAAAAATTAAATTTATAAGTCGCATAAAAACAAACAAAAACAAACCCCTGTAACAATAAGTCACATAAAACAAACAAACCAAGTTAATTAGGTTTAGGTTTACAATTGCATTCCATTAAAGGTTTTAAAATCTCGGAAGCATCGTTTTCTTAGCTTTCTGAAAATCAACACGAATTTCTGATGACGGACAATCGAGCTGTGTTCGAATTTTACAATACACCCTCTGCTCATGCAGGCGTTTTACTGTCCGTTTTGAAAGTTATACTTTGTAATAGATTATTACACTTGTGTTATAAAACATTTGATTAGCTTGCACGAAGATCATGCATATCTCTTATATTGTCGCCACTCAAGCGGTAGAGCTATAAGTTTACACTACCCGTGTGTAAAAAAATCGTTTAATTTTATCACTGTTCAGATCCCAGTTCCCATTGATAATTCTGTGACTGGGAAGTTTTTACAGTGAAAACGTTCTTACACAAAGTGTAGAATTCTATCAAAATGCGGACTACGTACCGGCGTCCGTGGCATAGTTACTTGACAACGCGCGGGTACAAAAATCCGCTACGACAAAGAGTTTTAACGGAATCTGGGATAGATATTTTAGGGCATCCTCCATACAGCATACACCTCGTTCCATGTGACTTCTGATTGTTTCCTCGGCTTAATGACATAATTATTAAAATAGACTTGTAGATGTAATGAAACAGGTTAGAACTGACCGATCATATCTGAAAATGATTTCTGGTTGTTTCTTCGGCTTAATTAAATGCCATATTTTTTAAAATAAATTTGTTGATGAAGCAGGTTCTGACCGATCATATCTGAAAATGATTTCTGGTTGTTTCTTCGACTTAATTAAATGCCATATTTTTAAAAATAAATTTGTTGATGAAGCAGGTTCTGACCGATCATTTCTGAGAATGACTCAAGTAATATATGAAACTGCAAAAACATTTTTGCTGATTGAGAAGCCATTTTTAAAATTGATATCTCCATTTGTTCATCAATGATTGAAGTATGTGCATATTTTACTGTAGGGTGCCTGCATGGTAGAGTGGTTGTGGTGTCTGGCTAGTAATCACTTGACCCTCACCCTCACTTGACTCGTGAGTGTGAATCCCTCTGGAACAAAAAAATCATATAATTGGAAAGTTTTGAAACCTCTAACTATATGAACATTACCGAAGTCTCTGTAAGTAAGATATATTGTGATACATTTCTGTGTTCTGGCATGTATTTTAATTTTAGATGGAATTTCTATCAGCCAATTCTGTCCTATGTAAGCAATGTTGTCCGTCATATTTGTAATGCGTGAAAGTGTATAGCATTTAACTAAACGTCGATTTTATAGCCATTTGTATGAAGAGTTTGTACTTACTGGACATTTATTAGTCCAGAATATTTCAATATACTACATCTTGTTATGAAAAATAAACAAATAATTACAATTTCAAATAACATATTGCAAGTTGCGAATACCTTGTAGGAGTTTCTCCAAATATCAAATTTGTACCAGAATGTTGCAAACTAACATTTATTACAGTCATAATACATGTAAGACAACAAATATGCTTACGTGGTGAAGTACAGTAAACTCCAATATTGAGACGACCTTAGGAATCCGAGAAATCAGTTGTAATAATGAAGTGGTTTCATTGTCGATTTGAAGTACAGGGGAGTTATTGGAAGCCGGTACGAAACTAAGTTTTTAAATAGAAACAAGTAATACAGTTATAAATCAAGGTGGATAATAGACCAGATGAATGACATACAATTCTAACTTAAGACCTAGCATAATTTCATTACGAAAACCATGAAATTAAAACAAAGATATAAAAATTCAATCCATAAATTTAGGACCCTTGCCAAAATAATAATAAAAAAATACTAAGTTATATAGTCTAATATGTCGTTCTATATGTACACTATCGGTGAACAACGTTGTTTACACTCTATTTTCATCGACAATTCATGCATGTATACAGTCTTTAATAATGGCAAATCTTTTTCTAACATTTGCTGATACAAAATGATTTTCTAAATAATGACTAACAGCATACTGGCCAAATGTCTTATCCCCTTCGATGGACATTGTCAATCGGTGTGGTTGTAGCTTATCCATGTTGAATTTTAATGTAGTCATGGAATTTGTCAGTGTATATACACACATATTTTTTCTGCATGAATGAATGATTTAACCTGCTATTTTGAAAATAATTGCATAATTGTGTAATGCTCCAGACGCTGGATGACAACGATATTTTTGCTCAAGTATTGATTTTTACTTGACCTTTACTCTACGTACATGTAGTACGGAATCGTAACGTGGTGTGTCAATTTTTGATTGCTGATTTAAATTATTTAACACCGTGAGTATTATATTTTAACCTAGCAGTCATTTTCAATTTTACGTATGGCATGGATTTGAATCAGTATTTATGAATGACAATTCTTATATTTGATGTCGAGTCTGTTTATTTTGATTAGCATTGCTGTTTTTATCAACCATTACTCGCTATGAATTATGGGTAATGACGTTGCAATGTCAAGTTCAGTATTCACAGTAAAGTCGTTGTATGTTGTTAACTTTAAATTGTAGTTACCATACTTAGGTGCCAGTATTTTTAAAGTCAATGTAAGGATAATAAACTTTAATCATTCTTTCGCCTATTTGATTCAATAATTTTGTAAATTTCATTGAACATATAACATTTTCTTTGTTTAAACTTAGTCGCTGTAAGTTTTGTCCGTCATATTTTTATGTTGTGTCGAGATGGATATGGTAGCTCTCAAAAAATGGCTCTAGAACAATATTTCTACACAGATTTTTAATGAAACCTGCTCTAAAGGAAATTCTATGTGCATTTTAAGCTAAACAGTTAGCTAAAAGTATGCATCAAATTTCATCAAAATCGGTCCAGTTTGAAAAAATATGAAATTGATTATATGCCAAAAAATGTAGGAAGTGTAACGTTTTAGTGTGACATTTTTATAAATCACTCATTTTACAAGCTGCATTACAAATAATTCATCCAGCCAAAAATGATTTGCCATTTTTAGCTCACTTGAGCACGTAGTGCTTAATGAGCTAGAGTGATCAGTCAGTCTACTCCGGCGTCCGTCGTCCGTCGTCCACACCTGGGGGTTGTTAATGCTCTAGTGGTCACACTTTTGGGCGAATCTTCATCAGACCTGGTCAGAATGTTTGTGTCAATAATATCTTGAACAAGTTTGAACATGTGTCATCTGGGGTCAAAAACTAGGTCACTAGGTCAAATTGAATGGAAATTTTGTGAACACTCTAGAAATCACAGATTTGATTGGATCTTCATGAAACTTTGTCAGAATGTTTGTATTAATGATCTGGTAAAATTAGGCAAATATGGGTTGTCTCCTCAAAAACTAGGACATTAGGTCAGTGCATTAGAAAACCTTGTTAATGCTCCTGGTTGCAGTTATAATTGAATCTTCATCAACCTTTGTCAGAAGGTTTGTTTTGATAATATCTTGGGCGAGTTCGAACATGGGTCATCAGGGGTAAAAACTAGGTCACCAGGTCAGATCATAGAAAAACTTTGTTAATGCTCTAGGGGTCACAGTTTTGATTGGATCTTCACCAAACTTCGTCAAAATGCTTGTCTTAATGATTTCTTGGTTAAGTTTGAACATGGGTCATTTTGGGTCAAAATCTAAGTCACCAGGTCAAATAATAGAAAAACGTTGTTAATACTCAAGGAGTCACAGTTTTGATTGGAGGTTCACCAATCCTGGTCAAAATCTTTGTCTTAATGATATCTTGGAGAGGTTCGAATACGGGTAATCTGGGATCAAAAACTAGGTCATCAGGTCAAATCTTTTGAAAACCTTGTTAACCTTCTATAGGTCACAGTTTTGATCAGAGGTTCACCAAACCTTGTCAAAATGATTGTCTTAATGATATCTTGGTTAAGTTTGATCATGGGTCATCTGGGATCAAAAACTGGGTCACCAGTTCAAATCACTGGAAAACCTTGTTAACCTTCTGGAGGTCGCAGTTTTAATTGGATCTTCTTCAAACTTTGTCAGAATGTTTGTATTAATGATATCATGAACAGGTTTGAACATGGGTCAACTCAGGTTTAAAACTAGGTCGCGTAAAATTGCAGGAAAACCATAGAAGTTGCAATCTTTACTCAGATGAGCAAAAAGGGCCATTTTGGCCCTCTTGTTTCTATAGTGGTTTGTTTTATGTAGTTTATAAATAATTCTACTATTGGCCTAGTAAATGATATTTATAAGAACCCTGAATCCTTTTTAAAACTATGTTTTTCTCTTTTTTGCGGGAAAAAAATCATCTTAATTTCAGCTTCACCTTTTTTTCTTGCACTTTAACATTTCAACTTGATATTTTTAGATATAGATATTCATTGGCAATGTTTTGCTATTGTATTACACCTAAGTTTAAATTTCTAACACTTATAAAACATACAAAATATATAACTTAGATTTTATAACCAGAAATTGTTGCAAGTGTAACATTTGACTATTTTCATCTTGCCATTTTTCATAAATAGAATCAGATGTGTTTTGTGTGTGTGTTTTTTGAAATGTGGCGGAAGACATTTCCATAAATAGCGGAATAAAGCATGTGTCAAGATATATAAATGCATAGCTTTGATCATAAGTGATGTTACAAGTGTAACACTTATAGAATGTGAATTATTGATTGGTGTCAAATGCTAAAAATAACTCATTTATCACATAACCTGCAGTCCAGGAGTGCTGTAAACCCGTGCCGGAAATATCGTTCGGCACTGCCAATCCGTGCAATAAATATTCAAATTAGCCAAATCACTACATTTGCATATTTTGTATTACTACGCTACTATGATATTTGTAAACATGGTCGACTTTCAATTTATAATGATTTTATTAATGAATAAAGTGATCTTTGTGTAAATAAAATAACAATTTTATGTCTTTTATCTTGCATTTTATTGCAAAACAATTAATAGAAACATGCACTACTTTTTTGTGCACAGTAGTGAACAGTCTACACTAGACGTCTTGTATATAGGTCATCCTATAGTCTGTTTCATTTTCTGTGGTCATTTTTAGGGTTATGTGATAAATAGAATCTTAAATTGGTGCTCATCCTTTACCATTTTTAGCTCACCAGAACCGAAGGTTCAGGGTGAGCTATTAGGATGGATAGGTGGATGCTCTGTCGTCCCCTTTTTAGGGGCCACTAGAGCTATAAATAGAAAAAACTTTAATCATCTTCTTCTCATGAACCAATGGATGGATCATCACCAAACTTGGTCTGTAGCATCCTTAGATGGTCTTCTCTCAAGTTTGCCCAAATAAATTTGGTTGGCTCCTTTTAGGGGCCGCTAGAGCTAAAAATAGAAATACCTTAAAATGACTTTTCTTCATGTTTCTTTGGATGGATCATTACCAAACTTGGTATCTTTAGATAGTGTTCTATCAGATTTGCCAAAAAAATGTGGTTGGCCCCTATTAGGGGCCGCTAGAACTAAAAATAGAAATACCTTAAAATGTATTGTTTTCATGAACAAGTAGTTGGATCATCACAAAGTTGGTCTGTGGCATCGTTCAGTCATCACAGTTATTCTTTTGTAGTATCCTTTGATGGTCCTTTATTGTTCCCCATTATTTGCCCACAAGTGTACCTCTATTACCTTTTTAGTAACAAGTTAATTAACATTTATTCTGGTGAGCGATGCAGGGCCATCATGGCCCTCTTGTTATTAAACTCGTTGACAAAAACAATATGACACTCGGCAGAGCCTCATGTCATGTTATTTAGTCAACTCATTTAATAAAAATGTAAGGAATGAGCACTCATTCAAGATTTTCTATTTCCTGCATGGTCTTGGAAAAGCTTGTTTGTCTTCACATGGTAAGGTTATTGTCATGAAATTAGACATTAACTCATAGTGAAAAAGATATTGGTGATTTGAATATTCTTACAGAAAATTATGCATCTTTTGATAGATTTATTGAAATAAATACTAATTGTAGAAAAAACTACATTTTCTTTCTTTTTTACATTACAAATCATGATATCAAGAAAATATTTAACAACTTTAGAAGCATTTCATAGCAAAATACCAATTTGTGTGCACTTACTGTATATTAATGGTAAAAGATGTTACACTTGCAACGTAACAGTCATGATGTATAAAAAGTAATCCATAAGAAAGAAATTTACAATTAATTATAGTTTGATGGAAATTTGACAAAAAATGGAGGAATTAATTGTCAAAATTCTATTCAAGAATCAAAAACTAGCAGAAATAAATCTATACTTAGCCAGTACATGACAACATTTCCTGGGAGCCGAGGTCCAGGATCATTAAGTGACTGGCAAACCCTACCTTACTTCCAGGAAGAGGATTAAAACAAAAATTTGATTTATGGACTGGGTTAAAATTTAATGATACAATTAAGACATGTGGATTCTATTAAGATCTTTGTGTTCTTTTCTTCCGTTTGAAAGTTCAACAACAGTTCTTGTGAAAATTGTTGCAAGTGTAACATCTTAGTAATAAGAGCAACAGATAAGCTGCATATTTGCGTATTTACTCAATTAAATTTACAAAATACATGATTGAAACTATTTTAGATGTGTATCAAAAAGCAATTACAAAAGCAAAATACCCAATTAAAACATTTATGAGGTGTATCAAAATCAATTTTTATGAATATACATGCATATGGTCATTTTCGTCTGTCAGTCATTCCTTATAGTCTAGGATAAACGTTGTAGCGATGTGGTCCAAAACAACCAAATGTGTTTAGTTTGGGAGCATGTATTTTTTCCATTTCTTTACTTAGGCAATAAAAAAGTCTTTGAATTTGATTTGGATTCGGCCAGCACTATCACTAAAAACTCATCAATGAACAATATCTTTTAATAATTTTAAGATACAGAATAACTCCCAAATGTGTAAGAATGCTAAAAAACTACAGCAAGAAGCAATTCTTTAAATTACTTAGTAAAAAAAAAATATTATTGTTATACTTTATTATTACCATACTTTATTAATTACTTAATCATTTAATACTTTATAGCTAATTACATGTTCAGTGTGGTGAGTTGTTATTTCTTTGTGGCGAGTCGTTATTAGAAGTGTGGCAAGTTGTTATGTGGCAAGTCGTTACATTGCCATTTTAAAGTATCTTTATTTCCGTGTCTTACAGTGTTATTGATATTAAAATTTAGACTAAATAAGTATGAGCACGAATACCCAGTTGATATAAAAGTCATGGAGTAACAGGTTTCAGAAAACCCAATTATATTTAGTCAATACCCAATTCTAAATGAAATGATGGAAAACCCAATGCACTGAGAAAGCTTATCTGTTGCTCTGTAGTTCATTGATGTTAGGCTTATGAAGTGTAGTTTTTATATTGCTTATTATCATGACTTATTGCTAATATAAAGATATAATATGAAGGCGCTAAGAAATGACTGATAAAAACCTTGTAGAGGTTACACATTTTGTCACATTTCTAAAACTTGAATGATAAATTTTGCTTTCAAAATCTTTTCAAAATTTAAACAATGGTTCAAAATATTTTTAATATGGATTTTAAGTTTGAAAATAATTTGTGGTTTTAAGTAGATATGATACAAAAATCTCATTTATGAAATATAAATATATGCACATAAAGTTGATGGAAAATCTTTGAAATTAAATTTGAATATTTTGTTGCAAGTATAACATTTGATTATCATTGTTAAAATTCATATTGTTTACGAGATAAAATGTTTAAATTGTGTTCAGAACACTTTGAGATTTATCTCTGTTATTCATAGATGCAATGACCATTTAAAATCAGTCATAGAAATTAGAATTGAAATTTACAAGCAAGTCGGGCTAGTAGCTAAGCATTTTTCACTAGCCCGAATCAAAATTCACTAGCTCGAATTAAATTCTGTTTTTTTTTTACATGTAAGTCTTAAAGAACTAAGGTAAATGCAGAAAAAACACCATTGAAGTATCATTCAACATTTATTCATTCTCTAGGGTACAAAAAATCATCTTGTCAATTTCATCCTCCTCAATGTCACACTCATCAATCTCCTCATCTGAACTGATCATCTTGTCCTGAAATGCAGACAAAATATCCATATATTATAATTAACTTGTCAAGTGCCTACAAAATACATTTTAGGTACCTATATGCATATATCTATTCATCATAAATTTTCTAAATAATTACTTCTAAATCACCTTCAACTACACTTGAGGTAGAAGGGCCCTTCTCCAACTCTGCATCTTCCTCTTCAACAATAACATCTGGTGTCTTCTTTACTGTCTTCTTGTACCCTCTAACTCTCCTCTTTTGACTTGCGGCTCCCTGCAATGAATGTCATATATTTAAACATGCGTATATTTGGTATTTTAGTTGACCACTGACCATGCCACTGAAAGTGTCAAATTTTAAATCTTCATAACAAAACAATGGCTGAATGGCTTATATAGGGTCAAATTCGTCAATGGTTGGTCATTGAAGACTGACAGGAGGTCATTCAGCGTTTTGACGTTCATCTTGGTCCTTCTCTTAGATTTAGTTAGCTTCATTATTGAGAGTGAGCTTTTATTCCTTACAGATGTGGGCGGCAAGCTACGAAGAAGGTCGATAACCATGAAAATGTTGTTCAAACCCTCCACCTGTAACCTTTATACTGTGGCCCAGTCCAGCTTGCCCCTCTCTGACTGTGAGGCATACCTAAGTAAAGAAGAAGTTGAGTCAGTAAAAAAACATAATTTAAGCTTTCACAAAACATTACATTTTCAAAAAATCAAATTACTTATTAGTGTAGACAGACAGACAGGCAATGTAAAGATTTACATGGCAACAAGTTCAATACATACAACAACAATAAAACAATATGCATGTATTAACAAAGCCATGTCAATCAACATTATATGCCAAGGATTACACAAAAAAGCGTTCAAAAACTAATTTTAAGTGTTATTTTCATTGTAGTCCTTCACATCTAATATTGTATGACATAGGGGAAAGACATTTTACATCACAGTGAAAAATCACAGTTTAGATATTAAAGAAAGACATATTAGTGAACATAAATCGAGTTACATGCCGTAAACTCCACATATAACAATATCGCATTTTGGGATATTTCGCTTATTGCGATATGAATTGCTCGGTCCCAACTTAAGCTCCTATATTTTCATTACACTTAAATACCTCTTTAAACGATATTGAAGTAACAATATTTTGGTTATAGTGATGCAATATTTGGGCCCGCAGGCAATATCTCACCCTGATTATACGATATTGTAGTTGGCTAAGGTAAAAAAACAAAACAATTAGAACTGCAATTGGGTGTACTCAATTACTTGATGGTAGTGTACAGTAAATAACCCCCATTAAGAATATTCACTAAAGTTTGTTGTCAACACATTTCTGCCCTTGTTTGTTTGTTTAAAATGAATACATTTTCCACCTTCTGTGTTTTATTTTCCCTACACGTTTTACAGCAAATTGTTCATTTGAAATAGTGAAAATATGTCTCTAAATATACTAAATGTGCTTTCTTTATTCAAATGCATAATACGAATTAGAATGGATTAAAATAAATGTACGAGGGATGTTGGAAAAGAATTGCTTATTTCTATCTGGAGACTTCAAATGTCAAGTTAGCCCAAAAGTGCTCATTTCATGCCCTCGAAGTACTCCCGTGGCTAGAAATGCTAAGTTTCAGCCAATGTATCCACTTCCTGAATGCGTCACTGTACGCTGATTTGGGCACAGTAATAAGGTACTGATGAATGGCAGATCCAAGTGCCTGTGGGGACTTGTATTTCCGCCCAGCAAGAGAAATGATTTCAATTTTGGAAACAAAAAGAAATCACATGGGGCAAGATCGGTGGAATATGGGGGTTGAGGCAAAACAGTTACTTTTTCTCTCTTCAAGAACACCATAAGTATCGCAAAGGTATGAGCGGGGGCATTGTCATGTAAAAGACGGATATGTTTAAAACCAGTGGCAGGGCGTCGTTCCTGATAATACTTTTTCAGTATCGTCAGTACTGTGTCTTAGTAGTACTTTCCTGGGATGCTTTTGCCCTTTTTCACAGGCACTTTTATTGCGACTCCTACACCAGAGAAGAAAATTGCATGCAAAACCTTTTTTACACTCAAAGACCGTTTGGCAATTATTGGGCGTTTGCTGTGTTTAGTGGCCCAGATCTTATTGCTAACCTTTCTGACGGGCTCAAAATAATGGACCCAAGTTTCATCACCTGTTACAACATTGGCAAACTGCTTTTTGTCATATTTTGGAAACATTTGAAGCAGCCCGTTTCCTCTTTTGCTCATCAGTCAACAAATGTGGCACCCAGCTAGCAGAAATCTTTCTGACTTTCAAATGCTTCTTCAAAATAAAGTGAACCGTTGATAGTGATATGCCTACCTTTTGTGCTATATTACGAACTGTGAACCTGGCATCTCCGTCAATTATTTCCTTTAATTTGGAAACGACTTCTTTACAAGATACAGATTTTGGCCTACCTGATTTCGGTGCATTTTTTATGGACTCTACACCTGACTCAAATTTCTTTTTCCACTGCCTAACTGTGTCATAAGACACACAAGAAGGTCCATAAGCAGTAGAATGTTCAGTCATCAGCTGCTTCAAAGAACAAATAAGTTTTTAGCAAGCTTTGATGTAAGCCCGTATTTCATCTTTCTTGTCTATGCTTCTACCAACCATTTTAACTACAGTGATCAATGACTGCATGGATTCAAATGGCAAATTTTATGTCTTACACTTAGTCTTACATGCATATTTATACACCATTGTGTAGATATTGAATAACCATATACAGGTATGTATTTATTGTGCCTCACGTGGATATCAAGATAGAGGACAATAAGCAATTCATTTCGAACATCCCTGGTAAGAATGTGTTTTATATGTCTTGTTGCTTATTCAATTGTTATTAATACCTGTATTTTGTATAAATATGTGGCAATGTACATTTACTATGTAGTGTGGTCAACTTCAGATGAAATGATATTCGGATATAGTGATATTTTTCACAGTCCCTTCAACATCATTATAAGCGGAGTTTACTGTACTTTCATATTAACTTAAGAATAAATTATAGCACAATCATGTTAAAAGTTTATTTAGTAGTTAATTAAATGCCATGTTTATAAATCTGTTAATAGAAATAACAGTGCAGCATGGAAAAGCAAAATAAATCTAATCTATGTTACCATACAGTTTTGATCAAAGATAAAATATCAAATAAAAAATGGAATTAGAAAGCAATTTTACTTAGGAAATGCTCCCTAACACTGTATTTAAAAGATGAAATATTTTTTGGCATTTCTTATATGCTGAGGAAGGGAGTTCCATAGAGGGCAGCCATTGTAAGCAAATGACTTTTAACCTGACCCCTTAACACTGGGAATTGCATACCTTTTGCAGTCAAGTATATTAAGATCTGTACAAGTAGAGTCAGACTGTGTTCTAACCCTGAACCTAATTAGTTAATTCTAAAACCATAATATCACCATAATATTTGTGTTACAAAACTTGACTCGTGTTAATGTATGCTTTGAATTTAAATTTAACAAATTATTACTAAAACATGTAGATAATTATTTGAACCACATAGGTCATATTTAAGTTGATAAAAGCTGTCCTCAATGACAAAGCTGTTGCAATAACAGTTTTAACTGTTTTCAACTGTTACAACAAGGTAAACTTTAATGAAGGTAATAAACTTTTGCAAACAGGACAGGGAAGCATGCTGAAACAAAGGTAACAAAAAAAATTATAACAATAAACAATAACTGGTTCAACAGTGTATGTGTGGATATAAACCTTGCATGTCTGACTGATCTAAAAGCCAGTTTTTCAGGTCACTAATTTGAGTGGCATTCATAACATCAGACGGAGGATTTTGAATGCGTTCCTCAATGTGCTTGACAACTGCAGCAGAGAGCAAACTTACAGAGCTTGAGGCTTTTGACCCTCTGAACTTAACACTCTCACCCTGATACTGCCCATCCAAAACATTATTGATCTCTTCAGGAGGACTAAAATATATGTTTTAGTTTTTGTATGTGAAATTAAGTATTTATATTTTTTGTATAAGTTTAATAAAATTATATTCAATAAATATTATATCATGTATTTATTAATAGTGCTTAAATATTTTGTCCTATTGGACAACATACCTCGAAACTGTTAACTCAGTCTTTGTAGCTCCAATGTGTCTGTTTGCATCTGCTATTGTAAGACCAATTTTCTGCAGGTTTTTGCTCAGCCTGACCAAAGGTATAATTACCTCCTGAAGAATATAATCTACTGCATTATTCAACATTTTTTAAAAAGTATAGTACAGATAGGACAGTTGTTAAAATATACATATAACAGCAGGTATATAATGTAAGCATATTGCATTATGCATTTACTTAAATACTTGGTGCTGTGTACTCACAAATGAGGTACTGTTTGCCTTATGTTCTTTACATACCTTCAGTGACAGCATGAACACAAGAAGGTTTCCATCAGTAACAATCTTGGCTAGACCTTCTGCCTTCGCACCACACTTTCTGCACCAAGTTTGTTTAAAACTACGTAACTTAAGGTGTATTTAGTTTGGTAATTCTGATCAGTTTGGTGTTGCGAGGTTGCATATGACTAAACGAAATTGACGATTTTTCAAAGGACAAAAATTGAATACCTGCTTCATCATTTTGAATTGGACCAAATGTTTATTGGTTATGTGTAGTATAATGTATTAGCTATCTGTAGACACCAGTTATTAGAAATTTGAGCAATTTCTTGAAAAGTTACGTAGTGTTAAACAAACTTGATACAGAAGCTGTCATTTCGGAAGTTGTATAACCATACAATACTTTCCCAACCCCCAATAAAGTTTCTGAACGTACCTAGGATTTAATTTTGAATGATATGTATAAGTACAATTCAATAAATAAACACTAACTTAAACATTTAACACCATTCTTCATGTTAGGCTATGGTAAGCTTTTTCATTACTTTAAATTCATTCACATGTGTACTTCTATATTTCCACATTTACATGATATTGTTATATCTGTTTTTTTTTTTATATATTTTCTTATGCTTACGTACCTTCCCTGAAAATGTATATTTTATATGAAAATCTTTTCTTGCATCTTCTGGCAAGTCATCACCATACACCCATATAACTCTATCTCACCTTGTAAACTATGCAACCTTTATAATTTGCTGCTCTTAGTATTTTCTCAAAATCCAATTCATTAACATTGGGGATGTGATTATTAGGTCTAATATCATTTTGATCATCACAGTTATTTTGCATAAATTCATTTGTGTTTTCATTCTCAAATTGTACTTCTACTACATTTGTATCCTCTAATTCTACTGGGATGTTGGTAGGTCTTAGGTTAGGATTAAACTATGGTTTTAACCTGTTTGAGTGAATTACATTTTTAATAACCGAATGAGTCTTGAGATCTCTAAGCCTGTAATTTACCTGACTTATCTTTCCAGAGATATAAAATGGTCCACACCATCTTTTTGTTAATTTTGGTGATAATCCTGGTTGTGTGTTGGGATTATAAAGCCAAACATTATCATGAACCTGATAATTATGTGTTTGTGCATTTCTGTCATAATACATTTTGTATTTCTGCTGAGCCTTAGCAATATTTTCCTTGATTAGTTCTCTGCATATAGTTTGGTTTTCTATTATGTGTCTTAAGTGTTCTTCTTGACTTGTTCCTGATGTAGCAGTTGGAATTAATGCAGTGTCAAGAGGTAACTTACATTCCCTACCAAACATAACATAATAAGGTGAATAACCCGTAGATTCATTTGGACTTACTCTATAACTCAACATTATACTTGGTAATAACTGTGACCAAATTGTTTGTTTCTTATTACAGAATATTCTCAATTTTTGCAAAATGACACTGTTCATACGTTCTGCAGCAGAATTTGTTGCAGGATGATAACTACTAGTATTTATTTTACTAATCTTGAAAATATTACATAGCTCTTTCATCAATTAAGTTAGACATAAAATTAGCACCTCTATCAGTCAAAATTGATGTTGGACAACCATATCTACATATGATTTCATCATACAACTTCCATGCTATTTCTTTTGCTTCCATAGTAACTAATGGTAGTGCTTCAAACCATTTTGAAAATGAATCCTACAATCAATAGTATGTAAAGAAAACCATCTTCTGTTTTTGGAAGAGGTCGCAATATATCAACATGAACTCTACTTAGAATGTCACCTATGGGTAACGGTTGAAGAAGTGCCTTCTTATGATGAATGTATCTCTTTGCTTCTTGACATGGTTCACATGATTGACAATTTATTTTAATATCCTTATACATAGTTGGCCAAAAGAATTTAGCCCTGATTGCTTCATATGTTTTTTCAATACCATAATGACCACCACTTAATGCATCATGATATGATTTTAACACTGCATCTCTAAAGGTATGAGGAATAGCTAACTGCTTTTTAACATCTGTCCACTTGTGACCTTTAGATCTAGGATGATACAAATGATATAATATACCATTATCAAGCTCATAAAACTGTGCCTCAGCCACTAGCCTAATTGCTTCATTTCTATCATCAGGTACTCTACCATTTTCTTGGTAAATAAATATAGCAGCAAATTCATTATCACTCTTGTGCTATCATTCTTGTGCATTTCTTAATTGTTCAGATGTTAATTTACTTATCTCAGCCATATGTTTTGCTGGATCTAACTTATCATAAGCTTCTACTGCTCAAACCATTTCTGATAACTTATCCTTTTCACACCTAATTGACAAATTGTTAACTGCAGGTTTAGTACTTTCAGTATATTCCAATGTGTATTCCATTACAACATGAGATTCAGATCTAATTGCACAGATTTGAGGATCAATTGGTAAATCATCAACATCTATAGTACTGTCTGAATTATTAACATTGTCATATTCTCTTCTTGAAAGTTAATCTGCATTGGAATGCAATTTTCCTGTCTTATACACTACTTCATACTGATAACCTTGCAAGAATACAGCCCATCTATCTAACCTTCCATTGGTTCTGTTATCTCTTAAGGTCCTTCAAGCTACATTGTCTGTTACTACAGTAAACTTTCTATTTGCTAAGTATGTGTGGTAATTTCTAATTCCCTCTACTAATGCTAATCCTTCCAAATCACTTATACCCCAATTTCTTTCAGCAAATCTCAAAGCTCAACCACCATAACAAATAACTCTTTCACTACCATGCTTATCTTTTTGTCCTAATATGAATGAAATTGCTTGCTGGCTAGCATCTGTATACAATATGAATTCTCTACTAAAATCTGGAAACACAAATATTGGAGCTACAATCAACCTTTGTTTCAAGATTTCAAATGAATTTTGACATTCATCCATCCATTCAAACACAGCATCTTTACGTAACAAATCTGTTAAAGGTTTTGCAATTTTTGAAAACTTGTATATAAAGCTATGATAATAATTTGCTAATCCAAGAAATGACCATACATTTGTTTGATTTTTAGGAGTAGGATATTCAGACACAGCAGATACTTTGTCTAGATCTACACCTAAACCATGTTCATTAAAAATGTGCCCTAAAAATTTAACTTCTTTTGCAGCAAATGTACATTTACTAGGTTTCAATCGTAAATTTGCTCTGTGAAATCTAGTGAATACTTCATTCAAATGAATCAACTGATCATCAAAGTTGTCGCTGAAAATCAAGCAATCATCAATGTAAACTAATGCATACTTGTAATTTATGCCACGTAAAACTTCATTCATGACCATACTGAAAGCAGAACTCCTATTCATCAAACCAAATGGTAATCTATTGAATTCATAAACACCTTGGTGAGTTAAAATCCAGTTCTGTCTTTAGTTTCTGGATTGAGAGATATTTGGAAAAAACCTTGAGCCATATCTAACACTGAATATAAACTTGATATGACTGACCTAAGGAATCTACAACATCTTGAAAATGTGTTATTGGGAAATTAATGGGACGAGTAACTTTATTTACACCTCTGAAGTCAACAGCAAACCTGTATTCTCCAGATTGCTTTTTTTTTAACCAATACTACTGGGCTTGCCATAATGTATTTGACTTACTAATAATACCATGTTGTTCTAAATCCTCAGTCTGGCGTTCAATTTCTGCTCTTTGTTCAGACGTTACTCTATAAGGTTGCCTACGTATTGGAGCAGCATTACCTGTTTCAATTTTATGGGGAAAATAATGTGTATGACCTTATTATGATGTATCCACTACAAACACATCTCTATTTTTACCTAAAAATTTCATTAGTTTCTCTTTTTGTTCATTATTTAGATTAGAATTTGACAAATCAATGCCTATAGACTTGGCTATTTCTATGTAATTATTGTTAGTTTTCTCAGTATGGTTAAATGCACCGTTTTTGTCATCTTTCTCATTAACAGTACACTCATGTTCAATTTTGTCAATTCTTGCGACAGGTTCTTTATGTTTTAAATGTACCCATTCATCATTCGGATTCATAATTTAAATAAATGTAATATTTGCATTTATATTTGCAATAGATCTTGCACCTATAACTTGACTCTTAGTTGGTAAAGTTCTAATGGGTTCTATGATTGATAATCCATTGTCTTGGCCTTTAACCTTATCCGTAGCAACAGTAACAGGTTGAGGTTGATTGCTGATCTTATTCACTAGACGAGCCAAACTAGACTTACGAGGGGAAAAAAACATTTGCATTACAACTAAACCACCTTGTATTTCCAGTACATCATTGCCAAAATCAACCCAAGCCTTTTGATCTTTTAAGAAGTCTCTACCTAATATTACAGAGGTATTTAAGTTTTTAAAAATTGTGGAATGTTTGTGTCAGAGTTAATCTATTGATAGTTAGAGGAATGACAATTTCGCCCATGATTTTCATTTTTTCACCATTGACAGCTTGTGCTTCTTTTAAGTTTGATTCTTCTAAATAAAATTCCTTCCCAAGTCCACTTCTTTTATATATATCAAAAGTCATACATGATAATGATGCCCCACTGTCTATCATAGCAGCTACTGAATTTTTTCCTATTCTTATGTCAATCAAATTCTTTTCAATTCCTATTTCATTTGTTTTGCCAATAACTTTGTTTTTCTCATTTGGTTTATCATCGTTTTGCCCATACCCTGACGTATGTGAGACAGGCACACACCCCTATTTATTTAATGCATAGTGTGTTCTTGCAATATGACCTATTTTATGACATTTTGTACGTTTGGCATTCTTAAAATAACAATCAGAAGATAAGTGATTGTACCTACCACAATGGTTGAAACTATCATGTCTTGTCCCTTGTCTCTGGTTTGGTCTCTGATATTGGTTCCTTCCTACCGATGATTTTGTTGAATGTCCACTTCACGTAGTAAAATTTGAACTTCTTGCATCCTGATTTGTAGTTTTAAACTTGTGATTATTAACCCTAGGAAAATTTAATTCTTGTTGTTCTGTTTTAATGGTTTCTGCCATTTTTGCATAAGTCATTAGTTCGTCAATTTGTTTTGGATCTTTCATTATCACATGGCTCCTGATGTCATCACTTAACCTGTGAATAATTTGGTCCAAAATTTCTGTTTCATTCTTTTCGAGTTGTCTGCCAGCTGTCAAGACTTCTTCTGCATAAACTTCAACTGATTTACTCTCCTGTCTCAGGTCTATAAATTTTCGGTAGTTGGCTGATCTGTTGTTATATTGATCAAAACGTTCAAGAAAGGCTGCTCTCAGATCTTTATAACTCTTTCTTATATTTTCTGTCAAATTTAAGAACCAATGTTCTGCTTCATTAGGCAATGACATACATAAATGAACACATTTCTGATCTTCTGTCCATTCATTAATTTCAGCTATTCCTTCAAATTTCTGTATGTAAAATTTTGCATTTCCATAAAAGGAAGTATAAAAGGAAGCATATGGTTATAAATGGTGGACAGAATCCGGTTATATTAATCAAACTTTGGAGCCTCGAAATCCATCACTTTTCCACGAGGCATTCTCTTTGTTTGCTAATTCTGTCAAAGATTGAATGATTAATATACCCGGATTCTGTCCACCATTTATAACCATATGCTTCCTTTTATACTCGCTTGCTTGTAAGAGATCTTCTTCAGTTACTTATTTTTTTTATAACCAACAACACCTTTTTGCTTCCTTTAAAATTTCATTTATGTTTTGATTTATCATTTATGTTATTATAACATGTATATGTCCATCATTTATTTCCTATTAACTTTCACAAACTTGCATCTAACTTCTTTTCTTTCCAATTTAAACTCTCCTTTTTTTCTATCTATCTTAACTATCTTCTTTACATCTTTCCTTCATTAGACTCACCCTCAATATTATACCACACCCATTCAATCTATTATATCACATTTCCACCAATCATCAACTTTCATTCAATTCTTCTATCTGTCCATTTTAATTATTTATTACTTACATTCATATCAATTTAGACCAAAGATCAAAGATAATCAAAATTACATATCCTGTTGTGAGACTGCACAGTGTAAAATATAATACTATTGTGTGACCTACTTATCAATAAATGAACCACCTTTTATCAAAGATACAAATTAAGCAACCAGACCAAAACTAATACATGTAACATTTCCATATGGTAAATTAACTGAAACATACTTCAACATCATAAACTTATGGTCCATGTGGCCATTTTAAGCCTAATACACCATTATACACCATCCCTTCAATGTGCTAGCGCATTGTGCATTGGAACATATCCCAAGATGAAGTTATCAGTGGCGAGATCAATATGTGGAAGCCAACTAGTTCCTCCTATAAAAAGTAGCAGTTCATACTAAATTAATATGAAAGATATATAGAAACCACACGGAAAAATTAGCAGTTCATACTAAATTAATATGGAAGATATATGGAAACCATATGGAAAAAGTAGCAGTTCATACTAAATTAATATGAAAGATATATGGAAACCATATGGACAAAGTAGCAGTTCATACTAAATTAATATGAAAGATATATGGAAAAGGTATGGAAAAAGTAGCAGCTCATACTAAATTAATATGAAAGATATATGGAAACCGTATGGAAAATGTAGCAGTTCATTCTAAATTAATATGAAAGATATATAGAAACGGTACGGAAAAAGTAGCAGTTCATACTAAATTAATATGAAAGATATATAGAAACCATATGGAAAAAGTAGCAGTTCATACTAAATTAATATGAAAGATATATAGAAACGGTACGGGAAAAGTAGCAGTTCATACAAAATTAATATGAAAGATATATGGAAACCGTGTGGAAAAAGTAGCAGTTCATACTAAATTAATATGAAAGATATATGGAATCCGTATGGAAAAAGTAGCAGTTCATACTAAATTGATATGAAAGATATATAGAAACGGTACGGAAAAAGTAGCAGTTCATACTAAATTAATATGAAAGATATATGGAAACCGTATGGAAAAAGTAGCAGTTTATACTAAATTAATATGAAAGATATATAGAAACCATATGGAAAAAGTAGCAGTTCATACTAAAATAATTATGAAATATATATATTGAAAGATGTTTAATATGTTATGTTAATTGATACAATTATACTATAAATTACTTACCTACACAAGTAGGTAAAACGATCCTCTTCTAATGCATTGAAAGCCCGCTTAAGACCTTGCTTTAGCTTAGGAGACCTTTTATAGAGGTAGCATAACCCCAGCGACAGGGTTATCAACTTGTCATATGTAGGATTCTTCTTAATGATGTCCTTGAAAGCAAGCTCTAGATGATGTGCAAGACAGTGAATAGTTACTATGGGGATGTGACTGTTTAAGAAGAGCTGCTAAACCAGATTTCAATCCTAAAAAAATGGATGCCTAGTTAGAAATTAAAACTCAATATTTATGGTTATGTTTTTTTATATTACGGAAATATAGATAGTAATAAAGTGTCATCTTAAATGCTTAAATTTTAATAATCTTTATAATTGAAATTAAAGTCAACATCCGTGTAAGTCTCTCACGGTGCATGTTAGCAGCTCCATCTGCACAGAACCTGACTAGTTATTTGGCATACACCTCTTCCATCTCGAAACTCGCAAACACATGTTTGATAAGCTCATGAATTTCTTTTGAAGAGAGAGACTCGGCACAGCCTATATTTAAGAACTCGTCATTGACACTGCCATTTATGCATGTTCTGATGTACAAAGATTCAAAGTCTTCTTCAGTAAAGTCACTACTTCCATGAATCGTGAATGAAAACAATTTTGCTTCATTCAAATCCTGTATGACTTCTTTCCGCGTTACAGATGCCACAGAGTTCATCATTTCTGCTGCCCCGTTGTCATTCAAATAGCCTTGGCCCACGTCAAGGCCTTTCATTTTATCTAATTGACAAAAAAGGACAAAGTCAGTAAAAGGTTTATGGTGTTTGGCAAGGTAGTGTGTATTTCTAAATTTAATTGCCAACTGGTCTAACTCAATTTTTGTAGCTGCGAGATGCATTTCTCGGCCTCAGATGTCACACCAGCTGATTTTTTCTGATACCTTTGAGTGACATTTGCTATTGTCACGATATTTGATGGCATCAAAACGCAAATTCTCGCATCCTAAAGGCAACAAAAAAGCTGTCTTTTCCCCAGACTCTAAACACCAGTCGCAAAACATGGAGTCAGTCTCGCTCGAAAATCGCAACCAAGGCCTGTTATTACACCATGAAAGCAAAAATTTTCTATCAAGAGTTACATTTTCATATTTACGTTTTGTGGCCGAACACCTGGCAACTTCAGGGATCTTTTTTCCAGGCTTAGCGCCAGGAACATACATCAGTTTTTCTGCCATTTTGTCCGGGATACCCAGCTGATTTATTTTAAGTAATAAGGCGGGAACCAAAATGCCATGTGTTTCCTGCACAGTAAATGTACTTCGGTTTAATGCGCATGTTAATGATACAAGCAACAGACTGCTGATATAAGCAGCTTGTTTACAAAGCGGTAATGATAGTGCAATGATTTTTCAACGATCTTGAAATTACAAGCACGTTGAGCTTGTAAATTAGGATTTTTTTACCATCCCGAGAGAAAATCTACCAGTTTTTGGCTGTCGGGCGAGCGCTAATTTCAACCACTGTAAAATGCATTTATGAAGTGAACAAAAATGTTGACAGTGAGTTTTATTTGAAGTTGTGTGGATCAAATACTTTATTTGATTCATATATTTTTTTGCATTTAATAACCTTTTTTCATGAACATGCATAATATCAATTCATAAAGCCTCAAGTTACCGCATTTCCTAGGGTGTTTCCTTATTGTCACCATGTTTTTTTCTATATGAATTTACTGTACTGTATCTGTAATTTTTCTGAAAATTATATTATTTAACTTTCAGTATAGTAGCAACAGAAATTGTAACTTTGTGGCGAAAACCATTGTTGTAGTTAAATTAAACAAATATTTGAAAGCAGCTAAGGTGTCTTGTCTGATGTTGATTTTACAGGTATTCAAACTTCTTTAATTGTAAACTATTTTTAAGAGCCTTAAATCTCGCAATTTGACTGATAAAACTCTAAAAATGTATATATGTAGGAGCTTTAATGGTATATTTTTAAATGTTCACATAATGTGTTCATAATATTAAAGTTTTAAAGATTTGTTGCTGATTTAACATTGTTAATAGAGTTTAAGAAAAATGCTAGTTATACAAGTTTTTTTCTCTGTTATGTTGAGTTCAAATAAAAAAAATAAAAATCCCTTTGCTTAATCACTTAAACCCTGATAATTTTGTGAAATACTATTATTTTGCATTCCAGTGAAGCTAAATACAGTAGGTTATGGTGATGTTTAAATTTCAGCCCCAAAATCACTCCTGCAGCCATTTGTTTTGAGAGTACCCAACTTCTTATATCAAATGTCACTTATGCCCCGTATTTGCAGGGGGGGATTAACGTTTTTATTTCAATTTAGCATGGGCTAAATACTACTAAAATCAAAACCTAGTTTAAAGAAAGTCAAATGACATTAGACAGTTTAAAAAAGTTTCAAAAAACTGAAAAGAAATTCTGGCCTTTTTACTTTCACTATAGGTAGTCTGCTTTGCTCGGAAGCTGTCTTGTATTTTCGGGGATTCTGATTGGTTGACCTCGTTTCGGTTGTAACATGGCACACAGTCTGATTCTATACTGCACACAGGCATGATATCTTGCCTAAGTTTGATAGCCTGCGTATTCTCAGGAGTCAATTTATAGTTACTCTCCAAACTTGGTCTGTAGCATCCTTAGATGGTCCTTTCTCAAGTTTGCTCAAATAAATTTGGTTGGCCCCTTTTAGGTGCCGCTTGAGCTAAAAATAGAAATACCTTAAAATGACTTTTTCTCATGTTTCTATGGATGGATTATTATCAAACTTGGTTTTTAGCATCTTTAGATAGTGTTCTATCAGATTTGCGAAAAAAAAATGGTTGGCCTCAATTAGGGGCTGCTAGAGCTAAACATAGAAATACCTCTTCTCATGAACCAATGGATGGATCATCACCAAACTTTGTCTGTAGCATCCTTAGATGGTCCTTTCTCAAGTTTGCTCATATAAAATTGGTCAGCCCCTTTTAGGGGCTTCTGGAGCTAAAAATAGACATAAATTAAAATGGCTTTTTCTCATGTTTCTATAGATGGATTATTACCAAACTTGGTTTTTAGCATCTTTAGATAGTGTTCTATCAGATTTGCTCAAATAGAAATGGTTGGCCCCAATTAGGGGCTGCTAGAGCTAAACATAGAAATACCTTAAAATGACTTTGATGGTCCTTTATCTAGTTTATTATTGTTCCCCATTATTTGCCCACAAGTGTACCTTTATTACCTTTTTAGTAACAAGTTAATTAATATTTATTCTGGTGAGTGATGCTGGACCATCATGACCCTCTTGTTATGAATATCTATCATGATTTGAGTATAGTTTACCTGCTTTGGGTGCATTGTGACGTCAGTTGATGACAGAAAATGAAGTCAACGAAAAAATTTGACTTCTTTTCGGATAGTCGAATCAGATTCACAAGCTAGTATTCGCGATCGGAAGTAACACCACAAAAATATGAGAACCTCCGAAAATATGAGAACAAGGCATACGTAAACAAACAGCAACCTGTGAAAATTTGAAATAATTCTTATGGTTGATAAATTTTATGCTTTGACTTACAAATTAATTTATGATGTTACTTTGTGTCAGCAAGATGATGCTCATATATAGATTCCAGCACGTGTATGTAATTATTTATGCAACATTGGATGCATGTGCTTATGATACTCCATATATAAATTATAATGTTTGCGAATGTCTTTACTAATTATAGAAATGAGTGTTACTTTGATGCAAGATGCTTAGTGATAAAAAAATACTTAACACGTAAATAAAGGCAAAAACTGTGTTTCCAAAACCATACTTACTGAACTTGCTCCCACCATATCTGTCATCTTTCTATCTGTTAGTCAGTTGGTCCTCATGAAGTAGATATTACATTTCTAAAATGAAGTTGCTAGTGATTGCTTGTGTGTGAGTAGATGTGCAACTTAACTTCACTGCTCATTTAGGTGGTTAACCAATTCTGGTTCTTACATAATGAAAGATCTTGTAACTTCACATCAAAAAGATTAGAAACATCAAACTTTCAGCTGTTTGAATGTATGTATGTGGTGCTTAGCTAAGTGCTGTATGAAACAATATTGCTCACAATGTCATGATCTATTTCTAAATATACATGATTATTTGATGATGACATTGTTGTTTACTGTTATAAAATGTTAAAAATTGTTATTCTTTACATTATTATATGGATGTCACATGTGGGGCAGGTGGGCGGCATCCAATGTTATATCCGCTCAATAACTTGACCAATTCTTGATGTTCATTTATGAAACTTAGTCTCAATGTGTATTGACATTATGTGAAAGCCATGTTCAATAACCAGCCAACTTGTTTCAGACAAGTTGGAGTTATTGCTCCTTAATTTCAATTTATAAATTAGCCTTTGCCACTCTCTAGTTTATACAATTCTAATCTTAGCAGCACCAAGCTTGGTAAGATTGTATATAGCATGATATCTTGCCTAAGTTTGATAACCTGCCTATTCTCAGGAGTCAATTTATAGTTACTCCCCCTATTTGAACCTTTCAGCCTACAGAGGATAGAAAATTCAAGGACTGACGACGAGTTGAAGAAGAATATTAATTTGATGAAGGAGAGTGAGATATACCAATGAAATAGTAAATTTAGGAGTTGGATTGATGGAGTATTGATCAACAATGTGAAGGTATATATTTAACAGTGATGAACTAAGTAATTTTATGTTTAGTCCCAACATTTAATGCGTATTCACACTTATATTGCAAACAATTGAATAAAACAATTAAAGAAATGTATGACATATATTTTAGGTAATATTAGAAAGTTTGCAAATTTGAAGATTTTTGATAAATTTTATGCATGGAGTGCGGAGAAATTCACAAAAATATTGTTTCCTGGTGCTATAAATGGCTAAAAAATGTGTAACTTGAGAAATTTTCCTTCACCTTGTATCCTTTGCCATGTATACAGTATATCTTCTATTTCTATGTCCAATAAATTGTAAAATACTTACTAGCTGATGTGTATCACATGAACAGTGCAAAAGAGCAATTGGTTTTCGTAATGAAATGATGTCAAAATTTGATTGCTCTGATTATATGAGCAATTCATTGGGTATTGCCCTTGTACAACGTAGGGCACTGGATATTTTGTATTCAAATTGTACAGAAATATGTGAGACTGTATTTTGAAAGAAGAGACAGTAGATCCACATTCGATAGAAACGACCATTGCCTTAAAGTTTATGTGAGTTTTACATGAATTATAAAACACTATTATTGACAGTTCTTGTTTGTCTTTCTTTTAGTGATGGACAAGATGCTATTGGGGAAATGATAAACAACAAAATCCAGATACTTGTAAGTAAAGCTTTGTTAATGCATTAGATCCTTCAGCAGTCTATTTGATTGTGACTACCAAGTATTTGTGGAGTTTGGAGTTTGAGCCCATGGTTACTAAATTTGTGATTGGTCTCCGAGCTCAAATTTCATATCTTGTCATTTAATGTTCAGAGTTAAAAATGACCAGATAATAATAAATATTATTGATAAGTTACTCTGACAGCGTTATTAACCTTAATATTTATCTAAACTTTAATGATCTCTGTCTTTTCAACCATAATACTTTGAGAACGGAATTGAAATTTGAGCTTGGAGACTGTTCTCAAGTTTATAACCTCAGGCCAGGTGTGCAGAAAATAAGTAAATTTAATTGGTCAATGAATTACTATTTTAAGGATTTCACAATGGATGATCCTTCACAAGATAATTTCTAGACAAAGCTTCAGTTTAGTATGAAACAAATTGTTTGTTAAAATATTTACTTAGCAGCCAGAATTTAAATTTGTAACATAAGTTGATAAAATGAGTAATTATTTGACAAACTGAACATGTTACTAATCTAGTTGACTAATCCCTGGCTGCCAAATAAATAGTATTCCTTCTATGTCAAAAAGTGATCATTGGCTGAAAATACTGATTATTATTTAAGTAAATACTGAGAAGTTTGAAACAGTTAACTGAAGCAAAATTATATTAAATAAAATCTAAATAATAAGATTTTAAAATATTGAATTGTAAAAGACATTGTGAATGAAAGTTTTAATCTAATATCATAATTTAACAAAATTTTACAAGAATTTCTTACTCATTACAATCTCCTCTGTTTTTAAAAACTTTGTCCCTGAAGTTAGAAAAAGTTTTAACCAGAATCTTACGAATGGAAACAACAACAGACAAATATATATAATACATATTGAAATGAAAACGAAAATGACAACTTATAAGTCCTATTCATATATACAGTGCAAAACATGAATAAAACCCTGCTGGGTATTCAAAAGATTTAATTTTTCCACTGTTCTGGTTATAAATTCTGTTGGTATCATCATATTGTAATGGAGTACACTGAGAATGACTTTTGAGAATATGCTTAAGTTTAATTGCTAATAGTATGCTTACTTTGATTTCAGACTTAATATTTGTGGTTTCATTTATAATTTGATTTTGTTGTGCAAAGCCTGGCCAAGAAAAGTTTATACAGGTTTATACCAAGGTTCAATGCAATAGCCAATTGAAATTGACATTGGAACTGTGATCTCCAACTGTGTTTTGCATATAGGCCATAGGCCATTTAACAATGTCCAGTTATGGATGGGAGTTACAAAGCAGACACAAAAATGAAATGCGGATCTAATTACGAAAATCGGCTCTTTACCTATCTTATCTAATAAAGATTTACACTAGTATTTCAAATCATTTTAAATTTGATATGTGTCCTTTTCATGAAGTGTTCTATCTGGCTAACGGTAGCGACTTCACAAACAAATTTCCATGACTATGTGGATATTTTAATTTGTATTTGTCATTCGTTTTAGTAGGCTCTGTCCTAGGAAATAAATTGATAAAAGACTTGCAGCACCATAAGAAACTAAAACCTACTGTTTTAATTGTTTGTTACACTTAATGTGTTCCTAAAATTATAGAAAAATTATAAAATTTTCTGTATTAATTTGCTTTATATTTTATTTAAAAACAGAATAGAAGTACTGGTTAGAATATAGTCACATATGGGGACACAAACATAGAACAGGAATAACTATATTCAGTATTCAAACATTTTATTTCCAGGACTTCGATATAGTCACAATATATTGCAATATTAAATAAAATATCGCAATGTATCGCAATATCATTTTTCCTGGCAATACTCAGGCCTATTGACAACTGTACATAACACTGCACATAGTAAAATTGTGAAATTAGCTTGATCCCAGGAAATATCAATTTCAAAAGTAGGTACCGTAAGTTTGTGTTTGAAGTTATTATCAGGTTTGTATATGAATGATGGTAATTCTGTTTATATTACAGATATCTGCGTATCTTTAAACCAACCATATCACCAGATATATTATTTGTAGTGAACCCTGATTGTCTGGAAAAAACATTGGTCAGGTAGCTGGAAACAAAAGTATTTTTCTCAGGCCTTAGATATAAGTAAGATCACTTGAAGTTTTCACTTGTGTCTGTTCAATGAGGCACATTGCCTTCAACAAATGAAGTGCCCTGGAGGGCAACTCAAGAGGAGCAACTAGCTATACTAATTCAATTCATTGAAAAATAACAACTTTTAGGTAATCAATGCTTTTAATTTTGAAATTCATCTCTGCTTATACATTAATTTTCTACTGTCATAACTTATCATGTTATCTCTCCATCTGCCTCCCCTCTTTTCTTCTCTTTAAAACAATATGATCCCTATTGATCAGGTTGTCCACGTTACTATTAATGTCACTACATATTTAAGAAAATCTTATGTAATATATGTAGCAATATGCTTAGCAGAGCCATTGATGATCATATGCAAATAGTTAAGGCATTTATCATGATGTGTACTATGTAATGAATATCTACAAATATAAACTGCATTGCATTAAACAAAATATAGATTAGGCCAGAGTTTTTAATAATCTGGTTTACAGGAGATTTTTGTCACAGGAACATAAGTAGGAGGAGATAAAGATAAAGTGATGAAAAGTGAGCATCAGAAAAATTAACAAAAAATCAAGAAAAAAAATATTTCTTATAAATTGTACCACATATATCAGAGCTCTCATTTGACCCCTAAAATGACATTTTGACTCCCGAAGTCAGTAAAGTAAAGCTTCTGACTCTTGACAATTACTATCTAAGGGTCAAATTTACTGTTACATCAGTAGGAAATTTTGTGTAACCTTCAAATTATTATAAGCCAAGGGTATATTTTGACCCTCAATTTTTGACAATTGATGAGTGCCCTGTATATGATACTTTAACTTACGATTTCCTTTCAAGAAATTATTATATGTTACTGCATTTTATATTCATTGATTGCATTACTTGCTTTATTGAGACTTAATACAGCATGATAAATATAAGGTAAATGTCTGAAAATTACTATTATTTCTCTTATAATCAAATGTTATTTTATCTGTTTTTTGAATCGTAAAACATAACCAGTTCTGAGTAACAGAATAGATGAATTTCATATTTGAGTAACATGCTATATACAGTGTAATCTCTGAATACCGGACTCTCTAAATGCAGGAACTGTCCGAAAATCGGACGATTTTCAAAGTCCCAATTTTCTCTCAATATAATCCTATGTAAAACACTCTCTGAATACCGTACTCTCTAAATTCCGGAAACCGGACGATCTTTCTGGACCGCATACTTTATACTGTTCTTTTTTTGTTCTGAATATTGGATGCTGAAATTTTCAAGTGTCAAATCTTTGTGTACTGGCCTTGAGGGCCTACATTTGTACTGAAATAACATGATCTTGGCCCCCTAATTAACAAACGTGTCAGTCATCTAATGTTTACATGAAGCTAATAGCTAATGTGTGAAAAACACTTTTTGAACAAATAGAAATACCGGTAAGTTGACTTTGATGTTCTACTCGATGTATAACACTGGCCTAATTACTGTTGGTTACACCAATTTGCGGGTGCTAGTTAAAAATACATTTTTTAGATCTGACACTCTTAATCAGGTATAAAATATTTTAAAACAAAAAGCATTTTGTGGTGTATGCAAATACAAATGTCTTAATATATACATAATATACACTACAATTACTATATACAATTTGAATGTAACATGCACATATATATTATTGGTTCATGATCATATAATAAATTCAATTGAAAACCTCTCTGAATGCTGGAATTCTCTGAAAACCGGATTTTTGACCCGGTCCGGATAGGGTCCAGTATTCAGAGGTTGCACTGTATTTCCCCTGGTCACCATTTTGAGTGGGTTATTTCTAATATATCACATATATTTATCTTTAAACTTTATGTTTAATACATTGTCTGGAATGCACTATATGATAATCAACAATATATAATAAACTTTCCTATTTATTTTACTACATGTACTTTTAATACATTTCATGATCAGTTCTTAGTTTTCTTCACTTTTAATGCAATTCTTGTCGCAACTGTCTTCCCAACAGAAAGGCAAGTTTGACATATTGGGCTAACTATACCATACTGCTCTATGAGACATGTAGTAATATTCATTGTCTGCCAGTTCAGATTCTGTCACCACAATGGAAGCACACATCATTCCCTGCAATTAGGACATTAATTCACAAGGTCAATTTGTGTGAAACAAATCATACTAAAAGAACCAAACTAAAAAGAAAAGAAGTGCTTTTCTTGACAGAGTTGTTTTAGATGAATATATATTGTAATGAATAGTTCAACTGAATATGCCAGCAGTTTTTACCTGAGCACATAGTGCTCAGTGACGTATAGTGATCAGACAGTCTACTCTGTTGTCCAGCATCTGTTGTCCATTGTCCGTCATCCACGCCTGGGTGTTGTTAATGCTCTAGTGGTCACATTTTTAAGCGAATCTTCATCAGACCCAGTCAGAATGTTCATCTCAATGATATCTTGGACAAGTTCGAACATGGGTCAAAAACTAGGTCACCAGGTCAAATAGAATGGAAATTTTGTTAACTCTCTAGAAGTCACTATTTTAATTGGATCTTCATGAAACTTCGTCAGAATATTTGTATTAATGATCTTGTAAAATTGTGTGAATATAGGTCATCTCCAGTCAAAAACTAGGTCACAAGGTCAACACACCAGAAAACATTGTTGATGCTCTAGAGGTTGCAATTTTAATTGAATCTTCATCAAAGTTTGCCAGAATGTTTGTTTAAAAATACATTGGACAAGTTCGAACATGGGTTATCTTGGGTTAAATACTAGGTTACCAGGTAAAATCATATAAAAACCTTGTTAACGCTCTAGGAGTCACAGTTTTTATTGGATCTTCAAGAAACCTTGTAAGAAGGATTATTTTAATAATATCTCAGGTCAGATTGAACATGGGAACATATGGCGTCAATACATGCGCCTTTCTAACTGCTATATTTGTTGTTCTTTTTCTGGATTTTAGATTCACAAAAACTAAATAAAACTGGGTAAAATTTGATATTTTAAACTTAAACTCACTTCCTACCAAGAACTTTTTGAACTTCTTATCTCTTTCTTTCATCTGAGGTTTGAAAGTCAAACTGGGTCTTCCTGAGTCTCAGTTTCTTTCCAAAATAGCTCACGAAGGAGTTTGTAGGTAACTTATGTTATTGCCTAAATGGATAAGAAATAGTTAATTTAATATTGAGCCATATTTTTAATCTACCATGATCATACTTTTCATTGTATTAGAACACTTGTCCGTAATATAGAGACAAAAAAGTAAATTCATGATTTTAATTAAGCACAAAGAGAGAACAAGATATAAAGTGAACAGAATATATAAATTACAATGAAGTTAATTAGTGGCCTTTATATGACACAGTCAAACAGGTGTTTGCAGCCACCTCTGTATAAAGATCATCCTGTGAAAAAATGCCATTTTTTGGAAAACTGTCATTAATTTTTTAGAAGAAACCTGCCTCCGCATATAGGTCACCTATCAATAAAGGCCATACTTTGTCTTCCCAAAGGTGGTCTTTGTTCACAGGTTTGATTGTGTATAGCTAAAAATTGCTGAGCAGCTTAGAGCAATAATGGGTTCTGTTGAAAATGTAATCCCAGTGTTACCCTTTCATTCAGTCAAAAGAATGAGATCAGAGTTTAATATCTTTTTTCACAGCAGACATAATAATTATTTAGGGGAATTACCAGTATGAGTTAAGAGTCTGTCACATGGGTTTGTGATGCTAAGCCTCATTTGAAATTTGACGTCCATGTCATCTTTCATCCATGCAGATATATATACATGTATTATGAAAAGTCCTATAATAAAGGAAAATTGCATCAAAATACTTAGGTGTAAGTATGAATTAAAACTACTTGTTAAAGTACGGTGTTCTTTGTTTTTTTAATTGTTTGTATAAAAGAAGTACAATTGTTGAGGTTAGTGATGTAGAGTCAGCCTTTTGTACGGGTGACTACAAATAGAATCATTTCAATTGTCTGTATTTAGTTTCCAAGTGATGCTCTAAGGACATCATCTAATATGTTTATGGATGAGCATCCCAGCTTGACTGGGTTATATCTTCATCAACCCAAAGTCTCAACTCGACATTTACCTGTGATTCAACATTTACCTGTGATACATGAAATCGAACACAAAAATCCTATGGTTTCAGTATTTCTAGATGATATCACAAATATATCTGGAGATTTCTGTTCCTTAGATTACACTTACTTATCTCACCAAAATATCAGAACGTTAACATTAACAAAGTATTATTCTTTTCCATTTTTATGACTTACAAAACATCCGCATCTCTGTGAAAATTAATACTTTTAATCTAGTCTGATTTACACGATTTTGTCACACTGTAGTGCATGCATAATCATTTATGGTAAGAAGCGTACCTATTGGGAATTATTATGGGTAACAATGAATGAAATGCACCCTAATCTGACTATGCATGCTCAATATTTGCGGGTTCCATAGACAGTCGGCTTGAAATAGTCATTTTGAGGCCCCGTCATTGAATTTTGAAATTGATTACTATTTCTGACCTTATCTTGCAGACTTAAGAACATGGATTTATCAAATCATTAAATAAAATTTGGAACAAGTTTTCATTTTAACCCTTTATATTGATGAAGGTGTGAAGACTGTGTTATGTACGGTTTTGCTGTATTGTAATAAAAACTTTATTTGGGTGAATTTCAATTATCACGGAAAACATGAGAAAAATGTGGTGTGGTTGTTCTTGCTTGGTTTTAAGCTGAGGACTTTTATTCATTGTTTTACAGAGCGCATATAGTTAGGTCGATAGCAGACGAAATTTAAATTTTGATCAATTTAAATATTTTCTAATAGAATTACACAGTAGGGATGCACTGATACGTTTATTTTTTATCAATTAAAGTGTTTTAAAGCTCTGTATGTAATGCATATAAGTGATCAGTACTTAATGTGAATAAAAGTAATTGAAAGAGATTCCCGATGTCATTTAAGGCAAAATTTGTCCATGTTATTATAAGGGCGAAACATTTTATTTCACTCTTTGCGGGTTGCATTATTTGAGTCCCTGTCATCGAAAAAATTATTTGCCTTCTCAATATGATCCCCAGTTAGTATGTTCAGACGGGTTTTTAGAAAATTATTTGTCTATTTATAAGTAGAATATAAGTTGTAGTTGATATTTGTGTTGGTAAAATCACACCTGAAGAAATGATGTTATGTTACTTAAGGCAAGAATGAAGGAAGGAAAGAATGGAATGTTTTCAGTACAAAACACATATTTTCGTTTTTATGCTTCAAGTACAAACAATAGTAAATGATCAATTGTATTTTCAGATATAAGTTTGCAACAGTTTCCTTGAACCTCTGTTTAGACAGTGCAGTCGTTACGTTACCAAACGTGTCAGCAAGTCAGATGATGCCATTCCAAGTTTCAAAAGATGGCATGGCTCGTCAACAGGTATGTAGACACCCTCAAGTGTCATTTTGATGGAGCCGCGCATTTTTGTTCTTTTTTAAGAAGAATAATCGCTTTTAATATAATGTAATACAAACACTGTTTTTAGACAGAAATAGTCAAGCGAATAAGCTGATACTAAATATATCTGGGGGGTTATGTATCAGTTTGTAGTGCCTGTTATGAACCCTCAAAAAGCTGGTGAGATGGTTGTTGAAAGTTTAATGCTGAAAAGCTTTGTGTTGTATAATGACAAAAATGTTTGTTACACGTAATGATGAAACTTGTGTTCTGATGATGTCTTTGTGGTATTATGATAAGCATTCCAGCATGTTATTTTGCCAAGTTGTAGTGTTCTATTCAATGGGGATTTAGCTCTGTACTCTGGAAATTAGTTCTAGATTAGCTTGAGAACATTGATGTTAATGTATTATGTGTATTACATTGGTTACTTGAGAAGGAATAGCTGCATGGTCAATACATGCTCTTAATGTTCCTCCTTTTACATTGAGATTGTACTTCTGACCTTAATGTGTGCACAGGTGGCTGAAATATTTCAGTGTATATTCATTCATATACTCATTTTTTACATATTTAATATTGGATAAACAAAGGAAGTATGTATCTACAACAAAGTCATTAAGAAAGTTATTTTTCTCCCATATCTAAAATGTTAATACAAACCAAGCCGCATCGTTTCATTTAGATCTAACTGCAAGCGTTCAGTAAGGGTTATTATAAGAAAATTCAGCAGAGACCCATCAAGTCTGTTTATTAATAGTATTGTAGTAAATTGTATGTGTTTTTGAATGAGTATGTTTTAATTCTTTTTTTTTCATTGGGGTTTGACGTTGCATCAAAAGACTGGGTCAGTTGGCAACTTTTCCACTTTTAACGGTGGAGGGAGAGCCCAGGTGTACACATAGTTAGAACCACTGACTTTCTGTAAGCTAGCCAGACTACTTCCTCTCATGAATTTTGATTCTGGGGGACTCGAGCTCACAGTGGTGCGAGGCTAGTGATTAACAACAACGATGATATTTGCAACATCCGTATTTTGTTATTAAGTTTAAGGAATTGATTAGATAACATTCATAGTACAAATAATAATCAATCAGTTATTTTCCCTAAATATCTAGTACAAAAAATGTAACTTAATGCCAACGCGGCATTCCATATAACATTTGTTTATATATAGATAGCATGGCTCACCAGCACAAGAACCTAAAGATTTGTTAATGACGCTAAGTTAAAAGCAATGGATGGTAATTACCGTATTTAACGATGTATAAGACACACATTTTTTCCCCTAGAAATATATAAAAAGTAGGGTAGTGTCTTATACACTAGAACGAATCAACAACATGTTTTCTCCAGTCAATATTGACCATAGACGAAAACGTATAATCCAAATGTGCGTACAGTTTCAAAACGTTTTCTTTTTACAGTTTCTTTTTATCATTAACATTGCAGACATGTTTATTTAATTTTATTCAAATCAATCAATGCAATATAGATAGGGCAAATGAAGTGAATTTGACAAAACAATGAATTTGTACTAATGAGAAAGGTTAAATGCCGAACCGCTAGGCCATAGAGCTATGCTTGATTTATTCATCAAGGGAATTAAAGTAAATTTATTCGATACCGACTCTAATTTCTTGTTCATAAATAACATCAATAAAAACATCTCTGTAACATGCATTGAATGAATAATTTTAATTGACCAATGCATACATTATGTTCGTAAACAATATGTCTCTGTTGGGGAACAATGAAGGTGTGAAATTATTGACACGAATGGGAACATGTCAACTTGTATAACATTCTGAGCAAGTTATAATTCACATGTTTATGTAACACATATCACGACAGGGGTCACTATGTACCAATGTCATGCACGTTTCTCAATATAAGCTGGTCAATTTCTATAGGAAATCGTCTGTTTGAGAATATCAACTGCCTTTGCAACAACTTGATGCCAGCTCTTAACCCATTTGCTCTGTCAAATGAGGTACATGTTCTTTCGTAACATAATTATAAATCAAGTTCATCCACAAATAAATAATATGTCAGGGATAATTGCATCGGATCTTTTGCAAATTTATTGCAATAAGGACTGGAAACAGTTGTATGAAGGTATATAAAATTGATGTCAGTTCCGCTCTCAGACCTGAATTTCGTCAAATTTGGGCGCGTCTTATACACAAGAATACGTATTGTCCCTCCGATTTTGATAAAAAATGGGGGTGCATCTTATACACGACTGCGTCTTATACACCGTTAAATACCGTAGTCTAAAACATTTTTACGATATTTCCGCCTCAAGTTCTTATGTTCTAAAGGACATACATAATTTCCCTAAGTGACCTAATAACCAGACAACATTGACGAGCAATGAATGAATGGTACTAGTAATTAACAGGTATTGTTATAATGATTAAGATAACCCGTTAAAAGCACAGTCACCAACAAACAGGTTACTAGCATCTGCAACCACTGTTGTCAAAATCTGTTAATCAGCACCTACTATGGAAATACATGCATCATTGAAAACGTCAACTACTTAACTAACACATTCAGTATATACATAAAACATTTCAATTTGTTACAATGGTTAAAAAGGAAGTAATGGGTTGTTTTGTTTATCAGGTTTTGTATAGACTAAACACAGCACAGTTAAAAACATATTCAGGATTCGGTCAATATTGTTCAATGTTTAATGGTGTTTTATGCCGCAGGGTCATGTAGCGCGCATTTATGTAAAAAAGTATAAATCATGTAAAGGAATAATATGTTAAATAGAATCATGGATAACTGATATAAATTGTTTGGTTAACAGTGTTGTTATTCAAAAAATAGGTTTGTGAGGCTAATCTCATGTACATTGTATCATACATAGCGTATAAATGGACACATAGTGTGCCCCTTTTAAAATCTTGCAAGAATTATTAAAAAATGTCCCTTATGTGCTGATTCTGTCGATATTCTATATAAACATCTAGACATTGCGGCCCCAACCAAAAATCCTGTATCCACCCCTGAGGATGTGTTTAAAAAGGTATCACAATTTATTGCAAAGTTTTTAATATTTAAAATTTCCTTTATGCAATTGATAATTGTTTCAGGTCTGACTCCTTTCAAAAGAGCATTCATGTTTACTACATAAAAATGCCTAATACGGATTTGCTGAAGGTCAATGCAGTCAAGAGGAATATGTTTAATAGACTGCGGTGCATTGCATGGAATACATTTTGGCATATTGTTACAATCCAGAGGGGGCGGGATAGTCTCGCTTTATAATTAATTTTAGCTTGATATATTTCTTATCTATATGGATTCAGTTAAAAAAACTGACTCTCTCTTTGGTTTGGTAGCTGGCTATTATTAATGCTTCAATGTAGTCAACTTTTATATATCTAGAGTCACTAGAATCTGACAGTCAGACAGAAAGACGGACGGGTAGACAAACAGATCCCTCAAATGTATAATAAAACACGCAACATATAATGATTTTCAGATCATGCGCAATTTATTTAATAGCAAATTTATTATTAGCCAATAAACAGGGGTTAACTGCAGAATATATATATATTCTTATCTAACATATATCATAGAATAAAAGAGCACATAAATATACCTGCGAGCAATAATACTAGGCTAATAAGTAAATATATCTCTTTCTGGTCAGGTAGGTTTATATAACCTAATAATTTAATATTTCAACTCAAAGAATTTAGACTCTTTCTTGTAAACATGAAACATCCCCATTTGTTAAATGAATGGCAAAGTTAACAGAGTTCAGAACACTTTACAAACAATGGTCAAAAATACATCGAAAGTATTCAAAGTTTATGTAACAGCTTTAGAATATCTCGCTAAAATTTGAGTTCAAAATAACGCTACTAGCTACGGACTTGTTATGCATTTAATACTTTCTAAAAATACTACAGTATGACGTATCGATCGATTTAACTTAAATCTATTTTTAGAATTTCTTTACAAAAATAGCATAAGGATGTTTACCAAAAATCGAAATCTTAACTAACTAAGAATAAAAAATCTCAGCTTTTATACTAAGTAGTGGTAGTAGAAATACCAAAATTTGGTAGGACTGACCAAAAACTGGTAGCGCGTTTCTACCATAAATATTGGTAGCTACCAAAAATAATGGTAGTGACCCAAATTTGGTAAGTTGTGGAACGCTTAACATAATGACCACTTACTTCAAAGGAAAAATACATTATGGAACAATTTAAGTATTTTATAACTTACAACTAGGAATCATAGGCCTTTTAAATAACTTTGTCTACGCCAGTAAAAAATAGAAGCGGTTCACTCAAGCGTTAACGCTATACCATGATGCAATTGTAAACAATGCATTTGTCTGTCACCGTGAAAATTGAATACTGTTTTAGCTCACTAAATGAATATAACAAGAGGATTTACATCGAAAATGTGTCAGTCACACTGGCTTTGTAACAATAAAAATGCACATAAAGTTATAATTTGCAAAGTTTCGTACTTATGAAGCAAACAACGTCGATCGTAGTAACCGATCGCGAAAACATGTGACACTACTTTAAGGTTTGGCCAGGTCAGAGGTGGAGACTTTTTACTTGGACGTAATGATAAACATGTAAATATAACAACCATATGCAAGTGTCTGTGAACATACATAAGACTAAAACCAAGGGTGTTACATTACCCTCTCGTGAATCGTGGCTAAACTCCTGTAGCCACAATCAATACAGTTCAAATAAAACAATTCTCAATAAAACTAGGAACAGTGAATGAACCATAGAATGTAATAATTGTCAAAACAAGTACTTGGTAAAACTCTGTGTAAAATTCCCTTGAATAAGGTAACTGCAACATGATATGTCAAATGTTCACTTTCTGAAGATGCAATATACTTTATTTTGTCACTTCATGAAATGTTCACTATTCACTATGGTAGAATCTGTAAGATAACAAGGCACGTTTTTTATGAACGTATTTATTACGACTGACTTCCGGTCGCTTACAACATTGTCAAAAATAAAGCATGGTATAAAATACGTACAATACGGAATACGGAACAGTATGTTACAGAATCTATGTGTAAGACTCTTCATTAAAACGCTAGGAAGTTTCTAATATTCAGTTACACATGTGAATGTTAGCCTAAATGTCACTTTTGTAGATTAGAATATGTTTCCCCATCACATGATTAAATTATTAATATCACTTTAATGTTAATACTCCAGGATTGGACAACTTCCATAAAACACATTGATGATCTGTCCATACCCAATCAGAATCTCACTGCATTTGACAGATTCTGACAGGACTTGCTATAACCATGGCTATGCATTGAACGGACCTGCTACAATAGTAGCTGGCGGGACATCGAAGGGAAAATTTACAAGTAAGTTCCTGGTTTTACGAATTTCCCTCACGACATTTTTGACTTTGCTGGTGAAGGGTGACCTAGGTCGTGGTCGACGTAATGACGAACGTTTAGCATCTCGTCTATTGATAGATCTTTCCAAGGAAACCATAGCACCCCAAAACTTTATGATCTCTTCCAAAATTGCTTGGAGACTCAGATTGATGGAGACTAATTGTTTTCCATTGGCTTCGATGGCCTGCAGTATCTGCCTGTTTAGTTTTAGCTCTTTGTTTCCAGAAACAACAGTCTGCGTTGCATTGTCGAACTTCTTCGGGGTTGGTGCTGTGGGGACCTTCTCCTCAAGGAACAGGGGGTCCATTAAGTCTTCCCCATCTAGGATGTCCCTGATGACATATACAGCCTCGTCCTGAACTGGAGTCGCTGCTGACTCAATGGGATGCCTTACCCTATCTTGCTTGGGTGGGGCGCCCAGTGCGTCCCACAGTGATGTTGCCAGCAATTGGCCAACTTGTAGGCTTCCACCTGAATCAGGTTGGGGTGGGGCATCCAGTGCGCCCCATAGAGAAGATGCCGGTGATACGTGGCCCTGCATGCTTCCCCTCCTAGCAATAGTGAGTGGGATACTCAAAGCATCCCCTGTAGAAAATGACAACACTTGGCTATCCAAGATTTGTTTCTTATATTCCCCTGTGGGTGGGGCACCCAGTGTGTGTCCCTTGAAGAAATTGCTGGTGGTAGATTGCCAGACCTCTTGTTGGTGGACTTCACATTGGGCTTCACATCCTTGCGCGTTCCCTACGGATGAGGCGGAAAACACTCCATACACTGTAGGTTGAACAGTGGGCTGTATGTTCTGATTCGAATTTTGAGGACATTCAACATTTTCCAGCCAATCAGGGAGCAAAGGTTTACCATAGTCCTGAGGCTCAAAGATACTATGATCTAATATTTCCTGTGCTGGTGTCAAGTTCTTAGTTTCAACCACTGATATTAGATTGTCAACGTTGATAGAATCATTTGACCTACTCAATACTGACGTCAGATCGATCTCGCAGTTCTTCAGTGCCTCATCCCTATGTCGTTGGTAATTTGTTATATGACTTACCTAGTCAACCTGATCTGTGCAACGGAAATTGCATAGGCTACAGCTGTATGGAACCCTGTCCATCGGCACGTGATACTTCAGGACATGACCAATAAGGCGCCCTTTCCGGTCCACTTTTCCACACATCCTGCAGCCATACTTTGGTGGACTGTTGACTTTTTGGTGTTCATTCTCTGTAACAGAAAATACGATTTCCACTTGCTCTTCCAAATAAGTCTCTCTGCTACCTTTACCATTAACAGTTTTCCCCTAACTGCTGAATTGAATCTTAGACTGGACTGTATTATCTCAGGTCGATGAACCTACTTGATATGTGGGCAAAGGAGATAGAACCCTAAGGTTAAATTTACAGAATCTTATGTTAATACTTGATTAAACGTTACATTATTCCACCCATAGTCTGCAGAATATAATCAAGTTCTTCTCGAATGAAAGAATAACATTTAATACTTCTCACTGTCAAACTAAGTAAATGCCTCATTCGGTCACTACTTACAATGAAATCTGAATGACCAGCCCGACTTTGTTCATAAAGCACTGCTCACAAGTTCATAACAAAATTTATGACACTAAAGTAAACATGTTAACATAGTCTATGCTGGATAATTAACATATGTATGTATAACATACAAATCGTTTAACAACAAGTTATTTCAGTAAATAACAAACATATTATTCGTATATTTCAAACAAAATAACTGTAGACGATGAGACATCTGGCTAACTACATTTTCTTCTTAAATCTTTAGAAGCAGCCAATGTCCACTTTGGTGGTGATTCTCCCTCATAAAATTTCAGTTTGTTGTGGTGCACTATCTTGGTTAGACCTTCTTTGTTCAGTTGTATTTCAAAATCCAATGTTGAAACCTTATTTTTGATAACGAACGGGCCATCATA
Source organism: Lutraria rhynchaena (assembly GCA_008271625.1). Lineage (NCBI taxonomy): Eukaryota > Metazoa > Mollusca > Bivalvia > Venerida > Mactridae > Lutraria > Lutraria rhynchaena. The sequence continues at coordinate 88,929 of VIBL01000067.1, forward strand.
TCGTCGCTCAAGGTTTGGACACACACCGACTGTTCTTGCTTCATGTAGATACCACACTAGGTCACCTATGACGTAGTTGTGAAGTGCAACTCTGGTATCATATACTTCCTTGCTTCTCTTTACGTTATAGTTAAGGAATTTCCTTTGCCAAATTATATGCAATAAGTAAACGATTACGGAGATTCTCAACGTGATCACGGTAAGAGGGAGTACATCCATCACATATATATCTTCCTTATGTCCATACACAACATCAGGAGGTAGACAAACTTCTCGTCCCTTGTTTAGTAAGTTTGGACTCAAATGCGTCGTTTCGTGGGGTGTTGCTCAATAGGCTTATGAACTGATAAAAGCTTACAGAGTTCTTGGAAAACTCTGCTCTCAAAAGTGGCCCCTTGATTGCTGTGTATCCTCAGAGGTGTTCCCCATCGTTAGATGCACTCATTTAGTAAGTGTGCTGCACAGTCTTCTGCTTTCTGAGTAGGGACTGCTATCACTTCAACATATTTAGTGAAGGTGTCTGTCATTACCAGTATATAGCAATTTCCACGTACTATCAACGGAAATGGGCCAAGATAATCTTACGCTAGAGTATCCCATGGCGCACCGCTTTTAACATTACCCATCGGAGCTTTTGGTGTTTGTGGCGGAGGTTTGTCTGAAGTACATACATCACATCTGGAGATGAACCACTTTACACATTGTTTAAGATTGTACCGATAGTACCTTTGTGACATCTTCTCTTTTGTTCTACGTACACCTAAATGACGAGAAAGAAGACAACTGTGCATCTGACTCAACACTTCAGGTCGTAGACATCTTGGTACGATAAGTTTATGAAGTCTCCAGTTCAATTCTGCTTGGTGAATTTCTTGTAGAGAACATCGTGCTTGACAAACAGTTCATCCCATAAGATCCAATAGTGACGGCACACCGCGACTGGGTCTGCGGCCATCACACTTGGCACTAAGGACAGGTGAAATGTCTGGATCACTCTCTTGCATGACTGCAAGTTCTTGGGGGGACTTCACATAACACGATGGTTTACCGACCTCTACACTGCTGAACTTTGAAGAGCCTGGTTTAGATTCATCTAGGTCTAATACCGAGGCTGCTCTTGTGTGGCAAACTCTATCACGTGGCTTTATTTCTGGCACTGAGGGCTGATGAAGATCCATGGTTTGAGACCTTCTTGCATATACCACACTTCAATGGCTCACGCATTTCTACATCGCTGCATGTGCTATCCCTGGGCGATGGACACCTAGAAAGAGCATCGGCGTGTGACATTTTGCTTCCTGGTCGGTACTCCATCTCAAAATCAAATGGTGCTAAGATTTCGAACTAGCGAGCGATCTTACCAATTGGCTCTTTCTACATGAAAAGCCATACTAATGCCTGATGATCAGTCCGAACTACAAAATGACGTCCTAATAAGTACTGTCGGAAGCACTGCATAAAGCAAACGACCGTAAGTAGTTCCTGCTCGGTAATGCAGAAATTTTTCTCAGCTTTATTGATACCTCGACTCGCGTAGGGACTTTTTGGGATATCTACTGATTTCAATAGAATTTGAAAATACCCACTGGTCAAATAAAAAAAGTGGTGGCACCAGCTACAGCATCTAAGCAATCTTGAATGCGTCGGAGTGGAAAACCGTCTGGTTTGACTAGAGCATTCATTTTTCTGTAGGTAACACATGGCCGTATCGCGCCTGATTTCTTTTTAACTAGAAGTGCTTTTGCGTATTACACCTTTCTTTAACAAGTCTTCAATTGCCATTTTCTCTTCCTCTGCACATGCTAGAGGAACTCGTCTCGGCCGTTGCTTAATTGGCGCTGCTTCTCCTGTGTTTATTGCATGCTCTGTCAATCTTGTAAGCCCTATATCCCAATCCGACTTGGAAAATACGTCTTGATATTTAATTAACATCCCTGCTAAAACATTCTGCTTGTCTGAATTACAGTTCTTTACAGACCTATCAAACAAAGCATTCAGATGTTCAGGTACATTATCTATTTTAACATTTTCAAACTCATGTATCACTTCATCTCGGTTATTGCTTCCAGTACTTTGAATTCGTCTCAATGTTGTCAGATTTTCTGTTTCAGCAATGTGTTCAATTTCCATTATTGTACGATTGACACGGTCAACCTTCTCGGCCACACCAATCTCAGCATCTTGCCTCAGCAACGTATCATCTGTAAATGGATTCATGGCCCGAATTTTACACACCGGATTTCGGTTGATATTCACTAATGTGTGAGTCATCTGAAGAGGATAGCTTGACTTGCAAAGATCTGTTGGCTCAACGACTAAGTCACTAACCTGATCATCATCGCTTCCGAAACGCTCAATAAAAACGTCTACAATGGCCTCAGTCTGACACCGTAACTTCACATCATCAGCCACAACAACTCGCCTCAAACATTTAACATCTCCCACTTGGAACACCGGTATATCAACCCCATTCAAAACAATCTTATTACAAGACAGGAGGATATCTGCAGGTTCACCATTAGCATCTCTCAAAATGTCATCTTCAATCTCAGCAACTAAGACATTAAGATGTAACGTCAGTGGACCTAGAGTTATCTCAAACTCACCATTTCCCTCTCTCTGGATAGGTGTACCACCTGCACCTACAGTGTTAGCGGATTGATCTAATATCGGTCGTTTCTCCTCTTGGATCTTGTTAAACAGTCTATTAGAAATAATCGCCCTAGACGACCCTGTATCTGCCGTGTACACAACTGATTCTCTGTTTATTCCACCCCGTACATAAACCCCATCAGTTAGACCTCTCGTCTGTTTCAAGCGTACCTGGCCATGTTGTTCTGGTTGATATGTAGACTGAATGAACGTTTGTTTATTAGACTGGCCACGTTCACTTACTGGGACCTCCTGTCGACCATCAGGGCAGGTCCTTTGTAGTTTAAAGGTTTATTCTTACTTTCATCTGAGTTCTGCTTCACACTATGGCTTTATCCCTCATGACATTCGCGGGCATATGACGAAGGACATGACAATTGTAGCACTCTACTTCTTTCTTCGGTCGGTATTTCTTGTTACCCTGGTGTTTTCCTTCAAGTTTGCCCATTCTTTCCAGTACGTGCTTTAAAATTTGCTTTCTTCACTATTTGATCCCTGACAAAACACATTGCTGCCTGACCTACTTTCAGGACTAGCTTTACCTTCATTTTTTGCTCACCAGAACCGAATGTTCAGGGTGAGCTGTTAGGATGGGTAGGTGGATGCTACGTCGTCCGTCGTCTGGTGTCAACAATAATCCTCTCCTCAGAAACTACCAGTCAGATTTACTTCAAATTTGCTGTGCAGAGGCCTTTTGACGTTCTAACTGCAATTTGCTCATATTGTACCGGTTGACTCCTTTAGGGGTCACTAGAGAGAAAAATAGAAAAACCTTTAATCATCTTCTTCTCATGAACCAATGGATGGATCATCACCAAACTTGGTCTGTAGCATCCTTATATAGACTTTTATCAGATTTGCTCAAATAAAAATGGTTGACCCCTTTTAGGGGCCGCTAGAGCTAAAAATAGAAATACCTTTAATCATCTTCTTTTCATGAATCAATTGATGGATCATCACCAAATTTGGTCTGTGGCATCCTTTAGTCATCACGAATATTCCTTTTTGTAGTATCCTTTGATGGTCATTTATCAAGTTTATTATTGTTCCCCATTATTTGCCCACAAGTGTACCTTTATTACCTTTTTAGTTACAAGTTAATTAACATTTATTCTGGTGAGCGATGCAGGGTCATCATAGCCCTCTTGTTATAGTACGTTCAGATCCCATGTAAAATGTTCTTTGCGCCGGGTGGTCTTTAAAGGTTAGTTTTGATTTTTTGAACGATATATTTAGCATATATTTTGAATAGTTTGTACCATCATAAATATTTGGTTTACAGTCCAACTTTACCGAGGGACCATTACTGTTAAAAACCACTAGAGTTAAGAGATTTTTCAGTTTTCATTTAGAGTTTGTATTTCAGTTTCAACCTGTAAAGGTATTAATAACAATTTATGTTGTATTTATGGGTCATTTTAAATGTTGAGTGACCAAGATTGTTCTCCATGTAGATGATGTTTTGATACAAGTTGCACTGTTTTTTTGTGATTTATTTAAGCTGTTGTTCATCAGGAAACAGTTTAAATATGTCCCTACTCTTAGTATTTAGTCATGATTAAGAAGCTATTAAAGTTGGACAATTGTAATAATATGGTATTGATTACGCAGTGTTAATGTTTGACCAATATTAAACACATGCAGCGATGCATTTTACCGCGAAATTTGGTTTTTACGGTGCAGAGTCTTTGTCATTCAGAAGAAACACTGTATAAATATCTTTATCAGGGAAATAGAAAACACATCCTGGGACTAATGTTTAGAAATAATCTAGACGTAATACTGGTGCTTGGTATGCAGAGATAATGAGAAAGAAAGTGAGACTATTCAATAATAACAAGAAACATTCTACTTCAATTTTTTTTCCAGATAAAACTTAAAAGTGAATGAATGCATAGAAATACACTCTCAACAATACTTAAAGTGTACCTGTATAAATATGCCATTTATTCAAAAACTACCTCAATAAGCGGTATGACGAAACGTATTCTTCAATATTAGCATGTGCTGATCTCTTCTTTCATCATGCCAGTGCGGACTTATAAGTCTAAGAATACCTAAGCTATAGGTGTATAAGAAACATTCGGATTACGGGACCAAACAGGAGTTTTGTTCAAAACAGTCAGAATTAGAACAAACTTTGAATCATAAAAGATGCCGAGGTCAGAACAAGTTCTGACCCTACTTTTTGTCGCCCACACTAAAGTTGTTAGCGGTTGAATCCTAAGAACGGAAATATTCTAGGTGAAATCGTACCGCCTAAGTGCGAAATGTGTGTTTACAAAGATGGATAGAAGTTTTCGACCTATCTATCATATTTTATTTGGTCAGATAATCCTCAACATGACTATTATGTTTATGGTACATAATGTAATGGGTCAGTATCAGTTACCCCAAAACGTCATACAATTTCATAGCCGTACTATGACAACACTTTCGTACACGTACATGCACAATATTGTTTATACTGATTTATTTTAGCTCGATTGCACAACAAGCAATTTTGCTTATATCAATAATGCTTGAGTCCGCTTACTGGACACTTCAACCAGTACTGTGTTCGAAAAATGGGATTATGAAGTTCATTAACCCGTAGAAGCCGGGATTCGAATTCAGGACCTTCGATTCAGAGGTTGGACGATCTAGATACCTCTACAATATGAATGATACTTTTCACGATGCCACCTAAATTGAGAGGTCTAAATAGTCAGGGATGCCTGTATAGATAACCTTGAGCTTAGCTTTTTCTTCTATATGCTATTTTGGATGAGGGAGAAGTCGGAATCATTAGACCGTAGCGGATCTGTTTGCTCATGTTGCGCAGTGCGAGTTTATATATGGATTGACTGTAAATTAACATCTATTTTGAGAAATCCATGTTTCGATTGTTTTCCAGCGTCTATACTGTTTTCTGACTAGTGCGTGTTATTCACTCTGGGTTTCCTATATAGTCAATTAAAATGTCGGTGATGAATTAAAAACACAAAATTTAACCTTCTATCTGGTATTGTGATAAGAATATGAAGTAGAATTCAACTACATGTAGTATGTATGAAGGAACAACAGACAGTGAGAAATTTTCATATTTTTTTTTACTTACAAATACATACAACAAATAATGATATATCGTGTACTGTCAATGAAAATAGACATTGAATGATTGGTATGCAAGTTAAAATACTTTATTACAATTAGAATACACACACTATATCACATGATTATACTCAATAAAGATTCCTGTGTCCATGTACACGAAAAACTCGTGCAGTTAAAAGGCTGTCAGATTTAAAACTTCGGTTTTACCCTGTAGTTTGTATTTTGTATTTGTCTTCACACACCAATACTTTTTGTTTTGTATAAAACAGTGCTGTATTATTTATCAATAATAAACTTTCGCTAATTATGAAGAAAAATGCCAGATATATGTGTATGATTTATGCACCTTGATACAACGAACCTAGGTAATTTTGTCTTTTTTTGCGTTTTTGGTCTTAGATTTGCTTTTAATTGATATACCTTACCCGACACTATGTCTTATTTTCAGTTATAACACATACGTATGTATTCTAAATATTGTCGCGAACTAATGTGTTTCTTTTTTATTTCAGAGGGATTCACTTACAGGAGCAGGTACTCGTAATAAAATAGTCGTGATAATCATCATTAGTTGACCTCCGACCACAATGTTATATCAAGACAAGGTTGTTAACAGCACGTTTCAAAAGTCAAAATTTAAGACCAACTGTACCACGATTACAAAAACATCGTCACTTAACGATGGATTTATTACCTCTCTGAAGTATGCATCTATGTAGAGCCATATACGGCTATCAACAACTATTATGTAAGTCAGAGCATAGAGTTGATGCTACACATTAACTTTCACTTCACTCGTTGTATGTTCACATCACATTACTAAACAACAATCCACCCTGCCTTGTTGTATGTTCTCATAACATTACTACACACTAGTCCACCCTGTGTATAAAGACTATATTTTAAGTGTTTAAAGCTACTGTTAGATCCCCCTATTACGGACAGTTGTGGGTCAGGGGAAGTGTTAACAAACGGGCGTGCTTAACAGTGGAGTTCAGTCGGAGATGTGCGGAACGTATATGAGTCAAAATTTATTTTTGCAACAAAATGGAGATGTGACAACTTTTTTAAAACTACTTGTTACCTGAGGTTAATAAACCCACGCCACAGCTTAGCAGAAGCCTCTTTTAGATGGAACAAGCTAGAATGGAATTATTGAAATTTTGCAACATAGAAATGATTTCAAATGTTAACATGTCAAGTTGCATTTCATTCATGTAACGAATTGAAATTCAAATATTTAGGTTTTATAATAAAATATTTCTTTTATTTAAGCCACTTGCCATTATCAGCTGGATTCATTCCAACAAAACTAAACGCTTTTACCTGAAATCAATGTTATTTAACCTTCCGGCGAGAATGTAAGTAAAGGAAATACAAACTTGTTATAAAATCAAATTTATTTTTCGTTCAAGTTAAAAAGTATGACCAGGATTATGGTGTCTTTTATTTTTATCAATAGTATAGACTATTTTAACAAACTACTGAAGCTATTGTAGTTATTTTTTTTATTATATAGCCATAAAATTGTGGAAAAAGTGGTGTTTTATATCGCGGAATGGTCGTTACATAAAGGAACAACTTTGTTACAGGAAGGAGTAAATAAAACTTAACGGGATTGAAACTTCAATCAACTTTAAACTATGAACATAGTAGAGCATCAACTGTTAATACGTAAGTCAAGTCCTGGGTGTCTTCAACATCATGGTAATGTCAACATTTTTTTCATTTTTTTAAACTTCAAAGCTATAAATGTAAAATTAAGGATAAGCTTTGTTATTGCAAAGAAACATTTGCAAAATCAACAGAAATTAATAAACAACAGTAAAAGTGTTTGTGAGACATAAAATGTATATTAACCTTATGTTACGGCATAAGGAACAGGTGTAAACTTAACAACATATTGAGTCTCTGTTTGTTAAGTTCATACATCATGGAAGTTTAGTTAAAGGATGTATAAACATGGCAGGATTCATGATCTAGCACACTTATTTGCTACCCCTGAAATTTCCAGAACACATGCATTCTAAATGACATCGGTAGCATGATACCAATTCTGGTGTCTTGTCTTTTTGTATCAATTGAAAGAATTGTTATTTCGTTTGCCTGTCGCGCGCATACAGTCAACAAGCAAGCTTGATGACTTCACTTTCCTAACAATACCAATGTATGGCTTCCCATTGTAATCCACAATGACATAATTTCCGACAACATGCGATTTCGTCTCTTTAGCATACGCCCCTCCCATACCATCTTCAGAAGACTTTGTATCATTTATATGGCGGTCACATACATCTTTTCATAGAGTTTCATCTTCGCTATTACCATCACTCACCCTGCTGTTCACAACATACTCATTTTCCTTTCTGTCAAAATGCCAACATCATTATTTTCCTTCACAGTCCTCACCTGGTCAATATCATCAATTACATTGACCTTCACAGTGGTCCACTGTTCCACTTTGTCATCATCATTCAATATGCCCTCCATATCATATGTATTCCGTTCTTTAACCTTGTAACAATCATGATTATCACACTCTATTACTCTCATTTGCATCTGCCTTCTTAGCATTGTTATTATCGTCAATTTCTGCAATGACTTTTATTACATATTCTTCGCCATAGTTCATGTTGGTCCATCAGCTTTTATGAGAATTTATTTCCGATTGAGGCTTAAGGTAATTCGTCGTTTACATTGCAGATATACATAGTGACATTATCACTATCATTTCCTTCATCATCGTTTAACTGGTTCTTTGCCAAGCACACTTTAATTGCTGACATTTTTTCCAATCCAAATTCAGGCTCAACATATTTCAGTAAAGGCACAGAATGATTAGGTACCCAGTGCTCACTGTTAATGCCACTTCTATTTGAAGATCATAAAATATGTATGGGCTCATCTCTATTCATTTCCACTGGCTTGATTAGCCTTTGAGGTGAATTTTGATTATTTCGGTTCCCTAGCTGAGGGTAGGATGAAGCCAAAGCATGAACCTGTCAGATTCCCATAAATGTTTTGTCGTCAATGATAGAGCGTATTTCCTTTCTGTATATTGACTGTAATTTGTTGTTGCTCATACGAACTCTTGGGATGTAAAACTCCGAATATTGCTTCTTCACGGAACTTTTCGCTCTTACTATTGCGACTATATAGGCCATGTTCCAGGAAACTGTCGTTCAAATAGTATTCTTCATGCTTTACTTGCTCCATGACAATTCTGAGTCTAATATTGTGTACTTGGTGTTTGTTTCCAAATGCAAATATGCTTCCTGTTGAGAGAAGGCAGTATCCATCTGCATTGACTTGGCATGGCAGGATATCCAAATTCAGACCAGTTGGAATGAACTCAAAAGCACTCTCATCTAGATCTACGCCTTCTGAGAAAAAATCATTGGGGTCAGTATTTATTTCTACAATATCACTTGCAATTATTTCATATTCTGACTTTATTTCTTTTAATGTTTTACACATACTAAGTCTTTGCAATAGCATCTTGCTTTCACTATCAGCAACGGCATCACTGTCTGTTTTATCATTCATTACCTTGTGTCGTTTAGTATTCTTTGTTCCGTCTTTGGTCTGATCTTGTTTTCTCTTTCTTGCTTTTGTTTATGTGATGTTTTTCGTTAGTTCATTGTCTGTGTCTGTTTCAAGTACAATACTTGTTTTCTTTTGATGCCAGTGCTGTCACTTGTAAATATTGCTTTCTGTGTTGCAAAATGTTTACAACCATGAGTGCATCCGCAAATCAGATCTCTATAGTACATATTTTTATCATCTGAATCAACCATAACGTACTGGCAACAACGTTGTGTTCATTAATAAGTCTTTTCTGATTGCTATGTCACGGGAATCCACAATCCATAGCTTTGGTTTACAACCATCTAACTTGTCTACGAAGTCTTTAGCACATGTAATGTCCTGACCGGGATGCACTATTCTATCTGCCTCTCTTTTGATTGATCACCTACAGCATCTGGAATATATTTTCCTTGGCCTCATTCAAAAAATGACAATTTCACATTCTTAAAACCATGTATAAATGGCTCTTTTGTCACCATTTTTAGCTCACCTGAGCACGTAGTGTTCGGTGAGCTATAGTGATCAGTCAGTCTGAATGCTTGTATTAATGATCTTAGGCGAGTATGGGCCGTCACCGGTCAAAAACCAGGTCACTAAGTCAGTGCACCAGAAAACCTTGTTAATGCTCTAGAGGTTGCAATTTTGATTGAATCTTCATCAAACTTCAGAAAGTTTGTTTTAATAATATCTTGGACATGCTTATCTGGGGTCACCAGGTCAAATTGCTAACGCTCTAGGAGTCACAGTTATGATTGGATCTTCACCAAACCTTGTCAAAATGCTTGTCTTAATGATATCTTGGATAAGATCGAACATGGATCATCTGGGGTCAAAAACTAGGTCACCAGGTTAAATCATAGATAAACCTTGTTAACGCTCTAGGGTACACAGTTTTGGTTGGATCTTCACCAAACCTTGTCAAAATGATTGTTTCAATGATATCTTGATTAAGTTCGAACATGGCTCATCTGGGGTCAAAACTTAGGTCACCAGGTCAAATAGGAGTCACAGTTCTGATTGTAGGTTCATCAATCCTTGTCAAAATGCTTGTCTTAATGATATCCTGGACATGTTCGATCATGGATCACCTGGGATCAAAAACTAGGTCACCAGGTCAAATTACTGGAAAACCTTGTTGACCTTCTAGAGGTCGCAGTTTTGATTTGATCTTTGTTTAATTGAGTCAGAATGTTTGTATTAATGATGTCATGAACGGGTTTGAACATGGGTCAATTCGGGCTAGAAACTAGGTCACTAGGTCAAATCACAGGAAAACCATAAAAGTTAAGAATGGCTATCTTGGCCCTCTTGTTGTTTGATGTAATTGTGAAGCAATCCGATGACTATTAAGGACTGCTAGTCTTTTGCAATACAAAATTTTCCAAACTGTTTTGTATCATTTACTTGATGTAACAATAAAACATTCTTTGCTGTAACAATACATTAAAATGGTATTTTTCTGGTTTATATGTGATAATAGATAGCCATATTTGTGCAAAGGAACGATTATAAAGTTAATCATTAAACAAAATTATAATCATATCAATGTTTTATTAAATGGTAGCAAATATATTCACATTTGATGTGATATTTTCCTTGATGTCACAATATTCATTATTTGATGTAACATTATTTCATTACAATGAAGATTTTTTTCAGCACGCAAGAAAGCAAAATTACTGTATTTGTCAATACATTTATGAAATATAAAATACTATTTGTGGCTCACAGTCATTATCAAAATAGTTCACATGCAAAACATTACTGAAGTATTTTCTAGAATTATTTCCTGATGTAACAATTTCTATCCTTGCTGTCACGAATTACACCGTTGTATTACTTACTGTTATATCAAGGATATATTGCACATTATACCGGACTAAACTTGCATTGTATGATATTCATTTTTCTTCTGAAAATGTTTAATACTTTGATCAATACACTAATTTAAAAAGCGTGCACGCTTCCATATAAGCGTAAACAGATTAAAGACCGTTATGTCACTGATAGGATTAGAATGTACGCACTTATCCATAGACGCAAATACTGCCAAACGAAGCAAATCCCAAGACACAGCAACATGTGGCTTCTACTATAACTTTTTTTAATGATACTCTTCAAGTGAGGTACAGTGGCATTGCTATCACAAAGGGACGTAACTTTGTACTTCATTGAAATTGTAGTTTGTTACAGCACTTAGTATATGTAGGCATTATTTTCAGAGAAATATGTCCAAAGAAGGTAAACAAATGAACTAGAACAGTATATTAAAAGTATAACATGGTAAATTTGCAAAAAATGAATTTGGAGACATTGAATATACTGCATTTGTCACACTTTAGTTAACGTTTTGACAGGTTTCTCTCTTATATGACATCATGTTTTCTCTTGAACCAGGCCGTACAAAAGAGATTTTAATCAGTAAATGTCAGATTTTTTCTTTTATCTAGTGCAGTCATGCAAATATTTCCTGAGACACGATTTTGTTGCAAAAATATATTTTGACTCATATATGTGCATACTACATAGGCCGTGGTCCAGTGGTTAGTGCGCTGGACTTGTTACCCGGATCTCCGGGTTCGAGTCCTGGTCGCGGCAGGTCGTACCCTTCTTTGAATTTTTTTTATTAATACGCGTTTGTTTTCCATGTGTGTAAGTAAATATTTTGATTGTCGTTGACCATAAAATTGAGAAATATGGGGAATGAGTTATTAACGTAGTATTTATTAATATTCAAATTAAGGTACAATGTTTACAATACACTTCTGTATACAATTCAGTAACTTGCTGACAACTTAAATAATGACCACTTTTCATTTTTTATATAAAATTGACAATATAGTTATGAAACTTCATTGATATTTTAATCAAAAAGAATAGGTGGAAGTTATATAATTGTGATTTGGCGACATTCTCAATACTCAAGTCTTTGATTGGTTATTCTGAGCTTCTAATCGTGTCAAATAAGTCTGTTGAAGTTAAGATATTAATGGGCGAGGTCTAATGTCTGACTAAGTAGATATTCAAGGGCCGATAAATAATGTAAATACAGAATTTGAAGTATAGCTATTCTCGAATATTTAGACTGTCATAAAATTGTTTCTCTTAATCGCCAATAGGCAAATATTTCATTGTTCTGTGTCACAATAGATAGAAATATGATAACATGAACAACATGTGAACACTTTTACAAAATATCAACATAATTTAATCCACCCATTCATAAATGTTCGCACAATATATGTGTTCATGATATTCTCCACAAAATCACGTGAAAATGAAAATAAACAAATGCTCATTTATTAACAGCTTTTTATCTTATAATAAAAAAACGGGCTTAAATATGAGACTTGCTAATTGTCATGTATTCAGCCATGAAAGTATATATTGTATTGTATATAAGAATACACATTACTTATATTGTTCAAGCTTACATATACACAATTTGAATGATGTAAGATATACAAAGAAAGAGTTCGAAAATATCAAATATTATATAGTAAAACATCGATAATGAGACCACCTTTGGGACCCGAAAAATCTGTCACAATAACTTATTGAAAACCAGTCCGAAAATAAGTGCTCGTTATAACAAGATGATGGTAGTATTAATTTGGCCGCTACTTGAAGTTTTACTGTATATAATATCATATTGATATAATGGTATACATTAAGCCACATGTGTCCATGAATATCCGAAGATAGTTGTTTGCAAATACGTATACAACCATTATAAATGTATGTCATTCCTTTTATATAATCGCTGCAGCTGTAGTCCAGTGGTAAGTACGTTGGACTAGTAACCCGGAGATCTAGGTTCGAATCCTGGTAGCGGCGGGTTATACCGTTCTATGAAAATTTGACAAAAATGTCGATTTTCCTCCGTACGTGGAGAAGTTGCCGGGTCCTTATAGGAGGGTAAGTTAGAACTGGTTAGATTGTTGAAAATGGCATTAAACGCCAGTGACAATAAGTCACATAAAAACAAAAGTAAAATAATACTCACAATAGGTTATTATTACTTAAACAAAACTTCTATAGGCCCTGCAATCGTGTTATTTAGCGATAAATATTACATGTTTAACGTTTCGTCCATCGATTCACGAGTGAGTATCATAAGAGAACTTCTTTCAGCTACATAAAATGATAAATGAGTGCATGCAATTCATAAAATCTTGAGCTAAATAACTCATCATCAGAACAAAATTACTGTAAAATTCGATAATTAATCCACCTTTTGGACCGGAAAATCCCTCGTAATAATGAGATGGTTTCATCAAGTTTTAATTTTGGGGAGCTGTTGTAAGCTGGTCCGAACTTTAGTGTTCGTTATAACAAGGTGGTTGTGATATTGAGATGTTCGCTATTTGAGGCTTCACTGCACATTTCACAATTGCATGCAAAACATATATCTCATAAACAAACATTTAACAATATGTAAATAGACTTAATCTTGAAGACTAGTTATAACACTGTATTTGTTACTGGTGTAGCGTTTATCAAACCTAGACAAAGTTCAGTCAACATTAACTTCAAATCAGTCCATTGTCGGTTTCATCAAAGCACGAATGAATCAATTCCATGAGTAAAGAAATACAAGTAGTGTTGTGTAAAATGCGCTGGATACATGCTGCTTATTGTGTCCGTGTATGAACACTGTACATAATACCGTGTCCGATCTATGAGAATAAATAAGAAAAGGATTCATTGAAACAAAATACGTGCAAAATATCCCACCTTCCCCAAAGCACTACAAAATATGTATCACGTATTATGTAACGAATAAATACCATTATTTTACCATTAAAAATATTAAATTCGCCCGTTGTAACGTCTTTTTTAGCGTTTTTTTTATGAAATAATATATGACAACAATAACAAATAAAAATGATGAACTGTACTATGATATAATGTTCCTCAAGCTTCCTTGCTTCTGATTGAAATAAATGATTAGTATATTTACAAAAATAAAACACTATATTATCTCTTGAGTAAAAATGATCAGTGGCAATGCAATAATCAATATATAACAATCACAGGTTTGATGGTCTAATAACAAATTAAAATAACTTTGCACTATCCCTACGTTTAACAATACCAGTCTGTGTCAATTTAATGCACGTTAATGCTTGAGACTGACAATTCTGAGTACATACACTGCAACTTAGTCAGTCCCGAGACATTAACTGCTTCAAAGGGTATATACTTGGGATGGCCAAATCACTCTCAGGTCTGAATATACACTGCATTTTAGAAAGTGTTCAACCACCCAAATTGAATGACAGCTCGAACAATATCCAGTCCTGAGCAACGCTGCAACTTAGGATATTGTTCTTACGTCATATAAACTCTACGAGTTAAGCAGCCGCTACATTATTATTTTACGTCTTTACTCCACGGAGGCGCCTCACAGACTCACCAAATTGTGCAATTGCTGCTTTATATACCTAGTGCGGCATGTTACAATCAACATGATTAGCTAATGATTAACAAATTCTTTGATTGGCTAATGTCTAACAAATTGGGTAATTGTCTAACAGTCTAAAATAAATGATCGTTGTCATCATCGATTAATTAAAGGATCTAATCTATTTTCTTTACACGTCTAAAAAAGTCCGTCTTACTTATTATACCCCCCGCAACAGAGTTTGGGGGTATACTGATTTCAGCTTGTCCGTCCGTCCGTCTGACTGTTTGTCCGTCTGTAGACGAAATATTGTGTGCACTTCTTCTCTGAAACGGCTGGTTGGATTTTGATAAAACTTTACCAACACATTAGACATTTGGTCTACTTGCGCATATTTTAAAAAAGAATTATTCAGATTTATTTGCTCGTAGTTATGCCCGTATTTTATTTGTCTGTCGACAAAATCTTGTGTGCCCATCTCCTAAATGTCTTGTTCTAAGTTATAAACCTTTAAAAATGGGGCTCTGCGGCGGGTATTTAATCACTTTCAGTTTTATTGGTAATGGTAATGAACGAAGTGTGGCCTTATTTTAGAACATTCAAGCAAAAATCCATTTTAGGTTGTTCTTCTATACTAGTTTATCTATCATCCATTATCGAAAATTTGTTGAAATTTGGAAAGTGGTCTCTCATTCTCAGCGTTATTTTTATGAAATTGATAAATGACTCCCCATGATGTAATCCAACAAGGGATGAGAATCTATCTAATTGGTTTGTATTGCCTTACATAGTAAATATTTAGGGGTTCTGTTACTTGTTGCATTCTATATTTGTTACAAATACATTCATGTACTAATATAAATCATTACATTTCAGAATCAACATAAAGTATTACCTATTCAATGACTGGTAACTACTTGATAATACAGAATTACGCATGACTCAAGTCGAACCATAATGACTGCATCAGTATCACCAAGAAACAACTTGCGGTATACTGGTATTTTACAGTACATTATCAGTGAAATTGATAGAAAATGTTTCATGACACTTATGTAACTAATGAATAGCAATCTGACAGGCTTTTGTTTGATATACTGAAGCAAATAAAGAACAAACATATGTATGGTATACATATAGATAGTATGTACATATGATATGTACATATGAACTTGCATGTGACGTTCTACATATGTACATAATTAGATTAGCTGAGCTATTTTGAGTAGCTGCTGCCTGATTCGAATCTGCAACATCCGGTTCAGGAGTCCGGTTCAGGAATCCGGTGTTTTTCTATTCGTTTTGGAGTAAATGCTGTGTTTTAGTGTTAAATGTGTGTTGAATATGTGCTTAATGTGTGTTTATATTCGTGATGCTTGGAAATTAATGTGTTCACTCCTACATAATTGTGCTAGAATAATGTGTTTTTATTCATAAAATTGGATTATTATACAACATCAACCATCTGAACTCAAGGTAGGCGAGGATAATATCGACCTTGCACAGTAACATTCACTGTTCTCGTTTAATGGTCATTTATCACATTATACTAACAACAGTAAAACCTCTCTTAGATCTATACTACTTCAACATTAAGACCACATCGTGTAATAAACACTTAATGATGGTCTTAATGTTTAAGTTTTACTGTATACATGTATGTATATTCAATTTCATTGAGAAATAGCCATTATGTTGTAAGATTTCTGATAATATTTTGAAATGGTGAATTATCGACTTACGTTCATATTTATATCCAAAGCGTAATAACAAGTGCGGCTTTCTTTTTGTGAGGACTGTATATTCAAATAATGAAACGTTTTTGTAGCAACTTATTTTAAAGCCTTTTTTGAACTAAGGACAAAAATATTTTAATAGAGATAAATTGGATAGAACCACCGGCCTTCCTTAAACTGTGAAATTTGTCTGGTCGAGGGTGGGATTCGAACTCATAGCGTGAAGGGATAGTGATTACCATTCAGAGACCATAACCATACGACCACGCAGGCCCCTTCACTTAAACTTTAACTATTAATTGTTTTTAAGTTGATAAATCATTATGAATGTATTCTATTTATTATTTCAAAATCGATTTTATTGTATGTTTCATAAGTTATATTCATATTACTACACGTAACAAAATCACTGTTATCTTGTTAGTTAAATTCTACTAAGTTTCTGTAGGATGAGGCATTTTGATTTTATATCCGGTTTAGTCGATGTCGTCGTTGTTGTCGTGTAAAAGCTTTAATGTAACCCATTACTCAAACAAAATATAGACACCAACACGACACTTGGGATACTTGATTAACACGACAAGGCGCAGTTGCAAGACGGGGGGCATTATTCTGAAAGCTATATTTTTGGATGAGCGTTTGTGCCGCCCTGCGGGACTCCTATTTAAACTTTTAATTAACATTTTGCTTATCATCGAGGTTTTACTGTATATTCAATACAAAAAGAAACGAAATCTCTGACAGAAATCAAATTAAATAAATCATCACTGTAATATATCAATTTATTAATTTTGTATTATAAATCCAAAACATACGTTCGTCATATCAGCTTTTCTTTTTGTATTGGGTATGTATTAACTGAGTTACATTCTATGAAATTATTGTTGCAAATATTTTCCATTTCCTTGATGTATTATTTAGTTTATTTCCTCTACGAAAAAAATTAACCCAATAAAATTCTTTAGAGGCAAAAAAGCTAATCTCATTGTATAAACAATTTAAAACCTAAATCATACCAATCTAGGAAAAAAATGTCCTGTAGGTGCGATATACAGTGGTGTCACTGTGTTATTCAAGTAATATTGATAGTGAACAAGTTATAATTTGTCAAATATAAATGACATGAGATTATCTGTCCATGCACAGTCAATACTGCAATATTCCAAGATACTTGTAAAGCAATAATGCATACATACATTATTTACAGTATATTTACATTGTTCCTGGGACCAATATACACATGTGTATATTGGTCCCAGATTGTTCTTACACTGTTTATACAGTAATACAATATAACTCCTGAAACCCGGACTCTACTGAATTTTCTGAAAATCGGACGACTTTTCAAAGTCCATTTTTTCTCTTTGATAATCAATAGTTCTCAGAGAACCGGAATTCTCAGAAAACCGTACTTTTGGTCCAGTCTGGAAAGTGTCCGGTTTACAGGGGTTTGTTGTATACAATTACTTAAAACGGACTCCAGACTCTTGTCATCATATAATTTAATCAGAGTCAGAATCAACATCACTTAATCCGGAATCTATCAGTGAACCTTATGGGGTTTGGTCTGGATTTGTATTCATGTGATATTTCTTCAGAGTATGTGTCTAAAACTCTCTGGATTTCACATAGTTATTTCACATTGCATACACACAAAATACAGTCTGTTTCTTTTTAAACCCAATGCGACTTTTTAATTTTGGATTACATACAATGCAATTGCGAACAATCCGCTACTAGTTTGCACCAGGCTTAAGTCTGATGTGCTGAATGAAATGTCTGTCAACCTGGTTATACTTTTATCCATCTTTCATCCCTTCATCATTGGTTTGTGAGCCATTGGAGCAGATTCTATCAGGGATGACACTAAAGTCCATATGAGACCGTTTCTTCAGTTTTTTCCCATACTTTTCTTACGTCGAAATAGTGATAATTCCGATGAAAGTTTTGCAGATTTTCTCTTTCGATTTACTTTGGTATGCAAACTTTTGGATATTTTGGTTTGATTGACTTGAGCGTCATCGAACTGTATTGATATGCGTATGTATTTGCTATTATTAGACATATGAAAGCGGTATAATATACAGTGGATGTCGCTTTTCAAAAAATAAATGCCAAGGATCTTGTCGTTCTAATTGATTGATTTTCATTTATTTCTGTTTCACATTGCGAGTTGATGGTAAGCTGTAAAGTGTGGTATAAACGGAGTGTTGATTCTGAGTAGTTTTAGAAGAAATTTATCCGAAGAATGAATTCTAAAATGAAATGTGACTGGTGTACATTTGGCGTTTCATTATCGAAATATCAGATGAGCTTTCAAAAATTTCGTGCGGCAGTCTGACGCCTTTTTACTGACGTTACTCAAAACTTAGGCGCACGCGGACGCTTAACAAAATGATAAAACGGAATGGCATTAATTCACATCCCAGTGGTTTCCGCAACTTAATTTATGCATCGTTTTTTTTACGTTCAGTAAACAATTAAGGCGAGTTTCTCTATTAGTTGTTGAGACACATGTAACTGTAAATTTTGTATTTCGGAACATTTGGAGTTTCACTGATTTTCAAAATAATTGTAACATATGTTGTTTTTCATAAACTCTGTTAATACATGTGTAAAGTATAGTTTTGAATATGATAAATTTGGAATCGGAGTTCCAACTATGTGAGGTGTAATTTAGACGTTCACATTTCCATACTCTCGTGTATATTTTTTTGATGCGAGAAAGACATACATTAAAGCTGTAGAACCTATTTTTTTCCTTTCACTGCTTCATTTCTAAGAATGAGCTCTGTAAGGATAATTGCATTTCCGTCAGTAGTCATTGAATAAAAAATAATAAAAATCTTCTATGAAAGTTCTGTATTTTCTTTAGAAGTAATTATGCATTGGAATTTTGCAAAAAGCTAAGAATCAGTAAGAATGATTTCTTTGAAGAATTACGGAAAATATTGAAATCTTAAAACCTTGTGACCGAAAAAGGTGCTGCACCTTTAAATACTATCATACAGGTGATATGGTATTAAATTCTAAATTTATCCACTGTTATGTATGATTGTACTGTATGCAATATGTTGATTTTTAAGCAGGGACGTAGCCAGGGAAAATAAAATAGTATGCACGCGCACCAAAGGTGCGAGTGGGGCGAGTGCAACAGAGAGGGGTTGGGGGCCTCCCTCAGTAAAAATTGCGTTTAGGACGTCTATAAGCGCATTCTATGCCCATACTAAGGCGTTTTCTATCCGTTTTTTTTTGTGTCTTCTGAAGAGGAAATGGCAACTTCGACCTATATGTGGATTTTTTTATTTTGCGCATGTGTGTAACGTGTGTATCGGTTGCTGCGCCCTTTTGAAGTGTTGAATTGTCAAACCAAACATTGTACCAGAATTGTACGAAGTTGTATCAGAATTGTACTTCTTGACGTGAACGACCTTTTGCGAGCGAGCTAGTGAGGTGTGAGTGAACATGGACCTTTAAATGGATACTTTTTCCGTACAAACCTAAACGAATGGGGACAATGATGCCAACTGAAGACATCCTCATGTGGTAAAATTACATTTCAAGTGTCTTAAAATGTCTTAAAACAAATAAAAACATAAGTATCGTATTGTTTTCAGTTCATGGTCTCCATAAACAGAATCGACAACCAATAACCGAGTATCATTTCAATCAACTTTCAATTATAATTGATAATCATTGAAACACGAGTATATAATTTTGTCTTTTTAATGCCCCTCTAAACGCCTATATGACTATTTTATTTGTCTTAAACAACTCTGAAAATGTACCTGTGTTATAAAAATACAATTATCATTATCGCTGTAAGGGGATCGCTATTAATACAATTGATACAAGTGAACTTTCACATTTCGCAAATAGATCGAACGACGTGTCACACCAATTTACATGGTCAATATGTATTAGTGACAATGATTAACAGCATACATTTTGTATCTTTATTATAATTAATCAAACAATCCCTAAAGTCTGATAATAGTATTTACGTTCAATTTCAAATCTTCATATTTGATTTGCAGTGTGGACAACTTGAATACTATTCTGGCTATGATTTTACAGGACATTATCTCATATTTCTAGAATTTTGTACATTTTACATCAAATTTAAACTATGTACGGACTATATTGAAACCTATTATTCAAAAGTGAAATGTTGTGATAAAACATACTATATTTGTTTTCTATGATGTTTAAAAATAAGGTGCGCCCTACCCAGAGGCGCGGACCATTCCCTGGAAATTACGGTAGTGTAATTTACTAAATTTTACCAAACTTTGCATAATTATGGCAACGTGAAACCTAGATTGGGTATATTTGGGGATTTCGTGGACATAAGTCAGGATCACTGTTGCTAAGAAAAGAAAATTCAAATTTCAAATTGTAAGTTATAATGATCTTTGTTTCCTTTAATTGAAAATGATATATTACAAAGTCGGACGAGACCGTCGTAGCGATAATAAACATGTTTTGGTGATTATTTGATTAGCAAATGTTTCAGACACGCACGGGCAACATACATGTAGATATATTGTTTAAATCAATAGTGTCACATTTCTTTCGTAGCGAAGCTGTTGATTTTTTTCCAATATATAGTAATATGTAAACAAACATCACGTAATATATGCATGCCACGCTGATTAAATATCTACACGAAAAGCTGATATCTTGTGTTAACACCTGAAAGGACAGAAAAAAATCATTTCCAACTTAACAATACAGCATTGTTTTGCTCAGAGTTTCCTGTTTGCTGTCTTTGCAGCAACATTTGTACTTGTTTCTATCCAGGAGTTGGAAGCTGTGTCATGTATTGATGAGAGGACTGGTGATAGTGTTTCCATAATACAAGGTATACCCTGTGAGTCTTAAATTAAACTTACGTTGAGTGTGTAAAGTAAAGTAACCATTATTAAATGTTGCACAATCAACAATTACCATAACCTTATTCTTCCTCCACAGTGGAGAAGTTGCCGGCTCCCTGTGGAAAGGTAAGTTAGTACTGATTAGTATGCAGTCTAGGAAAACTGGTAAGGTGAACCGGTCGCCGTATATAACTGAAAAATTGTCGAAAAACGGCGTTAAACCTCAGTGACAATAAGTCACATAAAAACAATCAACATAACCTAATTCAAGCTTTTAGTGCAACATACAATTTGTACTTGTCTGCGCTTTTTGTACTCCTGATACTAGCCTTGTAATGCTGAGTGCCAAGCAAAGGAGCTATCAGTATCATTTTAACGTCTTTGGTATGACGCGACCATGGTTTTCTGAGCTATTAAGACTGTCTTCAATTGGAAGTGAGTGTTTCCTCAATTGTAATTAAATATGTCCTTAATTGGAGTTGACTCAGTGTGTCCTCAATTTGCAGTTAGTGAGTCCTCAATTGGAGTTGATTATGCTGAGTGTGTCCTCAACTGATATTGAATGTATCCTCAATTGGCATTTATTATGTTGCGAGTGTCCTCGATCAGAACAATTATTTTACTCAACCTGTCGTATTTTTATGCCCCCCGAAGGATGGCATATAGTAATCCCCCTGACCGTCCGTCTAGTTACAGTTTTTCTTCAAGTTGGCTCTTTTTCTATCATAAATTTATATCTTGGTACTTTTTACAACTTCATTGTATTGATTAGATTTAAAGAGTGCATGATCTCGATTGATTCTTGTAAGGTCAATGTAATGAGGGTCCAAGTTTTTCGGCAAGTTGTTTTATAGAAAAGCTTATGTATTTTCTGGCAACATTCAAGGCGAAATGGAGCAAATAGGGAAACGTGAATGTATAATATATATACACATCATATACATCAATATATTTCTGAAAATACGAACTCATATGGAAGGCTCATGTTTGCAGTATTAGAAAAATACCATGTTACAAAACTGCAGCAATGTTTGTTGTTTTTCTTTCAAGTTTTTTTAGACATGTAATTGAATATTCTTCACAATATAATAAGCTTTTTGGGTGTCCTTTTTGTTACAAAAGAGTCAAAAATTAGCACGGTGTTGACTAATGTGTACTGACGAACAGCTCGTTAACGTCTAGTATTTCCTCTATTTTCATCAAGTGTGTTTTATTTTAGTCAGTGATTTATTTTACCACAAAAATATTCTTATTGGAAAGTGGTTTAAAAAATGAATGCTTCAAACAAACTGGTGTCAAACGATACTCGCACCTAGAATCTTTATATGGACCTAATTATCTTAATTTATTCATGAACACAAGGGCATAGTAGTTTGGTAGTGAAACGTCCATATTTGTATAATATTTACCATGAATATCAGAATGCTATTATTTCATTGCTTAGATTTCCATTCCTAACTCTAAAATAGGGGATTAATGATTTACTGAAATCAAACTTCCTTTCATGTTAGTATGATGTGTTAAATGATGCGCTAAATTCAAGATTGGCAAAATCTGTGGTAAATGAAGAGAAAAAGTTAAATTATTTTTGGTTGTGTGTTGTTGGAACCATACGTGTCTATTAGAGTGGAAAATAAACCTGTTTTATTTCATTAATGTTTACCTCAATGCATCATGTAATGTTACAGTTGAACACTACTAAATACTTTCCTTCTATATTATATGAAATAGCCTTCAAAAATAGACCAACACACCACTTACTGAATAAATTATTTAGTGACAGACCTTTTTTCAAAAGAATGATTTATTCATTTCGTCGTTGGCAAATTCGGCATTACAATATGCCTTTGACCATGTGCAATTTTAAACATAAGACATATGGCCAAGACACAAATAACATGGAACATGTACATATAGACATAATATTATACAATTTTCACTTCAAATCAATACATGTCAATAGAACTAATAGATTATGCATTAAAATAAGAATTGTTAAGAAGCAGCTATTAAAGCAAGTTCCACGTGTCTATATTTCATTGCGTAATAAATAAATTTAGCTACATGTAAAATTGTTTTCTTACTTATTGAGTATTTTTCTAAACAATCCAAGACTGGGCCAATTAGATTTTATGTTATGTTCATTTCGTAATGGAGAATATTCGGGGCAAGTGCAAAGAAAATGATATTCTGACTCAATTACCTGTTGATTGCACATTTTACAGTTACCTGTTGATTGCACATTTTACAGAAACGAATTGGACGAGGAACGCGAGAGAATCTGCCCGTTTCGATTTCAAGCAAATGACTATTGTGTACTAAGACGAAATTTAAATAATCCAATTCTATAAGTATCATTAGTTATGTAGTCTAGGTAGTTTTCGTATTTGAATTCATTTTTAATTATACTGTAATAGTACAATTTAGATTGATTACTTATTGTTGCCGACCATGTTTGAATATATTGATCACGGAGTCGTTGTTTTAGGATATGGACCCAATTTGAATCAACATTTTCTGCATCCCAGAAAAAATTGGATCCAAGATTATTAATGACAGATCTAGCATTATTACACCAGATTTTTTTAAGCACGTTATTATTATTGGAATTATACAATATATTTGATTGTTCGTGATATATTCTGTGCATAGCAGATTGATTAGATGATTTTAGTTTCAGCCAGAATTTAACAGAGCGTTGCTTAGCTATAACTGATAGTGGTAATCTTCATAGTTCCGGCACTTATCGAATCTCTACTATTACCCGAACCCGACCGTACTCTAACCAGCAATAATCCATGTATTTTAGGTAGAAATGAAGTTTATATGTTCGAACAGATTGAGATAATAGTAATCTCTCCAAACAGGAAATAGGTGTTGGTTCATTGTGTAATTTGATGTTCTACATGCGAGTTATGTATCAGTTCCAACTTATACTTGTCTTCTCTGTTCTTCATGTTGCAAGGTTGCAGTTGTAATCTAGTCATTAATGAGATGTGTATGAGGAACCGAATTGTTTGCAGAGGTTCAATGGATTCTTAACCATGGATTCTTAACCAGCAACTTAGGTTTCTTATATTGTTAACTAGTGTAATACTGTCGAAACTGGACGTGAAATTAACTGAACACTTTTGAGGAACCGGTCCGCAGATTGGTGATCAACCGTGTGTGATAAAACACTGTAAATACTTAATGACATTTCAAATTATTTAACGAAAATGTACTGTTAAAGATAAAAATCAACCGATTTTGCATAAATTTTAGTTCAGTTGAAAGTACAGTTGAAAGTCGTTTAATGAGGAGTATCCAATACAGACATGCTCTGACTTAGTTCAATCAAGCGGCCGAAAGCTTAGCACTGAAACAATATAATAAAATGAATGAATTAGTTCCCTGTTCACACGATACATGTACAAGAGAAACTTCGAACGTGCGTCCAAATGACAAAGGAGCCGGTTCCTACTAACCCACACTCGGAAAAACTTTTATACTATAATTGTGAATAATGGATTCTTTACTAAATTGTATTTGTATCGTCAATGCTGTAATTCATTTGAAATGCGTATGCGCGTCATGTCTCCAGTTGAATGTTCAAGTCCTTCATTGACGGTGGTATTTTTTCATAGTGCGAAAATACTTAGTGTTATGTGTTTATATCTTCATATTTTTGTTACTGCATGTACTTTAACATTTCCGTAAAGTTGATTGTATAGGGGAAAAAGTCAAACGCAGTTTACAGTCTTGCATCTTCAAACATTCTCGCAGCAAACTAGCCTAAAACGTAAGTATCTAGCACATCTTAGATGTAAATAGAATGATGTATGAATTCGATAATTTATTCGCAGTCATAAAGGTATTATAGTAAAACTATTATTTCCTAACTTTTCACCTTTGATGACATTTTGCAAAGAAATTTAGTTATTAATTTATTAAGTTAATATTCATATGAACATAGAACACTGTTAAAGACTGAGGAATTTTTTCGCAGTATGCAGGTGTGCGAGGTTTGATCAAAAAGCTTGTGTACTGAGTCCATATACTTATTATGCGTAGGAATGAAGTCTTTAAAATTGCATGATAAAAAATCAATTTTTTCTCAATGCGTGTGCCAAGTGTGGTCATTGTCAATTAATATCGTACAAGATATTTTTTTAAAAAGAAGTTATACGATCAAAGCATTGAAACATTCTTGTAGGTGAAATAAGGTACATATGATGTTACTGCACATGCTATAATTGATTTATGTATACGTACATGTATAGCAGATTGAATAACATAGTATAAATGCATAAATCTTATAAGCTATTGTCAGATTACAATTAAAGAAAATCACATGATTAAACGCATGAAAAACGATTAACAAACACGACGATTGCAGTTTTACAATGGAGTAGTACTAAGTTCAATATTAATGATGTAAATACTTTACATTGGGTTTGTTACATTTGGAACAACGATACTCATTTTGTCGATTTTACTGTATCGCACACTATTTAGGTAAGGAGAATTTGAATTATCACCGAAAACACGTGAAAAACGTGGTAAATCTTTGTATTCGTTTGGTTTGAATTTCATTGACGAGAAGCGTGTATACAAGTTGTAGCAGACGAATAGTTTGACGTAACGTTTCATAATACAGTCTGACAAATTGTAAATACCAATTTTGACCAAAGGTCAGCATGTCATTAAAAACGGCCCCTCATGAGTTTGCAAAACTTCTTCTGTCTTCTACATAATGTTGATGTACGCAAAAGCTAATTTCCTTTTTTTGAAAAATATAATCTTACTTCAAAAGAAATGTATCCTTCTTTAAAGAATTACGAGTTTCCTGTTCAATTTTGATAACTGATTTGTTGCGGTTTAGAAACCCACAAAAAATCACACACATGAGATATTTCAGTAGAACCTCCATTACACGAAATCGACCGGTCCTTAATATTATTTCTGATAATTCATGGTTTCAGATAATTCGGCGTAAAGGAAATCTAGACTGTGTTATTAAAATTAAATGGAATCACTCCCAAATAAATTATGACGAACATGTAAATATATGAACAACAAACTGTATGTGTTATAACCTAATGCTTTATTTTACAATAAACAATACACTTTGATTTAAACTTTATTTCAAGTTATGAGCAAAAAAAGAACGTATACAGAATTGTGTTGATATATACATGATTATGCTTCGGATTGGAAAAAAAGGTCATAGCGACACTTATATCAATTCCTTTCCTTTTTGATTTTTAAATTGTGAAATAATTTGATATGGCCAGGAATTCATAGTGCATGATTTAGTGAGGAGGACTATGCATTGCTTGAAAATAAATCAGTTGATATTAAATGAATTGTTTACAGGGATATATTAACTTTTAATAAGTAAACTAAATTAGTAGTTGCTTTGTTAAATTAAAAAAGATGCTGAATGGTGCGTGGACCCCTTTAGAAGGCCTGATAGCCAATCTAACAGAACGTAGTAAATCGCTTTATCGCTATAATATATCTCTGAACGCCAGTGATTATAGACTCGTTCTCTCGGATGGAGAACCTAACATAGTCATTTACGAGATTGGAAGTTGTGAGTTGACAGGATAAGCCTGACCGAAATGAAACTCGAACGTTCGAATAAAGTGGACAATACAATATAATATAAACATGCATATGTATAACGTAACTGGTATATTTAATTATTAATACATGTAGTATTTCAGAAGTTAACTGGAGTTGAAAGTGAAAATAGGCATATGAAAACAATAGCACATTTTTCTGAATCACGTGTATTCATCAATAACACTTAATCATGACTTTATCAGAAATCGGTTTTGAGATTAACGCTACGTTGATTCAGAATGATGCTAAATCTCAAATTTTGGAACTGCTGTCTGAACTCAGTCCGTACACTGATTCAGAGTTCTTAATCACATTCATTGTCTTACAGCCTCAAATGGTTAGATACATTGTATTCTAGTCTTGTATGGATATGCTTCATTTTACACAGCTCTTCGTTGATTTTACGAGAATTTTCAATGTGTCCTCGACTACACACTAGTGTGGTGTTTAGTATGACATATATGTAAAAGTACTCAGTGTAAAGGCGTCAGTGTAAATATTGTACATATCGTCTGTCGTCTCGTACTTACTATTTTATCATCCTGGTTGTCACTTTGTTTTCTATCATCATGTGCGTGTGTGCGTGTATGCGTATTGTTTATTTCAGTACCATAAGTACATGTATAGCAGATTGATTTACATTGTATATATACATACAGCTAGCCCAATGGGCTTTTAATCCACAATTTATGGATTAAACAGAATGTTGCAAAGCCGTGTAAAGCATATGGGTAGCGTTTTAGAACGAACAAAACATTTGCCAATATTTACATAATACGCGTACACGATATGACACCTGATCACAATATTTAGATGGTCCTCTTGTTGTTACCAAAACAAAACAGACATTACCTGATATTTAGTGTGATTGTTATTGCCAAAAAGAGACATCACTGACTAAATAACGTGTGTACTGAACTAAAAGAAAGCAAAACGATTTAACAGAATTCCATTACGTTGTATTTGATGTTGCCTCTAATTGATACAATATGATTTTATCTGTAGGTGGCTATTTAAAGTTAGCTGATGTAGATGTTATTTTATGTTTAATGTAGCTAATGATATGTGTTGTTTAATGTAATTAATAATAAGTGTTGTTGACTGTAGTTAATGATATGGGTTGTTGACCGTAGTTAATGATATGTGTTGTTGACTGTAGTTAATGATATGTGTTGTTGACTGTATTTAATGGTATCTGTTGTTGACTGTACTTAATGGTAAGTGATGCTGACTGTAGTGAATGGTATGTGCTGTTGACTGTAGTTAATAGTAGATGATGTTGACTGTAGTTAATGGTATGTGATGTTGACTGTAGTTAATAGTAGATGATGTTGACTGTAGTTAATAGTAGATGATGTTGACTGTAGTTAATGGTATGTGATGTTGACTGTAGTTAATGCTATGTGTTGTTGACCGTAGTTAATGGTATGTGATGTTGATTGTAGTTAATGGTATGTGTTGTTGATTGTAGTTAATGGTATGTGATGTTGACCGTAGTTAATGGTATGTGTTGTTGATTGTAGTTAATGGTATGTGATGTTGACTGTAGTTAATGGTATGTGATGTTGACTGTAGTTAATGGTAGGTGATGTTGACTGTAGTTAATGGTATGTGTTGTTGACTGTAGTTAATGGTGTGTGATGTTGATTGTAGTTAATGGTAGGTGATGTTGACTGTAGTTAATGGTATGTGATGTTGACTGTAGTTAATGGTAGGTGATGTTGACTGTAGTTAATGGTATGTGTTGTTGACTGTAGTTAATGGTATTTGATGTTGACTGTAGTTAATGGTATGTGATGTTGATTGTAGTTAATGTTATCTGATTTTGTTAGTTACTGTATCATTAGACATGACAGAAATAGGCATGTCGGAGTTGTTTGTGTTTATATTAGGAATGATGTTGCTTTTAATCCACGCTTGTATCTTCTACATGATGAACTGGGAGCATTCTGAACTTTTGTTACCAAAGTCAAAACCAATATTACGCGGCGTTGTCTACAAACCACCTCAGCAGTCAAATTTCTATGACATTTTAGAAACAGTTTTTTCTAATACATCTGATTTTATTTCTTTCAAAGGGAATGAAGATCCACGTAAACGAATATTATTGTCTATTTTCCTCCATAATGTGGAGAAGTTGTTGGCTCCTTGTAGAAGGGTAAGTGAGTACTGGTTCTTATACAGTCTAGGAAAACTGGTTAGGTGAACCGGTCGCCGTATGTAACTGAAAAATTGATGAAAAACCGTATTAAACCCAGTGACAATAAGTCACATAAAACAAACCAACCGATTTTATTTCATATGAAACATTATTTCCAGGTGATTTTAATACTGACGTTTCTTGCTCTAGAAAGAAAGAAAAATACATTGTATTCTAGTCTTGTATGGATATGTTTATTTTTAAACAGTTCATCGTTGATTTTACGAGAATTTTCAATGTGTCCTCGACTACAATTGATCTTATTTTAGTGTCAGACAGTGACAAAATTGTTCAATCTGGTAGAATAAACGTATGTATCAGTGATCATTTATTGGTACAGATTTGAATTGCAGTGTTTAAATCCAATACCCTTGGAGATTAAAGCGCTATTACGGTGTCGTAAAAAGAGCGTTATTAATTAGCAATGAAAATAAAATGTCGTTGTTTTTCTATCATGTCTCAGAGAACTATTAATGTACTGCACAAAGAGTAATGACTCATTATACTTCTACAAAGAACCGCTGATGTTTAACTGTTCATTTTGGTCCACGTTACTCCAAACTTCTGAATTCCCGAAACTTCCAAAATCCTAACTTTTTGGCCGGTCCCAAGGGTGTTCGGATTTCAGAAGTTACTCTGTATATTGTACTAGGAAAGTTTGTAAATCTCACATTGGTGTAATAATACTGTGAAAATCCGCTCTTTGAAAAACTACAATAAGAATGATTTTCAAAACTCTTTGTTAAATTTATTCTGATCGGAACTCTGTAATCTTGAGTGACAATGCGACTGATGCGTGGAACTCTTTCAAATTCATTTTATTTATCTATTCTGAACAATATTTCGCCTGTTAAGCAAGTAAGAATCAAACAACTAAGAACAGAACCTTGGATGAGTCCTGAAATACTTCAGTGTATTAATGACCGGGACAAGTCATTTCATTTATATAAACGTGAGAGGTCCGAGTCTACTTTTGAACAGTTTTCACAATAGAGAAATAAGTCTCAATATATGATTCATTTAGCTAAGCAGAACTATTTTAAAGATACGCATGATACATTTTACTCAATGTCTTCATGGAATACATGAAAAACCTTGGATTGTCTTCAAAAAAAACGGGTAGCAGGTTTTAAAATTGATGACAGTGACAGGTGGCTGAACAGTTAAATTCCTTTTACACAACAGTTGCTTCTACACTTCGTGACCTTAATTCCAGAAACATATAACTTCATTTTTTTCGTTTTAAGAAAATCGCGTTTAAAGATTGTGAGGTCAATAGTAAATGAATAGTTAGACGTTTGTGGCACAGCTATTTAGCCTCTTCATGTTAGTGCTACAAGTATATAAGTTAATGCATATTGTAGAACGTTTTGAGACGAATCCAACGATACCAAAACTTCATTTTTGTCAAAAATGAAGTTATACGCTTCTGGAATTAAGGCGACGACTTGTTAATAAGCTTCCCCAACCTTTCAACAGATATGGAAATAATTTTGCTAATAAATTTGATTCAATTATGGGTGTCTTACCTGTCCGCTTTTCATTTTCAGTAATGTCTGACAATAAAGTTTTGAGTTATTTGAACAAAATATGTGCCAACAAATCCACGGGCGTAGATGGTATACCTTCACGTTTCGTACGAGATAGTGCTACTATCATAGATGCTTCTCTCTCAGATATAATAAATCTTTCTTAAGTACGAGGTATAGTTCCCGATGTCTTAAAATCAGTCCGAGATGTCCTCCTTTTTAAGAAAAATGACAAAACTGCTGTATACATGCTGTTGACTGTAGTTAATGGTATGTGATGTTGACTGTAGTTAATGGTAGGTGATGTTGAGTGTAGTTAATGGTATGTGTTGTTGACTGTATTTAATGGTATTAGTATGTGTTGTTGACTGTAGTAAATGGTATATTATGCTTATTGTAGTTAATGGTATGTGTTGTTGACTGTAGGTAATGTTATTTGTTGTTGACTGTAATCAATGGAATTTATTGTTGACTGTAGCTGACATTACTTGATGTGGTTAGTAAGTAATGCTATTTGATGTTAGCTGATGTTGATGTTATTAGGTGTTGACAGTAGGGGCTCTTCTTATGTTGACTGGCGTCAGGTGTGAGTAAAGTTAACGATTATAAAATGGTAACAATTAAATTTGAAAAGAAAATCCGAATTTCAGTTCTACTCAAGTAGCCTATTGAGATGATATATGAACAAAAAAAACGGAAATGGAATAGGGATTGCGCAATGACTTGTCATTTATTGAACCAGAGATCATGATGCCGTCCCTTTTTTGGAACCATGTTTACAATTTGAAACTCTATATTTGAATATGTTCTGGGAGTTGAATTGCGGCTCTAATTTGGTGATTTAATTACAACGATAATACATGCATCAACCTATTAGTAACACACTGTACTGATACATAAGTACTGAAGATGACAGTTACAGCAAAGGTTGAATTGATATTATATCCATGTTCATCATTATTATAGTAGATAAAAAGGCAGATTGGAAATAGATATGCACTAATATTTTCACCTCGTAAGAACCCCGTGATGAGTGTATGGTGTAAAATCTATATTCATCGTGTTTGATCTTTATACAGGGCAGTAAAAATTATCGATCAAGAATGTGATGTGTCTGAACTAATATTCATGTCATAATTAAAATAACGCAACACTGTGCATGGAATTTCTGTACGAGTAGATCAAAGCAAAAATGGTATTTACTGTCTTTATGTGACGAGGAATGAATAAGAATCATATTTTGATTCTGATGAACGTATCAATGAAAATATGATTACAATTGATTTATGTTTTCAAATCGGATTGAAATTACCACAATCAAGTATTGGTATGATGTAGTGATTGAAGATAGACATTGTGAAACAGATGAAATTCGCGAGTTCAGTCTCTTATCATTCTTAAATTTAACACATGAACTAAAGTTTGTATATATTGTAGCGTTAGTTGAATATATGGGCGGCTCTTGTGAGGGAGGGTAATAAAATCTGAAGCAGACATTTCGGGCATTGTAAATCAACACACCTACATTATCATGATACGCTTATTATATTTGTGTCCTGTACAAACTGGCTATATACAATTGTGTCGCATTGTGTAGCATCACCATTTTTCATGATACATTTTATCATCACGTGACTGCACTTCCAGATGTTGACTTGGCAAGTGGCATAAATGATATGAATCGCACAGTATTGCAATATTGCACAATACACAAAACCAACACAATAAAAACATACAAGAATGTTGTTTAATTATACATTGCAATGCTCAACCAATACTAAAGTCATACATACAAGCGAAGATCCGGTCACGGCAGACCATACCCTCCTATGTAGAATTTCCTCCAAATGTAGAGAAGTTGCCGGCTCTTTGTGGAAGGGTAAGTTAGTACTGGTTAGTATATTGTCCAGGAAAACTGGTTTGGTGAACCGGTCGCCATATATAACTAAAAATGTTGAAAAAACGGCGTTAAACCCCCGTGACAATAAGTCACATAAAAACAAAAATGAAAACATACATACAGCAGGTTATTATTACTGTTCCACAAATTTGATTTGAAAGTGATGTAAACATTCTTAAAATAGATATATATGTATATATAAAGTATATCCTAAAATTGGTTAATACAGTAAAACCCCAGGACACTATACCCTTTCCGGACGGACTGGGCCTAAAGTCCTGTTTTCTGAGAATTCCAGCCACCTTTCTTTCTGGTCTATTTGAATGACATATGTACATCTCTTTGCAGATGACAGCCTTCTATAACGCACAATTCATTGTGAAGAGGATGCTATAAATGAGTGTAATTAGAGCTAGATAACCTTCATGAATTGGAGCGAGACTAGCAAACATCAGTCCATCCTGAAAATGTGAAGTGTTCTACATCAGCACCAAGCATAAATTACACTATAGTAAATGTCCCTGTATCATTCACTTTCTACACCAACGTGGGCAAAGTATCTCATGGTCACTACCACATCAGATCTCCTAGATAAACCAAATCAAAAATGTTACGAAGAAAATTCCACCATGTCATTTACGTCGTTCCAAATCCATCTCCACTTAAAAAGAAAAATGGTATGACCTACAATATATCTGTTAATAATTCTGTTTACATTCACAGCTTTACCCCTCCCGCATCTATGGTTCTCTGGAACCGACTTCCATCTGAAGTAGCGGACCAGCCTACTATCGAGGGAGTCAAGTCGGCCATTGGAAGACTAAGTGTTGTGTAATCTACATCATGTATATGTTACTGTAATGTGTAATTATGTATTAATAGCCGCAATAGTGCATGAAATGACGAAAATAAATTGCATTTCCTCGTGTTAAAAAATCTTTCAAACTTAGCTTTAATAAAGCAAATTTTGAATCACCTAATATAAAAAGCACCATGAGAACGTAATTGTGAGTATTTTATTGGAAATTTCAGATTCATTACCGATGTCGCCCGTTAATTTTCGTGTGCAAAGGTTGCGGAAACTGGTGATAATTCGTGTATACTTGTGTAGTAAAAATCGTTATGTAACCAAGTTTTCCACTCATGTATCCATATTTTCACAACATGTGGGTACATATACCCAGGTTTAAAAAATCATTGGGAATGCTTAATTCAATGAATATTAAGAGGTGTCATATTGTCAGGAAATTCATTTAAAACCAGTCTGAAAAGCTTAAATACTAGGAGCCCCTATGCGGCCCCTTGACCCCCGGCAAATTTTCCTCTTTTTGTCATTTTCTCTATTGGCAGCCCTGTATAATGCATCTGTATGATCTATTTTTCATTAAGCTGTACAAAAAGAACTTTTTATGTTTTAAAAGGTTAGCCTGGCTACTGTTGGTATACTTTTACACACACTACTCTAGTAGTGCCCAACCAGAGTGAGTCTATCGCTAGAGATGAATATGTTGATGATTGTTAAAAACTGATTCTTACGCTGATACAATTATTATGCATATGCGAGAATTGGTCAGATGTTCCTGTTTAAGAAAGCGTTGAATTTCACGTTCAACAACCGACCCCTTAAACTACTTGTCAGTGTAGGCGTCCGTAGTTGAGTTGTTATGGTCACTATTATCAGTAGCCCCTCATTGCTGCGAGTTCGAATCCCTACCGGGACGAGACAAGCTTTAAAGGTTAGCAAACTATCCAGTTAGCCTACAGTTGGTCGGTGGTTCAACTCAGGTGTACGTTTGGGGTCTTCCTCGGACGGCACCAAATGACCCTAGCTATTCGTGCGACGTTGATTTCCAGCGAAAAAACTAGTTGTCAGAATTTTTTGCAACTGCACATTCATTAGTATTTCCGATTTTAAATTTAAGTCCTTAAACCTGCGAACCAAGGCAACCTTGGGAAAGACAAAATGCGACCTTTATTGACAGATGGCTTTCATTCGGAGGTCAGTTTGTTCTAAATAATCATTGACGGGTTTTCAAAGAATGACCTTTATTCACAAGATGGTCTTTATTCGGAGGTTGCCGCAAACACTAGTTTGGCTGTATATATTTATTATCGATATGTTAACTGTCGGATAATCTTATTCAAACAATCACTTTTGTTCAGTACTAATATGGACTCCCAATTTTAAAAATCTCAATATTTTCAACAAAATTTTACAATATATAATAGATACATTTGTTTCATTTGGGTTTTGTGGCTGTGTTTTATATAAGTGTAAAATTTATGTTTTATAATTTATTATAATATAAAATAGCGCCATAATATTTCAACATGATTGAATGACATGGTGCATCTTAGCGCGAGATGTACTTATCTAAATGTTGTTGTCTTTGAAATGATGAGCATTTGTACAAAACAAAAAACGAATCAATGCCGCTAATCAAATTGTAATTTTCAATATAATACAATTTTTAAACACATATTTGAATACTGAACAAAACGTCACATCTAACCACTTAATTTGTGCACATTGAATCCTCAAATAGCGTCCACCTCCATATTATGACCACCTTATTATATCGACAACTTATTTTCGGACTGGCTTCCAATAACTCTACTACAAATCAACTTGATAATGAAGGCCGCGGTCGTGGTGCAGTGGTTAGTGCGCTGGACATGTAACCCGAAGATCCGGGTTCGAATCCTGGTGGCGGCGGGTCATACCCTTCTATGACAATTGGACAAAAATGTCGATTTTCCTCTATATGTGGAGAAGTTGCCGGCTCCTTGTGGAAGGGTAAGTTAGTACTGGTTAGTATACAGTCAAGGAAAACAGGTTAGGTGAAGCGGTCGCCGTATACAATTGAAATATTGTTGTAAACGGCGTTAAACCCTAGTGACAATAAGTCACATAAAAACAAAAAACAAAACTTGATAATGATACCACATCATTATTGCAACTGAGTTTTGGGTCCCTAAAGTGGTCTCATAATCGAGGTTTTACTCTACTGATACATTACATGTATCGCAAACACCTGGCGTGTTCACTTTTGTCTCATTTTGAGTTACACGAATTACCATGATTTATGGCAATAAGGTTTGTTTGACGTCATAGAAATTAATTTGAGTGACACACCAGTAAATGTTTCAAAGAAGGCTGTGTAATGTATTCGTTATCAACACCAAACATTTTTTCTGTCAAAACATTACGTGAACTCAGGATAAAAACGTTCTTCACGAATCCCAATGTATTCATTAAAGCAGTCACTTTTTACTCTAAATATCGTACATTCTTTCTTTTGTTCAGTAGTTAATACCTTGAATAAACCAAATTAAAATAATCACACGTATCAAATTTGTAAACATTGGTTTTATAATACAGTTCTAAATTAAGGGAAGTAACTAGAATATTTTGTGTAAAGTGACTCTTTGGATCGTCGCCCTTCAAACATTTACAAGCGCTCCCCGTTATAGGGAACTCGCTCAAGACGAATTTTTCATTATGTCATAAAACATAAAAAATCCCGATTTTTCTGCTTTTTTGAATATTTCACGTTCAGTTTTCGTTGCGTTGGATTTATTTCGAAGTCTCAAGCAATAATTTGGCACCTTTAATCTATTGTTTATCACGAATGTTCGTTAAGACGAACAATTTTCTCGAATCCCGCAAAACTCTTCACAATCATTATCATGCTTACTCATACATTGAATAAATATAAACGGTAGGCGTTTCAGAGCTTGTACTATTTCATTGAATGTTGGTTATTGCAAGTACCAGTATATTAATGTACATGTTGCACCAAAATAAATGGTTAAAATCAACGTGGATTTTTTCATTGTACAATAATTATATCATTACCATTGTTACCTGTAAAACATTTGAGCACCTATTCACAAATAAAGTGCCCTGTAGCAAAAATAACATACATATACACGAAGGGAATAGAGAAATGCGATATCTTTCCCACGGGCGGACTCTTAATACAAGATTGGCGGCATAAGTGTTAGGAAAAAGTAGAACCAGACATAACAGGCGTCGGAATATGTCTGCAAGAACTACAACCATATTGTTGGAAACACGTGCGGCCATTCGTTCGTATGTACCTCGGCCAATGTGTTATTAACTGATAACTAAGTCCTGTAAAATGCGGATAACCACAGTTTATTACCCATTGCATTCCAAAATTGGAAATTTGTTTTCTGTACCGTAATAGTAGATGGGAAATGTGAATTTGTATGGAAGAGTTCGGTCATGAAGGTTTATAATTATATGTTTATGCATCCTTATAGCATATTGAATAAAAATGTGATGCTCTTTGTTAAAGATATTGATGATGTACAGCAAGAAATAAACGGACCTCATTAGCAGACATCAACTAGCAAGTAGATGGATTTGCTAGAAGAAATATTGCTTATTTAAGGGTTTATATGTTCCCCAGCTTTTAAATTGTGATCTTTTGTAAAAATGTTGTCCTCTACAGCGTATACTTCTTTATTTCCTCCAATCACGGAGAGCACATATAACAGAATGATACATCATTTTACAGAAATAATAACTAAGCATATCGATATATTTACAACGTCTTACGAGACACTTATAAGCAACGCATACCAACACACACGCACACACTTGCGCACAAGCACACATAATCTTTCTCTCGATGTCTCTATCATTTTACATATTTATATACCACACACACCACATATCCATGTACACAAACATTTATATTACAAAAAGGACAGTTCACAAATAACGCACATACACATTACGAGTACAATTTTATGTTTTAACATACACATGTACATGTAAACACTTAAAGTATCATACTTGTACATGAACTTGTATAAGAAACAAAAACATGCACTAATATATACAATTACCGTATATAGTTTATATGCAAGCAAATCATTTTAACATCATCGCTTGACTGACTGCCTAGTACGAAAATACGAAAAAGCTAGACTGCCATGGATGAAAACATGTTTGAGCCATTAATATCACGTACTTACAAAGCGAAAAGAAAAGGCAAACACAACAGGTACAGAAAGACTAAATATACACCGTATGCCTATAAAAGTTAGAGAAAACATCCGTTATACGGCTAACCTAGAGCGAAAATTTCGAAAATTCTAGACAGCCGAGGATGGACATAATAACGCTTTAAACCAATCGAGTTATTTATTTCGAAGAGCATTATACAAACGTACATTCTAGCGTATAAACATATCGTACGCATTAATATGTCAATCGAATGTACCTAATGGCAAATAGCTTATTAAGTAATCCTATATAAACACTCATACAAGTACAATTCACTTATTCACAGATAACATAGTTCAACGATAAACTGGAGATATCTTATGCAAGGGTGAACACATTAAAAAGCAGTTAAAAACGAATTGAGTCCGGTCTAAAAGACCATTTTACAAAGGAGTTTACCTAGCCAAACATTTATCAGGACATCACCACTAACAACAACAGCTGACCTTAGCAGACTGATACACTGTGATCGAGGTAGTTCACACATTAACTCCATAAAACTGGTAACACCTAAATGACTGAGGTACGATGAAAACAGTTGCCTCCTGAGTAATGAGTTTTTTCCACAGAAGATGATCATATGTAAGACAATGTCATCAGTAAGTTGCAAGCATTTCGAACACGCCTGAATGTATCCAGAACTAAACATTTTGCAGATAATGTAAACTAGACTTTTACATAATTTGGTCAAACTAGAATTACCTTTCGTTATCCGCCACAAATCACAATACCCCGGGTAGTCAACGCACAATTTATCACTTAATAAAGACGAAAAAGATTCAGCAGCAAACAATCTCGACAATCGATCTTAATGATCTTTGAAAAGTAGGCGCTCTTTAAGGGTATATTTCCAGGAATGTTTTGAAGGGAATGTTCCAGTTCCGTTGTATTTATATAAAACTTCACATAGATGATACTTCTGTAATACTCTGTACGTATCAGACAAGAAACCCAAACACTTGGTGTCAAACTTCATGAATCGAATAAGCCTGTTGTTGAAAACTTGCTTAGCTAGATATTTATTTGATAGTCGACAGAGTTGTCCCAAAAACTGAAGTTTTCTATATTCTATCAGCGTCTCCATTGACGTCATATTAAATGTTGATAATGCTATGTCTGTATTCGTGCTAAGCGGTAGAGACTGCATGTACTTAACACAGAATCTATGAGCACGTTCTAATTTCAGTATATCTGAAATGGATATAGTTTTCCATAATTCACATCCGTGCAAACTTTTAGGAATGACGACAGAATTGTAAAGTATCTTTGATGCGATGGGAATTTAAGCTGCGTGGGTGAATACCACTGTTACATATGCTTAGAAACGTACCCCTTAATTTGTTACAAGCATCATTGACACAAGAGTTTGTTGAAAGGAATTTATCACATCTAATACCAAGATGAATGTCGTCCGAAGCTTCTGTCACAACATCATTTCCAAGGGTAAATCTTATGGGTCTGGCCTTAGATTTTGTATCGTTAAATATCATCACCGAACGCTAGTTTGAGTTATATTGATATATCCAACGTTTAGCGTAATTGTAACATATGCTCATCATAGTCTTAAGTGCAGTCCTGGAGAGTGACACTAGAACCGTGTCATATGCAACGGTGGGCGATCCAATATTCATATTATACATGCGCATTCCACAACCGCTATCGCGTAACTCCTTAATAAGTCCATTGGTATAAATCAAGTACAGTATCGGGGAGGTAATGCCCCCTTGTCTAGTTCCTTGAAGTACATTAAGCCAGTTAGACCTCAGGCCTTGATAATTTACACAACTTGTCATCCTTTGATACATTGCCTGGAAAGCTTTGAATGATGTTTTATCAATTTTGCAATCATGAAACAATTTATACAACATTCCAGCGTGCCACACTGTGTCGAAAGCTTTCCGACCATCCATAAAACGAACATAACGAGTTCTGTTCCCTGGCCATAATGATGCTTTCACACAACCAAGACCATCTTGAAAACCTCCTCTTTGAATGTCTATTGTATCTAACATATCGTCCCGACAGCGCTATAATGCAACGGATTCTAATAATTTCAGAATAACTGATGTTAAAGTAATGACTGATGTTAAAGTAATGGTGCGATAATTATCGGGATTATCTCTTCGTTTAGTGCCGCCTTTGTGGAGTGTTACAATAACACCACGTTTCATTTCATCAGGAACATATCCGTGCCGTAACATTCCAGTGAATAAGATGGCCAAGATAGTCGACAATGTATCTTTGGCAAATAATAAATGCTCGTACTTCAAGCCATCATGGCCACACATCTTTGCCTTTCGGACATGAGCTTATTATATCGTGTACAACTTGCGGCAGTACAACTGAGTTTTGATCTGGGTATATACTTTAGGACATCTCAATGAAGTTGTCAACTTTTTCTTTCCACTCGTCATCAAACATTGGGAAGGCGTTTTTCATGTATAATTGCTCAAAGTAATTTCTCCATCCACAAGTTATTCCAGCGCGATCTCTCGCTATTGTTCCACCAAAGTTCATACCAGCACATAAATTATTGTTCGAACTATTTCGCATTGGCTTAACTTTTCTCCAATATGATTCCGAGTCCAGATCAGCTGTCTTATCTAACTCCTCACATTGTTTCTGTAAAAATAGATTAACAGTCTGTCCGTGTTTTCGACGAAATTTGCTCTTCGCCTGTTTATAATCCCGGTAGGCAGGATTATCATTACTTCGTGGACGACCCTCGTAACACCAAATAGCCCTCGGCTTGTATTGTTCATTATGTGCCTCATCTAACTCGGCATTCCAATAAGGCTTCAGATAATCCTTAAACCGCCTTTTTGGAAACACTTTATTGCCGATTCATTCAGTTTTGACACTATCAATTCATACGTTGAATCAATATCACTTCGGACAATATGACGATGCAACAGTCCACTAAGATCATTATCTCCCCATAACATATTGTTATATTGTACGATATTAGCATTAATTAGCATTACTGACTTTTTTCCAGTTTATATTATTTTCATCACAAGTGACAGTGTCCTGTATATGTACAATATTTCGTATTACAAATTGAGCAATTATAGGACGATGCCTTGATACATTAAGACCATGGTCATCAACGATATTACAAAAACTAACGCAGTCCATCATTTCACAAGGCACAAGAATATAGTCAATCAATGTATGGTATCTATCATCATATGTAACATACGTGAATTTAGCACCCGTACATGCTGGAAGTGCATTAATAGCAATCAGGTTCGTATTTGTAACATACTGATTCAACAGTTTATCACGACCAACATTTCCTATTTTGGCGTTTAGATCACCCATTAACACTACAGTACCATAGGTAGAATAAATGTTCCACAGATCATACAGCATATCAATATATTCACATTATACAGATAATGAATGATTAATACAGTACATATAAATCTGACTAAAAAATATAAATTGACCAGAAGAGAGCTGTAACTGAATACCACATATTCGGTCATTATCTAAATGTAACGGTACAATATAATTATTAAGTCGTTTATGCCAAAATATTGCTACGTCCCCTTTTCCTATAAATTCTTGAGTGTGCCCCGAGAAACTATTATCACATGAAACATTGTATCTGTAATCCGAGGTAAATCTGTCAAAAAATGAACATTGTGTGGTGTTAAGAAGTGTTCCGAAAAACCACATACATCAATACTTTGTTTATGCAGAATCTCACATAAGTACGAAGAGCTTGACATTATACCAGTAACATTCCATGTACATACATTAAGAGACATCATGATATAAGAAAGTGGTACACAGTTATAGATAGGGTAACACACAAAATAACGTTTTAATCAATATCTGAGTATATTTTGTAATAGTCAACTTGCTGTTCCTGGTCATTATTGACCTTGTAGTGATGTTTGTGACGTAACCTAACATCTTCATTCTTCATATCCATATGCTTAAACCGTGGAGGAATATCTCTGTCGGAAGAACGTCTGCTATACTGCCTTTGTCGTAGTTTATCACGTGACATCAGTTGCTTACAAACAACACATTGAGGCCACACATGGTTGTTCAAGAGACCTTTAGCGTATTCATCGTCATCTACACATATTCGTACAACGACTGCATGCTTTGTTGTCTTGGATGGGAAGATATCGATGTTTCTTACAGATGCACCATGTTTATAAGTTAGTGATGCTATTTCTTGTGCAGATATCCTGTCGTTGAAATCACCTACATAAAGCCGTCTTGGTTTCCTACGTGCCTTGACAAATTCATTTACTTGCTGTTTTTGGTACCGATAAGTCACTCGAACCGGAATAGTCTGTATTTGAGATTGATATGTCATTACTGGTTCAGATATACCAGAAGTTTTATTCCGTGAGTGTTCACCAGAAACGCACTGAGTTGAATCGTTTTCATGCGAGTGACAACTATTATAGTTAATAGTTGATATACTTGCAGGTTCAACACAAGAAATTACCATTGACTGCTGCTGACACTCATTGTTACTAGAAGTAACTTCAGCGTACGACTTCTTGGTGGAGTTTCTAAAGCCATCATAGAATGAGGGAGCTAACTTTTCAGCAGTTAAAATTTTCGAATCATCCAAGAACATTTCTATCTTTTGCACTCTTTTTTCGGTGGAGGCAATTAGGTTTTGTAAACTTTCGACGTCATTGTTGGTAGAACATAATTCACCATGTCTCGACACCACATTAATAAACGTCCTATTAAGTTCATGTAAATCTATCTTTATACTTTCAACAGTTTTCTTTATACAACTAATATTTGCTTGAATTTACTGAAATATCACTAGCACATGAGCCCCGAGAAGACACGGGAATATATGTATATACATGTGTATTATGAGAAAATGACTTTCAATATATTGTTTTGAAATAAATTGCGAATTTGCTTTAGGTGATATCAATGAATTGATTACATTTTAGTTGATTTTGGTTGATAATTTGCAGGACTATTTGCTTGAGACTAAATTACTTCTTTCTGTCTAAGGCTCAGTTATATTTTGTTCACTTGGAAAGATTTAACACAATGGTTCTCTGGCAAAATAATGCAAAATTTATTCACTCCAAAATACATTTTTACGATAAATGTTAATTACATGTAATGTGCAATCCAATTATGATTTTTTATTAACATTATGGTATTTTCAAGAAATTTAAAAAACAATTCTACTGATTTTTTTGTGTAGCAAGCAACCTGGGCTTTATATTCAAATAATTTTGAAAACAGGTTAATACATTGGTTGTGATATTAAAGCACTGGAATAAATCTCTGAATAAAGGCAATCTTTGCATGATGGTTACATTTCTTATTTCTCTTAACCTGGGGTTTAACATTGCACCTACACTATTTTAAGACTTTTCCAGCTTTAACTGCGTAGAAGGACCCCCAGGCAAACTCCTGAGTAGAACCATCAACGCCTGAAACATTTCAATGTGTATTCATTTTCATATACTCAAAATCTGAACATTTACATTCAATACAGAATGTTCAAGGGAGGTAAATACATGTATTTACAATAAAGAATATTGAGAAAATCGACTTATCTCCCCTCCGCTAACCACAGGGTTTATTTTAATGGTCCCCGTTCCATGTTTCAGTGCGCCAAAGGTATCTGTACATCAGAGTCAAGGAGCACCTGTTTAAGGGTTTATTTGGTTGCGGGCTTGTTGCAGACGACATGTCCGTTGGTACAAGACACTTTCTAAACAAATTGTTGCGATAT
This sequence comes from Lutraria rhynchaena, assembly GCA_008271625.1. Classification (NCBI taxonomy): domain Eukaryota; kingdom Metazoa; phylum Mollusca; class Bivalvia; order Venerida; family Mactridae; genus Lutraria; species Lutraria rhynchaena. The sequence goes on from VIBL01000067.1 coordinate 132,308, forward strand.
CTGAAATGTTCATGTAACCTACGTCGCATTGTTTCCTTTAAATATAATTACAGTCAAACCTGTGAACCAAGGCCACCCTTAGGAAAGACAAAATGTGGCCTATATTGACAAATGACCTTTATTCGGAGGTCAGTTTATTCTAAGTAATCAGTGACGGTTATTCAAAGAGTGGCCTTATTCACAGGGTAGTCTTTATTCCGAGGTGACCGCAATTACAGGTTTGAATGTACAAGCGTTCAGTAAGGGTTACTACAAATAGATTCCGAAGAGACCTAATAAGTCTATTTCATAAAATTATTGGTGTTAGTCGTACGCTTTTTGAACGAGTATGTTTTAATTATGTTTCGTTTTCGCTGGGGTTTGACGTCACATCCATAGCCAGAATCATTTGGCGAATTTTCCAGTTTCAACGTTGGAGAGAGAGAGAGAGAGACCCCAGGTGTTCATATTGTTCTTCATGAAGATGATTTCTTGATCTCTTGATATCAGTAGCACTGTTCTTTGTGATTCATTGACTGTTGTTCATAAGGCAACTATTTAAATATATCTCGAGTCTCGGTACTTAGTCATGATCAAGAAGATAAGTTGGACAATTGTAATAGTATGATAGCACATACAGTGATACAATTTTTTCGGGAAATTTAGTTTTCACAATGCAGCACCTTAGTCAGGAGAAACATTGTACAGAGATCTTTATCAGAGAAACAACAGGTTGCGCCTTGAGAATAACGTTCAGAAATAAACCATAGTAATACTGGTTCTTTGTACAGTGGAAACCCTCTAGACCGGTTTCCCTTCTAAATTGGTCAAATGTTTTGGTCCCGACTTCATTAATACATGCATATAATTCCAAAATCTCCTCTAAACTGGCATCCCCTCTAAACCGGCCAAATGACCTGGTCCCGGACTCGACCAGTTTAGAGGGGTTCCACTGTATGCTGATAATATGAGAAAGAAAGTAAGGCTGTTCAATAATAATATGAACCATTTTATTTAAAAGATAACTTAAAAACAAATAAATGCATTGAAATATGCTCCCAGCAACGCTTTTATAAAGTGTTCTTGTATTAATATGCCATTTATTTATTCATTATCTTTTATTCGGCCAAATTTGACACATGCATGTATATAAAATAGGCTGAAACACGCTGCTTAGATAAAATATTGGCTTCTGGGGTTGTTAGGAAACTTCTTCAGATGCAAACTTGATGTAAGCTGTAGTGTAATTCGAATTGAATATTCGGTTATACTGGCGCATCAAACATTGATATCTGGCGGTATCGTTAACGATTTTACACCAATAACCTTTCACGAGAACACAATGACAAACTACTGGACAAGTTCAGGGTCATAGGAAGTGTAGATCATCTACGACTGAATAATAAATTAGTTTGACGTAAACACTATTCAATATCTCCCCCCCTTTAACTACTTTTTGTTATTAATTTGAAAGTTGTGTGAAATCAAGGGATTTTTGCAATTTTAAGGACAAGAGAATTGTGCCAAAGTGTAAAACATGAGATGTCCCCAAATCAATGTTATTTATTGTTATGATCATTGGATATTTCATATAATTACTATAGTCAGGGAATAAATTTAAACTTCGATTGAGAATTCATTCTAAAGCAGACTGATAAATAGTTCTGTATGTAGTCATATTAACGGAACGATTAAGGTATGAGAAACATCGCAATTTCTACTTACATTTGTACGTAAATATTGTAGTCATTCCTGTACATTTAACACATAATTTTTACTTTAGTTTTTCAACCTGATTGTTATAAGTTACTATATTTTACAACCTTAAGCCATTTTTCCCGTTCGGCCGCGATCGTTGTCCAATGGTTTGTGCGCTGCACTTGTTAGCCGGAGATCCGGGTTCGAATCCCGGTCGCGGCAGGTCATACCCTTCCATGAAATTTTGACAAAAATGTTGATTTCCCCCATATGTGGAGAAGTTTTCGGCTCCTTGTAGAAGGGTAAGTTAGTACTGGTTAGTATACAGTCCAGGAAAACTAGTTAGATGAAGCTATCGCCGTATAATTAAAAAATTGTTGACAATTAATCCCCAGTGACAATAAGTCACATAAAACAAACAAACGTTTTACTGTTCCTCCATTTTAGTTCATCCGTAGAGGTTTTTGTGGTTGGGTAGCAACAATCGGTTGAATTTGATCGCTCAGTAGTTAACTGTCGAATGTTGGTCATCACATCATAAAGTCATACACATGTGTACAGATATTTGCCTTATTATGGCTTTGTTATTTTAAATTTATATAAGCTTGTTGCCGCTTCTATGCCTTGCACTTTCATGTTAAACCTCAACCCTGTTCATGCTACATGTACAGTCAAATTACAGTTGAGCCAAAGCACATTCGTCGTATACCCTTCCTTTCCTTTTTTCATAAATCTATTTCGTACGTATTGTTGTCATACTCTGCTTCCATGTTATGTTTAGGTGATAAACAGTGACAAACTTTCAAGATGAACTAAAAATGTTCACCTTCTCATTGAATGATTTCTCTTTCTTGTTTTTCTTCACTTTTTTCGTAATCCTTGTATTTATATATCGCTATACATAATATTTGTTTTGTTGCTTAACTTAACAATGATTTTTAGTTAATATTACCTAGTTGCCTTCTATTACTTCTGCTATGCCATAAAAATTTATGATATTTTTGTGTTGAGTTTTATGCAAATATGTAGTGTTTTTTATTAATAGAAAATTAATTATAAATATCATCCAATAAATTGTGGGGAGTTAGATTTTTAGAAAGTGTTGTTGCATATTTTGTTTATTTTATATGTTCGCTTTTACATATGTCAGTTTTTTTTGTTAGTTAAATGTTGCTGTAATTTCAAACACTTAAGTTGGCTGAGACATCGTATAAGTAATAAATGTCCAAGCTGTTCGTATTTTTGAAGATGATTAGTTAATTATGTTTGTTTGTTCAGTCCCTTGTTTAGTAAAATACTTGTGAAAATGTTCTCCCCTTGGTGGCTAAGACTTCCTTTATTATTCTAAGTATTTAAGTTGTTTAATTTGATGAAAACACGTGATTTAGTTATTAAGGATTATACATTGTGTCTACAAATAAGTCACACCTGTGGTCAAGAAGTCTGATAAATACTTAGTCTACAACTTCGTAAGTCATTCCATCTACGACTATGAAAAATAAACATCAGAAACTTTTATCAAGTGACTTCTTGTTCGTACAGCTGACACTGCGTTTACAATAACACTATTTGGACCCGAAAATCAGTTTTGTAATACTTCTATTGTAATGTATACCATTGTATGTTGTATATATATATGTTCACATAGGCCTAATATCTACCTTTCTACTTAGGAAATGTTTTAAGAATTAGAAACAAATTATCACTTTGGTACACGATACTTCATAGATGTAGTTCATGTTATACTATAAAAATAACTCAACACCATGTACGGTAGCCGCGGCTGTGGTTCAGTGGACAGTGCGCTGGACTTGTAACCCAGAGATCCGGGTTCGAATCCCGGTCGCGGCACGTCATACCCTTCTATGAAAATTTGACAAAAATGTCGATTTTCCTCCATATGTGGAGAAGTTTCCGGCTCCTTGTGGAAGAGTAAGTTAGTACAAGAAAAATGGTTAGGTGAAACGGTCGTCGTATATAACTGAAAAATTGTTGAAAAACGGCGTTAAACCCCAGTGACGATAAGTCACATAATAACAAAACAAACCATGTACGGCTACTAGACATCATGTATTTGATATGAAACAGGTAGATGTTGTTACAATGCCAGGATTGAAACATTTAATATAACATAATAATATCCGTGTCTAAAACAATCTACACAATTTACCATAATGCCCCAACACAAACCAAATGTGTTATGTTTTGTAATCCCCTTTTTTAATGGAGGGAGAAGCGGAGGTAGAAGCTGACCATGCTGCAAACAGTAGTGTGCATCATACACATTTTGATATTATGATTCTGAACAACATAATGTCAAACATAATACAGTGGAACCTCACTAAACCGGACAGCGTCCGGACCCAACAAAAAATCCGGTTTAGCGAGGATCCCGGTTTCGAGGTTTTTTGTATTTGGAACAGGTTTACTCGTTATATAGATGGTCTTAGTTTTGAATATGACTGTATTTGGTCAGTTACCCTGGTGAAAGGGGGTGTTAAGGAAAACAACACATAAAAGTAACATTAAATTTTATTTGCATGGACATCAATGATGGTTTAAAGTAATGCATATAAAATATGATTTTACAGGTTCATCTAATATAGTTTAGATAATAAAAACAAGATATTAAAACATAATGCATATAAACGACCATTTGATGAAAACAAAATTTGATTTCAATGTCCAAGAAAACTGGACTGAATCAATCAGTGTCGTATCACTCATACTGACCAAAACTAGCCAAACTTGTTAAAGCACGTGCAAGTGGTCCTCTCTGTACACATTTTCACCCTTTGTAATACGATACGCGTAATGTTCAACATTTCACTCTATTCTATCTGAAACGTGTGAGATTATTATATCAGGTATCACTCATACAAAGATGAATATTATTTTGGATTAAATGTAGATTGCTTAGTGTAATAAAAGTCAGTATCAGTTACTGAAAACGCCATATTATACCAAGAAAACTATGTCGCATGCATGCAGTACACGTTCAGAAAGTACAACATAGATAAAAAGTCTCAGGATGACACCATAACCTTCTCAATAGATATGTTCATATCATGTGTACATAAGTTTGAAAATTGGCCCCAGTTCCACGAAAAAACTAAAGTTTGAGAACACTATTTTGAAAGTATTTTATGAGTATATTTGTATTATTTGTACCTTATTTTCTTTGAAAAGCAGTGTATTTCTTGCAAAATTATAACTCTAAGTCGAAAATTTGTGTTGAAAACATGCAATTATCTTGCTAAATTAACTTTTTACTTGAGCATGTTATAACGGACTCAAGTTTTTGCTCAAGTGTTTTTTATTCTTATTATATACTATTTTCCATGAAAATCTTTTAAACTGGCACCAGTAGTACTCATCAAGATCCAATAGTAAACGTATAATATATTTTAACACCTGATATTTGAATTTGAAAATAGTGTGCTCAAACTTAAGTTTTTTCCTTGAGATTTCAATACATGTAATACACTGTCAACCCAGCACACTAAATAAACTTCTGATTAAAGGCCAACTATGGCTAAAGACCACATTTTTATCCTTTTCCACTGGTGATATTTCTTCCAGGTTCGACCGAATTGTTAATTTTAATCATCAAGTTCAATCTAATATGATTTATGACTGCACAGATCCTGTGAGTTATACAGATATCAATGAACCGTTTACATTTCCATTTTGTGCGAGAGAGGCCATAGCTCATGACACAAGGTTTTACTTTTGTGGAGCTTCTATCCATGTACACGAAAAATTCGTGCAATTATATGGTTGGCTGATTCAAAATTTCAGTAGTATTTTGTATTTGTCTTCGCACACTTATAATTGTTCAATTTACTGTATTTTTCTCTATGGTAAACATTCACTAAATTATGAAGAAAAATATCAGATATTTATATACTAGTATAACAACAGTGTCACTTATCGGATGATGTATTACCTCTATATAGTATTTCTCTATGCAGAACCACATACGGCTCTCTACAGCTATCCGTAAATTGGAGAATAGAGTTGATGCTACACATTAACATTAGCTTCACTTGTTGTGTGTTCACATCACACCACTAAACAACCGTGAACCTTGTGTATAAAGACTATATTTTGAAATGTTTAAAGCTTATGCTGTAAAACTCCTCTGTGACGGACAATCTTGGTTCTGTGGAGGTGTCCTTAATAGTAGAAGAGGTCTCGAATGTATTTAAGTACATGTTATATGTGCAGCGGCAACATGAAACTCATAGTAAACTGGCGAACGTTAGGATAAATGCTAGTAGATACTAATAATATCCGTTTTGGACATCACACACCATATCCGCCTTATAAAACGTATGGTTATTATTAGTTTCTACGGGCCCATTTCATAGACATATCAAAATGCCTCAGACGGGATTTTTTGAAACATTCCTGATTTTAAGCATTTCGGACTTTTACCTTTAACAGGTGACAATATATCCACGCCGTAATCAATAGAATAGAACGTGTTGTTTTATTTACACACAGGGGGTAGCGAGATTCTATGTAGAACAACTGATATCTTTGCTGAAAATCGTCCATGGAAAGGGCACCAGTTTCATTGCTGATAAAGACTTGAATTTTTGTCAACCAAAACGATAAAAAATATGCATAAACATACAGATTAGAATTCAAAAGTTACACATGTCCAGGTGATCTGTACTGAAATATAGTCTTTAGCAATGCGTAATAAGACTTGAGATCTATCTTAAATATCATTTTTTGTTTATTTGATGTTTCCATGCTAATAAAATTAAAACTGTTGATTCTAATTGCACAACTTTAGCGTCAACAGAATTTATCTGAATATGTATTTCAAACACAATTTAGTGGCATTTTTTTCGTAACAATTTGAGAAAAAAAATGAGATTTATGCTCCGAGACTGATCTCAAGTGATAACTCGCGGAAGTGTTTAAGCTAGTGTTTAATCAAAACTATAATACATGTACATTTAATACAATTGTATGCATACATTAAATTTTGATGTTATTTCTGCCACAAATTCGTCCATATACTGCATTGATATGCTGGTTATATACACTGAATAAAACTAGGTTGTTTGTTTACAGAGTCATTTAGATATTCATTAAAGTCTGTTATAAAGTTTATCACGAGCGATGTTGTTAACAGTGGAATTCATGTCGTTGTCATTGTGTTAATTCTATGAAGTATGCAGCGATTCGGTAAGTACCATAAAAAAGTACCATAAAATGAAGTATAAAAATACAACGTGAAGTAACATAACGGCATCAGAATGCATGAATGCTCTAAAGAAATATTTTAGTAAACATTGATGATAATAACAAATTACATGACATAACAATAACATACTGTCTATAGATTCTATAGAGTCCAGTTCACACGCACAACAAAAACATTCCGTAAATGAGTTTCTTTTAATCTAAAACCCTTTGTCTGTGTTTCGTATTTACAGACAAAATCAGCGTGGAATTACAGTAGAACCTTACATTGTGGCCAACTCAATATTACAACCACCTTGTTATAATGAACGTTTTTTTTTCTGGTCAGCTTTTAATAACTTCCCTATAACTCAGCTTGATAATGAGACCACCCCAATATTAAAACAAATATTTTCGGAACCCGACAGTGGTTTTATATCGAGGTTATTAAATAACCTAATATATATGTTTATCGAAATGCTCCACACGTTATTCAATTTAGTAAAATCTCGATAATTAGGGCCGCGGCCGTGGTCCAGTGGTTAGTGCGCTGGACTTGTAACCGGGAGATCCGGGTTCGAATCCCGGTCGTGGAAGTCATACCCTTCTATGATAATTTGACAAAAATGTCGATTTTCCTCCATATGTGGAGAAGTTGCCGGCACCTTGTGGAAGGGTAAGTTAGTACTATTTAGTATATAGTCCAGGAAAGCTGGTTAGGTGAACCGGTCGCTGTATATAACTGAAAAAAATGTTGAAAAACGGCGTTTAACCCCGGTGACAATAAGTCACATAAAAACAAAAACAAAAACTCGATATTAAGAACAGCTGATATATCGGTCTTAATAAAGGGACGGTTTATTTATCGTTCAAAATTAAGTTTCAGTTGATTTAATTTTCTCAGTATATGTGTAATTATATGATATGAGGTTGAACTAAAAACATACAATGTTAACCGAAAACTGGTACAACATTTCTAAATCAGTATTTATAATTCATTGTGAACTGCATTGGGCAGAATAAATTAAAATGTATCGTTTTCACCATGTATTCTACACAACATAATTTACATCAATGACTCGTTATAACATAATTATATACGTACGAAGTTAGACGATTATTTTCATTTGTGTCTTTGTTTAATTGTGGATATGTTCTATTTTATTTGTGTATATATATGTATGCTCAAATATCTCCTGTTATTTTTTTTTGTTTTACGTGACTTATTGTCATTAGGGTTTAACGCCGTTTTTCAACAATTTTTCAGTTTGTACGGCGACCGGTTCACCTAACCAGTTTTCCTAGACTGTGTACTAACTAGTACTAACTTACTCCTCCACAAGGAGCCGGCAACTGTTTCACATGTAGAGGAAAATCGAAATTTCTGTCAAATTTTCAAAGAAGGGTATGACCTGCCGCGACCGGGATTCGAACCCGGATCTCCGGGCTACAAATATCTCCCGTTAATAGAAGGAAATAAAGATATTGATTTGTTGATTGAAGCATATAATCACGTACATAAGCCATGTAAATACTAGTAGAATAGTACACAGTATATAAAGGGGTGTGGTCGTGTAACATAACATGTACGGATTCAAATCTGAATCATTTCTGATGAACAATAAAAATGTTTTTCCAATGTAATGTTTATTATAAAGCAAAAACATGAATAAGAAATGCATAGAAAAATGGCAACAGTCATATTTTAGCACAAAATTGAATTCAATTACTGAAGGTAAAAGAATGCTATGTGACAAATAAACCTCTGATATCAGATTCTCCTCTCTCTTTCAAATACTCAGCTGTACTGGTTGTGGACGGTATTATAACATTTTAAAGCCTGGCCTTAATTGATATTCAATCAGGTTGATACGTCAATTTGGTGATTTTGTCGGACATAAATTGACATGCTCGAGTCGTTTGTGACGCTTCATGTTTGACATGATATTTACAGTGAAACCTTGATAATAAGTCCATCTTGTATACTGGAATGGTTGGTCTAAATACTTATCAAGTTAAAATGCATTGCATAGAGAAAATATTATAAGAAGTGGTTGTTGTAATGGGTTGGTCTTAATATTGATGTGGTCACTAAATGAAGTCTTACTGTAGTTTGGTTACTGTACTATATACATTCAGTTTCAATTTTTCTCATTATGGTAGTTATGTGTTCATTTGAATTGTGAAAGAAATGATTGCAAAAAATATTTAGAAATATAGTTTGGTGTTGTTATTAATGAACCAGTCTGATTCTACGTGTCAATGGATTCTTTATAGTTAACAAACTGTTCATAATCTAGCAGCTTGAACGAATCAAGGATACTTAACAAGTAGATACAAGTATTTAAGAAATTTTCAAAACTATATACTTTCTCCATGGTGACTCTACATCAAACGCATTTTGTGGTTTATCGAATATTCGTTGAAGAAAAAAGTATAGCATTCACTGTATCATTGTTACAAACATGGCAACTGCAGACTTTTTTACATGCATTTTCAAATTACCCGTACAGAGGGCTTAATTATATGTCTGCTAGTTTTCAGTGATATCAAAATATCATTTTCACATAAATTATTTGACAAAAAATCAAAATAATCGCTTCTTACTGACGGGTACAATGTTAATTGTGTTTGTCAAACCTAGCAATATTCAGTAAACAGTAACTTCAAATTAAGCCATTATCTGTTCGAAGAAAGCTTGAATGAATTAATTCAATGGGTAAAGAACTAATGTTGTGTAGTGTACGCTTGATGTGTGCTGCTTATAGTCTCCATGTATAAACACTGTACATAATGTCAGATCTTTGAATACAGATAACAAAGTATTCCTAGAAAATAACCCATACAAAACACCTCGCCTTCACCAAAATACTCCACAATATGTGCTACATATAAGGTAATGATTAAATACCATTTTTAGTCATTAGTAGTACACAAAAGTAGTCATATGCACTTCTATTTCATCCAAATTTCAGAGCTGCTACACAGCACATCATAATGTTTGCAAAACATAGTGTAGTAGTTAATTTAGTTTAGTTTATTTACTAAACTAATCATAGAATAATAAAAGAACATGTTTTAATGTATATATACTTAACAGCTTTAAACAAAAGTTTTTAAAGTCTTACATCTTTTGTACGTGGCTCGTAAACGCCTGTTTGATATTTTAAATCTCCCTGTTAAAAATAGTGTTAAATGAGAGCGTTTAACTGAACATGATTGATCTGTCAATGAATTTATTGGAATATGATAAAATAATGATTTGTTTGTGTCCGTCTTTAATGTGGTCAAATAAAACCAACTGGAATTCACATTTGATATCAAATCTGCGTTTGTTAAAGTCGTTAAGTATATATGCTCTGTTAATTTAAAATTGCAACATTTTAGCAGCGATTATGTTTTAAAGCATGAACTTTGCAATATACTGTAGGTTGCAATTCATATAATGTTGATCATCAAAATCCATTGTCTATTAACATTTATAGCAACGAAATGTTGCGGATCATTGACAAAATGTATCTTGAATGATAATACACTGTATTATGTTTCATTGTACGCGGTTTATACATGTTTGCTTTATCTTTTATTTAAATACACGCTACAAGACCACTAGTTGTCGATGTGCCATAAAACATCATTAAACATTAAACTGTTCTATGCATGTACATGTGCTGTGTTCTAGTAAATATTAAAATGTACATGTATTTGTTCTGTTATAATGACTGGTTGTTACGCTTGTAAAGCTTGTCGATCGTTCTTCATGTAATATACCGTATTAATTAACAAGCTTATATAGTACTACTTACAATGCAGTAAAGTCCGGGAAGGGTCCGGTTTTCAGGGGTTTTACTGTATTATTAGAACTGACGCTGACTGGAACATTTTAAACGAAACTCAGACGATGGACTTTTAAGTGTAGCTTTCTATTAATGGCAACGGAAATTAATTGAGAAAATTATTTATTCATATTAACGCATGATTGATTTTGAACCTGATTTGTCACGTGATCCCAGGCAATTATTGTAGGCCTACATTTAGTTTTTTGGTATTGTAGGGTTAGGGTTAGAGAAGAGATAAAACAGAGATAAAACTTCATGTTTTAATGTAAAATACCCTGAAAATTGTGAATGACTCATTATTTTGAAAACTATGATAACATCTACCAACTGCAAATACAATGTGTGTGTTGTTTAACTAAAAATACAATCATTACATGTATTTCTAAAATGTTATACATATTCGTTGTCTAAAATTACGTTTATCAAACAATATAAAACATGAATTTTCAAAACACACTTTATTTTTTTGCGTAGAATTTGTTCCATTTAGCTTTTGAATGACATTAATTGATTTCAAATGTTTGAATGTAAAAAATAACTCGCTAACGTGGAATGAATTTTAGAACTGATTTACCTCAACTTTGTATTTTCAATCCTCGTACAAAACATGCTTTCATTGAACGCTATGTGAACTGAAGTTAGCCATTGGTCAATTTTACATATCCTATTAAAGCGGTTCAAATTATTCATATTTCTCTTTATTGTTTGGACTCAAGATGTGAACTAATTTTATTTTTTGTGGCTTTAAATGTTTGTTGTGCAAGCAAGGTAAGAGAAGGTACAATTGTATGAAAGTTTGAGCATAATTTGAGCAGAATGAGAACTGATAAACCATGCATTGTTTTACTAAATCCTAACGGTCTAAATCATACCAAACTTTACTATTTGTAAGCAATTGGCCCCAGGTCTTATTGCGAACATGATCGAGAACCAAGTTCAATTACCATATACAGTCTCACCTGTGTTTACGGCCACCTCCGAATGTGAATGTGAATAAATGTCATTTTTTGGAAAAAACATCATTGATTGCTAGATTTAGAACAAACGAACCTCCAAAAAAAAAGATTACTTATCCATAAAGGCCACATTTTGTCTTTCCAAAGAATAGCCTTTGTTCACAGGTTTGACTGCACAAAATCTTTATTAACCCTTTCGCTGCCGGGGATTTAATTTCATGGTTTACACACATTTGCCAGGGATTTTTTCTGGTGGATTTCGAGGGCTGGTTGGGGGCGATGGTACCTTGCAAAGTTTCTAAGGACGTGTTTGCATACCCGTCCTGTTGGCAAATATACCGAAACTAAGGCGGACGGATGTGCCCCTCCTGGGAGGCTCCGTATGGCGTTCATTGCTCACGGTCAGTTTCCATGGTTTCCGGGCGGGGTCCCCGGCAGGTGCCTGTAAACTATGACGGGTATACTCGTCCTGTAGGTTTGAAATATACCGAAACTGAGGTGGATGGGTATACTAAAAAAATGAACAAATCAAGCGGGACCAACACACATACCGTGAAGAAAACTATGACGATATAACTTTACACGGTGTTGTACATTATCATACCCAAAAGCACGTCGTTCAAAACTATTTAAGGATGTATTACCTCATACAAAACTGTTTGAATTTATAACAGTAGTAGAAACAATGAACAAATGAATACATGGCACGTCATACTTAGAAGTGAACAAATCTATGATACGGTTAATGTGATTAGAAATTGAAATGACTGAAACAGCTTCTTCAGTGCTTAATTAGTAGCGATATAAAACATCAGTCAAACAATTTATAAAATGAAGAAACGTTATTACAGTCGCATCACTTACATCGTATTTTGTTGTAAAATCATATACAACTGTAAACAGCTAATTTTAAAGTCAACGAAAAAACTTGAAACGGAATTTTATAACGTTTGGAACAAGTAGAAATCGTAATAACTTTTCAAAATATACGTTATAGCGCTAACGTCCACTTGCAAGCTCTCATGTGTATGACTTACAAGAAAATATTACTGAATCTTGTATAGAAGCATCGTGATCTACAGGCCGCCATGACTGAAGATTCACCGAATATACACTAATAATACTGTACTGTGTTTCTAGTCTGTTTTGATCGCACAAACACTAACAAGTTCACATAGAGTGCTGGATCATGGCAACCAGTGTACATGGCTTATTATTTTATCATACAAAATGCTGTCATACAAGACATGATAATATTACGGAGTGCAGGTCTTCAGTTGTTGTAGATGGTCATACTTAGGTGTCGAATGATATATATTGGTTTTACCGTATCAAGGCTCTTTCCACTTTTCTGGCGAACTAGTGTAATTCTCATCCATCTTAAGATTGTAATGAACTGTTCCGTCTAGTAAAGATCTTAGTTCTCTTATATCTGACACTACCAGATCACTGGTCCGTTTCCCTAGCTTATTTGTATCGAAGTACTTCAGGTACTTTGCATTATTCTGTTAATGTGGTCTAACCTCTTACACCTTCTCAGCATTGTAAGTTGATGAATAGACAGATCTCTTTCGTGTTTTCTGTTCTATTGAACTATTGACAGAGTATACTTCAAGGGAGGTAATCATTCCGACAAATACCATTGTTTGTCGAAGAAATGTTTCACATTAAGACCCGGTCCTTAGGCGTAATTGTTATACATTATTTGATTTTGATCTCATATTTAGCAGTCTATATAATTATACTCTTTATTTCCAACCAAGAATGATTTATACACGGAGTTGCATATCAAGACACTATAGAATGTAAACATACAAAGTATGACAAAAATAAGAGAAAGGTTGAAACATTATGACGAACATTACATATGAATGAGGAATGATAATTGATCAATAGAAGGCATGAGTATTTCTTAGGTAAATAGAATTGCTGAAACTACACCAAGGGCATGTAAAACAAGGTGCTGATAGTTACAAAAATCTGTGAGTTATCATTGTAACATGACTGCAATATAACTATGATAACGGTATTGATTGACAGATTAGTGTGGTCGGTTGTCAATTAAGCTATTATTCAAACTTGTGAACGGGAAGAATTATGTGAAGTCAAACTTGTGTTTGCGGCCACCTCCGGATAAAGACCACCCTGTGTATACAGGCCATTCTTTAAAAAACCGTTACTGATTATTTAGAACAATCTGACCGAATAAAGGCCACCTGTCAATAAAGGCAGCATTTGTCTTTCCCAAGGATGGTCTTTGTTCACAGGTTATATTGTACATGTATAAATAAATGTCCTTAAAGGTGATTAAGACCGATGAAAAAAATAAATGTCAGAGCAATGTTGTCAATAAGAAATTCTGATTACAAATAAAACTACAATATCAGTTGATTTTCAGTATTTTTAACGAAAGCAAATAAACAATGCAGCTCAAAAGGTATTACACGTATAACTCATCACATCGGCTTATGATAATAATTACATATGTATTATCCGTGGATTAAGATCAATAAAATAAAGTGAACCGATTCGTTAGAGGTAAACATGCACGCGACTAACCAATGCTATGCTATTATATCAATGAAACATAAAATGTAAAAGTAATAAGTAAACATTTCAAAACGAAATAAAAAAATTACATCGAACAACAGTAATAGTACCACGCACCATTAACGGGAGTTGTTAAATAAAATTCGAACTATATTAATTAAATTAAAATTCTCAATATAAAAGGAAGCATTTTAGGTTAATGTTGATTGTCACGTAATATTACCATTTTTGGTAATTATTGAGAAAAGAAACACACAAAAAAGAGATGACGTGAGCTCAATCAGTTATACGAGCATGATATTAACAATATCATGTCAAGAAAGTTTTTTACATGAATTTGCACATAGTTTTAATGAAGGCGTCATTGTTCTCTTGTTTCCCAATCTCCAAAAAGAGACAAGAGAAAGCATATCGTCTGTAACTCTTGTGTTAGACCTTCAAATTCCGATGTTATTGTCTGTCTCATAGAATTAAAACATTCACAGTCAGTAATATTATGCACATATTCTGCAGAATGGATCCCACAGCGTTCACATAGTCCCGACTGTGGTCGGCGAGTGTCCGTTAGTAACCGGATCATCGAGCACGCGCACTGGAGTTCGTCATGTGTGACGACCGTAGACCCCAGTACGGACGACCGTATACGTTGATGAGCGTCCCGGAATCTCTTGAAACCTGGGTCTCCTGTAACACAGATACGCCACTGGTCGGCGTGATACTGGAAAACGGCGGATATTACTATTTTCTGTGAATTGCTCTCTAGGTATGTGTCTGTGTAGCGCGTAAGATTATACTTTTGAATAGCACAAAATAATTATGTTTGGTATAAATCTCATTTAGTTCGTTTGTCTTCAAACGGTCGTAATCTATAGTATTGGCTGACACATTTGTTATAGCGTGCATAATTTATACAGGAATACAAGTTTACGTTTGTCAATTAGGGCCATCATCTGAAGACCGCCAAGTAGGCTCAAACACATGCCAGTTCCAGTTCTCAACGGCAGACCTCGGCACGTTTTGGTGGCGAGTCTGAAGAATCGTTCTGTTTTCGTAGTGTCTGTTGGCGTGTGTGTCGACCGCAGCTTGGCTCCAGATAACACGGTTAATACGGATATTTTCTGTGTAAGGTCTGTGGTTATTAGAGGGTTGAGATCACGTGGCGAGTCTCGAACAGTCAACACAGATAATATGTATGATCTCCCCTTTCTTACCCTGGTGTTCACGGTCGAGCTACATCTCACACTACGGTGAAGTTAGATTACTGCGTGTTTTCCCGATTCTTTCGATTTTATATCCTTATTATTTATATGCACGCGTGATTCTTTGATCTTGTCGTTAAATATAATGTATGTACATCTGCTCTCATCTAATGAATATCCCCATCTATTCGCGGAGTTTGTAGTTTGTATATTTATTTATCTCTGCACAGCACTATTGTTCTGTGACACAAGTGTTTTAAATCGTAGATAAAGTTCGAGTTACCCGCATTTAGGTGTCCAACCTTGCATGCCGATGTTCCCAGTGTGTTAAGCAGATTGTTTATAAATAGAGGTAAAACCAAGTTGACAGTACCCCCACCTTGGCGAATCCCCTGGCGGACCGGAAATGGCCGTGACAGCACATCGTTCACTATTACTATGCTCTCTATGTCTGTATATGAGTATATCATAGCCCTGAGTATTTTCCTGCTAATCCCGTACTCACAGAGTTTCTCGAACAGTCCATCGTGGATCACATTATCGAAGGCACCGGAAGTGGCCCACGTCGCCACGTTCGTCGCACTCCCGTATGATTTTGTCGCAATAGCTTCATGTAGGTTGAATGATAGCGTAATGGCTCCTATGTCCTTTTGATACGCAAGCTGTTGGGCATTTTGAAACTGTTTGTTGTGTACTTTAGACCATTTTTCAAGCCTCTGGTGCGTAATTTTCTCGAATGCATTATGGACAGCTGGCAAAAGTGTTACTGGTCGGCGACCCAGACATTCAATCTTTGGCTTTACATCTTTGTATATTGACACTATGATTCCTAGTTTACAGTCTGCCAGGACGTATATGTATTTTGAATCATCATATTGAGTAGTACACACACAAGTAGTTGATCAATGCTGTGCCCCCCCCCCTCCTAAATCAAATGTTCATTCATCAGTCTGTCGTACATAGGTGTTTTGTGTCTTTTTAGCTACTTTATGATACCATCTAGTTCAAAATTATTTATTTCTGATGTCAAAATATCATCATCACTAGAGTCATTAAAGCGAAGAAACCCTTTGACAATTTGCTTAAGTTCTCTGACCACAATCACGTAGGCGCTTAAATAGAATAATAATTTGATGATGTCCATACAAGTTCGCGAATTAAAACAAATTGACTTTGTCAATGTCTACAATGTCTAAAAAGATATCGAAATTCTGTATTGAGTTATATAATTGACATTGTACAAGAAAACTATCGTGTGTGTTCAGGTTGAAGTTAAAAAATACTTTGTTTGTCCTTTACCGACCCTAGATTTATAGAGCGGGTCGGTAGGTCGGAATGTTTTTTTATTTTATTCGGAGATCTTTTTTTAACCTAAAGTGAGATAAAGCACAGAAATATTTTATTGGCGAAAATATGAAAATTAAAAAAATGCATGTTTTAGACTTTGGCAATATTATTTTTGAGTCGGCGGGTTTTTTACGGTCGGTCGGTAGGCCCTAAAGGGCAAACAAACTTAATTTCAATTTAAGCCTCAGTAACTGTTTTATATATTTGTTAACATCACTACTTTGTTTATTATCATTATTATTATCTTATCGTTGTGTTATTCCAAAAAGTTAAAGTAATAACATGGAAGTGACATTGTACAATACAACCAAAGACAAAGTGAAACATTTTCTCGGTGCTTTGATTCTACTTATTTCGTCAAAGCTGTACATATTTCTCTGTATGTATATAAAAAGTTAGGGCCATGAATCTAAATATGGGTTATTGTAAATACCACCCTATGTCTAGACTTGGTATAATCATGAAATTCGTTTAATTGTTCTATTTGAGGAGGGATTGCCGTCAAAACAGGGCCGACATTGCGTGTTTTTTCGTGAGTGAAATCATGAGCTGTCTGCTGTCTTGTGATGTAGAAAAAACATTTCTTTATATTGTATTGACACGTATTGTTATTAAATACAGTTTATATTTTGTTATATATTTACGTCATCAAATAATTGGTCAATTAAATGATTAAATGACATTGTTAGTCTTACAAAGAAATACACGCAAGCATTTACGTATGTTTATTTCAAGGAACACGAGAAAACACGTGAACGTAAGCTCAGTTTCTATGGATATAATTACTCTTTTACGTCATACGATAATTTCTATTACATAACAATAATTTTGAAATTCGATTGTATTGTAAACAAGGGATTTATGTAATATCTTATCTATGCTTTGTCTGAAACCACTCAATAAAGACGACAGTGATATTTTATAACTTATCTAGAATCGTCGTATAAAAAGTGAAAAAATGGATTCGAAATGGCCCATCTTTAACACAAAATGTCATACCCATAAACCTTCCATCACAGCCTGTACTGACAAATACACAAAAAGAATATCGACTTAAACACTGATAAGTTTTCCCTTCATTTAAATAACTATAAATGTGAGAAAATGCTTGGTGCAAGTATTATAAATAAATGTAGTTCATATTATATAATAAATAAACGTAGTGCATAATATATAATAAATAAACGTAGCATTTGTATAATAAAAAAACGTAGTACATATATAAAAACTAAACGTTGCACATGTATAATAAATTAAATTTTATTCATCGTGATGCAAGAACTCCTCTTATTACCCTACCCCAAACACAATTCTCCCTACAAATCTCAATAATTTTTGTCAAAACAATCATGAAATAAAAACAAATAATCAAGTAGAATTTATAGTCTTAAATTTCTTGTCTTTTGTGCTCTTAAGAATACTCCGAATCGGGATGATGATGATGATGATGATGATGATAATGCACTATTCGTCAGTTTTAGCTCACCAGAACCGAAGGTTCAGGGTGAGCTGTTAGGATGGGTGGGTGGATGCTCCGTCGTCCGTCGTCTGGTGTCAACAATGGTCTTCTCCTCAGAAACTACCAGTCGGATTTACTTCAAATTTGCTGTGCAGAAGCCTTTTGACGTTCTAACTGCAATTTGCTCATATTGTACCGGTTGACCCCTTTTAGGGATCACTAGAGCTAAAAATAGAAAAACCTTCAATCATCTTCTCATGAACCAATGGATGGATCATCACCAAACTTGGTCTGTAGCATCATTAGTTGGTCCTCTCTCAAGTTTACTCAAATAAATTTGGTCAGCCGCTTTTAGGGGCCACTAGAGCTAAAAAAAAGAAACCTTAAAATGACTTTTTCTCATGTTTGTATGGATGGATTATTACCAAACTTGGTTTATAGCGTCTTTAGATAGTGTTCTATCAGATTTGCTCAAATAAAAATGGTTGGCCCCAATTAGGGGCCGCTAGACCTAAACATAGAAATACCTTAAAATGACTTCTTTTCATGAACCAGTGGTTGGATCATCACCAAATTTGGTCTGTGGCATCCTTCAGTCATCACAAATATTCATTTGTAGTATCCTTTGATGGTCCTTTATCAAGTTTATTATTGTTCCCCATTATTTGCCCACAAGTGTACCTTTATTGCCTTTTTAGTAACAAGTTAATTAATATTTATTCTGGTGAGCAATGCAGGGCCATCATGGCCCTCTTGTTTAGTCTTCTTCTTGTTGAAACGAAAGTAGCATGATGATAACAATGTCACGAATATTTGCGTTCTTTTTCTTTATGAATGGCAAAATATTTGTTCCGAAGGACGACCGAATATTCAAATATTGAAATTGGAAGTCGTTGCCATCCCTAGTTTTTACAGATGCGATGCAATATGATAATTACCGTCAAACCTTTGAACAAAGGCCACCCTTGGGCAAAACAAATTTTGGTCTTTATTGACAGTTGGCCTTTACTCGGAGGTCAGTTTGTTTTAAAAATCATTGGTGGATTTTCAAAGAATGACCTTTATTCACGGGGTGGTCTTTCTTCGGAGGGGGGCGAAAACACAGGTTAGACTTTGTTGCAAAAAGAATTATTAAGATATCTGAAATTGCAATTGAAATCATTACCGGTAGTCGAATCTGGGTTGTATATAGGATAAAACGCGTTTCTATTTTCAGAAACAAGAATGTCGTAAAAACTTACTTAGAGATCATTAGAATATTAGGGACACCTCAATAAACCAATCCACATTTTTCCGAACTGGTTTTCAATACTTTTGACCTCAATATTAAGGCCAGCTTTGTCACAAAGGTGATTTTTATAACATGGTTTTACTGCACAGTGTTAATTGAAGTAAACTGATGGTGTTTAAGTATGATAAAAGAAACAAGAAACACTATTAATATTTATGATCTTGCGTTTAGATTGTGTACGGTAAATTTGGTATCAATTCGTCGGGGTATTGCTGTATCATCAAAAGTTTAGATTGGGAGAATTTCAATTTTCTTTGAAATCACGTGAAAAGGCTGGAGTTTGTTTGTACGGTTGTAACTGTGAAATTTCATTGACGGATCTGTGTGTGTGTAGTTGTTGTAAGATCAAGTAACAGGCGATATATCTTTTCGTTTGATAAATCCTTCTATTCTACAGTCAAACTTGAGTTAACGACCATTTTCGAATAGGAAAACACAGTCAGTTTAAACTACAGTTGATACTCGTTGTCTCAAAGTCATAAGGACTAAGGAAATAAGTTTTAGATGACCAGAATTTGAGATAAACAGATGTTGTATAATTTGATAGGTTTAAAGTATTCGTGTTCGTACACTTTTTGCCCTGCCTACCAACCAACCATTACTTTAAATTTAAATTTGAGATAAACAACTCAAACTACATGCTAATTAGAGTCATTGGGACAATATTATAGTTTGAAGTAAACAAAAAAATTGATATAAGCGAGTTTGTCATGATGAGAATCAATTGTATGTCCTCTCTACGTACGCGTTTAATGGTGTACAGTACTCTCTCTCTCTCTCTCTCTCTCTCTCTCTCTTTCTCTCTCTCTCTCTCTATTGTGTAAAGATGATAAATTATTGATGAACTGAATCTAAAGTTGATAAAGTCACTATTTCCCGTGTTTATTAGTAAATTACAATGACTGTTTGCTCACTAAAGTGTCAACAACTTGCAAGTAAGCGCATTTGAATTTGAAATTCTGAAAAAATTAAATACATTGCATGTCCTGTGCCAAGTTGCGTAACTCGTATAGAGAATGCAGATGGGCTTCGACAAAGCGCTGTTATGTCAGCTGTTTTATGTTCACTTTGAATTGAAGATAGAATTATATCTTCAGCAGGGTATTAATTCGAAGACATAATGCTTTTTTGCCGATGACCTGCCACCTAAAAGGGCCCTTAAGGTGAAAAACTCAAAAATAAATTCTTTGTTTTAAATCATATCTACATACATTTTGTGCCAGGAGAAAACTTGTTTTCAAAATATGATGTGTTTTCCCGGTGAAAGCTATTTTTTATCACCCCACCCACATTCATTAATTACAACATAACTATTCATGATATTCATGTAATTGTGTAATGTGGTATACTACCATTCCTACTTGCTTTAAATAAGTCATGTTGTCAAGATTTAGGTGAAAACAAAAACAAAAAAATGAATTACTTGAGAACAGAATGTAATGCTTAAATTGCCACATATAAAATCCAACATCCTTACAAATATACATAAAATAGAATATAAAGTATAAAATCACTGACAAGAATATTTTGTCACAATCTTAATAACACGTTTTAGCCAAACATATAACTAAAACAATCAATTCAGTTATAAAAAAAACATTAGACATAATGGTCACCATGGCAACAGAATCATATTCAACAAGTACGGTTGGTCTATTTTGTAGCCTTTTGCTTCTTTTCCTTTAAACTGTCACAATCAGCTAACCTTTTTCTTTGTGAAACGGTACAGAATTCAGATTTCATTCCTACTGGTTAACAAACTGATGGTTTTGGGCATGTGATGCCCATGTAAAGTTCATCACAATGTCTACGAATATTTTCATGTAAATACCATAATCTCACTGCTGATAAGTCAGGAGGTAGAATGACTTCTGGAAAAATTGTAGGGTCAGATAATTTCTAGTCAGGTCTTAGCGTTTTGAAGCAAACCTCAACGGATGATGGATATTCTTTGAGATACACTGAGCCCGGGTTTATACGTGTAATTCTAAAATGATGGTAGGCCTACTGATTCCAATTAGGAATAACTTTAGATAAAATAGTCATTGAAATACTGCTTCAAGTCGTATTATTTAACCATAATCTCATTGGATGACAAGTTTCTGATCATTTGAGAAACATTTATATCTTTTGTGGTTGAGGATTTAACAACATCTGCTAACTTAACGAATCAAACTATTTTGTCGGAAAGTTCCAAAAGCTCCTAGTGTTTTGTTCAGTAAGTTTAAAAAATGTTATATGCCAACTGTATGATTCATTTATAGGTTAATTTCAAGTTACGGTTGTGAAATTTGGGGCTTCAGTAAATCACAAGAAATGGGAAAAAATCATTAAATGTTTAGAGAAAATACAAACGTAATTCATTGAACATTGCAGTATACAGCGAATTAGTTAGATTCCCATCATATATCCAGGTATATCTGACAATAATACTGGTCCAAACTAGTTCACACACACAATATCATTTTAAAGACTGTTTATAAATGCTTATACGAAGATTACTTGAAAGGTAAAATTAATTAGAATCAGATTGTGAAACAATTGTAGCCAGAATACGGGTTTGATTATGTCTTTATGAACTCTTCTTCTGTAAAAAAAACTCAGTTTCTAAGTGAATTTAAAACAAGGTTAATACATTATTGTTTGTAAATATATGGTTTAATAAAAAGCAACAGCGTCTCAACTTTTACTACATAATTTATCAAAGATAAACTTATTACTTATCATTGATTGCTTATGATATTAAGATATTTTACACCACGATGAATCTATCTTGATCGTATCAGAATATCCGCGCACCAATTACGAGTCCAAACTGGAAGGTATGGAATGAATAGGTTACCTAGAAATGAAAACACCTCCAAAGCAACACCTTTGATAGAAGCATAATTATGTTGTTGAGAGGCTGTTGCTTTAGAGAGGTTTGATTAATAATTAAATCGTACATTTGGAAAATCATGAAGGGAGGTTGTTGCTCAAGAGAGAGTCACTCTGTAGAGGTTGCACTGTATCTACATGTTGTAATTAAATGTATAGTAAACCCCGCCTGCTGCTGGGGGTCCGAGAATTTTTTTAAATAACAACTAAATGGTGAGATTAGGAGGGATTGGGGGCATTGAATACAATTTAATTGAACCATACATTTTATTTAAGAGCCCCGTTATTAGATCTTATTCAAGTCTAATCCCCCTTAGCTTTCGTTTTAGGTGCCATTTTGATCAATATTTATATTTCCACTTTTCAAATTGACGTCATGCACGTTCGTAAGTGCATATCGATGGCTACGCCCTTGTGAAACAAATGTTAAATAGCGATATCAAACTGTCATCAAACTGAAAAAAGAAACAAATCGTCAATAAGATCATAGGTATAATAAGTCAAAAGTTCATTGAATTTCTCTATTTCTGTCTTGGTGAATGTTTTTGAATATGTTTTGTATACATGTATGTGGTTGTTGTCATAATATTTATGTGTCATGATTATAGTACAGTGTTATTTGTTTTATCTGAGACCATTATAATGGGTTTCAGATTTTATACATATTAGGATTATAATTGTGCCAGTAACTGCAAAAGATCAGGCCAGATGAGCAAAACATGACATTTTCATTTTTTTCATTTTTGAAATATACATCATATCATAGACTTGACCTGAAATTTTCAAGTCTAAATTCACAAACTTTATGTAACTATGGCAACTTAAGTAAGACCACTGACGTCACAAAAATGACAAATCTTGAAACGTCAAGTTTTACTTGGTATTTAAATAAGTACATAACCAACAAATGTCTATGCTTCCACATTTATTTTTTATAATTGTATGTAAAGTAGTTCTAGGTAAATCATGAAATAACTATTTCTGTTGCCTCGCAACAAAACTTATAAAATACTATAGCAAGATGGACAGAACATATAAGCGGACTTTAATTAACAGAGAACCATCACAATGCAACAAAACATTTACTTTATAACATTTCAAACGTTTATTAAAACGATGGAATGAAATGAAAGAAAGAAGGAAAGAAAACAAACAAACAAATAAAACGAAAAAAAAACTTATGAATTAAAGGAGACAGAATTCAAAATGTCTCTTGTTCATTCTAATAAAATTACTACAGTCCACAGCTTGTTATATTTTACACTGCTAAACACAAAATAAGTCATTACATTTCCTAATAAATGGATCACATGCTGCGATATTTCAGCTCTAAGGTCTTCTAGGAGGGGAAAACTCTGCTCTGTCACCTTTAGTGATGTGGGATCAAAAATACAGAAATAACACTGTGACTTCAATATTCAAAGGACTATCTTCCGGTCTACATCCGGTCACAACAAAATATCATCTGGTCTCTTCCCCGATACATCAAAATATCATTCAATCTACATCCAGGTACAACAAAATATCATCTGGTCTATACGCCGATACATCAAAACATCATTCAATCTACATCCAGGTACAACAAAATATCATTCAGTCTACATCCAGGTACAACAAAATATCATTCAGTCTACATCTGGGTACATCAAAATATTATCCAATATACATCCAGGTACAACAAAATATCATTCAGTCTACATCTGTGTACAACAAAATAGCATCCAATCTACATCCAGGTACAACAAAATATCCAGGTACAACAAAATATCATTCAGTCTACATCCAGGCACAACAAAATATCATTCAGTCTACATCTGTGTACATCAAAATATCATTCAATCTACATCCAGGTACAACAAAATATCATTCAGTCTACATCCAGGCACAACAAAATATCATTAAGTCTACATCTGTGTACATCAAAATAGCATCCAATCTACATACATCATTCAGTCTACATCCGGGTACAACAAAATATCATTCAGTCTTCATCTTGGTACATTAAAATATTATTCAATCTACATCCAGGTGCAACAAAATATCATTTAATTTACATCTGGGTACATCAAAATAGCATTCAGTCTACATCTGGGTACAACAAAATATCATTCAGTCCATACCCAGATATTCTATAAAAGCTTGAAAAAAACACAAAACATAAGATAAGTGTATCCTCACAAAGAACCATCAGAGAAAGTAACTCTCTGGGGCATACTAAAGTAAAATATATTTAAAAGCTCTCCAACATCACCAGCATTTGAGCGCCACACTGTCCCAGTGTTACAGCAGTATTACGGCATCTCTCATTCCATATTGTTAAATAGCTGATCAATTCTTAGTAACATAATGCCAAATTTAAATGAATAAACAAATGGATTATGAATAATATTTACATTACCCATAAACACTCCAGTAAGGAAGGAATCTACAATGCATACTTACTACTACATTTAGATTACTGTTTCTCTGTCTGAGGAAATACTGGTCTTACAGATAGACTTATAAAATTTCAAAAACGTACAGCAAAAATTATCCTTGGTAGGAACTTTGATACTCCTTCGAATGAACTTTTCGTAAATCTAGACTGGATGACAATCACTGACTGAATTAAATACAAAATATCTGTAGCAGATCTATATGTATAGTATCTATGTAAATATAATGTCTGTGATAGTACTAGTCCAATTAGCTCAGTTGGTAGAGCCGCTGACTTGCAAGCAGAAGGTCGTGGATTTGAGCCCTGCATCAGAAACTTCATTTTCTGCCTCCTATCTAACATAATAAATACATCCCTAACTAATATGTGTCCAACCTATCTCATATATAAATTCTAGAAAATCCATGAAGTTTAAACCCATAATCTAAGGTCAACTGACTGCAAACAGAATGAAAAAACGTAATCAGAATTTACTAGGAAATCTCTCGATTATTCTTGACCTACTGTTTAGGACTCCCTCCCTGACGATATACACTATGCCCAAAGTTTAGGTGCCTTCAAAAGCAAATATATTTCTTATGGAAAACTTAAACAGTCTCATAGTCAAAGCACCAGTACTAAGACTATTTTGTAATTAAAGATTTGTCATTGTATCTATTTGTTTCATTCTTTATTGTAAATATTGTTGTATGTATGGAATCTGTTACATTTTGAGAGACTCACAAGGAAGATTGGGCTTATGCCTGACTATGTTGCCTAAATAGAGTCTTTAGTGTTATTATTATTAAAATAAAGACAGACACCAGCACCAGAATTCATATACTCAACAATGTAACAAAGTAAACAAAATCACTTTTTGCCCACCATACATGACTGTGTGACAATAAAATGACATGAAGTTTCTTATTACAACCCATAGACAAGATCAATTAGGATCAAATATACTTGTACAAATACAATAAATTTCAAAATGTAAAACAAATGATTAAATTTATAATATCCAACAATACAAGATTATTAACAATTTTATTCAAAGATTCATTTAAACTCAATTTTCATACAAATACTTACACAATGTTTTAAAGAAAATGGAATGAGTTATAATTAAAAACATAAATTGTACATAGTCTGCTCCAGTAAAGTTAGGTGTGTGTCAGTTGGAAACATATATACATGTATGTATCTACCTTGTGGACTTTGTCATTGTTTGGTGTTACTAATATAACTACATTACATGAATCCTTTATTTTTTAATTTAAACCATTCTCAAGACAGGTTACTGTGACGAAACTAAAATGATCTATCTCTCTCTGCATCTAAGTTTTAAGTCATTTTCTGAGCACAACTACATTACTATTCCAATTTGATTATAAATTTACATAATATTCCAGAAAAATGATATTATACTCCAGGGGCGTATATGTCTGTTGGGTGTAGGCACCCCAAATGTTCCCATAAGTGTCCTGATCAGGTTGAATTAGATATATGTACTTGATATGAGTAGTGTGTATGAATACATACAAAACATGATAACAGTATGCATGAAATATAAAGTATTGTACACTTTTATTTTGCTTCACATTTGTGTGTTGAAATCTTTTTGATATGGCAGATAGGTCTGTGACTGTGCATGCTAAGTTGTAGTAAATTAATTTTAAGAAAACTCTAATAAGACACATGACTCGATGAAGTTTCTACGAAATCTATTGAAATAGATAACAAATAATATTGGACAGATTAATCATTGTGATATTATTTGTAGGATTAGAATCAAAGAATGTATAGATATCTGAAGTTATGACTAAAAGTTAATAATCTACTACAGATAAAATAAATTTTGTAAATTCACCCCGAAGGCATCCAACCGCAAAATAAGTGTTTTTAAAATACAGTGAATTGACTCATAGGTTACAGTTCTAGAGTAAAAATTATGGATTAAATGTTACTATACCGTACAGCAATACATCTATAAATATCTTATTACATTATCAAACAATTAATAAGGAAAGTAGACTGTTTAAAACCAACAATTTAAATAAAATGTAAAATAAAATTTATCAAAATAGATTGGTTGGACCATGAATTCACCCAGAATTACTCAAATAAAAATACAGATTGGGTACCTATGGTACTATACGGATCAGTATCTTATCATGGAATGAAGGATTTAATTGGATACAGGCGAACAAAAGGCTGACCTGACAGCAAAATTAAAATTAGGAAAAAAAGATAAAAGCCAGTCATTATTTGTTTACATATGCATAATTGATCTGCTATTAACTTAGGTCAAACTATGTATCTAATTCATGGTGACTAGAATAAACTTCAAAAAAAACTTGGAAGCCTCTGTTTACGCTGAAATTTAGGATACTTCCAGGTAAAATATTTCAACTGAAGCAAGTATAATTAAATATCAATTTAATTATCAATTCAATTCAATAATACTGGGTATATCAATAATTAGTCAGGAAACATACATCATTGATTTTTCTCTTTTTAGTCATGGATGTTGCAACTAATTCTTTTTGCCGTAATATTTTGATTAATTGCCTACTAGCACTTGGACCCTGCATATTAAATTGTCCTCTACATTACGGTCTACTTCCATTGAATAAAAGAAGACAACAATTTATCATTATGTAATTGGCTGAAGTTGATCTAAATTCACTCTTTTATCAAGTTTGAACTTAAGCACGCATACTCGCTAATAGCTTGTAGAATTTCTGAATAGCTAGTGGACGTAAAAGTGGCATATTTTAGCGAGTGTATGGTGGCTAATTGGTCAGAGGAAGAAGAGGCCAAATAAAACTCCATATGACCCATGAAATTAATAATTAGTTGATTATTGGTTAATAAAATTTTTGTTCTAAATTTTAGCTAGCCACTTTTCATTTTAGCCAGTAAACAAAAAAGGCACAAGCTAATTTTAGCTAGTAGAAAATAATGCTAAATTCGAACCATGTCAATGCCCATAATGTCCACTATTATGACAAAAGAAGCACATGTCAAGTAATGAACTACCTTTGTAAAAGTTTCAACTTTTACACATATCTGTATTACGGCCCGGAGAAAAACCAAGAGGATGAGTCATGTCAGCATCTCCCAAAATCCAAACTTTTACAGCAGCAAGTTTTTACTGTATACTTATCATTAGGATAGAAAAAAATACTAGTAGTCATGTGTCAAGTTACTTGACCACAGAAAGAGGATAGTTAGGTCAGAATACTTTAACTTCCATTTTTCTAATTTCTTTCTGAACACCTCTTGTGAGAACACGAGGTACAATTCATCTCAAGTATAGGGTCAATGCCAAAATAAGGATAAAGTAAAGGTACCTGTAAATACAATTACTTGTGTATATTTTATGGTCTTATGGTCTTATTGTGATGTGTGAAATATTTTCACTTTATCAACGTTTTACCATACAGTATGTGTGTATGAATATTTTACTACATGAATTTAGGCATTATGAACTTTATAATTGGTTTTAAGGGCTTGTATTTCCCCATTGTCAGAAATCGTTAGTGATCTTAGGGATTCTGATGAAACTTTTCTCCAATTTAAAGCGTGATGAAAATAGTTCGCCATTTCTGATAGTTTTGCCTTAACATCAGTGGTAAAATGATTTTCTTTCAAAGGTGTAACTTTTGAACCCTTTAATAATGTGATTTTACACTTGAAATACTAGTAGCTTTCATTTCGAAGAGACTTCGTATCTAAAACTTTTGACATTGGCATTTTTACTTCAAAATCTCATTTTCATAATTGTACACATCAAATAATCACTTCTCAAAAAAAAAGTTTGCTTTTTGTTCAAACTTCTAGTTAATTGCTATACTTTCAAAGTAATTGTTTCGTCTTCTATTTTATAGCTGCGTTTAGCAAAGTGAATCCTCAGCATTAATATTGTATCACCCTGGGTTTTAGTCTTATGTATGTCCTAAGACACTAACATATAGTTGTTATATCTACATGCTTATCGTCACGTCCAAGTAAAAAGTCTCAACCTCTTACCTGTGTAACAGGAGACAACCTACTTACTGTTTGAATGTAATATTGTCTCACCTACCCAGGTTCTTTATGGATTATATCAACCAGAAATATCAAACAATTAACAAGCAACACAATTTAATGGTGACTACTGTGTATTTAATTATGTTTAATGTTTCCATATACTGTGTACTTTAACATTTGAATTAACAATTTCAACAATTCAATCCTAGATGAAAACGGTACAATAGAGAGAGAGAAAGAGAGAGAGAGAGAGAGAGGGGCGGGGGGGGAGAGAGAGGGCGGGGGGAGAGAGAATGGTCCAGCTTATTACGTGAGGTAAACGCTACCTTGTGTGTCTCTAAACTGGACAATGGCAAAGCTGAGCAATCTTTTTTCTATACCCAAAGTTCCAACAGACCGACTTGAGGGATGTTCAAGATTACAGTAAACTTATACCAGATAGTGCAATTACAGTAAGATACAACAAGACAAACATTTTAGGTATCCTCTCTGAATAAACTTGGTTATCAGCACAGAAAAAGCATGAAACCCATGATTAGGTAAAACAGTGACTACCTGAATATTAAACCTTATAAGGGTAGAATATAGTAGAACAGAAGGAATGATGTTCAGTGAAGTGTGCATAATGTGTATAAATCAGTATGAGTAATATAACTGAAGTTTGTATGTAAACAGTAGGAATATAAATCAATCCTGCTACATTCCCCCCCAACTTAAGATCTAAATAACAACATTTAGCCAAATCCAAACCAGGCAGGAATGATATCATGAAACCTAATAAATTGATATAGCGTATAATAATAACAATCATGTTATCATGTGAAAATACAGTTCAATAATTCCTGAAGTAAAATCTGAAAAGTAAGCACAAGGTACATAAGGAGATAAAACGAATTCAAATGTCCATCACTGTAAAGTATGAATGAAAGTCACTATAGGTTTGATAACTGAAACACTATCATGTATAGTTAATTGTCTTTCGACTTTTTGTACACTTCAACACATTCACCGCTTTCTAGAAATGTGGCACACTGGTCACGACAAACTTGTCCACCACGTACCAAAAAATATCTCTTTCGAATTTGTCTGCTTCCAGGCGTCTTTTATTCGTCATCCTTAACCGAGTATCAAACACATACGGCACAGCCCCTTCTGGATCAACATACTTGCCGTTTGGAACATCAACACTACGGATTGAGCTGAACATATAGTGTACTTTCTTGTGTTGGACAATATTGTCCTTTCTTGCTGAAGTTTTCTTGCAGTTTGGACAGTGAAAAAACATAACATTGGGTATATGCTTGTGTTCCCTATGTTTAAGAAATGATGAAAATGAATTAAAAGGGCCATGACCGCATTTGTTTACTGGGCAACGAGTCGGTTGATTAGGCCAATAAGACCTTTGTTTTTCTTTATTATTAAATTCTAGTAATTCCCTTCGATGCCGTCTAATAAGTCGATAGCTGACGTGTTGGACTAACAATCTGAAAAAAGAGAAGAGGTTAAGATAACCTTTTATACACATAATACTGTAGATATGATAAATTTATTAAAAACAAAATGTACGATGAGGTAAGTTAACAAAATCTCTCAGTCTTGATAGCAAGACTTTCTGAGATAAGCCCCATCGTAGGTACACCAAGTCCTAGGCTCAAAACAATGAAGAGCCAGGTTATACAACTGATGCTGAATACAGTTATGTACATTAACTGGGAAGCATTTAACAGGTAAACCTTCTTCATTTGAGTTACTATACCGCATCTTATTAAAGAATAAAATCAAATCATTACTTAAGTATAAATTAATTATCGAAAATGCTAATATAAACATTTAAAGACAATGATAATAATAACAATAGAAATAAAGCGTGGACCAAGCTCATTCTCTCTCATGTAAAGCTTATTTTATAGATCAAGTAAGTTCAAGTTTAATCAGATTTAAACCAGCAATATTTGTTTTATAGTAAAACTCTGATCGCTTGTATGAATTAATTATTAAAGTAACAAAAGATTATACCTCTGTTACTTAGAAATTGTAAGACAATACAAATTAATATAATTGTTCAAATGTATCATTTGTTCAATCATACAAATTCAAAGACAAACAAATATGTGACATACATATATAAGTTGAGATGATTTTTTTGGACAGCAATTTCTTTTGAACAAACACATATACTACATTATATTTACAACATGAATGCAAAATATATAGGCGAAATTGCTAACTTGAAGTGAATTTGCATAGGTGAAAATATCACCTTTGACTTGACCTTACAACCATTAATCTATGGAGGCGAAAATAGCACCTTTGGCTTGACCCTACGACCTGTTCGTGCAATGTTTGGTGTACTAAGCTAAATATCACTTGGGTAATAATTTTGTGAGTTGAGTTGTTGCTGTCAAGACAAGGTTCGTTTATTGAGAAACGATTTTTAGAATCCTTGATTGATTAATCCTCATCAAGATAACTATTTTCTGTAATTTGCTCATTAGAATGTTCATTTCCAGGAACTTGCTCAGAAACTGGGTCAAATAAGTCAGGACCATCATACGCCTTACGATGGTCAACATGTACTACAATTTGTTCCTTGGTATTGACATTTACAATAAGGTATATGACGTCAGCATACTTTTTCATAACTTGGTACAGGCCTGTCCATCCTAAACCAAGTTTAGTATTAGCTTGAGGTGGATACCAGCGCCAAACTAAATTGCCCTCAGAATAACATCTAGGCTTTAGACCATTTTCTTGGCCTTCTTTTGCCTTGATGCAGAAACCCTGAGATGTTGAAAAGCTGAATCATGAGAAAATTGATAGATTGCCTTAACCATTAAACATATTGAGATGGACACATATCATTAGTGGCAGGCATATAATCACCAAACATAACATCAATAAGATATGTTATCTCCCTTCCTAGCATTAGCTTATTCGGACTGAAATTGGTACTTGAGTGACAAGTGGGACGATATGCCATCATGACAAAAGGTAATTGACCGTCCCGATCATCCAGGTTTTCATTAACATACATAACATGCAGTTGGAGGACAGTTCTGTTTAGACGTTCTGTCATACCATCAGACTTTGGATTATATGGAGTTGTTCTGGCTTTCTGAATACCTAGTAACTTACACATGTGTTTGAATATATTTGATTCAAATTCTCTACCTTGGTCAGTATGTATAGAGGATGGAACCCCAAAGCTGCAGATGAATTCAGTAACAAGCTTATCAGCTACCGTGAGAGCCGTATGGTCTTTTAGAGCGTAAGTCTATGATTATTTAGTAAACTAATCCCCTAATATCATGATATACTGATTATCATTTGAAGTTCTGGTTAATGGACCAAGAATATCTATGGCTATTCTATCCATTGGTCTGCTAGATACTTCTTGTTGTAGCCTAGATTTACCTAACTCAGGACCTGGTTTTCTGCGTGCACAGAGAAGACAACTTTTACACTAAGCTCGGATATCGGAGGACGTACCAGGCCAATGAAACCTTTGTTGTATGCTTTTAAGACTCCTATCTCGTCCTAAAAGAGCTGCTATGGGGCTACTATTCATTGTTAAAAAATTATATCCTTATGACTTCAGGAGTGACTATCTTATTGACTGCTAAACCTTGTGCATGGTGGTCAATTGTCAAAAACAACATACCATCAATCACGTTAAATGATTCCCATTGACTTCACACAGAGCTCTCAAATCGGAATTAGGGAAATTAATTTCTTCCCTAGGAGGTTTAGTTTCAAAACGATCTTTTAAATCTAACATTTTTCAAAGAACAGGATCGTTATGTTGCAAGGTAGAAAGATCAGATTTTGACCAACCCTCGATCCAGTTAGACAAATCAGTATTTGAGCTGTGACTATCTGAAGCAGTAATATCAGTTTTAGTTGGACACAGAGGCAAAGATTTGTTGCCTTTTTCTGATGTCTTTGACCTTAAATAACTAGATGGGGCAAACCATGTACAATCAGGACAATCTATCCTTTTACAGGGACGATTTCGGTACGGAAGACGCGATAATGCATCTGAATTTCCATGAAGACTTCCTTTCCTATGGTCTTTTACGAAATCTAAGCATACCCTCGGGGTCCTTAAAGTTTCGAAGCCAAATAAGAGATGCATGATCAGTTCTCACAAGAAAATGTCTTCCCCACAAATAGTGTCGAAAGTGCTTAATGAAAGTCACCGCGGCTAACGATTCAATGAACGTAGTACAATATTTCTACTGAGCCTTGTTGAGCGATTTACTGGCGTAAGCTATGACGGGTTATTCGCCATTTTGGATTTGAGACGGAACAGCTCCTATACTCATATTACAACCATCAGTGTCTAGAATGAATTTGCCTTCTCGCTCGGGGAGGCAAAGAATTGGGACTGATACGAGCATATGTTTCAGTCTTTCAAATCTGAATTGACAATTTTCATCCCAAACAAACTTCTTATTCTTACGAGTAAGTTGAGTAAGAGGGTACGCTTTCATTGAAAAATTAGCTATATATTTTCTGTAATAGTTTAAAAGACCAAGGAAACTTTTTAGATCAGACTTGCTTCTAGGAATAGGCCATTCTTGTACAGCCTTTATTTTCTTTTGAGAACAACTGATGCCATGTTCTGAAACTGTGTGACCCAATATTCGACCTCTTTCTTAAAAAGATGACATTTCTTTAGCTCAAGAGTGAAGTTAGCTAGGCGAAAACGATCAAATACTGACTCTAAGTTTTCCAAGGTATTTTCAAATGTTTTCCCAAAAACAATGATGTCTTCAAGACAACAGAGACATTTTTCCCATTGTAAGCCATTTAGTACTTTATCAACTAAGCGTTCAAATGTAGCTGGTGCATTGCACAGACCAGAACCCAATACCCGGAACTGATGTTAACCTTTATGCGTGCTGAAAGCTGTTAGATGTTTATCCTTTTCAGCCATTGGAATCTGCCAGTAACCACTAGCAAGATCAAGAGTACAGAAAAAGTTGGATCTTGATAAGCCATCTAATACTTTGTTTATTTTGGGTAATGGATATGCATCTTTCTTTGTGACGCTATTTAATTTTCGTTAGTCAACACAGAAGCGAATGGAACCGTCTTTCTTAGTAACTAATACTACTGGCGCAGCACAACTACTAGAACTAGGTTCTATGACCTTTTGCTCAAGCATCTTCTCAATCTCATATTCTACGATATCTCTTTGGGCTATAGGTAAACTTCTTGGAGGAATTATTATATTGGTTTAGCAGTGCCAACATCAATTGTATGCTCCACAAGAGTTGTCTGACTTATTTTGCCAGAATCATTGGTGAAAATATTTTGATAATCTAGCAAGAGTCTGGATAATTGAATGATTTGGACTTCATTCAAGTTTTCGGCTGCCTCAGCGACTAAAGGCTTTAGATTGCTGGAAAGCGTGGTATTTTCAGCTAACTTATCAGAATTAGACTGTGGGATAGGCTTAACTTCATCTACATTACTGACATATTTTTCTTGAGTTTTAAATTTTTACCTGAAACATTCATGAATGCAATTGGGACATTATGGTCTTCAGCTTTTATCAATGTTTTACACATTTACAATCCCTTGACAAATTTGTATGGTTCTACAAGACCTTCGTTAGCATCAAATTGACCTTCAACAAAGCCCTTTACAACAACCTCTGAGTCAGGTGGGCTGGATACATTTTCACTTAGTTTTATACGTGCTATACTGTGGGCTTCTTTTCGGAAAAGTTTGATTTTGTGTTTGCCAATTTGCATAATTCCCTTTCCAAGTTTGATATTAACATCAAAATGGTCTAGAAGATCATTACCTAGAATCGCACCCAGATCATCTATTTCAGCTACCATGAAATCAAATACGAATGACTCATTGTCAATTTCAAAGTATAAACTTATTTTACCATTCACTTTAATGTTTGTACCATTTGCAGCAGTAAGGGAGGTGATGGCTTTCTTTAGATCCGTTTTGGAAAGACCAAGCTTTGAGAAAGTTTGAATAGAGAGAATGGATACTGCAGACCCAGAATCTATCAATGCCTGAAAATATCTTTCATTAATAACTAATTTAGTATAAAGACATGATCGCTTTTCAGTTGGACTGAGCATAAAAGTAGTTTGCCCTTTTTCTTATTCACTCAAGTTGAAGACTGGTCTGTCGGACTCAAGAACAGCCTCACCTAGTTTACCGACAAAGGACAGTTAGAAGCTATATGACCTTTCTTATGACAATTGAAACATTCAATGTTTTCATTCAATAAACGTCTTTCTTTGCTACCTCTGCTAAGACTTCTGCTTGGATTCCTTTTCATATTTGTGGCCAAGTATTCAATCAATTTGGCCAGATCATTAAAAGTCACTGTTTCTGACTTACTTTGATGTCCTATTTTAGACTGAAATGAGCTAGTATTGACTGCATTGGTGATACTATCATCCTCAATATGTGGCTTTTTCAGTATACCCTGAGAGCCTTCAAACGCCTCAAATTCAACTGCTAAAGCTATTGCAGCTTCGAGTGTTTGTGGATGTCTGAATTACACGTGACTGCGTACTTCAGGACGTAGTAGACAATTGATGAATTGTTCTATAGCATATATTTCTCTAGCAGCAGAATCAATTTGGGGGTAGGCCCTTAAACAAAGCCTTTGAAGTGTATATCCGAATTCAGAGGCAGATTCTTGCCTTTTCTGATTTCCATTTCGAAATTCACAACGTAATGCAGTTTCACGCTCTCTATGATTGAATCGCCTGCATAACATGTCTTTTATGGAAGCATAGCTTGTCATAGCACTAGATTTCACCTGACTTAAAAGTTTTTGTGCGGAGCCCCCCGAGACTCATATTTAACTGTTGAGCCTTTTCTCTGTCATTCCAACCATTCCACGAAACATCATTTTCAAAATGAATAATGTAGTCTTGCCAGTCGGTGCTCTTACCATCAAACTTGTCAGGCTCTGTATGTTTATGTTTTTAGGTAAGATATTGGGTATGGTTATTGTACACAATGTGGTTTTGTGTTAATATTGCAATTTGGTTGAGATACATGTTCAGCTATACCCTGTGTCTGTGAGTACCTGTCAAAGTATGGTGTATATACATCATCGCCAACACCTTGTACTTGATAGCAGTCATGCAAGTTGTGTTGGGATACATTTCCGGCTACATCATGTATCTGTGTTGAATGTGGAATAGGTACATTTTGTTTAATACCTTCATTAGCCAGCATTAAATTTGGTTCTGACACCAGTTTTGCATGATATGGTAATCTTGTGTGGTCTGTGATATGCATGTTTTGGGGTCTAGATTTTGATGATGATTGAAGCTGAGAATCTCTTTGTGATAGTGAAGGCTTAATGTCACTTTTCGGAAATGTGACTGGGGTCATGCAATAAGGCTGCCTAGTTTGCTGTTGTGTATGGAATTTAGTGTCCTCTGTATGTGGACCTAAGTCTCCAAATGAAATTAAATCATTTGTGTAATGCATTATTGCAGGCAAGATAATATAATGTTGTGATATTAACTAACTGATTAATTTAGTCACAATTTTATTAGGAGTTTAATTAGTAGTTCTATTTTTTTATTTTTCAACCCTGTACTGTATTTAAGTTATTACCCAAATAAAATGGTGTTTAAAATCAGTTATACCATTTGTAATAACTTTCAATGGTTTAGAGTATAATTAATTAACAAGAAACGGACTGAAGTCTTGAAGTCTTACTTTAACTCACATACACAGTGACTTAATTTCTATCTTTCACAGGCTATACACACAGAAATAGGGAGACAAAGTACAGTACTTACATAGTAAATTAAACCTATATGTATTTGAATTGATAGTTATACAGTACAAATTATATGAAGAGTCAAAGCAGTACACTTATCAATGAGTTTAACTATGAAAATTATTTGAACTTCTAATTAAATATAATTCTGGTCACGGCACCAAATGTAACAGGAGACAACCTACTTACTGTTTGAATGTAATATTGTCTCACATACCCAGGTTTTTTATGGATTATATCAATCAGAAATATCAAACAATTAACAAGCAACACAATTCCATGGTTACTACTGTGAATTTGATTGTGTTTAATGTTTCCATTTACAGTGTACTTTAACATTTGAATAAACAATTTCAACAATTCCTAAATGAAAACGGTACGAGAGAGAGAGAGAGAGAATGGTCCAGCTTATTACGTGAGGTAAACGCTACCTTGTATGTCTCTAAACTGAATTTTTGTAATGGAAGTCTGTCTAGCTTTGTGAATTTACTCTTGCAATTTGTGTCTCCATGCCTCTAGGAAATGTTTCACTTCTTTCTTGGAATCTCGCAGAATACTGGAATAATGGCCATTCAAAGTTATAATAGATTGTGGTATCGCTGCATCAAGAGTTTATCTCTGTCCATGCTTGTCAGACTCAGTGCCTGTTGTTAGTGTCCTAATTGCCTTGCACAGATCCTCTGAATGTGGTCTGGATAACATGCACTCAGCTGATTTTTCCTAATTGTCTTTCAAATTCAGCAATAAGTCAGCAAAGTTGTTCCTAAAGGAAAGTATCCCATAAATTCACTACAAAGTCTTACACTGTCCTCTCTGGTGGGCATCCAAGCTCTCATGGTACGGTCTTTGTTGTTTGTGATTAATTTTGTGATAAATTTATGAAAGCTTTCTTTCATTAACTGTTCATAAAGTCCTTTCTCATTTTCCGTAGAAGGCATATTTTGTAGACGACTTATATGTTGTCTCATTGTGTGCCTTTTCAATTTCCATCCTTTCACAATTTGGTCACACAATTTGCAGTATCTGTCTTGTTTCTGAGATACAAAATAGAATGATCCATATTATAAAACCAGAGCAATCACTCAAAGTGACTAACATCACTTTGACTTAGAAAGATTTATGGACTAATGAAATTTGGATACTTATTATTCCCATTTGCAATTACACAACAATAGTGCTTTAATTCATACGAAAAAAGCAGGAGACAATTGTTCGTGAGACTGGCTTCTTTATTTGAAGACAAGTCAACTATCATTTCGTAAAACTCCCCTTCAAAGTGCATGTTCACTATGTATGTCATCAATTGTTAATATCCAGCACAGGATAATTTTAAATCCAACACTCATCAGCCAACGAGTGAATCAAGTGGGGGTACCAATGCAGCAAATTCTCATGAGATTTTTTGTGACTTTTGAACACAGGATTATATAACATGTGGGTCAACCCAATACTTAAAACAGGCAGACAGACTCTCAGGACCATCCTCCTATCAGCATCAGCATCAGCAGATGGCATGAGCATAAATAACCTATATATGCAGTTATACCTGTGTTTGCAGCCACCTCCAAATAAAGACCACCCTGTGAATAAAGGTCATTGTTTGAAAAACCATCACTGATTATTTAGAACAAACTAACCTCAGAATGAAGGCCTTCTGTAAATAAAGGCCACATGTCATCTTTCCATAGGGTGGACTTTGTTCACAGGTTTGACTGTAATCCCAAACATGAGTTGTAAGTCTAATAAGTCTAAATGGCAGATTTTAACTTCAGTATTCCAAAATATGACTTGTTAAAACATCAGTTAACATACCTTACTAGACTTTGGTCTTGACTGAAGTACCACTAGGGGTTGAGTCAGTGGTTCAAGTACCTGGGATTCAGTCAGTAGTTCGGCAATCTATGTATAAACAAACGTTTTACAATGTCATTAATGATTAAGGGGACCACCACATTTCTTATATAATATACCAAATGTTAATTAAGGTGATAGTACAATTTGTATGTTAACAGACCAAAGTTTCCACGGTTCATATAGGGGACAAGTACATTTTGTATAAAAAACTCAAAGTTTCATTACTCAAAGGTTCATTATGGGTAACAGTACTTAAATGGTGATTTAAAGTCCAGCATTTCAACTAATACATATTGACATGCATTTCTTGAAAAGGCATTAAAACATTTTAATGAACTT
Organism: Lutraria rhynchaena; assembly: GCA_008271625.1. Classification (NCBI taxonomy): domain Eukaryota; kingdom Metazoa; phylum Mollusca; class Bivalvia; order Venerida; family Mactridae; genus Lutraria; species Lutraria rhynchaena. The sequence goes on from VIBL01000067.1 coordinate 171,132, forward strand.
CCACTATATATATATATACATATATTTTTTTTCACGGCCCAAACATGTCGAAATAATGGGTGTGAACTGTATATATATATATATATATATATCATTTGCTGAACTAATATGGTGTACAGTTGCTTTAAGATAAGAAGTTGTAACATTAAGAAAGATATGATAATCATAAGGAGTCCTGAGCAACTTGCATATTCTAGTTGGAGTATATTCTAGTTGGAGCATATGAGGAGATACAAAATACATACAAGTATGAAATGTTAAGATACACGTATTTGTATAAATCAAATCAAATACCTTTTTAGATAGAAACAATGTCTTCAGAACTGTTCTCTGAACAGGAACTAAAAGATGCAGTTAATCATGAAATTTGGTTGGCTAAACAACAACTATCAACATTGCTATCACATATAAACTTTCTGAGTGGTAAAAAGGTCTAATGGATCAATGTTTCTTACAGTGGTCAGTAAAGTAAAAATAACTCTTGAAATGTGTATTTGAAATAACACAAATACAAGATATACTGGCCGTCATAAGAAAGTAACTATCATTAAAGTTCTTCTATTTTGGCCTAACATACTGACCTTGAAATTTTAATGGTATACAGCAATTTTATGGTCAATAATGGATAACAGTATGGTTACACATAACGGTAGTAATGGTTGGTTGATTTACCAGTGGCGCACATGCTAAATTGCTGTATAAAATAAAATTTTATACCAACATCACTTACTGGTTACTTTCTTATGACGGTCAGTATACTAACAAAAGTACCAGGACTGACCAATTACTTTTATTGTTCACAGGCATGTAGATAGAAGGAACACTAATGTAAAACATGTTTAAATCAATAGCAGTAATATCAGTCACACGGGTGGTAAATTTCCGGATTAATCTTCTTGTTTTTTCTTCTCCGAAAATCATTTTTTACATCAATGCAAATCTGTGGAGTTTTTTTGGGGGGAGGCCAAAATCCATAAGGTTGAAACAGTTTTGGTATTTAAAGATTCCTAAGCTGTCTTAAATACCAAAATGCCAGGAGTTTCAGGGGCTTCGCCCCCCTATGACCCCCCACCAGGGCTTTGCCCTGGACCCACAAGGGAGCCTAACGCAGTCCCCTTGACCCCCGGCACAAAAGTTCAGGATTTTTTTACCTCAGTATCACCCCCGCAGTCATTACATTTTTTAAACCACATGAAAAAAGGTTGATTTTACAAGTTACCTATTTCAGAGTGAGTGCTCAAATTTGAGTCATCATTTTCATTTTCAGGTCTTGCCGCATTTCCTGAAATGAAAATGTACAATCAAAGACTATTCAAAGATTTGACACTAGTTAGCAAAGAATGCTTCTCCCTGAACTCTCCCAGACGACATGATTTCGTGAGAACAGATTAATAACACTGCCATTTTGCTAAAAATGCTTTTGAGTCTTGTGAAATAAATCAGACAAATTTGATAAGAACCATGATTAAGCTCCTATAGACAATTTATAGACTTAATTTGAATCTATTTATTTCTGTGAAGTTAAAATGCCAATTTCTAAGCTATACTCATTTTCTGCATACAGGAGAATATGGTTGGCCCTTTGTGTAAAACTTTTTCTCATTTTTCACCAATTTTGATGATTTAAAAGATAATATATTCAGAATATATTTGTCTACTGCATGATACCAATAACTTACAGACAAGATTTTCAAGGTATTTTGTATAAACAACATTTTATAGTAATGCAAATCCACACACAAGACGGTATGGTTAGTTATTTGCACAAAACTTTTTTCATTTTTTCACCGACTTGGATTATTCAAAAAATAATATGTTCAAATGATTATCAACTTCTGTATGATACCAATAACTTGTAGGCAAAATGCATATTTAAATGCACTAAACATATACACAAATGATCAAAGTATTGTGTGTACACTGTATTATTTTATAGTTATGCCAACCACAGCATTAACTACATTAATTATTGATATAATTAAATAGTTGGACAATAACACATTTTGGAAATTCAATTTTCTTTCTAATGATGTATTCATTTTATCTTTAGGTTATGTGTGAAGGAAGTTACTGCAATTATAACAAGATACACACAATGATGTGAATTTATTAAGAGTTGTCAGGCTAATAAATGTGAATGGAATATTTTTTTCAGAAAGCCACATTTACGCTCAACTCTTGCATTATGAAGTAATCATGGTAAATTTACATTTTGTCCAACTGTGAATAAAGGACATTTTTTTAAAAACCATCATAGATTATTTAGAACAAATTGACCTCCAAATAAAGCCACCTGTCAATAAAGACCACATTTTGTCTTTCCCAATGGTGGCCTTTGTTCACAAGTTTGACTGTATAGCTTTATGTAAAATTAAGGGCCCCTTGGGTAGAGGTAATTTTTACTCCAGCATCATAAATTGTGCAATCTTGGTACAGGTTCATTAGATGATACTGCAAGTTAAATAAAAAAGTCCTGGCCATGCAGTTTCAGATATGAAGAATTTTGAAGGTTTTCTTTTTTAACACTATGTACAGTGGAACCTTGCTAAATCGAACACTCGCTAAACTGGAATCCTCACAATACCAGACAATTTTCAAAGTCCCATATTTTCTTACTATATATTTAATGATAGAAGAACCTCACTAAACTGGACACTCATTATTCTGGAAGCCGGACAAAATTTTGAGAAAATTTGTTGCTGGGCAACACAATTCAACCTTACTAAACTGGACAATAATTTTCAAGCTACCATAATTTTCCTGTGTATTGGGAACTTAGGATGTTCCCTGTCGAATGCAGTGTTTTGACAGTAAAGTTGACCCAGTGGGGCTTGCTTGATTGGTGTCAGATGGATTGCTAATTGATTTATTATTGTTGGTGTGTGAAAGGACTCTCTGCAAGGTAATAAACTTGTGCAAAAATATTTATCTGTTCCTTGAGTGTTATAATGATAGTTTTCACAGTTGTTTATTCAAATTAAATTGATAAGAGGTGTTACTTAAATGAAACAGAATGAAACGTACAGTGAAATGAGTGTAAAATTACATTTTTTATAGAATTAAGTATGAAATTGGTGAAACAAGTAGCTCTACACTGTTGACCTAGTCAGTACATCTAAAACATTCGCCATGATGATGAATGTGTTCAAATTTCATTACAGTGTATATGTATTATATTTATTGCATTTAAAATATATTAGATGAACTTGTAAAATCATATTTTATATGAATTACTTTTAAACCATCATTGATGTCCATGCAAATAAATGTTACTTTTATGTGTTGTTTTCCTTAACACCCCTTTGACCAGGGTAATTGGCCAAATACAGTCATAAGCAACACTAAGACCATCTATATAATGAGTAAACCTGTTCCAAATACAAAAAAAAACTCTAAGCCGGAATCCTCAGTAAACCATGCTTTTTGTTTGGATTTTTTTGTCACAAATGAAAATAAAAAAGTATTAAATAACACATTTTCAAATTAGATTCAGTTCCCCCAACTTTTGATGACATCATTTCAATAGTGCCATTTGACATCAAAGAAACCAGTCCGCATCTTTTCAGTGTTAATAGTGATACTTTCTTGCTGTGAAAAAAATAGATAAAAAGCATGAATGAAGTATGTGAATTACAAAATGGAGGGTGTAGGGGGAATATTAGCATCTAAAACCATATTAAAATAGAATATATGGCTTTTGTTATTACCTTTGTAATCAATATGAAGCTGACTTCAAACCCATCTTTGTTAATACCAGCACGGCAGTGGTATCCATAGTGCTCATCTGGGGAAAGGTGTTAAGACCCGACATTTGAATACTTGCATTTTATTTTGTCATATAATTGAAATGGTCTATGAATATATCTCCTGAGTGATCCTTACCTCTGCTTAACTTTTTGTAAACTCAAATGTCTTTATTATCTTGTGTGCATGAGTAAAATTTACAATTTTGATACATTTCTTGTAACTATATTGTACCACTCAGGAAATTCAGGGGATGATGAGGTTTGTGTCATACTGTTTGCAGTATCTGATTTTTTCCATAAGTCCTCATCCAAAACAAAAAGTACAGATTTAAAATTGTAGAGATTCATGGTAGCTAGGTTGGGATGGCAAGCTCACAATTTTTCTGCATTTCAGTGTTGTAAATATATCAGACCTTATTGTATCCATTTATTTATTTCCATGATTTCTGTGATCAAGTCATGTATTTTGCATTTTATTTGTTGCTCATAATGAAAAATAAATGATGTTTAAGTTATGTCTCTATTTGTATTATCTTGTATTGTAGTATATAAGTATATATACAAGGTACTTGAAGGTCACATTTTGAGTGAGGTATCAGTGGACTGTATTGTACGATTATGTTGAGGTATAACTTCTGTGGTATTGTCACATTTAGAGTGAAGTATCAGTGGACAGTACTGTATAATTATGTTGAGGTATAACATCTGTGGTATGGTCACATTTAGAGTGAGGTATCAGTGGACAGTATTGTACAATTATGTTGAGGTATAACATCTGTGGTATGGTCACATTTAGAGTGAGGTATCAATGGACTGTATTGTACAATTATTTTGAGGTATAACATCTGTGTTATGGACACATTTAGAGTGAGGTATCAGTAGACTGTATTGTACGATTATGTTGAGGTATAACTTCTGTGGTATTGTCACATTTTGAGTGAGCTATCAGTAGACTGTACTGTATAATTATGTTGAGGTATAACATCTGTGGGATGGTCACATTTTGAGTGAGATATCAGTGGACAGTATTGCACAATTATGTTGAGGTATAACCTCTGTGATACTGTCACATTTAGAGTGAGGTATCAGTGGACTGTACTGTATAATTATGTTGAGGTATAACATCTGTGATACTGTCACATTTAGAGTGAGGTATCAGTGGACAGTATTGTATAATTATGTTGAGGTATAACATCTGTGGGATGGTCACATTTTGAGTGAGATATCAGTGGACAGTATTGCACAATTATGTTGAGGTATAACATCTGTGATACTGTCACATTTAGAGTGAGGTATCAGTGGACTGTACTGTATAATTATGTTGAGGTATAACCTCTGTGATACTGTCACATTTAGAGTGAGGTATCAGTGGACAGTACTGTATAATTATGTTGAGGTATAACATCTGTGGGATGGTCACATTTTGAGTGAGGTATCAGTGGACAGTATTGCACAATTATTTTGAGGTATAACATCTGTGGGATGGTCACATTTTGAGTGAGGTATCAGTGGACAGTATTGCACAATTATTTTGAGGTATAACATCTGTGGTATGGTCACATTTAGAGTGAGGTATCAATGGACTGTATTGTACAATTATGTTGAGGTATAACATCTCTGGTATGGTACCATTTTGAGTGAGTGATGGTTTTTATGAAAGTAGTGTTTTCCACAAAAAATATGTGAACATACTGCTTTTTATACGCCTGAAGGGTTGTGTTATGTTATGGCGCTGCTCCGTCCGTCTGTCCGTTTTCCTTGTGCGGACAACTCCTCCTACATTACTTGACCTATTTTCTTCAAACTTTCACAGGTGATAGCTATTAATGTCTTGTTGTATGTAAAGGGGAGATAATTCACTATGCTGGTTTTACTGAGTTATTGGCCCTTATTAATAATTAGGGCAAACAATAGGTCAAATAATGAAGGAGATGTCTGCACAAGAGTTTGCTGTAAAAATATAATCTCCTCCTTCATTATTTGACCTATTGTCTTCAAACTCTCACAGATGATAAGTATTGATGTCTGGTTGTGGTTAAAGGGGAGATAATTCACATTGCTGTTTTTTACTGAGTTACTGGCCATTATTATATTTATACAGCAAATTTGCGGACAATTACACTTTCATATTTCAATTATATGGTATTTATCTTAAACTTCCACAAGGTCAAGAAGTGTCTCAGATGTGCTAGAGGGAGCATAACTTATCATCATAGCATGTTATGGTGGTACTCATGGTAACACCGCCTTTGGGTGTATTTTGCCTCGCTCTGCGGAGCTCTTGTTGAATTTGTAGCAGCTCTGTATATGGTATCCATGTAAATAAATTGCGATAGCACCAGCCCAATTAGCTCAGTTGGTAGAGCATCTGACTTGTAAGCAGGAGTTTGCGAACTCGAGCCCTGCATCGGGTACTTCGCTTTTCCTCTTCCTATTACATCGTAACTGCTATTGTATACTTTTAATATCTTGGAAACTTTATTAAATGTGTGAAAAGTATAAAGTTGGTACATACAGTTCATTATATTATGTACTGATTAAAGAATGTAGTTGTGACATACCAAGCATGAAATAAATGTAACTAGATAATTAAATTTGATACTTGTAAAATGTGAGTTTTGATTCCAACTATGTTACAGAAAACAAAAAAGCATTCATAAGACTAACTTGGGGAATGTGTTCTTACTACATAGATAAGTAACTCAGAAAATAAACATTGAATAACAACAAAATAAAGAAAACTGTACTCAGGCTAATATGCATTATTCAAACTCAATCAAAAGTTGTAACAAATGAACACAAACATTAACTATATGTAGTATATCATTATCTATGATAATGATCATGTTTTTGGTTACATAGGGGAGATAACAAAAGTAATCTTGTGGGTACTTTACCACCGGTTACCAAACATTGACTGCTATTAGGTAAGCAGATGACTATTTGCATATTTTTGTTTTATTAGAATATCTAAAAGTTATTTTAAAATTATGTAGGAAATACAAAATAAATACGGTAAAACTATTATTTAGAGTTAATTATATATTTGAACACATTAAATGATTTTAACAAAGAAATAAAAGAATAGATCTGGACGGTGGTCTTCAATGTAGAGTTATACTGTATCATGAAATGTTTAGGTTGGGAGATTTCGTATAATCACTAACATCACGAGAAACATGTGACGTTTATTTATGTTCGGTTGTAACTGTGGAATTCCATTGATGTAGTATGGGTCAGTCAAAATATATGTTTAAAATTCATTATAATAGAATGATACTTTGGTGTTTAGGTAAAAAAAACATTCCTGGTTTCCTCTTACATCAATTTTCAAATATATATTTTTAATTCGGAGATGGAATTGAATTGAAAGGATTTATACAGCGCCTTATAGAACAAGTCTCTAAAGCGCTACACTCGTGAAAGTCAACAGAAGTTTTAAATTCACTTCAATGTCACTAATAAGCCATTTTAAATAGATGAGTTTTTAGTGCTTTCTTAAAAACTGTCAATGAATATATCGATCTCATTTCTACTGGCAGACTATTCCAAAGTATAGCCGCGCTTTTGTCAAACCGCCTTTCACCGTTATATTTAGTTTAGATGTAAATTATCGTATGAAAATAAAAATACAGGCTAGAAAAAAATTGACCGAGACCGAAATTAAGTCTAGGGTCGGTAGAGGAAAATATGGTCGGTCGGGTTAGCAGAAATTAGGAACATTTTGCATAATAATGAGGTAGATATCTTGTACGTAAGATTGTAACTTATATTGCAAGGTCATAATAGAATAGGAATAAACCGACTGTAACGTTTGTAAATATATCCATACAGCATGGAAATTGTTTAGATAACGAACCCAAGTCTCACTGTTATCTAGGGTCAGACAATTCCAGGAGTATGATTTTAAAGCTAGGGGGAGCGGGCGCAGGGCCCATGGTTGGTCGAGGACAAAGCCCTGGCGGAGAGTCCAGAGGGCCGGATGCTCCCGAAATATTGGTATTTAAAGACTTTACAGATAGGTTCTCGGTAGCAGGAGACAATATTCCAAAGTCTATGTAAATCACTTATAAATGAAAAAAAAATCCAAAAAAAAAAATCACATCAATGTGAATTATCTATAGTATTCCAAAGTCTACGTAAATCATTTATAAGTGAAAAAAATAATTTTCGGCAGGTTTTTGAAATTACGTGTGTCCTAGATACTTAAGTGCGTGATAGTGATTCAGACTGAACATGCATGTAACTTGATATACATGAAGTCTCATCACCGGTGATGAAATTCTCAAGTATGTTTTGTGAATACTCTGTGTACATCTGAATTTTTTTCATTTTAAAACTACGTTGCTTTCGTGTGTCGTCATTAAATTGATGTTTGGATCACATGCGCACAATTTTTTTTTGTTTTTTGTTGAAGGAATAATATTCTTTAAGATATGGTGAATTTGGTATAAACTTGTCGTTGTGTGTGTCTAGCTGAGTGTGTATCAGTTCATTATATTTTACACACGATAAAATTGTGTATCATTTAGGTTCAATGTTCTTACACGCATGTTTCTCGTGGATAACGAGATGTAATGGAATATGTAATCTTATTTCCTTCGCATATTGGCTAAATTCGGTCTGATGGTCGTATGCATTGTATTATAATAGTTCCCTTCATTTTCCTGTATACATGTACGTATATACAGAATGGTATATCGTCATTTTCTAGGTTAATTACGACAGTCCTGGCGTTTCATATTCGTTGACAAGTTTGAATTTGGCGTGCTTACCGCCAACACAGCAAGATCAGATCGATTTGTAGTGGAGCGATGCCTTTGTGGCAAAATGGATGACGGATACTTCTTGCATTTCTCTTCATATACATGAGGTTAGTTTTTATTCAACATTTGTTTCACTTTTGTTTTGATAATGGTTGGTAGTCATAGAACGTTGTTTTGAAAAATACAAATAACAAACCCAGGATCATTTTTAGTCTGGTGTTGGTAAAAGCATTGCTGTCATATTAATATGATTAATAATGGGTAAGATTATTTTGAAGCTTTCAGTTTAAACGACACAGACGCAATAGAGCAACTGTCGAATGCCGTGTTTCTTACATCGTTTATTTTCACAACCAAGGCATCCTTATCCAAATGTTTGTTTACGAGACCCAAACTTTTAACTGTGATAGCCAGGTTATTATGTGCATGTTTTGAAAAAGAAAACTTGAGTAAAGAAAGAAAAGATTTTCTTGCCAAAATAGCTAAAATATTTACGGTTGGGGATTTTTGGAAGCGACTTCGTAAATATTTATTATGTGATCTGCATGACTGACCGAACTTCGACTCATCGGAAAACAAAACAGAATGCCACTGGTTGCAACTAAATACCGTACGAGTCCAGCAGCTTGATTCAGAGCTGTCCAATTATGGCCAGTATATAGACGAAGAGCACGAATGGGAACACAGTGTTGTATAAAAAAAATTGCGATCGTCTGGGCATTAATCACGTAATGCCAAGCATTAATGGTTGCTGGTACAAAATAATTACGTAAGCGAGTCTGCATTATGCAGCGATACTTTACGTTAAATGTCCGGTTTTCGTTCGCTCTCGGAGGGATCCAGTAATATTGTAACGATTCGCCAGATTTTGAATAATCTGTCCTGAACAGCAAAATTGGCGTGCAGCTTTTATTTTCTTTTTATGCGACATTGTCACTCTGGTTTAACGCCGTCTATCAACATTTTTTTTTCAGTTATATACGGCGACGGGTTCACCTGACCAGTTTTCCTGGACTGTATATTAACCAGTACTAACTTACCCTTCCACAAGGAGCCGGCAATTTCTCCACATATTGAGAAAAATCGACAATTTTGTCGAATTTTCATAGAAGGGTATGACCTGCCGCGACCGGGATTTGAATCCGGATCTTCGGGTTACAAGGTGTGCAGTTTTATTCACCATAGATCCTGCTCGGTGTATACAGATAACTTGATTTCTTTGATTTTCAAAAGGACGTAGAGGTGAAACACTTTTTGCTCTACAAAAGCTACGTTAGCAAAGATTTTTTTTCCACCTGAATGAATTAGAATTTTAAAAACAGTTGCACAATTGTTATACACGATGAAAGCATGATAAACATGAGTAACACAAGAATATGTGTGCTAACCAAAAATATAATTGAAACATACGAAGTGTAAAGTATTCATTATAGGTCAGTGTACCTCCAATCTTAATTTAACTCCTTAACGAGACCACTTCATTATTACGACCAATTTTTCAGGGCCTGAAGGTGGGCTCAGTATCGAGGTTTTACTGTACTTTGTACATAATTGCCAGTACTTAATTACTTGTGCTTTGTACTTCTTCCTTAGTTAACTAATTTACCATTGAATTTCAGGGTGAACAAGCATATCATAACATCTAAGCTGAACGTAGGTTGTGTGGCCTTATGTATGTTGATGTACTTTCGAGTGGAAAGTGTAGTTTTCCAAAGTGCTTTTTTACTGTTGTGATTTGTATAAAGTGTTTATGGTGTTTGTGCTTAGTGTAAAGTGTTTAGTGCTTGTGCTGAATGATTGTACATAGTGTTTGTGCTTAGTGCGGTATATTTTTGTGATAAGGAAAGAAATTGTTCGTGTATGAAATAGTGAATATGGAATATCTATTGGATTATTTTAGGATACATTTGATAAAGTAGGTGGATTTTCGTGAACACTGCACTTAACTTTCACAATGTCAGGTCCTTCACATATTTAACTTCACATGCACAATGTTTTTAGGATTGTGAAGTATTTTGATCTTAATGTTTTGAAATCTTGAATTGTTTACATTTTTCAAACATTGAGGACTATTTCTGCGTTTTGTTTTATGCACGGAAAAGTGACAATTTGTACGAATTTAATAGAAAAAAGTAAACAGATCTAAAAATGGAAAGGAAAACGGGATTGCCTGATTTGTTTCTGAGATGACAGCTCGTGTTTTGAGTAGGTGTGCAGCCGCTTTTTTAAGATTTGCTGTGTACAAAGAGCTTATCACTAAACACATACTTCTACTGTAACATCATGATCAAATCATACTCTATCAGGCTGTTTCTACATGTATTCAGTTGTCATCTATTGTGTTAATTTAACACATTTTATAACATGAATGATCTCATTCTGTAATACTGATACTAGTCTTTATCTTCAACTATATTCATAAAATAATAGGTCACATTTCGACAAATAAATGTAAGTTTTCATCTTTTATTCTCCTTTTTCTGATATTCTTCCAACACAACTTTAGAACCATGCCTAGTAAAAATATTTCAGTTATAAAAACAATGGGTTACGGAGCTCATTATAGGTTCAACTCTGAAATTCGGTTATGTTCTCAAAAATATTTGACGAATCTGATAAATATCTGTAACATGCGTATGAAGTTTATAAGGTTTCTTTTCTTTCTTCAATAAAACTTTGTAATTTAGATATACATATATATCTAAAAAAAATGTCTAATAAACATACATGTATTTCAGTTACAAAAAATGGGCCACTGAGCTAATTTTATATTCAACTCAGAAATTCAGTTATGTTGTCAACAAACATTTGCCGATTTCAAATAATTCCTCTAACGTATATAATATATTAATAAGTAGAAGTTAATAAGATGTAGTTTTCTGTTTAATTCCAACAAAACATTTCAGTTTAAGGTATATATCTTAAAAGAATGTCTATAACACATATTTCACTTTAAAAACCATGGGGTCATTGAGGCAATGTTAGCTCCAACACGATTAACCTCTGCTACATTTGAAGTTATTCAAGTTTGAATTAAGCATGTACAACAGAGGCAATGGTACATGGTCTCGTTCATTCTCATTCAGACTTTTGTAATAGGTTGTTAACGGAAATTCCAGCCTATCAGATAGATAGACTACAGAAAGTACAAAATTATGCAGCTAGTCTGGTGACCAATGATTCATTTGATCAATCAAGCTCTGAAATCCTATAAAAACTCTTTACTGGTTACCAATTAGAGCAAGGGTTATGTTTAAAGTTGTAGTCCTTGTTTACAGAGTTGTTAACAAAACAAGCCAGTATATATTGCTGAATTTTTCAACTGTACGAACACAATTCACTGCCTAAGATCATTTGGACGCCCTCAGTTTGCTGTTCCTAGAAGCAGGACCAAAATAGCAGATTGATCCATAAGTGTAGTGGGACCAAAATGGTGGAACTCTCTCCCGTGTTGCTTAAAATGTGTTTCGAATGAAAGCCAGTTCAGACAAAAACTCAAAACATATTTGTTCTCAAAATTTCACAAGTAACTTACTAAACTGTACATGTTTTAGACTGACTTTTAAAGGGACCATGTGAAGCGCAATCGAATATCGGCGTAATTTTTTTCGCTATATAAATGGACTTGTATTTGTATGTCACATTAACAGGTCACACTTGAATAATACAATACACAAGCACAATGAAATATGGTTGGTGTCAGATCCACCCTGAAAATTCGGCTCACTATCTGAAACAAACAACAAAAATAACATTGATTTACCGAACTCATTACATATTCAGCACTGTGACTGGCGGCAAAACCAGTGATTGCAAGAGACGATCGTAAATGTAATATATGTAACAAGTTAGAGGACGAATTTCATTTTATTTTAGAATGTGTTCTTTATAATGAACTATGCAATATGTATATAAATAGTTACTATTGGAAGATACCTAGCATGTTTAAATTAAAACAATTATTCCAGACTCAAAATTAGACTGTCATTAAGAAATTGGGTGTGTATATTTTTAAAGCGTTTGAAGTAAGAAACAATATTCGATTGTAAGTCTATATAGTTATACTTATACAATTCTTATACCATTTCAAATATTTATACCCGCCGTTTAATCAAATCAGTTCCTGCAATGTTTTGTATTTAAACTGTCATTTGTTGATTATGATGAATACTAAGGTGTAACTGTTTCACGTGTCAATACGTTAAAAACATAAACTTCACCAAATATATATGTCACATTGTTGTAAACAATAATATCTAAATGTATTTCCTTTATTTACATACTTTTATATATACAGCTGATTTGACAACATTTCACTACATTATTCACGATAAATTCTGTTTAATTGGTCCCCTGTCGAATCAATAGGAAATACCTCATATATGTCTAATAACATGTGTGCACATTCTTCTACTATTTAAATATTTCGACAGTTACCTTGATATTTAACTATTGTTTGAATATTGTTGTTTTTATCACTTCCATAGTGGATACTATTCACAGCCAATCGTTTTTTCCTGTATCATTTACGGGAACCTATCATAAAAACATATATGAATGCAAACACCAATAATTTTCATTTTTATTTTATTTATTATTATTATTATTGTCCATCTTCTCCGCTTATACTTTATCTGGTAATTAACGCAAAGATAAGATTGTATCATTTCTCAGTCAACTTGTTACGTTTGTATATTTCTTTATATCTGCGTATATATGTACATAAATGAGCTGTTTTCATTGCCTTAGTGCCTATTGAATCAAATAATAAAATATATATACAATAATAATTAATGGCTACCTTGAAGTAAGTGCAAATTCAGCACTGTCGCTCAAGCAGAAGAACAATATAAATAAAAGTAGGATGTTTTTCAACTAAAACATGTTCGCGAAATAAACAAATTTGCTCGACGGTGTGTTTTCAATTTATTTTCGTAGAATAAAGTCATTAATAAGACTATTTATGAACCAAACCATGTTCACGAAACAAACAAACATGCGAGATGGAGTGTTTTAAACTCATTTTCTTTTTTTAAAAAATGAATGGGGACGATTATAAACCAATCATTTTCCAGAATTAACAAATATGCGCGGTGGGAGTGTTATATCAATTAATTTCCATAGAATGAATTCATTAAATAGGATGTCTATGAACAGAATCATATTCCCAGAAACAAAAAGGCGTGAAGGTTTGTTTTAAATAATTTGATGGAATATAGTAATAAAGATAACGTTCTTGAACCAAATCATACTAAAGAAAGAAAAAAACGTGACAGGCTGTTTTCAATTCATTTCCATAGAAAAAAGTAACGCTAAAGGATCTTTTGAACCTCAAGTTTCTAATCTAAAAAACAGGACCAGGTTTAATGCAAGATATAAAGATGTTAACTACAAAAGTAGTTTTATTACCAAATCATTACCAATAATTACCAATTAAAATATTACCAATCAAGACGCACGACATGTATAATACGCATTTCAATCCCATACTGATATATTGAAAATCTAGCGTATTTTCAAAAATAATTGTCCATGAAACAAGTCAGCAAAGCCCGCGACATAAACACCATTCATTTCGACCCTAGAAATTGACAATTTAGCACGTGCTTTTTTAACCAAAGCCACTTAACGTATGTAAAATCTACATTATATAAATATGCCATGATTAATACGTGGTAGTATTTTTTACTACGTGTGATTGACTATAATTATTAACATTTTACTTCATGTGTTTATTAATAACCGAGAAAATTGGTATACACTGCGTATTGAGATGCTTAATCACTTTTTTAAGATGTACTACATAATTATTTAAGATACCTACTTTACTTTTGTCTTATCTTCCTATTATCTTACCTTATCTTTTTCGGGCTGTTATTAATAGCTTTCTGACGTTAACATTAAAACTTGATCATGATTTTATGGTTAAGGCAGATTATGTAATTAACCTTAAAACTAAGGTACATCGTGGTTTTTATTTAAGGTATTAAGTCGTAATGTCTTGATGATTTGTTATTTAAACCCGGTGTGTATTTCTAAGTGAAGGAGAGAGTAGTGAGGAGTGGAGAAGAGTAGTAAAGAGAAAAAGAAGGAGAAAACGGAGAAAGGAAGCGAGTTTAAAAATAGGGACATGTTCGCTAATGTTTAATGATGGTTTTCTTAAAAATAAACATGTTAACAAAAATAATAAAAATATATATATATTGTTACGAAAACAAACTCCATCACATTTTTGTTAACATGTTTATTTTATATTTTATATATATACTATTGGTGGACAACGTTTATTCCAAAATTTCAATTGATTTGGGATGAAATATTGTATGTAAAATAAATATATTTAAAACTTTATAATAGATATGTGTACCGCGATTGTCGTTTACAGTTTATTTTCATGAAATAAGTTCCTTAATTAGTCAAAAGCATGTTCATCGAATAAGCGTTCGTTCCAGCCACTTTATTTTGCAATCATTGACTTGAAATAAGGTTTGGTATTAGATTGCTTTTACTGGAAATCGTTCAATTTAAATAAATATGCAGTGTGTACATTTTTAAAAATGATTCTCATCAAATAGATACATAAATTAAGGCGTTTCAGTGAAAATCATGTTCATTAGATTGATATGGGTACCTCGCATGAAGTTTACGATTTAATTTAATTTACGATTTGATTCGTAGGCTGATAAATTTTTGACCAACGTTATCGGTGAGCTATAGGTGCACAATATATTAGGCCGAAAAAAAATACTTTTGTTTCTGGTCACGGTCATCAAAATAAACTGGGTCGGTAGGTCGGGATTTTTTTACACCCGTCATCTGTAATAACTGCTAATGTATGCAAAGCCATTGGTCTGATAAATTTTGATGAGCCTCATGCTTATTCAAACAAACTGGACACCCAATAAAATACAAAAATGGACGCATTTATCTACTTTAACAGCGAGAAAGCATCGTAGTTGTGCAGCCATCTTAAAATTCCGTTTCCAATGGTATACGGAACTGAAATTCCGGAATATTTCTCTGTAAAAAATGCGGTCGGGGTTAAAAATTAACGGTCGGTAGGGGGACCAGAAACGAGAATATTTTTTTTCAGCCTTAGCATCAGATACTCATTTAAGTTCATTAGGTACATGCAAAGTGTTGTACCTCTGTATCTATTGCCTGAATGATGGAAAACGGTTGTGACTTGAATAACGTACAATTTCTATACATGATGTACGATCTTTATGGGAAACTGTTGGGATACCGATAATTAATTCACTCATTACTTAATGATTATGTTATCATTAAGATTTTATCAACATTTGTACTGTTCAACATTGCCAGTTCTTAGAAAAGTTTTAAATACGTGTATGTTTATTGAGTTTCCATATTTCTAGGTAGACTTAGTTTCATTTTTATAGATATATCAGCTCGACATTTGCTCATCAAGTTTCTGTGCTGGTATTTAGTGTTTCATGGCTTATAATGCCAAATTTACAACATATACAATGATTTCACTTGTCAGGATATGATGGCATTAAGATGTAGAGACACTGATTAAGGCTTGAAGACTACAATGTCAATTCATAGCCTCTCAAATTTAGATACATGCTGATCATAGTGACCATTTGCATGTTGGTCTATTGGCCTGAAGTTAGTAATGTATGGAGTTGCTTTACTTTTTGGCATGATGGACAGGCATATATCTCAACCTTTACATCAGTAACGGAATTTTGGCAATAAGAACACTAGAACACTGCCCATCAAAGTCACTTAAGGGGTTGAATTTATTTCCTATCATGTAAAGAATGTAAAGAAAGTTGTTTTCCACTTTCACACTAACACATATTGTCACAAAAGTTTGACCAATCCTCATAAATCTTTACTGGCAACACCAGTACTCATAGTTGTTCACGAACTATGCTTCTTTTATCAGTTACCCACGAACGTCTAAAACTGTGGAACGATATATAGCGCTCGTAAGGTGTTGAGTGGTTTTCTGAACATATGATACAAGTTAGTGTTAGACAGTGTGAGAGCATATTTGTGTTGGTGACAGAACATTACGTAACTTTTGTATCACTTATGTATCCTCAGCTGGCTACAGCGTTGAAGTGGTTATGCTAAGATCCTTAACGGTTCCTGTATTAATATATTCATTGACACAAAGACTTGGATTATTTCATTAATGAAATAATCTTTCCGTATGTAAGTGATTGCACTGTACTGTATAGATTGCGACTTTGTCGTATATTTCTATCTTTCTTATACATAGCCTTTTAATTTTTACTAATTTGTACTATATGTAGTATATACACCTACTGTAAGCGGTTGGGAACAGGAATTATTTTAACTCACTTAAAAAGTGGTTAGAGTGAGGTAATAATTTTGTCCAGTGTCCTATGTCAGTCTTTTTCCTTCCCTATGTCACAAAACATGTTAAACAGTCTTTAGAGTTGAATGATTACAAACATTATATGCCACGTGTTTCTCGTGATGTCAGTCATATTCTCCTACAATAAGACATATAAAATACCGTAACAACAT
The DNA here is from genome assembly GCA_008271625.1 of Lutraria rhynchaena. Taxonomy (NCBI): domain Eukaryota; kingdom Metazoa; phylum Mollusca; class Bivalvia; order Venerida; family Mactridae; genus Lutraria; species Lutraria rhynchaena. Next base: position 188,173 of record VIBL01000067.1, read on the forward strand.
GAACTTGATCGTCGCTTTGTTGCATAATCAAACGCTAATCAAGCATTCGCATTCGTACATGTATGTACACACATGACAATAGGAAACATACATTACACGTCAATTGCATATTGCATACCAACATGCTCACACCATCATAGCGTTATTGACTAAGGCTTTCTGGCCTCACAGTAATTTATTTAACAAGACTTAAAGTATACAAAGGATAGCTTAGTAACAAATATACTACGTTGTATTCAACATTAATACGATATTTCAAATTTTGATTCGGTATAGCAAATATTTTTCACAATGTTATAATTCTATTTCTTGCAAAATTTTATAACCAATACGTTATATTTTAATAACGTCTTTATGAACAGTCAGCCAAACCGGAAGTGAAATGATTTAATTTACGAAAGTATCGTGAACAATACTGGTATTGCTACCTACCAGGACCAACATTACATGGGAAAGTAATTTCTGTTAACTACAGAAATTATATTTTCTGATGCCGATGCCGTTTGCTTTGTAAATGCATGTAAGTAACAATGATACAAATCTTACAGAACTTTTAGGTACGTCGTGTACTCCGAACTTGGGACAGATTTTCCCAGACAGATCGTCACGACGAATGAGCTAGCTATCCAGGTTTTACGAATCCAACATAATTGACCTTATGGCAAGATTTGATTGACAGGTCTAAGCATCCAAATCAGAATCGAGTACTGATAAGCCTCGTCGCAATCAGCCATTTTGTCCGTCGAACTATCGATGCCCGACACAAAGGTATATGCCGATTTGTACTGACAAACACGTTAAAATGGTCAAATGTGCTGTTAATTGCACGACTGTGATGTTATTGCATGTGTACAAACAGTCTGTCTTGTATTAAGCGACCGCCCAAGGGAAAGACCAAAAGTGGTCTCTTAATGAAATGGTCTCTTAATGCAAACCGGAAGTCGACGATAATTAAACTGTGACATATATTTAGGTAAAAGTTGCATTGTTTCATTCCCTTCATGTATAAGTATATTGTTTTTCTGCTGGACATTTTATTTGTGAACAGGTGTTCAAATATGTTACTGATAATAATGTTAATATTGTATTAATAATTCAATGAAAAGATCCAGATTGATTAAAATCATGTATTTTGTGTTGTCGTACTTTTTAACGTTGATCGCATATCATGTGATACCCATCCAGCTTTGTATAGAGCAATTAATGAAATAAATTGCAGTTAATGTAGATGAAGAATTCTTATGAAAAGAGAAAGGATATGTAATGTCTTTAACAAAATGCCAAGCCCGCACTTTTAGAAGAGTTTAGATTACTTTATGTATTAAAGAAAAATGATTTGGCTGAATGTCACAATAGATGCGTCTTCTGCATTATGACTTACATATTGAACGTATTACAATACTTTGACAGGGTATTTGTAAATTGATACTGTCCAGAATGGATTGTGTAACACAACACAAGATGTTAACATAATTTTAATATGTACACGTCGTTGACAGACACGTTCGCTCTTTCAGCGCGCATTTATCCGATTATCACCCAATCATAGCAGAAAAGAATAATAGTCTAAATTGAAACTGAATGAAACACTCCTTCGATTCATTATTATTATTATTATTATTATTATTATTATTATGACGTTATAGCCTGGATGCTGCGGACAAATCGCATACACAACATAAAGTTTGAAAATCAAAGAATATCTTCTATTTTACGAACGTTTCATGGCATGAAATAAAAGTAAATTTTATGTTGATATGGTCCGGGCCCTGTGCGCTAAGAGTGACTTGAAAATAAGATTTTGTGTTTTTACATAGTTCGATTTTACATTCAGGCACAGCGATATTATATCTCAAAGTATTTGAAGCAATGTTTAACTGCGTATATTGTTATATTAGCTTAATTGCACCAGTAAAAGCTCCCATGCAAATTTTATTCGCAATGATTCTTGATTTTTATACATGTATAAGTATTACACCAATTCAGCTTATTCAGAACAAGCTACAACTCAAATATTACATAAATACAGTATAACCCCTGAAAACCGGACCCTTTCTGGACTGATCCAAAAAGTCCGGTTTTCCGAGAATTCCCGTTTTTCAGAGAGCTATTGACTATAAAAGAGATAAAAATGGGACTTGAAAAATCGTCTGATTTTCAGGAAATTCCGGCTTTTAAGGAGTTCGGTTTTCGCCGTTTTACTGTAATTGTAATTATTATCCATAAGCCGTAGCATTTAGTTTTTCATTAAATTCATAATTCAAGAAACTGACGTGTGCACTGATATTGTTTTAGGAAGTAGAACGTATTTATTTCAATTTTGCACGTGACTTCACACTGGTTTCAAACTACCTAAAGTGAATTTAACCATTCAAAATCACAGCTATTGATTAATATGTGTCTGTCAGACCGAACGTTAGCGTATGTATATGCAACATTGAGTAGAAAATGGAGAATTCTTCGAAGAATTTTTCAGTATCTGTCGGCAATGCTTTATTTTGTGAGTCGAAATGCGAATATTACAAAATAAAAACTGTTTCAGTGTAAAAACTTTTTTTCTAGAGAATCACCGAAATTCATTTAATTGGAATACACTGTTCCTCAGCTTGCTTTAAGATAATTCGGAAACGGCCGCTTTTTTTCAGTCCAATGGTGTGAGGAAATACTATCTCATAACATTGACTGATGCTAAGTGCGAACATTTAGAAACACGTTTGATAATATTGTATTGTTATTACGGGAGATAGTTGTTTCGTTCTGTTGTTTTATCTATATTCACACATGTATGTATTTTTATACTATTGTCGTTGATAGAATGAGTTTATAGTGAGTCAGTCAGTAGAGCTCAGACAGTACATTGGTTCACATCGTAAATCAGTATAAATATGAATAGTGTTAAATCATTAATCGTTGATAGAATAAACGTTGGATAAAAGAGTTATAGACATAATGCAACTTGTATAGATACATATAGATATATAATGTAAATAAAGAAATGTAATTATAACGGATTTATAAGTGTTTTATAATGGGCCCAGCAAATTGACAGTTTATAAACTCTCCGGAATATTGTGGTAGCAGAGCGAGGTTTAATAAAATAAGGACATAGTACATAATACTTTAAGAACTACAGCAACAATTATAAAAACTTAATTTATCAGTGGCAATAAATGGATTTTGTGTGATTTTGCTACAAAGAGGTTTAAAAGAATACCTAATTTAAAACTGGATTTATCATACTTGTACAGTATGCTATAAGTTACTCTCACTAGGAGAAAGACTCTCGCATTCCAGAGATAAAGTACTGTTTTTATCTGCAGCAGAAACACTAACTGGTAAAGTTTGATTATTAGGTGTGAAACAAGAGCCTTTGTTTTCCTTCGACAAAGATAACAGGACAATATGGATATAATTTTCAGTACCAAAGACATTGAAGTATCATGTGTCATGTTGTGTTTGTGATGCCTGATAAAAAAGACAGTATGGAAGTGGACCACCGCCAAAATCATTGAACAACATTTTGTGAGCAAATTAATTAGTATATGGACTTGTACATCGATTTGGGACACAAATACTCACATTATACATAATGCATGAATACATAAATAATGACTGACGAAATTAAGAAAGTACATGAAGCTGATAAGAGGATAGTGGAGTTAAAAATGAAGAAGTCCCAATGTAAGGCTGCATTTACAAGAACGAAAAATAAGCTAATAATGCAATTAATGATGAAGAATCAACTAACGAATTATTGGCAAAACTAATCGAAAAATTAGAAATCGTAATGAACGATCAATCTAAAGAAAATGTATGTAAAGAATATGAGCAGCAAGAAAAAGAGATGTTATCTACATTATCTGAAGTTGATGAGATTGAAAATGAATATGACAAAGTAGTGAAACAGTATCATGACTTACAAAGTGAAGAAAAGAGAGAAACACATAATAGTAGCAAAGCTGACCTTGGCAAAGACCTATGGAAGCAATTACATCGGGTGTCGATTCCAACGTTCGATGATGAAACAAAAAATACAAAACATGGAAAAGTGCCTTCATGGCGTGTGTCGACAATGCACCGGCTACAAAAGAATACAAGCTCTTACAACTAAGGCAATGCTTAAAAAGGAACGCACAGAAGGCGATTGATGATTTAGGTCATTCAGCAACAGTGTATGATGCTGCAAAACAACGCTTAGAACGGAAATATGATGGTGAAAGGAGGAGAGTCGGAAAAATACATGGAAGACATTGAACAATTTCAGCAAAGAGTGTTAAAAATGCCAAGAGTTTGGACAAATTCTCAGATTTATTAGAAATAGCCGTAATAAACATTAAAGAGACAGGTTTGGAATCGGAATTAGGTACTGGAATGATGTATCTAGCCTTACAAAAGAAATTACTAGACCAAATGCTGACGAGTTATCATAGATGGACAGTAGAAAATGAGAAGAAAGAATCAGTTAAAACATTAAGAGACCATGTTATTCAGGAAGCTGAATATCATATTGTCGCCCAGGAAACTAAATATGGGATTGGAGCAACGGGAACATCAAAACAATTTAAACAGGGAAATCGCTCATTCCATGCAACCGCAGGACGAGACAGGCCTCCGAGAATTTGTAAGATATGTACCGGAAATCATAATCTATTGGGTGTGATAAGTTTAAAACACTATCGGTTTATGACAGGTGGAATAAGGCTAAAGAGTTGCAACTGTGTTTTGTAAGGCAATCATAGAGGTATCGACTGTAGGCACTTTAGAAAATGTGGCATAAATGGCTGCAAGAAAACGCATGATAAAACTGCTACACGTCAATCAAAAATCAGAGGCAGGGATGTTGAATCCAATGGCCACTCCATATCATCCCAAAAACGTTACAAGCCATATCAATGCTAACAGTTACATTGCACTGAGGACCATCCAAGTAATAATTAATACGAACAACAAAAGTGTAAGGGTGAATGCCATGCTGGATGATGGAAGCACGAAAACATATATCAATGTAGATAGTGCAAGCGAGTTAGGGCTCAAAGGAGAAGTTAAGCAAGTAAGGGTGAATGTTCTTGGTGGACAAGTTAATACGTTTCAAACAATGTCGGTAACCTTTGACGTCCAGAGTATCGATAAAAATGTGTGTTTTGAAGTGAATGCTTTCACAACAAATAGAGCAACAGGGAACATGGAAGTTATTGATTGGAGTAAACAGTCGAACAAATTCTCTCACCTTAGCGGCATTGAATTCCCTACCATTAATTCTTCGCGTAATATTGTTGACATATTAATTGGACTCGATCACCCAGAAATTCACTGGTCAATAAAAGAAGCTTACGGACGGGCCGGAGAACCATATGCCAGATTAGGTCCGCTAGGTTGGACGTGCATCGAGAAACCATTTGACTCGAAAGCAGAAAACCAAGCGTACATGACATACTTCCTGAATGATGATCTAGGAAACATGTCAAAGAACTTCTGGGAGATAGAAAACGTGCCTGTGGATAGTTCTAGAGAATCGTTAATAGCTCCTAAAGACAAACAAGTTCTGGTCGAGACAGAGAGATGGATGAGGTGTAAAAATGGTCGGTACGAAGTTAGAATACCGTGGATCACTAAGCCATCAGCGAATAGCTACGACATGGCGAAAAGTAGACTTGAAAATACAGAAAAGAAATTGAATAAAACGCCAGAAGTTCAAGGGATATACAATGAAACAATCAAAAAATACGAAGAGAAAGGTTACATAAGAAAAGTGAAATCCGAAAGAAGAGAAATATGCCAACGGTGGTATTTGCCTCACTTTCCGGTCGTGCGATTGAATAAAGATGCGACAAAGGCTTGGATAGTATTCGACGCATCGGCAAAATGTGAAAATGAAAGTCTGAATGACTGTATAAGTGAGGGTGCTGAACTTCAAAATGAACTTATTGACGTTCTGCTTCGCTTCAGAAAACACCCAGTGGCAATCGTGTGCGACATTAGTGAAATGTACCTACAAATCGGGTTAAAACCGAAAGATCGACCATATCGGTTTTCTTTGGAACTATACAGCGAATCCGCCAGATGTATATGAGTTCAATAGTGTCGTTTTCTGTGTGAATGCTTCACCATTCCTTGCAATGTTAGTTTCGATGAAGAATGCGGAAAACATAAGTCCGACTATCCACTAGCTGCAGAAACAGTTCTAAAATCGACATACATGGACGACAGCATGGATTCAGTACTGAATGATGAAATGGGAATCCAGTTGTATTTGAATTATCAGCTCTTTGGAAGAAAGCGGGAATGTTTGCGAAAAAATGGTTGTCCAATTCGACAAAAGTGCTTCAATCGGTACCAGAAGAAGATCGGACAACTGAAATAGACCTAGAATCGGGATCACTGCCAACAAAGAAAACTTTTTATGTTTTCTTTATGGCAAGCAGTAGTGGATAAATTAACTTTCAAATCCAACACCGAGGTATACAGTGAAAAGTTCACAAAACGATTCGTGTTAAAAGTCATAGCTAGACTATTTGATCCATTAGGATTACTGTCGCCTTTCATAGTACAAGGGAAAATACTGATGCAGAAGTTATGGTGTGATGGCTACCATTGGGATGATACCATGTGCTAAAACCTGAGAACTGAAATTGAACTGCGGTTTCATGGTTTATATGAACTGAATGATATTGAAGTTGAGAGATCGTTGCATTTCAGTGAAGACGTGCAGTCTTCCATTGCACACATGTTTGTTGATGCCTCAGAGCTCGCATACGCCGGGACAATATTCGTAAGACATGAAATGAAGGATTCAAGTATCGATGTTCGCTTGGTGTGTTCGAAAACCAAGGTAGCGCCGCTGAAAGCAACAAGTATTCCACGTTTAGAACTGATGGCAGCAGTATTGGATGTGCGATTAGCGCACAATGTAATTCCAACACTTCAAATGAAAATGTGTAATGTTGTTTTCTTGTCTGACAGTATGAACGTGCTTTGGTGGATTCATATAGAAAGTCGTATTTTTAAACCGTTTGTAGCTAATCGTATCAGCGAAATTCATGACAAGAGTGTGCCAAACCAATGGAGATACGTGCCATCGAGACAGATTCCAGCAGATATAGCATCTCGGGGAATGACTGCTAGTGAACTAGCGAAATCTGAAATGTGGTGGAAAGGACCAACGTTTCTTAGGAGGGAACCAGAAAATTGGCCTAAGAACGATATAGAGAAGCGGAAGGAAAGCGAAGCTGAAATACGTCGACAAAAACTACAACAGAGTGATACGAGTACATTCCTTATTGTTACCGATGTAAGTAAGGAAGTTATAGACATAGGAAAATACTCAAGCTGGTACAAAATGGTTCGTGTGTTAGCTTGGATACTGCGCTTCATATCGAATATTTCAAGTACAAGTTACAAGCGTAGACAGGGTGAATTAAAAGCAGATGAAATAAAAGATTCACAGATAGTGTTAATGAGAAGAGCCCAACATGAGGGTTTTCCTGAAGAGTTTGAGTGCATTTCAAAGAAAGTCCCATTACAAAAAAAACTGCAAAATGATACAACTTAATCCATAGCTAGATGAGGAAGGATTATTACGTTGTGACACTAGACTGAATTTTTCAAAATATCACATGACGCAAGATTCCTAATTCTTACCACCCAAAAACCGAATAACAAAGTTAATAGTAAAACGCAATTATGACTTGAATAATCATGGTGGTGCCAATCAAGTCATGTCATCATTGTCGACTAGGTTTTGGATCGAGGCAGCTCGCGAAGAAATTCGTGGCTGGGAAAAAGAGTGTAGTTACTGCAAACTCAATAAAAGCAAATTGGCAACACAGATAATGGCACCGTTACCAGACATTCGCCTAGACATACCAATGAGAGCCTTCTCGCACACAGCTGTGGATTACGCTGGACCATATATCATAATACAGCGTCGTGGTAAACGTCGTGAAAAGCGATAGTTATGTTTGTTCACGTGTTTGGCGAGCAGGGCAGTACATTTAGAAATGGCGTATGGCCTAGACACAAGTTCATTCTTAAACGCATTTTATCGTTTCACAAGTCGACGAGGTGTACCAGTAAAGATGAATTCGGACAATGGTACAAATTTCCAAGGTGCAGATCGAGAATTAAAAGAACTTGTAAACAATCTAGACACTGATCAAATACAGAGACAATCTTCTGACAAGAAAATTCAGTGGGAATTCAATCCTCCAAGTGCCCCACATTTTGGCGGAGTACACGAAGCAATGATAAAATCTGCAATTAATACGATACTTGGAAACGCAGACGTTACGAATGAAGAACTTTCAACTGCGTTTGTTGGTGCGGAAGGACCATTGAACAGTAGACCCTTAACATACCAGTCAGCAAACCTAAATGATGACGTTGTGTTAACTCCAAATCACTTTCTCCACGGACAGCTAGGTGGACAGTTCGTTCCAAATACAATAGATTCTACACCGTTTGACCCTAGGAAAAGATGGAGACACGTCCAAAAACTGGTGAAACATGTTTGGCGTCGTTGGTTGAGAGAATTCGTGCCAACGCTGAGTGCAAGAAAAAAAGTTGTTCAAACCTGAGTGCGATTTCATATCAGGTGACGTCGTGATTGTTATTGATTCAGGATCACCAAGAGGACAATGGCCTCATGGCCGAGTCGAAGAAGCATTTTCAGGAAAAGATGAACATGTTAGTGTAGTTAATGTAAGAGTTGGTTCAAATGTGATGAAAAGACCGATCTCAAGGTTGTGCTTCCTAGAGCACTGTGCTTTGTAAGCTACACATGCATTCACATGAACAGGAAAATGTTTAAAGTAAAATAATATGTGGAAAATACAATAAATACAAAATAGTTTATGGGGCATAATAATTCCCAATCTATATATGAAATAGTGTTATTGTGAAGACATATACATGTATGAAATGAGTTGTTTTATTTATGTGTACCATTACATTTATCTACTCATAATATTGACATAAATGTTTTACTTTAGAGCTTAGTATATGCTAAATATGTTATTCTATTGTTATGCATATTGTTTTTTATTGGACATCGACATTTTCGAAGAAACATGAAATGGTATTTGATTGCATTCGTTACGATAGAACTGTAATTAAAATAAATAGTGAAAAAAAGGAGGAATTGTTTCTTTATGAACAACGTTATAGACATACTGCAAACAAATACTTCATTGTAAAAACTATGTTTTTCCAAAGAGGGGGATATGCGCGGGAGATATCGCTTCATTCTGTTGTTTTATCTATATTCACATATGTATGTATTTTTTATACTATTGTCGTTGATAGAATGAGTTTATAGTGAGTCAGTCAGTAGAGCTCAGACAGTACATTGGTTCACATCGTAAATCAGTATAAATATGAATAGTATTAAATCATTAATCGTTGATAGAATAAACGTTGGATAAAGGAGTTATAGACGTAATGCAACTTGTATGGATACATATAGATATATAGTGTAAATAAAGAAATGTAATTATAACGGATTTATAGTGTTTTATAATGGGCCTAGCAAATTGACAGCTTATAAACACTCCAGAACAATCATATCAGTGAAATAATGTCGAGGAAAGCTGTCTTGTCAGCGTATGAAGTTAGATGGTTCTACCCAGGGTACGCATAGGGTCGTCATCCCTTGTTAAAGTTTGAAAAGTCGTAAAATGACCCTGGCAGTTGATAGAACGTTAAATCCCAGTGAAAAAAAAAGAAAAGTGAAACAATGTAAGCATAATGAATGGCATCATATTTCTATGATGAACCTGAGGTCACACTGTTGTCATTACCTTAGGGTTTAATGTATAAAATGTGTAGCAATAACCACATGATTTATAAGCTCAGGCGCGTTTGTTTTTGTAAAACAACCAGCAATTACACGAATAAATGTGTGTGAGCGTGCTTTTCAACTTAGATCGTGCATTTTGTAATTATTTAGCTTTTGACTGATTGTTATACAGAGCCTCGACATTTTATTATACCCCCACACAACAAAGTTGTAAGGAGGTATACTGGAATCAGGTTGTCCGTCCGTCTGTCCGTCCTTCCGTGTGCAGACAAAATCTAGTGTGCGCTTCTACTCTTACACTGCGCGTTTTTATGGAGGCGTATAATTTTATACGATATCAGTTTTTTAAATTTGTTCAGATAATTTTAGTGCGAGATAGCTTAATGTAATTGATAATCATGTTTAGGTTGTGATGTACATGTTACATAATGATACAGACTCATTGCATGATCATTACTACTGTTTGGTACTAGTTATTGTTTCTCCCATCTGGTCATAAATTATTATTATTTGTTCTACCTTCGCTTAATATCTTTCAACGAAGTTATTCACTGTATTGTACACATATTACGACTTGACTCATATTCATGTACAGTCTTGAAAAAGAATTAATTGATTTTTTTTTCACTTTGTTCAGATTTTATGAGTCTGTTATGATTTTCACCAGTTGTTTGGTTTTAGACTTGTGGCTGAATTCGAAGATCGTAAAATGTAGAATATGTACATCGCATTACATACGTACTATATATATAACATAATATACGTTTCTTGTTTAGAATAGAATCTAAATCGTTGCACAACCATGTATTTTTAACTGAACCAGCCTTTAACATAAAGTGTAGCAGAAGACTAAATAAAATAAAACTTACTGTGGGAATCTTCGCTTGAAATTTATATCTTGACACTTTATCGGCGTTCTTTTCACCTTTACAATACCTATAATGTTTCATTATGTGTACTGTACGTTCTTGTGATGGCATGAAATTCGAGTTATTATTTTCTGAAAAAGTATCACACATTCTTTCATTTTCTAGAGACCAAAAAGGTCATACTCTTCTATGAAAATTTGACAAAAAATGTCGATTTTCCTCCATATGTGGAGAAGTTGCCGGCTCCTTGTTAGTATATAGTCCAGGAAAACTGGTTAGGTGAACCGATCGCCGTATATAACTGAAATATTGTTGAAAAACTGCGATAAACCCCGGTGACAATATGTCACATAAAAACAAACAAAACAATAAACACCAAAATACATTAGGGTACGCATAATTTTATTCCTATGGCCTACAATAAGACTTGAATGTGAATAAAGATAAATGTTAACTATAGAACATTAATGAAAAAAACTACTTGTGTCGGTAAAAGATACTATAATACATTCCTCTACCTGTTGTTTTAAGGTGTATTTAGTATGATAATTCTGATCAATTTGGTGTTGCGAGGTTGCGTTCGACTAAACGAAATTGACGAATTTTCGGAGGAAAAAGATTAAATATCTGCTTCATTGTTTTGAATTGGACAAAGTGCTTACTGGTTATGTGTAGTACAATGTATTAGCTATCTATAGACACCAGTTATTGGAAATTTGAGGGATTTACTGTGTTGACTATGGTGTTGGCTCTGTACCTAACTCAGTGAACTGGGTTGTAGAACAACGGAGCGATCCAGTCATCAAATGAGTAATTGAGTTACTTGATGCTGGACATCGCCTTACTTAGAGGCAGAAAGCCAGGCAGCCAGAACCAGTCAGGAAATTTCTTAGAGAGTGGCCAAACTATACCTTTAAGAACGGTGTGTTATATAAGGGCTTATAAGTGGGTATCCTGTGGAGCAACTTGTGCTCCCTGAAACCTATCGAGAGCTTGTTTTTACAGCTCTCTCCATAATGATGCAGGCCACCAGGGGGCAGAGATCGAACCACATCTGTCCTTAAGTCAAGGTTCTATTGGCCTCAACTGGAGCAGTTTGTCCAACATCATGTAGCCAACTGTCCTTGGTGTATTCGTAAGAAGACTCAAGACAACAAAGCCGCGAAACTGGTTAGTGTATCCATCAGTTACCCAATGGAGTTGGTGTGCATGGACTTCCTGACACTAGAAATGTCAAAAGGGGGCTTTGAGAACATACTACTAATAACGGATCATTTCACCCGTTTTTCTCAAGCCCTACCATCAAAAAACAGCGCACACCACCGCCAAATGTTTGTTTGAGTCATTCATTTGTCATTAAGTAGACTCCACAGTGATCAGGGGAGGAACTTTGAAAGTCAGGTAGTCAAGGAATTGTGCAAACTGGCAAACGTGGATAAGACCAGAACAACCCTCTACCATCCCCAGTGTAATGGTCAGCCTGAAAGGTTCAATCAAACCCTATTGAATATGTTAGGGACCTTGGAGGATGACCAAAAAGCCGACTGGAAAGCTCACGTTCCAACAATGATCCATGCATACAATTCCACCAGGCATGACACTACAGATTTTACACCTCATTATCTAATGTTTGGACGTTATCCACGTTTGGCAGTTGATGCTTTCCTGGGAATTGAGCCAGCTTGTCGGGACGAAAATTTCCTCATAGAGGGGGGATATGTCGCAGGGTAGATTGATTGTTTGTTATGTCTGTACTTGTCATATGTATTACTGTTTTGTCAATTGTGCATGTCTGTGTGTTACCTATAGTCACCCCTCTGCTCCCCATAACTCATCATTCATGTCTCCTGTCGCCCCACACTGGCCACCAATGTCGTAGACTGGTTCTACACCATTTGGAAAACGGATGTAACTAGGGTAAAAGGCCTGCAAAGGCACAAACGCAGAAAATAAGAAAGCACAACTCAATAGAATGGAAAGCGTGTTCTAACTGACTAGCGTGTGAGCAGTAGTGCGCAAGCGGAACATACGTATGCTAAATTCCGGTATGTGCAGGGGCGGCAAAACTAGTACTTGAATCTTGAAATGTGTCCTTTTTTTCATACCCAAGAAAGTAGAACGGTTACTATAGTTGTAAGATCTGTTTGGTTTCTTATTATTCCCATGTGTGTGATCGTCAATCATGAAAATAACCTTTGCACACAAAGATCAAGAAGCAATTCAGCAGCCATGATCAAACACCACTCGGAAATGTTTGTCACTACTGATGATTTTACATTCAAGTAGTAATCCTTACTGAAATATAGCCTTGATAAGCATTTATTTTATTAAAGAAATTGTACTTTAGGTGATTATTTGAAAGAATTAAAACTTTCATATAACAGTGACATGATTATTGTTAAAGATACTAGTATACAATGTATCAGATATTGGGGCATTTAAAGTTATAATGAAGAGCTTATCATAATAAACCTGCCATTTTTGCCCATTACCTGCCCTAAATTTAACCGAGGCACGCGTCTCGGTGTGCCTTAGAGTAGCTAAGGCGGTGATGAGTATTCAAAATGAACGAGGGGATACTTACTAACCGTACAACATCGGTACTTGACTTGAATCGGTATTTGAGTTGTGTTCTATTCTGTCACCCCACCTCCCATGAAAATAGAACGTTTGCTATGGTCGTAAGATTTATTTGGTTTTGTATTATTTCCATGCCTGTGATTATCAAAAATATAAGAAATTCGTGCACAAAAAATCGATCAAGAAACATTTCAGCAGCCATGATCAAACACCAATAAGAAAAGTTTGTCACTACTGATAACTTTACATTCAAGTAATAAATCTTACTCAAATGCAGCCTTGATTAGCAGTTATTTCATAAATGGAATTGTATTTTAGGTGATTATTTGAACGAATAAAAACTTCCATTCACCAGTGACATGATTAGTTTTTAAATACATATTCAGGTCAATTATGCTGTCTGAATAATGTATCAATAATATCATTATTCTCTGATCATTATTAACTTTGTACATTAACGGACAAGATATAAGATTTGAGCTAAGAGATCTGATCTGTTCCGTTCCGTGCCGTTCCGTTCTGTTTTGTTCTGTTTATGCATCTTTATTGATTGTTCTCGTGTAAATCATTGACTATCAAGTATTTATAATTTATGATTGTTGTATACATTGTCTTTTAGATGTTAACACAAGGGAGGATACGATATACAGTTAATGATAAATTGTATTTTTAATTTTTAGAGTTAACTTATTTCAATTAACAGTATACGCAAATATTTGAGACTTCTTACAACATTGAATGTTGAACAAAACGCCATTTGTCGCCTTTAATAATCTTTTGTTAAAATTGAACGTAATTATCGAACTCACCTTTTCTCGTACATTTGTATTTACGTGAATACCTGGTGCGACAAACAAACTCACTTTTTGCTCGTGTCAGTTAAAGGATTTCAATGATTTCGTGACGCACATTGGTATGTATGTTGTCATTGAGATAATTTGAGTTAAAGCTATTTTTTCAATTTCATGACATTCAATAATACATCAATTATCATACTTTAATCCAGCCATTGTTAATATGTATAATTTAATATTTGAGTTCACTTTCTTTTTCGAGTTACATGAATTTCCATGATTGCATGACGCACATTGGTCTGTATGACGTCAATGCAGGTGATCTTGGTCACGAGTAGTATTAACTATACAAACATAGCTTTGTAGTACATTTGAATGGACTATTTTATACGCTAAATCATCAATTGTTCGTCGATTACCGCCTCCTGTAATCTCTCTGTGTCTCTTAATCTTTATAAGCATTCTATGCAGTAATTGTGTTATAATATACCCAAATTATTGAATAATTATTTTATAAGAAATTAACAAATTTCGAATTATTGATACAATTACTTAAACGCAATTTATTGCCCTTTATTTTGTAAAAGTTAACTATTTTGTACTCAGTATATCATTAATATCATTAATCATTCCGTCTGACTCCGTTATGACATTTAAAAAACACATTAAATAAAAGTCATATTTAAAATGTATCAATATGTGTAAGATAAATTATTGATATTACACGGTTCTATCATATTATATTTACAGTTTAGCATGAAACACCATTCATGCACTCAATTGTACCAAATCCCAGATTGTTGCGTCAATAAAGCTACTGGAGTTATCTCCCTTTACTCACATGGTCCTTTACAAGTTAGCAGGTATTCTAGTTGCCCAAACTCATTTTTGCGATATTGCGTTAGAATTTATTACGAAAGAACCCTGCTTCAAAAGCTGTGAAATATTTCACAAAATTAAATTAGTGAAAAAAATAGCTTAATGTCGTACCAGTAGCCAGCGTCTTTTAAAATAGCGACTTTTCTAGCTTTAATGGTGCAAGAAGACCCAAGGCGTACAGCTGTGCAAAACCACCGACCTCCCGTAAGCTAGCTTGCCAGCTTCTTCACATGTGTCTATTCCCGGGCAGAATTCGAACTCACAGCGGCTAGGGGTTGTTATTACTTCCTGGTAATAATGATGATCGTCATTTAATGATAATGGCCATGATGATGATGATGATGATGATGACAATGATGATGATGATTGCATTAATTAAGATCGTAGTGATGAGCGTGATTATGAAGATGCTGCCTCAGATGATATCCGTAATCATAGTTATAATGGTCGTGATAATGATGATGATGATAAAAAAACGATGGTCGACATGATGATAATGATATTTGTGGTGGCCATGATGATGATAATGATGATGATGGTGATGGTTTTTCATGTCGCTGTTCATCGTGATGACGATGACCGTCATAATGATTGCTATAATTACTAATTAGAAATATCGAGATGATAATGATTAATTGATGATGATGATTGCGATGATGTTTGTGAATATTTTATAATTTGAAGTTCCATAATTTTACATCAAAACGTATTTGATATATACGTTTAAAGTTTTAACTGTGAAATTGATCAGATGAATATAACACGTAAGGCAGATGTCATTTTTACGGTCGAGTATGTTACACACGTGTTACATATTCGATTTGTGACATATGAGACTCAACAAGGCTATCTATAATAATTCATAAATAACTTAAAAATCTTCTTTTTTAAGCTATATTTTCAGACTATAAACATCATTATTGTTATATTGAGGATTACTCGACAGATAAACTATGATAGATAGGTCGAAAAACTACAAAAATAAATCATACGTCTATAGTGTATTCATTCTAATTGAAGTTACAACTTTAAATTACAGATTTCCAGCGTTATTCATTCAGGCTGGACTTGAAATCTTCTTCGATTGTGTTCTGTTATGTTCTGTTTCTATGAAATTGTTATGTTGATGAGAAATCCATTTGTGCAGTAACATTATTGTGAATGCTAATTTCTTCAAAGATAGGTACATTCATCATTTAACATTCTTCTTTGCGCGAACACATGGATTATACTAATCTTACATTTTTTGGGGATTTGTATAAATGTAGTTAGTCTATAGTCTTCTCTGCTGGTATTTCCTAAATATGGTGAGATTATTTCATTGCAATTATAGATGACAATAAGACACCAATAACCTCCAGCGGGTGAAAACAAACGAAATAAAACACTTTATCGCTTAATTAAAGTGATTGTAAGTTTGCTTATCAAACTGATGCATGCTATTTTGATGGTCCGTCGTTGAAAATCAAACATTCTTTTTGTTTTTATTTTGTGAAACTTATTTGAAATTGTTTATTTTGTCCTTTATGTGAAAAGTTGTCAAGGGTCGGAAAATTACTGGTGTTTGACCTTTTTTAAAGCTGGGGCGCAGAGACACAGGTCCTTTGGTGGGTATAGAGTATAGAACTCATAGGGTGCCGGGGTTGGTATTTATAGACTTTTAGAGAGATCCCTGGTACAGTGGAAACCCTCTAAACCGGTTTCCCCTCTAAATCGGCCAGATGTTCTGGTATCGGCCTTATTACTATATAATTCATCTCTGTGGTTTCCTCACTATTCCGTAAACTGACCAAGATTTCGTACAAAAAGCAGCCGATTCATTCAAAAGTTCCCTTCTAGACTAGTCAACATTTTTACTATGCCTCAAAGTGTTTATCACGCCATTGTTATTCTCACATTTACATCTTTTGTTACAGTCAAATGAGATATCACAGTTTTATAATATTACATCAAACAATTGTTTTATTACTCATTTTATGATTGGTCCATCTAAAATTAATCACGTAAGCGATGGTTCTTAGAGGACACTTCTTCATTTAACTTTCAATTTCGAAACATTATTCTGTATTACAAACTTGGTTATATAATTACACCGAAAACAGATGTGAACATTATACTACTCACAAATTATGCATACGTAACATTGTATTGTAGTTCACATTGATACATAAAATCATAAGGTAGCGGCCGTGGTCCAGTGGTTAGTGCGCTGGACTTGTAACCCGGAGATCCGGGTTCGAATCCCGGTCGCGGCAGGTCATACCTTTCCATGAAAATTTGACAATAATGTCGATTTTCCTCCCCATGTGGAGAAGTTGCCGGCTCCTTGTGGAAAGGTAAGTTAGTACTGGTTAGTATATAGTCCAGGAAAACTGGTTAGATGAACCGGTCACCGTATATAACTGAAAAATTGTTGAAAACGGCGTTACACCCCGGTGACAATAAGTCACACAAAAACCAAAACAAAACAAAGAAAACATGCTTTAGATTCAAATTAAAACAGGACAATTTCTCAGCGCAGGTTTTGGGGTTATTTTCCGTTGTATATGCAAATAAGCGTTTAATATACTGGCCGTCATAAGAAAGTAGCCAGTAAGTGATGTTGGTATAAAATAGACAAAGCGCAAGTAATCGAAATGATTTTAATTCTGGAAATAGCTGAGACATTTCATACGGTTTATTGTTATCCATTATTGACCATAAACTTGCTGCATACCATTAGAATTTCAAGGTCTGTATATTACGCCAAAATAGAAGAATTTTTATGATGGTTACTTTCTTATGACGGCCAGTATACATATACTACTCAAAATTTACTAAGGATCACTTTTTTACAGTGGGTTACTTTTGTGTATTTGTAATACATATGAAAATTGATTAAAAGAAATTAAATATAATTAGTTCGGAATTAATTTTTATGAAAATAATGACGATAGAAGTGCTCCTTGACGTGTGCCTGTTGCGGAAAGAGTGTGGTGGATGAAAATCAACATTTTGGAGATCACATAGTGAAATTTAAAAAATCTTGCAAATCAGGAAATGGATGGTGTAGGGTATTTAATACCGAGTATGGTGTCCGCGGGCATTAATTACGGCCTGGCATCGCCGCTGCATGCTGCTGATGAGCCTGCAGACGTTATGATGAGGAATCTGGGCCCATTCCTCTACGAGTGCGCATGTCTTAGCTCCTGAATTGTTGTTGGTTGGACGTGGCGTGAATCAATGGCTTTCTGCAGCATATCCCAAGCATGCTTAATTGGATTTAAATCCGGGGACCTCGCTGGTCAATCCATGCGGACTATAGTTGCCTCCTCGGTTTGTGATGTGGGCTCTATGTGCGTTATCATCCATAAGAATGAAATTAGGGCCGACTGCGCCAGCGTACGTGCGTACATGGACGTCTAAGATTTCATTGACGTACCTTACTGCCGTCAGTGTACCGTTTTCAATGATGTGTAGGTCCGTTTTCCCCTGAGAGCTTATTCCCGCCCTCACCATGACTGAAACCCCACTAAAAAAACGGTCGTGTTCTGCAACGCATGCTGGAGCTAAGCGTTCATTTGGACTTCTCCAAACACTAGCCCGTCTGTCCGTGAAGTCCACACAAAACCTTGACTCATCAGTGAAGTAGACCGGGGTCCAATCATTAACTGTCCATGTGACAAGAGTCTGCGCCTATTGCAAACGCTCTTGAATATGGCGTTCTGTCAATGGAATGCAAATTGCTGGCCTCCGTAACCTCATCCCAGCATCATGCAACCTGTTTCTAACTGTTTTTGTGCTCACACGCACACCAGTTGCATTCTGGAAGTCGTTACGTAAGGTCGTAGCGTTCGAGAACCGTGGGCGCCTGGCCTGAAGGACAATAAATCGGTCCCGGACTGGAGTCGTTGAACGTTCCCTACCTCCGGCGTGGCCCTGCAAGACATTGCCAGTCGTTTGGAATCGGTTCCACATCCTGGCGACAACGCTCTGGGATACCCCATGGACATTGGCAACGTGCCTTTGTGAACGGCCTGCCTCCAACATTCCAATACCCCTGTTCATCTCATCTTCACTAAGACGACGTCTAACCTGTTGATTTGCCATAGTTTGCTAATTTCGAACACAGTTTTACAATAAAACAAGAGAAGTCTTGCTGTTTGTACACGTTTAAGTGAAAGCACATGGCTATAAAACACCAAATTTCCATGGGTATGCTTTTCCATGTGCTTATCATGCAAGGTGTACATGACAAATCGATAACTTAAGTACATAATTATGAGGTCCCCGTACAGGTGTATCGTTAGCGGAAATATGATTTTAATATGATGATAATAGGACTGAAATATGCAATGTCAAAATGGTGATCCTTAGCAAATTTTGAGTAGTATATAATGAGTGGTGTTATCATAATGATTTAAACAGTTTATAAAAAGTAAATATTACGACTACCTTGTTATAACGACCACTTATTTGCGGACCGGCTTTCAATAACTCCCCCTATAGTTTATCTTGATAATGAGACCAACTTATTATAACGACCGATTTTCGGGTCCTGGACGTGGTCTATACTGTATACACTTCATAGACCGTTTGTAACTAGACTTAAATGAAACATAGCGTATTTGTTTGCATGAACTTTTATGTTATCACAATTATTTGTTTAGAAATTGATTTATATCAACTTGTACCTGTCGTCTGCAACTAAACAGCAACAAATTAACCCTGTGAATAGTCAATTTACTCAACAATTTTTATTGTTAATACTTATCTCCATTATTTATTCAATACAGAGTTTAAATGTTTAGATTTTGATAATACAATGTATAGTGGAAACCATCTAAACCGGTTCCTTTATAAACTGGTTTCCCCTCTAAATCAGTCGAATGTTCTGGTCCCGATTTCATTACTATTAAATAAAAAATCCCCCGCTAAACTGGCATCCCCTCTAAACCGGCCAAATGACCTAGTTTCGGGCTCGACGAGGGATTTCATTGCATTAATATACATTGGAATATTGTATTTGGATATAAAATATCCCCCGCTAAACCGGCCAAATGACCTAGTTTCGGGCTCGACTGGTCTAGAGGGATTTCATTGTATTAATATACATTGGAATATTGTATTTGGATATAACTGGGGCGAATGTGGCATAACTGATGTAAAAATGAACCAGACCCTAAAAGATAATCGACAATCAAAAAATGACTAAATTAGCGATATGAATAATGATCACTTATATACCTTGTACGCAGAACTTTAAATCACATTTAAGATGATGAAAAATAAAACGTAATCATGTTAGGTATCTCTGTTAGAAAAGACTTGAATCAATTAAAATTTCAATTTTATTTCGTCTGCTACGGACCAAATTTTACACACTCTGTAATCTTTGAAGCAAATCCCACACTTCAAACCTAGCACAGAGAAATGCACCCCGTTTCTTTCGTGTTTTCAGTGATAATTCAAATTCACCCAAATTACGGTTTTTACGATATAGTAAACCCGTACACAACACAGTGTTCATACACAATCCAATATAAAGGGTTAAAATCAAATATTTTTTCTTATTATTAAATAACGATTTGGTAAATTATGTTCTTAATTCTGAAACGCACAAGCTGAAATATTCAACAACTTCAAAATTCAAACGGACTTAAATACAGAGTCTGGAAATACTGAGAAAGCAAACTTAAATAATGGTGTATGTTATTCATAATTATGGATATAAAACATTCGAGTGGGTATGTCTTTTGTATTTAATGATTACGCGTGTTCTACGATTTGAAAAATCTTGCTAATTTGAGCTCAGAGTAAAATTATTCTGCGGAAAAGTGTATCATAAAAAACGGAAATATTCTAACATTGGGGTGAGATAAGTTGGTTTAAATCTAATGAATAGAAATCTAATGCTATGTTGGTGATATCATCTAGAAAGGTTGAAAATATACGTTTATTCGTATCTCAATAACCCACTAAGAATCATTCTGTCCTGAAGTATCCCCTGAAAACCAAAACCTCTAAAGAGATGATTGTATTTCAGCGTTTTGTCTCACTCACCATAAGCTAACATTATTTCACCAGCCTAAAATGTTGTTTAATGCTCAAAGCTTAAGATCACCAGGCTTTCGTATATATTTTTATCTATATTAGTATTTAATTCAAATTATAATTGTTAAGTAAATACGTAATTCACTGATTCATTAAGGATTTTCAACTTACAGTTAACCGGTATACATATATGCATGAATAAATGATGACAACGTAGCGACAGTAGTAGTTTTTTATCAGTTCACAACATCTGAAACTATTGATAAATCCACTACTAAATTTACTTGTCATGAAAGAAAGATATTAAGAATCTAGCGTCATTTTATCCTATTCTGATCTGATTGATGTATGGAAAAGTAACACCGAAATTGTTTTCCTGTCTCAAGATTGACCAAAGCCTTTGTTGCCTTAAGATGTAGGCCGAGTTTTCTCCACGGTAATAAAGCAAAAATACCTAACCGTTAGTTTAACTTTACATTACGGACACGACTTTACTATGTTTAATCAAACGGGCCAGTGTAAAAGCATTTGAGTGATGATCCATAAAATGCGAATTTCGACAAAGTTAGATGTTTCCATGAAAACAAGGAAAAACAGACAGAATACACAATGAAACGCTGTCTTATTGAATGTGCACACGTGTAATTATTACATGTTTTTGTGAAAACGACATAAAACTAATAAAAAAATACTGACTTTCCTGCTCAATTAGTTTCTGTATAAGTATTGTTCAATTGTTGATGTTTATTTGTTAGTCTTAATGCTTTCTTAATATAGAAAGACGTTATATTAATTACATAATCATTTGAAATGAAAACATAGCTTGGCTTTCTGTAACATCTCTTCAATATTTCAGTATTATACAATGATTTTAGCAAGACTAATCCACCAATATGTATTAATTGTATTGATAGTAAATTAAACCTGCTTAACTATTGTTTTAGTTTATCATGTAATGTATGCGTATTAAATTGAATTTCCGAATTTCGTCTGATAAACTATTCTCAGCTCAACGAGAGAAAAGTTTCCATTTTGTAACTTTCGCCCTACTGAAACTTTAGCAGATTTTAAGTGTTTAAGACCCTGAAGAATTCTGAGTCTTCTGTTTAAATGTACATTGTCTTCTTTCGTTTAAAATACGCCTCTGATCCGAAGGTCCTGAGTTCAAATCCCAGCTTCGACGGGTTTCGTTCATGAATTTCGCAACCCCATTTTTTTGGACGCTGTACTGGTGTAGTGTCCAGGAAGCGGACTCAAGCGTGATTAATATATGCATTTTTTTTTGTTTCGCATTCGTGCTAAATTAAATTAGTAGTTTTAAACTAAGCCTCTGAAAAATATTAGTATTCTATCTAAATATAGTGTCTACTTTCGTTTTGAAATTACATCTACATCAAAATCAGCCTTTGTTAAAAGTATTCATTTTTTGTGGATATTTGACAGTCAAAAAACTTCCAGCGAAATAGAAAACAAGAATAATCTTGAAAAAGATAAGTGCCGAATGTATTAATTGCAATTCTGTTATAAGAACCTGGAAAATAATTCAGCTTATCTGTATGAGATAATAGGAGAACATTTTCAAACCAAATAGTTAATTTAACCCAAGGTTGAATTTAATCATTTTGGTTTACTAACCATTGAAAAAGTCATTTATACATTTAAAAAGGGCTGTCATTTTGGTACTGGTTACCGTTTATGTTAAGATTTAACCAGCATCTTGGGTTAGATTTATTTCAGCTTTAACAAAAAACAACATTTGGTTAAATTTAAACAAAATTTTCTACAACAGCTAACTGAACATTTAACCCAAATTTTAACCAAAACTCTGATTTAACCCAGTGGTTAAAGTTAACCAATGTTTATACAATTGGGCGTGGATCGGTATATTTCTTAACTGTTTATGTTAATTTCTACTGAATGACACTCACTCGAGCATCTTCATTACTGATGTATTGTATTCAAATCTACACACACTTGTACGGAGATAGGACAAAATTGCCTAGAATTCGCCATTGGGTAACCTTCACAAGCATGAAGAATCTTTAAAAAAGATAAATGCACTGTTTTCAAAAGTATTTTTGCGCATACAAATCCGAAGAGATTTGTAGTAGTCTGTGATAAGACTGTTTTATTTTCAGCGAATTAAGACGTCTTTTGCATACAAGCGTTGCATTTTTATCAAAAATTAATTGGAAATGAGAAATAACTACACACTCAATTTTATATATTAATATTAAAGTTAACGATACTTGCAAAATCATTCCAATATTTTCCTCCTGGCAACAGCGTCATCACAATGCAGACATTATCCTGGCAACACAAACGTTCTTATAACACCTTCGGCGAAAAAGATATGTAGACATCTAAAATACGTCCCATTACCCATTTACTTGTGCACGTTCTATAATGTCTGGTCAGCAGACTAGTTTCTCCACATTAATCATTCAGATGAGGGACACAAGGGAGTACTGCATCCATCTTCACAGACGTATCTAAATGCCGTACAATCCATTACGAGCGCCGTAATTTGAATACATTTTTCATACCTAAGAGTTTCAAACAAAACCGTCGATTCTTAGCTATATGCCATAAGACCCTTGAAATACCCTTCTTGTCTCCATCTCATGGAAAATGTGCGGATACAATAATAATTATGGTGACAGTAGAATATGAATCTAGCGGAATATTGCATCGATCTTTTCATATCTAAAGTAAAAGCAAATACGGTCTATTTAGATCACTTTTCATCTTGTTTGATCGGTTTTGTTTATACTCTAATAATTATGAATCTGATATGATTCTAGTATAACGTGGGAATCTTTCTCTATGGTTTGTATTGCCATACGTACAATAAACATTTGGGGGTTCTATTATTTGTTATTTTTTAAGTTTGTAATAAATATATATATATGTAGTAAAATAAATCACTATATTTCAGGATCAACATAAAGTATTACATATTTAGTGACTGGCGACTACTTCATTAATAATACAGAATTACACATGACTCAAGTGGAACCATAATGACTGCATCAGTATCACCAAGAAACAACTTGCGGTGTTTTACTGTACATTATCTGTGAAATTGACGGAAAATGTTTCAGGACACTTATATAACTAATGTATGGAAATCTGACAGATGTATGCCACGGTCGTTTTGTTTGGACTTATTTTGTTTGCATTATTGAACAAACATGTGTTTTACGACTTGTTTGAAGCAAATGAAGAACAAACATGTACATTGTATACATATAGATAGCATGTACATATGAACTTAAATGTGACTTTTATCATGATTTCTATGCAACAGAATCCAAGTTGCTGATGATGAGTTTAAGCATCACCCAAAGACGTTTTGTATATAACAGCATGTACAAAATTATATTAGCTGAGCTATTTTGGGCCAGTTGTGATTAAAGTCATAACAACTGTCGGTAGCTGCGGCCTTGTTTCGAATCCGCAACATCCGGTTAAGAAGTCCGGTTTAAGAGCCCGGTTCAGTTATGCAGTGTTTTTCTACTTTGGAGTAAAAGTGGTGTTTTAGTGTTAAATGTGCGTTTAATATGTGCTTAATGTGTACTTATATTCGTTATGCTTGGAAATTAATATGTGCGTTTCTACATAAGTGTGCTGGAATAATGTGTTTTCATTCATAAGATTGGATTATTATACAACATCAACATCTGAACTCAAGGTAGGCGAGGATAATATCGACCTTGCACCGTAACATTCACTGTTCTGGTTAATGGTCATTTATCACATTATATTAACAACAGTCAAACCTCTCTTAGATCTATACTACTTCAACATTAAGACCACCTTGTGTCGTGTAATAGACAATTAATGATGGTCTTAATGTTTAAGTTTTACTGCGTACATGTATTCAATACAAAGAGAAACAGTCAATATGTTGTAACATTTCTAATACGGTTAAATGAACTGTTGAATGTATCGACTTACGTACATACTTACATTCAAAACGTAATAACAACAAATGCGACTTTCTTTTTGTAATGACTATACATTCAAAATAATGAACTGTTTTTGTAGCAACTCAGTTTACACCCTTTTTAAAACTAAGGATAAGAAATTTCAAGTCAGATTGGGTAGAACCACCGACCTTCCGTAAACTAGCTGGACAGCTTCTTCATATGTGAAATTTGTCTGGTCGAGGGTAGGATTCAAGCTCACAGTGCGAAGGGCTAGTGATTACCAGTCAGAGACCATGGAAGCCCCCTCACTTAAACTTTAACTATTAATTGTTATTAATTTGATATAGCATTTTGAATGTAACCTATTCATTATTTTGATACTTAAAAAATTTGATACATCTATTTTATTTTTCAAAAGTAATATACTTATTATTATTACAAGCAACAAACTCGCTAGTATCTTTTTTGTTAAATTGTACTAAATTTCTGTAGGATAAGGCATTTTGCTTTTAATTCCGGTTTAGTCCCAAGGTACCCCCGTGCCACCGGAACCCTACAACGTGTCCGTTGGTCAAAATAAAGTTAGTGTTCTAAATGTATTAACGCTCTGCTGGCTCAAAATCGGGGAATAGCTAAAAACACAAGCACAGGTATAAACCGGCCAAGACAGTGTTCTAGTGTATCAGAATAAAGATATACTGGAGACCTGTGCTTGTGTTTTAACTATTTACAGATTTTGAGCCAGCAGAGCGTTTATAAATGCATTCTTACAATATTTTTCGAATCACTGTTATCAGTTGTTTTCGAGTCATGTGAATTATTACGATATCAAATCATGCTATCAAATAATTTCACTCGTACTCCATTTTTATAAAGTTTTAATTAACATTTTCCTGATCATCGAGGTTTTACTATATATTCAATACAAAAATAAACAAAATCTCTCACAAGCATAAATTAGATAAATCATCATCGAAATATATTAGTTTATTTACATACAAAACAAAATATACGTAGGTCATATTAGCTTTTCTTTTTTGTATTGGATATGTATTAACAAATATGAAGTTATATTCAATGAAATTATGGTACCGCATGTGTTTTCATATTCTTGATGTATAATACAATTTATTTCATCAGTGAAAACTAACTAACCGAATAAAATTGAGTTTCTTTAGAAACAAAAAAGCTAATCTCATTATATAAACACTTTAAAACTTAAATTATATCAAACAAGGAAACAACAGTCTCATCATGTTATAAACAATATATACCCTGAACCTTATCAAATTAAGATTTATTGAACAAAGTACATTTGTATTAGTGAGGATTGATATCTTATGTTGTTATTTTGATCATTTCATATCACTAGCACTACCTTTAATGAGGTCTTCAACTGTTATTTTAGAAGATTCTTCCATAAAATTAAAGTTGTATCTGTGTAAAGGTTCCAAGAGACCGCGACTGTGGTCCAGTGGTCAGTGCACCGGATTTGTAACCCGGAGATCCGGGTTCAAATCCAGGTCGCGGCAGGTCATACCAATTTTTCTCCATATGTGGTGAAGTTGCTTAATTTATGCATTGCTTTTACGTTCAAGTAAACAACTACAGCGAGTTTCTCTATAAGTTTTTGATTGTGTGATGTGCACACTGTCTGAAAGGTGACAGTTGTTGAAAACTCATGTAACTTTGTATCTTCCATTTTGTATTTCCGAACATTTGGGATTTCACTGATATTCAAAATAATGGTAACAGATGTTGTTTTTCATATACATGTAAATTGGTGATATAGTTTTGTATATGATAAGATTAGATTTGGAATTACTACTATGTGAGGTGCAATTAGAACGATCCATACAATTCGCGCTTAATTCTCTGGTATTGATCGACAGACATACTCGTACATTGAAGCTTTGGAACCTTTGGGTTTTTTTTCGTTTTTTTTTTCAGTTTTGCGGAACTACATTTTGTGTGGCATTTTTAAAAATGCTTCATTCATCACACTGCGGTCGATTGTAAACATTAACAGCGCGACTTTTATGCATATCGTGAGGAATTTCATAAAGATAAGAAAGTAGAACAACATTGATCGTACTTTTAGATTTAACAGTGTAAATAACAGTGAAAAGTGCAAAATTCTTTTTTTATTTCTATGCCGTTATTCTTTTTTAAAGACATTTCTTGTTGTTTTTTTTTTTGCTGCTTCATTTCTCGAAACGAGTTCTGTTAGGATAGTAGTGTTTTTATCAGTAGTCATTGGAACAAAAATAAACTCATCCACGATATATATTTCTTTAGAATTCTTTCCATGTTGGAATTTTGCAAAGATGAATCAGTACGAACAATTTCTTTGAAGAAAAACGGATAATAAATAGTAACATCCTAAGACGTAGTAACACAACACGTTGCTACACCTTTAAATGCTGTCTGTTATATAGGCGATATGGAGTTAACTTCTAAATTTATCCACTTTCTGTCATATAGGCGATATGGAATTAACTTCTAAATTTATCCACTTTCTGTCATATAGGCGATATGGAATTAACTTCTAAATTTATCCACTGTCTGTCATATAGGTGATATGGTATTAACTTCTAAATTTACCCACTGTTTGTCATATAGGCGATATGGTAATAACTTCTAAATTTACCCACTGTTTGTCATATAGGTGATATGGTATTAACTTCTAAATTTACCCACTGTTTGTCATATAGGTGATATGGTATTAACTTCTAAATTTACCCACTGTTTGTCATATAGGTGATATGGTATTAACTTCTAAATTTATCCACTGTCTGTCATATAGGTGATACGGTATTAACCTTTAAATTTATCCACTGTCTGTCATATAGGTGATATGGTATTAACTTCTAAATTTATCCACTGTCTGTCATATAGGTGATATAATATTAATGTCTAAATTTATCCACTGTCTATCGTATAGGTGATATAGTATTAATGTCTAAATTCATCCACTGTCTGTCATTTAGGTAATATAGTATTAATGTCTTAATTTATCCACTGTTCTGTCTGATTGTACTGTATTCCTCATGTTGATTTCAAGCAGGGGTGTAGCCAGGAAAAAAATAGTACGCACGCGCGCCGATTGTACAAGTAGGGGTACACTAAAGGGGTTGGGGACCTGCCCAAGAAAAAATGATATTCAGGATTCTGTAAGCGCACTTTGAGCCCATACTGAGGTGCTCTCTGTCCGTTTCTTATGTCTTCTGAAATGGCAACTCCGACCAGTGTGTGGATTTTTATACGTTACGCATGTGCGTAGCGTGCGTAATGGTAGCTACGCCATTTTTAAATGTGTTGAAATCGCCAAACACCACACTTGTATCAAACTAATTGACGCATTCTCATTCTATTCTGCATCATATTGGAGTTGATATACTAGATTTTACAATGTTGATATTGTGCCAGGATAGTAGCTTTTGACCCGAGCGTCTTTTTGCCGCACATATAACACTTCACAGTAAAAGCTACATATTAATTGTAACCAACAGTCAATTATTATAAAAATCCTTTGAATGGCTAGTTTTTGTTTCCACCTTTGTGATCCATATGGCGTTACTTTTGCCTCTGTATATAATTATGTGGAAGCGTGTATGGTACACCCTGATGATAGGTTTCGGTAGTTGAGGATGAATGGAAGATTAAAAATATATATACGATGATAAACATGCTTCCTTATCATCAAAGACAGAATTAAGCCGCAGGTGCTCTTGACACAACAGACCCAAATTTAAGAAACAACAACATAATTAGTCTTTAGTCTGCTTATTATAATGATAATATTTAAAACATAAGGTCAATACGTGCATTAATTCAATACCAAAGCTTAAGACAAACATTCACATCCAATTTCATGTTTCTGATGCACTGGATGTCGAATTATATCGCTGAAAAGGTAATCATGGAATGCATTAAATTATATGTGTGTGCCTAATACTCGTGGCAGAATCCGAAATATCCGCTGATTTTTTTTATTATTGATGGGTAAGGAGTTACATAAGCGAGCGAGCGAGCGAAGGTTTTTTTTTTTTTTTTTTTGAAGTACCATAATTACTGGTATAGCAGATTGATTTACATAGTATATCTTATAAGCCACGATCAGATGACAGTTAAAAAATCACTTGTCGAAACATGAAAAAGGTGATTAACAAACACGAAAATTGAGTTTTTTTTACACTTTTTTTACAATAATATTTCAATATTCAATATTAATGATAAAAATATTCATATAAGGTAATGTTCGATTTGAAACAATAATATTCATTTGGCCTATTTTACTGTATTTTAAAAGGTTTAGGTTGGGATAAGTAATCATTGAAAACACGTGCAAAAAACTTGGTACATGCCTGTGTTCGTTTAGTTTGAATTTCGTTCATTGGAAACCGTGTATTCGAATTGTGAATCTTATAGCAAACGAAATGTTTGACATGACATGTCATAACACAGTCTGACAAAATGTATTGACCATCTTTGACCAAAGACCAGTATTTCATTGAAAACGGCCCACCTTAGAACTGCAGAACTTTCTTTTGTACAAAATATTGATATACATGAAAAACGAAAACTTTTGATTGATAATTTTCGTTCGAAATTTGTTTTACACGTTACTTGTTAATCAAGCGGAAACGTTGAAAAAGAAGTATAATAATTTATCGAAGTTTTGGCTCAAGATGTGAACTAATTCTATTTTCCATATGTTCCATATGTTTATTATGTAAGCAAGGTAAGTTTGAGCATAATTTAAGCAGAATTAGAACTGATAAAACAAGCATTGTTTTTATGATGTCCTAATAGTCTTAATTATACCGAACTTGACTATTTGTAAGCAATTGCTTCAGGTCTTATTGCGAACATAATCGAAAATCAACTTCAATTATCATATACAAAATCTTAAGAAAAACAGAACAGAACAAATAATTTCAACTTCAGTATAACAGTTCATTATCATAAAATATACATATATACATACTTTTATAAGTGCGTGTGTTAAATGGATAACTTAATTAATATTTGTATTATGCTTGATGAATCAATGAATAACAATTTAATACATGTATAGTTGATAAGTTATAATTATTATTATTATTATTAAGAAACAATGCATTCACCAAGCATAAGTTAAACTAAAAGAAATAATTAAACAAATCAAGTGACACCAACACACGTACCGTAATGAAAACTATGATGGTGTACCTTTACATCCACTTCTACAAACAGATTATGTATTAGTTAGTTGGTGAATAGAAAACCCCCATTCGTATTTTCTGTCCTATCGAGCTAAACAGAGTATAGTTCAAGGGAGGTAATCATTCTGACAAATACCATTGTTAGTAGAAAAGTTGTTTCACATAAAACCCGGTCCTTGGGCATAATTGCTATACATTGTTTGTTTCTGATGTCATAAATTAACAATCTACATACACTCTTTATTTATATAAGGAGTTTTACATATCAAGACAATGTAGAATGTAAACATGCCAAAACGAACGCTGTGACAAAAATAATGGAAAAAAAACGAAACATTATGACGAAAATTGCATACGAATGAGGAATAATAATTAATGACAATAAATAGAAGACACAACATTTCATAAGTAAATAGCATTGCTGAAACTACACCACGGGCGTGTAAAACAGTGTTGATGGTTGCAAAATCTGTGAGTTGTCATCGTAATATAACTGTAATGTAACTATAATAACGGTATTGATTGACGGATTAGTGTGGTCGATTGTCATTTAGGCTAATATTCAGACTTGTGCATGGAAGAATGATGTATATATATTACTTATTACATCGGCTTATGATTATAATTACCATCCATGGATTAATATCAATCAAATAAAGTGAACCGAATTTGTAAGAGGTAAACATGCACATGACTAACCAATGACATGCTATTATATTATTGAAACATAAAATACGAAAATAAGTAAATATTTCGAAACGAAACAATGAACTACATCTTACTACAATAATAGCACTTCGTACATTTAAAGGATGTTGTTGAGTAAAATTCGAATTAGATTAATTAAAATTCTCAATATAAAACCAAGCATTTTAGAATAATAATGATTGTCACGTGATATTACCATTATTAGGTAATTACTGAGAAAATAATTGAACTTAATCAGTTATACGAGCATGTTATTAACGATATCATGGCAAGAAAGTTTTTTGCTCGAATTTGCACATAACTTTTATGAATGTGTCATTGTTCTCTTGTTCCCCGATCTCTAAAAAAGAGACGAGAGAGAATGTCCATCGTCTTTAACTCGTGTGTTTGGCCTTGAAATTCCGATATTGTCAATTTCATGGAGTTAAAATATTCACAGTCTGTAATATTATGCGCATGCATGTCTGCAGAAAGGATTCCACATCGTTCATGCAGTCTCGATTGTGTTGGGCGAGTGTCCGTTAAAAGCTGGATCATCGAATGCGCACACTGGAGTTCGTCATGCGTGACGGCCGTAGACCACAGTACGGACGGCCGTATACGTGGTTGAGCGTCCCGGACTCTGTTGAAATCTTGGTCTCCTGTAACACAGATACGCCACTGGTCGGCGTGATACTGGGAGACGGCGGATGTGACTATTTTCTTCCAGGTCGGTTTTGGTTGTAGTGAATTGCTTTCTTGGTATGTGTCTGTGTTGCGCGTAAGATTATACGATAGATTGTACGTTTGAATAACACATAATATGACCCAGTTAGTTCGCTTGTCTTCGAATACAGAATAGTCGTAATCTACAGTCAAATACAATGTCATGCTTGTTTAACACATTTGTTTTAACGTGCATAATTTATGCAAGGATGAAAGTGTATGTTTGTCAATTAGGGTCATCTTAGGGAGCCAGCCAGCTTTCCACGCTCGGGCTACTTCACATAGTACGGTTGAGTTCGATTCCTAACAATACCTTGGCGAATCCCCTAGCGGGCCGGAAGTGGTCGCAACAGCACCCCGTTCACTAATACCATGCTCTGTATGTTTGTATATGAGTATATCACAGCCCTGAGCATTTTCCTGCCAATCCCGTTCTCACAGAGTTTCTCAAACAGTGCATTGTGGATCACATTACCGAAGGTACCGGAAGTGTCCAACATCGCCACGTGCGTCGCACTCCCGTATTCATAATTTGTCGCAACAGTATCTTGTAGCTTGAATGATAGCGTAATGACACCTGTGTCATTTTGATACGGACGGACGAACGGATGGAACTAAACAAAACATGTAGAATTTATTGATAATATGTAGACTAGATATTTCAAGACAAGCAAAATAGAATATCAATCTCTTCACACATTACATTACATTAGTGTCAAACTATAATTCGAGTGTCCTTCTATTAAGTAAATTATAAGACAGTTTATAGTAAATCACAAGTAATCACGGTGATAATGTCATATATGATGCATTATTGATGAAATATAGAGCAAAGTGTTCTCAAAAGATGCAAATGTTTGAAATACAATTGTCAATCTGTTTCAAAACATAAGAAAATGACATATTCAGTAAAAATCAGTTTGGTCAGCGATTTGCGCCCCTCATAGGTAACAGATGCTGGATATACTAACGGCATCAAGGAGTGCGTATATTAAGTATTTCCTTTTAGTCTCAGTAGCGAGGCACCACCACAGTTTATAAGATATGTAACTGCTCATATACTTGTTACACATATTATAATTTAGAAGGCGCGTTCGACTAAGCAGTCCGCATATAATTCGTACAAATTTACGGTACAAGGGAGCTAACTCAAGCACATTTTTTTTTCAATTTGCCGCAGTAAACATGTTTTTTTCACATTGGATGATGTTTTCTAACTTAGGACTATGTAAATAAATTCTCCGCTCGTACTCTCCTCGTTGCATGGCTCACATTTACATAAAGAATATGTTTCCAACTGTACTTTCCTGAAATAAACCACTGTTAATGTAATCATACAAAATATAAACAAGGTTGAACTTCTGCAGATTTCTATATATATCCGGGATAAACACGCTGTACTGGTTGTCATTCTTCAAGAATCGCGAAAGCCGATTTGCGAAGATTCTTTTTGCTTAAATATGTTGGACGTCTGCACATATGACCAAGAAATAGCTTTTTTACTTCTGTTACATTTTATAATTCAGATTAATTGCACTAAATGTAAAGTATGTATTTGTATGTACCGGAAAATGTGTTTCAAGCAGAATCTGTGGACAGTCTCAAGTGAACGGATGTCTGTATTTGCACAATTACTCCAGATTTCACAGCAATATAGTGCCTTTGATATGACAATGTACAGTTCTCATGGTTATAGGGTTTAAGCCCGAATGAAGTAACCTGCTTTCATTAACATTCAATATGGTTCCTCCTAGTTTACGAGAGGTGTCCTGTATCATTCTACCTGTAGACATGTACTTATCACAAATCAATCCCAGGTGAGTGTATGTCTCAGCTTCGCGTATGACGTCATTACCTAGAGTCAGAGGTTATAAAACTTGAGAATAGTCCCCAAGCTCAAATCTCATATCTCGTCGTTTAATGTTCAAAGATAATGATATTATTAATACATTGTTCTGACAGCATTATCGACCTGAATATATAATTAAATAATAGTCATCTTCATCTATTTAACCATAATACTTTGAGAATGGTATTGAGATTTGAGCTCAGAGATTGTTCTCAAGTTTGATATCCTCAGGACCATTTTTCCACTGTCCAGCTTCAGTTGAATGTTCATTACATACAATTAGCATGTTTTGAGGAATCATATTCGAACCGCCATTTTCGTGAATATCTGAAGCATTATGTCCAACATATTGTCAAGAGAATGCTTCGAGAGTGATATCAAAATCATATTGTCTGCAACTGTTGGTGAGCAGATTTGGTTACCATAGAGACACAGACCGAATCCACTTTGTTCAAGCTCTTATATCAATTCGTTGATGAAAACTAAGTAACAGAGCTTTCCACCTTTCCACCTATGTGAATTATTGTTTCGAAAACTTTATAGACAGGGGGCAAAAGTGTAAGTGGTCGGTTACCCATACATTCAGGCTTTGGCTTTCCATTTTCGTACATTGATACTTTGATTCCTAGTTAACGGTCTATTGGGAGATACGCATTTTGAATCATACAGGATCAATGTTGTGTCCTCGTATATTAGGTGTTAATTCATCAGTTTTTCGTGCTTTGCGTCTTTTTATGTGTTTTTCGATACTGATACTTTCCAGGTCAAAATTAGTTATTTCTGAAGTCAAAATATCATCAATACTATAATTATTAGAGCGAAGAAATTCTTCGATAGTTTGCTAAAGTTCTCAATGACAATCGATGTCGTAATGCGTGCATTTGTTTGGGCGTAAAAAAGCTTTCGTAGTATGTCGCAAAAGCGTCAGCAATATATAGGATTTCCGACAAAGGTTTCACATATTTTCGTTTCGTCTGAAACGAACCTTCTCCAGAAATGTATCATAACGCAATTGGCTGCTTCCGTTAGCTCAATTATAGAATTGTAAGTCACTTTCATGCTTAGCCATACGTTGAGTGTTAATAAACTTGCGTTTAGCACGTTTGTATTTCGTATACAAGCTATCAATACCGAAAAATATATACTCGTACATTATATGAAAACAAAGTAAATATACAACAGGACATTAGTCTATGATCAAGTATTTTCAAATATTATTTACAGTATAAAAATGTATATATATTTCAGTAATTTTCAATCAGTTTTTACAATATATTTATAGTCAATGTATATGATTGTGATTATTGCTGATAGATCAACATCGTGTAGACTTCTGCACCCAATTGTATGAACATTTATTAACTTCAACCACTGGGTTAAATCAAATTTTTGGTTATGGTTAAATGTTCAGTTCGCTGTTGTAGAAAATTTTGTTTAAGTATAGTTAAATGTTGTTTTTGTTAAAGCTCAAATAAATCTTTATCTTAACATAAACGGTAACCAGTACCAAAATGGCAGCCCTTTTTACATATTTAGATGACTGTTTTAATGGTTAATAAACCAAAATGGTTAAATTTAACCTTGGGTTAAATTAACCATTTGGTTAAAGTTAACCAATGTTTATACAATTGGGCGCTGGTATTTTTTATAAATGCAAAGAAATGAAAGTTCACAGAAACAATTATTATTCTGTTTGAGATCGACGTAAGTATGTATCAATTGTTATAAAAGCAGGTCCCAGTTTTACAAAAAATCTTAAATCTGTTGTAACGACTTAAAGTCATTGGTGTACTCATCTTAAGACTTAAGATGGGTGATAATTTGAGTTGCGTTTCACGAATTTTTTATTGTCTTATCATAGCGGTCAAACCTTGAATTGAGTCTGTTGATTTGAGACAGTTAAGTAGCTAGCTCAAATTTGTACTCAGTGTAGAGAATGATCAAGCTGGAGCTCGTTGTAGAGATGTTTATGTAGCGACCTATTCCGCATAATTCGTTTCCTTCAAATTCAGTAAAAAAGCAAAAATGTCATGTTGAAATTCGTAATAAGAGAAAATTACAGGCTAAAAAAGATTACCAGTGTGAAAAATGTGTCTTTCTTTGAACAGCTGCAGATATCTTAATTCACTTCTGTTACTCATTATGCTTTTGAGACAAACTCATGAAATAGAGATGTTAATATATTGTAAATTTATCATTCGATTCACAGGATGAGCACGTTTTACTAAGAAAGTCTCGGGAATTCAATGCTCGATGTTTGGACTGCTGGTTGCATTAAAAAACATGACAAATCCGCGGTTGGCAAGTGTCCGTTATATAAGGTCATTTAAAGAGTGTTTTTGTCGTGGGAAATTACAATGTCCATTGTAGACAGGTGGTCGTAGTTTACGGGTGTCCTTTAGCATAGGTTAGACTGTATATAGATATAAGATGTAAAGTACCAATAATTCAACGCTAACTTGAATTTTATTTTTCTCCGTCCACATATGTTGGAACTGGTTTTCAATACCTATTCTGCATTTCAACCTACATAATTATTAAGATCAGTTTGTTCATGGAGGTGGTCTTTGTATCAAGGTTTTACTGCACACTTATTCGGAAGCAAACTAATGATGTTTATTTAATATAAAAAAGTAAGAAGCGCTATTAATATGTATGATCTTAAGTTTAGATAGTGTACGGTAAAATTGTTACCAATTTGTCGGCATGTCGCTGTATTGTCTAAAGATTAGACTAGGAGAATTTCAATTATCTGAGAAATCACGTGAACAAAACCGGTGTTTGTTTATATATGTACGGTTGTAACTGTGGAATTTCATTGATGGATCTCTGTGTGTGTGTAGTTGTAGTAAAATAGCCTTGTGAGACTAGTTGAACTAGTATGGGATAAGAGAATATTAAGACCAGACGTTTTGATTGATGAAGGGCATTTATTAAAATACCAGAAAATTCCAAGTTAGCATAAAATAATATATATACATGTACATACATACATACAACAAAAGTTCAACGTAACAACAATAATAACGAATCGTTAAAAACATGACACATATTATACGCGCCATAAATAACACGTTGAACAGAAAATAAAATATTGAAATCCCATATCTGAGAAATAAGAACACCAAAACGGTTTCCCTTGCTAAGCCGCCGCCCGGAGAAACTAGACCACATGGCCTTGAAAAATTTCCTGAGCTAGTGATTGTTGGCAGAAACAAATGATATGTTAGTAAGGCTAATTGTAAGATTGTCAAAAATGCCTAAATGACACTATAATGCAACGAGGTACAAAGCCGATAATTTATCGTGAAATGGTGTGTAAATCAGCTTAAAGGTCCTGAATAATGTTGAAATGTCCTATGTAGGGAGTAAAACAAAATAAAGTGTTTTGAAAGTAAAGTATGACTAGGAAAGGGGCTAACTATAAACACATCAGCATCAGACAAAGTCTAATAAATACAGATTCAAAGGATCTGATCTTGGCCCTTGTGTGATACGAACAAAACATAAATCATATGTTCCTTCCATTAAAGGAGATAAATTATAGGTAGTATTAATAATGAAGTTTTAACACAAAGCCAATCACAATTTTATATAACACAGGAGACAAAGTAATCACTAATACATAAATGTAAGTGTCAGACATACATGGAAACATCACTCAGATTGACAAATAAAATAAATGTTATATATAAGTTTGTATCATAAATTAAACGTGCAACCATCACAGGATTGGATTGTCTTAATTTTCAGCAACATACGACGAGTTATCCATTACGAATCAACACCATAAAGTAAGAGACTGTTGCCTAACACCACAGACCTATTTGTCGGGATCTCATAGTACAGTATACACATAGTGTAATCACATAGTACAGAATAACTCCCGAAAACCGGACCTCATCCGGACTGGGCCAAACGTCCGATTTTCAGGAAATTCCGATTTTCAGGGAGCCCGGTTTTCAGGGGTTTCACAGTACATAATTGCTTCAGTCGAAGATGCCGCCTATAACAGTCATTTCGATATATAGAGCTAGTAATAAAACCACTTCAATTAATATAAGTATAAATATACACAAACCAATAACCATACTTAAATTATTAAATGGTGTTTCGGAATGGCATCAAGTTTCTGTAAATATTGTTATCAAAGACATCAAAATAATGACTGGTTAGATAACCTAAAACCACAGCCTTCAAATCTAAATTAAGTACAAAAGTTGTGTATCTGTAACTGATAAGATTTAGATTAAGGTGCTGCCAAAAACCGTCACCTTACTCCAGAAATATACATACAAACATAGTAAAAGTATTTGATTCCTGTCAACTAGATAAATAGCAGAGGAGAAAACTGACTAACACCGTCTGTCTCCACCAACCCTGACCCTAATAGTGAATAATTAATGAACGGGCTATGAGATGCGATCTCTATTTGTCAACTCTGTTTTAAGGTCTGGAAAAATAACTTGTTTCTGCTACCCCGACTGACAATTTTTGTCGCCGACCCTATGATTTTTTGGTCAAGTTGTAGTTTTACAAAAAAACGTCAGTCATATTGTGGAATAAAAAAAATAAAAATAAAAAAATAAATCCCTACCTACTGGCCCTATTTTTTTCAGAACCGGTAGCGGAAACAAGTTATTTTTTAGGCCTAATTGTATTGAAAACGTACCAATGTTCATTTAGACATCGTTACAGGAATGGGATTTTGTTTGATATATTTTAAGTAGGCGGATGATTCCTATCGACCTAAATTTTTTAATTTGGATTGATGACATGTTGCTTTGGTGAGCATAAATAGCCCCTCCAATACGAAAAGAATGGGTTGTGTATACCGAAACATCTAACTGAAAACTTTGAACACAAAAAACGTAATATTTGCCTCGGTATTGTAGCGGTAAGTCACAAGGAGCTGGACCAGGTTGTGGCCCTGGCTCGGAACGATCATTCCGAACATGTCGCATCTCGTTTTCATGAATCATATCCAACTTGTGTATGAAATTAGTAAGTGTTCAATATTTTACTTTATAATGAAAATTGACGTATCTTTTTTCTGTATTGATATGAGTGTGACAATAGTGTATTTTTATTGTATCAAGTATGCAGCGTGCAGACCGTGGTTTAATCCTACGGTCATAATGAACCTGGTGTCTTTTTTCTTTTTAAGTAAAAGTTAAAAATTTTAGAAGTCTCATAACAATATGACAGCAATAATAATAATACCTCACTTCATCATCGTCACATTTTTTCTTTCTTTCATTAATTTTCTCAGTCTTGTTGACAGTCGATATACCAGTTCCTCGTTGGTCGAATTTGTATACAAATCTCTTACAGACTGAGGTAGGTGGTCCATGTTCTGTTTGATATCGTATAAGACATCGGGCCATCTCGTTGGGTACTCTCTGTATGCACGCAGAAGATGTAGTGTCTCTTGTTTAGAAAATCTAACTGCCGATTTCCTTTTCTGTAGCGACGTTTTCTTCTGAGAAATTCGATAAACATAACTACATGTAGTTAATGCAATAACTAATACAGTATGAATCATTGTTTATGTTTGGTCTTATTATCCTTGTCGTGCCTTTCAAAAGGTAAATTTTATATACGTATTTAGCATAAACATTTACTGGGTCAGTAAATTTTATGAAAAAAATAGAACTATGTCTGTGAAAATTCAATGAATTTGTGATAATACGATAACATTTTAAACTTAATAGCATTCGTTGTCGCTTCGGTATAAGCTTACACTCATAAAAAAACACCCCCGAAAAATTCGTGAATTTTACCATTTTAATCTGTGTAGTGATCATTCATTCTAATGCTGAACTACCCGTAACTGGATTTAGTTTGTGTTCGTATTCCAGATATGAATGAAGAACCCAAACGACCTTTACTTTAGGCATTTTGGAATGTATATCAATACATTTGTGGGTTGTGATGTATTTTAATTATTTGCTCACAATAGGTATAACTTTTACCGGATAACCAGAGAGACGCGCGGGACTTTAATATCATTACATATCTTTTGGGCATTAACCACCAACCATGAACATAATTTGTCACCATTGAATAGAACTGTTCTTGGTATGGACAATTATCCTACTTAATATATGTTCAATAATTTGTTCGACTTCAGCAAATTTACTGTTCATTCATACTTTGTCTGTCTTATACCTGTATTCTTTAATAAACTTAAATATTTTGTAAAGTGGCCTGGAATAGATGAATGGTTAGTTATTCGAGGGGTAGGGTGTCAGAAGCCCGATGCTGTTGGAGACATTGATGGTACATCGCACGAGATCTACAGGTCAGATACTGCGCCACAGGAGCAGTATTACACTGGATATCGAGGGTACCATTTAGTCCACACCCAAGTTATTGTGAACGTGCATAGTATAATAATATAATGTGCTGTTGGCGGGATAAGGGGACATCCGTTGTTTTGTCCAATGAGTGCTTGTAATGACTCACCTTTAAAGATATGCTCGAAACTCGTGAACACTCATAATTGAGATTATTGTTCTCAATACGTGTAACGTTGTTAAAACTTTTGTGAGAATGGATCAATCCTCCGGCACGGAACAGTCCAAAAAATGCCATAAAAACATGGCTCTGATCATGCAAAGAGTGTATACGTCCTCAATTAATGACTTTATTGCTGATATTAAATTAGCCATATCTATCGATGAAAAAGGTCGACGTTGATCGGATGTCCCCTGTCTTCTCAAACCATGAATCATTTTCTTTATGACAAATGAGTCTGTTGGCGTATTTAAACCACAAAAAAACGGACCTTATTTATACACTGAGTTTTAACAATGAAATTGAGCGGATGAATATATCACATATGACATATATCACTTTTACGGCGGAGTATGTCAGACTCATACATATGTTACATATTCTAAGTTTGACATATACGGCTCAACATGGCAGTATACGGCGAACTCAGTACTTTCCTACTATATATTCCTAGAGTATCGGAGAATAATAAAGTACTGGTTAAAAGTATTTCAAACAGTCAATATCATTTTAAAAAAAACTGCTTATGAATGTTCATACGAAGATTACTTGAAAGGTAAAAGTAATTAGTTTGCGAATGTGAAACAATTGTTGTCAGAACACGGTTTTTATTATGTTTTTAATAACCCTACTTCTGTCAATTGTACAACAACATTCCATAATTTGTTTAAATAGGTGCCCTTGTCTGGCTGGTTCGATCCTGGGCTGTGCTAGTTCATTCAGCATAGCTGAAGAATCAATCACTGTATTTTTTGTAATAATTTATGCTTTACAGCTGGATAATCCAATTCTGTTTTGTATGTCACTACACCTAGCTCTGATCTTTCAAATGAAAACTCCTGATACTGAGATCAATGCTTCGTTGACTTAAAGTACAGTTGAAGAAACTGCCTCCAATCAAAGAACTGTATATCGAGTCTCCCCTTCATGTTATTAAATTTGCTTTTTGGTTTCTTAAGTTTAACATCATCTGAAAATACAACGTAATAATTTTAGTTTGTTTGTTTGTTTGTTATTGCTGTTTCCTGGCACATCAAAATCTAATGGTTATGTAACACGCATCAAAATGATAAGGATAACAGTGATAAGTCATTTAATAAGATAATGTAAGTTTAAGATGTGAATGTATAAATGAGAATGAAAAAGATATTAATTATTCAAAAATTGGACTGTTGCAACAATAAGGGTGTGTAATAGTTAACAATGTTAAAAGGAGTGTACAAAAAGTTGTCACCGTTTATT
This sequence comes from Lutraria rhynchaena, assembly GCA_008271625.1. Lineage (NCBI taxonomy): Eukaryota > Metazoa > Mollusca > Bivalvia > Venerida > Mactridae > Lutraria > Lutraria rhynchaena. Next base: position 229,283 of record VIBL01000067.1, read on the forward strand.
GTAAAGTCCGATTTCCTCTGGGTAGCTAAAAATTGTTTCAGGTGAAACAGTTTTGACAAGGGTGTTTGAGTTTTCAACACTAAAATACTTGGTACGGATAGGCTGAAGATCAATGTAATCACTAAGAATATGTTTAATAGAATGTGGGCACTACATGGAATACATTCTGGCATAGCATCTCTGGTGAGAAGCAAAGAAATAGTTTAACGAGAATGTCCAATTCTGCATCCAGATAATACAACCTCTTCTCAACGAATGGACCTGTATGAGTGAAGGTTGTTTTTAATGTCAGCATCCCAATGGGATTGCCCGGAAGACCAGATAAGGTAAAAAATTGCAGATTTAAAATCAGTGTAAGGAATGATGACATTTAAAATTGGTAGATTTAGCAAGTGCGTCAGCTCTATCATTACCATTAATACCCATGTGACCTGGGATACAGCAAAATGCTGGATGTACCGAGACAAGAGATTCGCTCTAGGGTATCACAGACAGTGGGACTTTCCAAGTTCATATTGTATGAAGTTTGTTAGGTTGACAATGAGTCTGAGAAAATGATGAAATAATTAAGAATGAATTTTAGTGGTGTTGCATTAATTCTTATGAAATTGAGAACGTACAAGTATGTCTGTTTAAAGTCATTGATTGTAACCATTAAAATCAAAATTTGTTCAAAAGGATACCTACTTCATGAGAAAATGAAAATTTAGCTGAAATACGGAGTTTCGGAATAGATAAACGTCCAATGAAAGTTTATCATTGAAATTGACTCACTTCTGTCTTAGCACGGGATGCTTTACACATGACTTTAGATTTTTCTGCTGGTGACGCTGGTTTTGCTGCTAGTAGTTAAATGACAACATGTTTCTAACCTCTCTACAATAATTATGAAGTGTTAGTGCAACTGAGTAAAATTGTATTTTACATATTGTCTTATTTATGCGGATAATTCTTCGATTTTACCTCAAATGTATCTATATGTTTTATATTCAAATATCTAAAAAAACTTAACATAGATTTTGGTGCATATAATTAATTTCATTCAACCTTTGCTTACACCCTATTTATTAGTGGCCGTGGGCGTGGTCCAGTGGTTAGTGCGCTGGATTTGTAGCCCGGAGATCCGGGTTCGAATCCCTTCTATGTCATACCCTTTTATGAAAATTTGACAAAACTTCAATTTTCCTCCATATGTGGAGAAGTTGCCAGCTCCTTGTGGAAGGATATAATAGTACTAGTTAGTATACAGTCAAGGAAAACTGGTTAGGTGAACCGGTCGCCGTATATAACTGAAAAATTGTTGAAAAACAGTGTTAAACCCCAGTGACAATAAGTCACATAAAAACAAACAAACAATTTATAACTCTAATAACCATCATTAAGTTAAGACAATTTAAGCTGTTTTGAAATGACAAATTGCTGTCTTTTAGAATCATATTAATGGACTTCAGAATTACTTGCCTGAATATTTTGTCAAATGATTAATATTATCTTATCAATTTGCATTGAGGAATTCAGTTTATGCTTTCCATGAAAATACAATAACATTCAAATTTTGACAAAGTAACATAAAAGTTTATCATCTGTACATAGATTTAGTTTTACATTATGTGAGTTACAGTACAAGGTTATAAATTCTCGAAACAAACACATCTCGTAGAGTTTTCTCCTTGAACTCAATAGGCTTTCTGCTGCAGCAAATTCAAACAATATTTGTAAAAAAATATGTATAACAATTTACAGTCTTTGACGATTAATTATATTAGAGTTATATCATTTGCAGACGGCATACTTCCTTCAAATAACCATTCAGCATAATGACTGAAGTATGAACTGAAATATATACAATACCTCTCTGCTTGTGTTGCAGACTTTCTTCTTTTACACTGGAAACATCTTTCTTGGAATGGTCAGATTGACTGGAAAATATAAATTTATATATACCAGTCACAAATGTTCCATGTACAAATTAATTAGCACAATCTGCCCTGTCTCAATATGTAGTCTGTGGTTGCCGGTTATAAAATGAAGCATAGAGAGTCTCAGATTTTGCTGTGGTTTAATTAGGTTTAATTCAAGATTATCTTTGAACCTTGTGTATCGTTTGTGAATAATTTCCCATTTGAATATTTAATGTGTGTTGAAATTGGTCAATCAGACTTCTTTCCATCAGTATGTTTGTAGTTTTAGTGAAGCCAGTAGAGTCTCAAGTATAATTGATATTCGAGGCTGATATATATTGTGAACGGCTTGACAACATTTGCTGATAAATGACTGACGTAAATTTGTAGCATCATCATCCACCTTGTTTTCTTGGCAATGAATAGTTTGTATCGTTGTTAAGCGTTTATATACGTATTTGTTTCAATAAATATACCATGCATCATCGGAATTGTTTGTGTTCTTTGTCTGTTGTGCAAGTTTTAGATTGAAGTTTTAAGAAACTTTCACTAAACACAAATTTTGACTTGTTGATTTAGATTTTTCTTTAAAAAAATCGTTGAAAACTTAAAGCAGGGAGTAGTTATTGGTGTTGTAAACTACATGGTTGAGCATGCGGGTTATAAAACAAAAAAACAATTCAAACATCATTCATAATCATTTTTAATAGTCAATTTCTTTAAATGAATCACTTTTTAATCATATATGTATTTGGTGTTATTGAGTAAACGCGTTGTACGTTTGGTTTAGTATACAGTGATAACATATCACTTTTATTATAATTTCTAATAATTTGTTAAACAGAAAAAATGTTTCTAAAGAAACTGTTGCTTTTGCTTAAATGCGATAAGTTCTCAACTTTCTCAATTTGTAAAATATCTATTTACAATCTCTCTTTGCAGTTATTCGATTTTGTAAGTAACATTGTATGATATTGTCACTGGTGTAACAAATATCAATATTAATAATATAAGAAAAAAGCAATTTCTCAATTGTATACTAGTATATTATATAGTCTACACAAGCAACAAATCGAAACTTTGCCAGGTATAGTTCAAAAGAGGTAATCAGTTTGATGGTCTTAAAAGTTCTCGTGAGAGATGTTCCCACATAACCATCATATGTTTGTTGCCGTTACGTCTACTTATCATATGTAATGGAAACAAATTGCAACAGTTGTAGTGTTTTGTTACAAGAGTCAGACTGTTGTATAAAATACATGTATGCTGAACTAAGGGGATCTTGTAGTTTTTGTTTCCTTTTAAAAATACTTCGTCAAAATGTTGAGTCCTTTCAGTGCTTAGATGCGAGACATCTTTTTCAAAACAAATATTTATCTGTTTATAAATAAAAAACGCAATGACCCTTTTCACGAGACATTGTAAATACCAGACAATGTCTAGACATATCTTTGTTATGAAATTCCTATCATTGTTCTATTTGAGTTTTGATTGACGTCAATACAAGGCATGTATGGCGTTTTTCACGTGAGTGAAATCACGAACTGTGCATTCTTTTGTGATAAAAATAATCTTTACACCGTAAATCCCAGCAAATTGTAAAAACACATTGTTATATCATGCATATAATTGCTGTACATTTACGTCATCAAATAATTGGCCATAATTCGATAATGATATGATTTGTAAAAAACTACGTGACCATTGATGTATGTAGCTTCGTGCATTTCATTGAACACGAGAAAACACGTGAACATCTGCTCAGTCATATGGGTTATCGTTAAGTGATGACGTCTTTCGATAATTAGTTACTTTTAAAGATTTTAAATGTATTGAATACAAAGAAATATGTAACATGTATAATACTTCCTCCGTTTTTTTTTTGTTTTTTGTTTTTTTTTGGAAATAGATGCAGGAATAATTGGTGTGCCATTCATAAACAGTAGTAGAGATCATTTTTACTACATGTAATTAGAAATAGTGTAAATATGTATACATCATATTTGTTATATTCTACACTAAATTTGAATTTTACTGTTTGCACTAGTTTCAATTTTTAATTACAATTATACTTCTGAACTGTTATTTCATTTCCCTTCGAAATTCTTGGTTTGCACTAAAACTAAATACAGGTCATCAAATACATGTAGTTGTTTTGAGCATTAATGTAATCATTATTCATTTCCATATAAATATGATGTACAGAAATATGAACACGAACTTTTAATTATTGATAAGCTGTATATATAAATCTACAGTACTTACTCATATTTTGTGCACTATTAAAGTGGAGATGGCATTTATTTGCGGATGATCTTGCAGCCTTATGTTTTAGTGTATAACTGTAAGGATCTGCTTGAACCATGTCTGGGAATTCCTGTGTTGACTAACTTCGGTTGACAAAATCCTGTATCATTCTATTATCACACTTTATATTCTGTTGTTTATGAAAAACATCAGTGACTTTTAATATAAATATATTCATATTTACAAATTTTAGACGACTTCCTAGTATTTCTTTATATATGCGAGGTAACACACTGAAGAGAGGGGGGGAGAGAGAAATAATGCCCTAAATAACATTCTCAGCTAAAAAAGCTTGCACACCATTTCACACACAGTCAGCATGACTAAGTGACATTTTGACCCTGTAGTAAATTAGGAGTGAGAAAAAATCAAGGTCCTAACTGGGATTGAACCCAGGACTCCACTGTAGGTGGACACTCAACCACGTCAGCACAGAGTAAAACAGCAAAGCTGTTTAAAATGGCATTTATTCCTACAATCATTACCACAAACTCGAGCCAATACGAGCAGATTACTAATACAATGCATGTGATTTTCAATATAACCCTAAATAAACGGATCTGACTCAATTATTTTATTTATACATGGCTTGTCCAACAACTGATGGACCAATATGTAAATCCGTTTGTATAAGCTGCGAAAGTTTTGCCTAAATGTCCGAAGTCTTATGGAAACATAATGTTGCCACACCCACTTGAGTAACAGCAAAGCAAAGATTCAATATGATTTTGGGCAAAATGAACGACGCTAAGGCATATAAACATGATAGATTACAAACCTTCATACATTATACGTATTGATTCGGGTTGATTCCATCACAGTATCAGCAATAAGCGGCTTGTGAGGCCTCCTGCATAATTTTATCCATCGTAATCGAAGATTTTCACAGTTCGTCTAGGGTTTTGGAATAATGGGACGAATTCCATGCCGTTTTCTACTGCCTAATGATATTGGAGTTGGAATCACACATTCTGTGGCTACTAAGTTTCACCATTGTCACACACGAACATATAATATCGCTAATACTAAGTTATCTTACAAGAAATCGATCAAAACCCCTAATTTTTCAGACGATATTCGTCGATGATCTCGAACTGTTGTCCGAGATAACGTGACTGCGTCAGAAGATGTGTCGAAATCCCGTTATCTGATTGGCCACTTACTACCAGTCAAGTGATTCGTTCGCGCAAATGTCACATCTGATGCCCAACAAACTACTTTCAAAATCTCGGAGACGGGAATACCGGCTTGTTTAGGTTTGGATGAAACAGCTCCTCTTGCACTATGAGAATTGAATTTTGTAATGCCAATACCACTGTTATTCATAACTGTCTTTATCCAGCGACTTATAGACGTTGAACAAACATGACGATAACGTTTGATATAACCAATTATCAAAAACTTCTCTTCATCACGTAGAGATTCAGTCCGTTTTAAATATTCACAAAGCGTACTATATGCGCAAATGTTACTATCTGTCACATATTTAACAAATGTAATAGTAGGATTCCTTCTACCCCTTCTGGATTGTTTTAACGACCCACTATAATACATGGTAATTGAGTTCTTCTCTCTTATCATATTTCCAATAGACAAAAATGTTAAAGATTGTGAGCGACATGCCTGAGTCAATGCACACAACATTACAAGTTTTAATGTCAAACATTTTAAACTCCAATCTTCCACTAGTGACAATGTCTTCAGATAATTCAAAACTTTCAGAACATCCCAAGTTTCAACATATTTAGGTTTCGTGGGTCTTAATTAAAAACTCCTGCTAGAAATCTAACAACAAGTGGATGACCACCAACAGCAAAACCATCCTGTTTTACACATAAACTTGATAACGCACTTCCTGCGGTATTTAATGTTTCAAAACTCAGACCAGAGTCAAATAATTCAGTAAGAAATTCTGTGACATATTGTATAGGGACTTGAAATGTATCAATTTTCTTTTTATCACAGAACAAAATCCATCTGTTAATATATGTGGAATACTGCTTTTGCGTAGACTTACGCCAAAATGACATGATGATGTCCATAGATTTTTCCGGAAATTTTCTGACTTTGTAGGATTCCCTGATATGCAACATAGCATCAAATGTAGTTTTACTTACAAGTGGGTGAATCCTTTGAGTCTGAGATAACAATGTCTTTGGACTTACTTTCATAATGAAAGGATAGTGTGTTAGAAGTTCCAGTATACCGGTATAAAAGTTTTGAGTTGTCCAAAAAGGTGCCACCAGTAAAACATCCGCCTGGTCTTCTCTGACCTTCTTGAGCATCCTGCCCATCAAACTGAAAGGAGAAAAGCAATAAATATATTTTTCCTTCCAACACAGAAGAAGCATCAATAGCTAATGCATCTGGATCTGTCTTCCAGGAAACAAAGCATTCTAATTGTTTATTTAACCTGGAAGCAAACATATCAATTTCTGGCAAGCCAAAAAACTCTACGAGCTGAACAAAAATTTTCTCATTCAATTTCCATGTAACATTTTCACTGGACCAGAAATCTGCTTCGTTGACAGTACCTGAGTCATCAGTAGCTAACAACCAAATTCTTCTACTATTACATCACATCCAAATCTTATGGGCCCATTTATTCAAATAAGCAATTTCTCCTGCCATGTTTTGAATATATGACACTGCACAAGAGTTGTCTGATCTTATTTGGACATGTACATCAGATTTTAAAGAATGGTTAATATCAAGTAATTCCAGGTAATTTATATGATTTTGAATCTCATGATCATCCCAACGGCCACCAATTTGGACATCTTCACATACTGCACCCCAGCCTAAACTACTAGCATCACAAGTAATTATAATTTCTTGATTACTATGAATGATACTCATTTTTTGACAATATAAGTTTTCATTCCACCATGAAAGTTCTTCTTTTATTTCAGAAGTAATCCACATGAAAGACACATAATCACCAGCAGAGGTCCAAATTCAACAGCTGAGAAGGATGAAACCACGAGACCCAAACCACGAGCAACATCTTTTGTCTTTGCTTTTTTCTTGATATATAATTCTTGACATGCCTGGACAACTTTCTCTACTATTTCCACAGGAAGTGTAACAGTCATCTTTTCTGAATCAATATCAATGCCCAGAAAAGTTATTTTCTTTGTAGGAATTAAGTTGGATTTCTTTTCATTAAAGTAAAACAGAGTTCTGTTTTTAAATGGACATTGTCTCTAACATTTTGACCTCATTCATCATAAGTATCACCCATCAAGAGTGAGTCATCAATATAACCCGAAATTGTATGTCCGTCCAAGAATGCGCAAAGAAGCATAAACAGGTTTCATGAGTTTTGTAAAGATCCTAGGAGCACTAGAATATCCTTGTGGTAACAGTTTATACTAATAGATTTTTCCTCTAAAATATAATCTAAATTTTATCCTATCTTCTTTCGCATTAGGAATACTATAATAACAATGACGAATATCAGTACTAGCAAAAACATATCTGGTTTCACTAATTTTAATGCAGACTCAAAAATCTGAATTTTGAAATGATACATGTAGAACTTATAGGATTTTGACCATTCTCAAATTCAATTTGGCAATGTTGAACAATATCAAAACATGTTTATCGGAAGTAATGTTTTTCCAATATTTAACATATTCTTTTAATTTACCAGCACGAAAAATACTAACCTCTACTGCTTCTTCTGTGATTTGGCGTTTTTCGGTGCAGTTACTGTCTCAATGCGTGTGCCAAGAGTCGAGAATCTTCCACGACTTCGAAAACCACGTTGATAGGACCACCCCTGGAACGGCGACCACGAATTCTCATAGGACCACCACCACGGCCAACTGGTTTGCCAATACGTTTCATAGTATTGATTTCACGTGCATTATTGTTTACATCATTATCGTCCCCATACAGCAGATCAGTGTGAGGAAGTGAAGCTGAAGCTAAATAATGATATTTTGAATCCAGGTCAGCTTTATGTAATTTTCTACGTTTTAAGTTCATCATCTTGTATGAATGACCAAGAAGAGAAATAGCAGAGGTACCTAACTCAAGGTATTCCTTCTCACTAGAAATTAACTTTTCCACTAATTTCACAATATTGACCGAAGCCTTCACAAGAATTTTTGAATAGCAGATAATTTAGAATCATCTGCCTGGGTCCAGCTTTTCAGTAAACGGCAAACACCTTGATTGATTCTAGTTTTTACCAATGAATCACAGTTCTCAAGACGATGTATGTCTTTGGTCAATTCATCACAATTTACGTCTGAAAGTCCATTTCTGAAGGAATTGTTGACCAAAGAGCCCAAATCAGAGTGAATGCTAACGTCAACAAGTTCCGACTGATTGAACTTATCTGACAACAGTTTAAAGACAGATTTTGGTACAACAGGTTCAGAAGTAGACTGGTCTTCAATCTGACTATTATAATCACAATCAATTTCACTTTTCGCCCTTTCACTTTGAGACTGTGTGCAGTCATCATCATACTCATATTCATAGTCATAGGCCTCATAATCTACCGGGGCGGAAGATTCTTTAATCTGAGACATTATTTCATCCAGTCTAGCGCCTTGTTTATTAAGACGCTCACCCTGAGCAACGACATTTTTTGTTCAAAATACGTAGTATTTAAAGATCTTCGACGTTAGAAACGTCCTTCTTTGGAAAATCTTTCCCAACAGACTTCTTGGGCTGCGTAAACGATTGGGACGAAGAACAAGGTTTATATTGCACCCCTTTACTACCAGCAGAACTAGTCTTCTTACCAGAAGCGACCGTAGACGCTGGAGTTTTGGTAATTTGCTGCAAATGTTGCAACTGAACTTCTTTTTCAGCCATCTTTACCGTCACTGAGCACGCGAAACAACGTTATGCGACAGATACCTTAATTCGGCGCCGACAAGACTGTGTCGTAATTTAAATGTCCTAAAAGAAATATATAAACACCTCTGCGAATAGAGATAATTAAGAGACCCCGAAAGTTTTGATAAATTCATTTGCCGAAACAAATAAGAAAATAGCTACCTACATAGCAAATCTTTCGGTCAATAGTGTTCCTAAAATACTATTAGGCTGTATAGACGAACACAATTCGAACAGTCGAGTTGTAATTTTTTGATGAAAAACCAATACAGGTCTTCACTACACGAGATACAACTGCGCACTGACGAATACTGCACATCTCATTTGATACCTGAAATAGTATGACGTAATAGAATTACTTTTAACTGAATACATATACGGAACTACTTCTATGTACTTGTTCTGACTGAAATTCGGTTTCTAATACGGCATCTGGTGTAGTTACATTGGATCGATTGGAGACAATCGAACCAAAAACGTCAGTTATGTGCTGATTGTGTTCTTCTAACCAAAACTCCTGTATCCGCTTCTCGAATATGACGAAAATACTATTTTTGGTATAAACGTACATTTGGAAAGGAGAAGACTGCGACTGCGGTCCAGTAAATTAGTGCGCTGAGCTTGCAACCCGGCGATCCGGGCTCACATCCCGGTCATACCCTTGTATGAAAATTTGACAAAATATCGAGTGGACAAGTTTCCGACTCTTTGTGGAAAGTAAACCAGTAAGAAGATACCTATAGATTGTAGAACACATAGTATATTCCAACTATTACATGCTTGGTAAAATTTACTCCTTCAAATATATAGTAAAGGTATGTGGTACAGAAAAACGAGAAATGTGTTTAAATAAAAAAGTAGCGTGACATGTTCATTTTGCGAGAATAAAAGCAAAGGAAATAAAACGTCACATAATCTGCTGTGTTAAGAAATTCTTTAAAGATTTCTTTGTTAAGGCGTCGTCAATATTTTTTTCTGGTACAAATCAAGAATGTTTCTCGAGAAAGAAGTGCCACTTACACACATAATGTATTTCGTCTCCCCCCTCGTTCATGTCATACTGCTTACATTTAGGCTGGTCATATGGCAAGAACGACTCAGCGCAGCGGCCTGTCTCAATACGAGGGATGTTCGAAAAGAATTGCTTATTCCTATCTGGAGACTTCAAATGTCAAGATAGCCCAAAAGTGCTATTTCATGCCCTCGAAGTACTCCCCGTGGCTAGAAATGCAAAGTTTCAGTGGATACTTCCTGAATGCGTCAATGTACGCTGATTTGGACACAATAATAAGGTACTGATGATTGACAGATACAAGTTTCTGTCGGGATTTGTATTGTGATTTCAATTTCGGAAACAAAAAGAAATCACATGGGGCAAGGTCTGGGTAATACGGAGTGAGGCAAAACAGTTACTTTATCTTTTTTCAAAAAATGCCGTAACTATGAGCGGGGGCATTGTCATGTATAAGACAGATATGTTTAAAATCAGTGACAGGGCGTCGTTTCTGATAATACTTTTTCAGTTTCGTTAGTACTACTTTTTTGTAGTACTTTCCGGTGATGCTTTTGCCCTTTTTTACAGGCACTTTTACTCCTTCTTTGCGACTCCTACACCAGAGAATAAAATTGCATTCAAAACCTATTTACACTCAAAGACCGTTTGGCAATTATTGGGCGTTTTCTGTGTTTAGTGGCCTAGATCTTATTGCTAACATTTCTGACGGGCTCAAAATATTGGACCCAAGTTTCATTACCTGTTACGACATTGGTAAACTGCTTTTTGTCATATTTTGGAAACATTTGAAGCAGCTTTTTGGCCGCTTTAATCCGTTTCCTCTTTTTGCTCATCAGTGAACAAATAGCCACCCATCTAGCAAAAATCTTTCTGACTTTCAAATGCTTCTCAAAATAAAGTGAATCGTTGATAGTGATATGCCTACCTTTCGTGCAATATCACGAACTCTAATCTGGCATCTCCTTCAATGATCTCCTTTATTTTGGAAACGATTTCTTTACGAGATGCAGATTTTGGCCTACCATATTTCGGCACATTTTTAATGGACTCTACCCCTGACTCAAATTTCTTTTTCCACCGCCTAACGGTGTCATAAGACACACAAGAAGGTCCATAAGCAGTAGAAAGTTCAGTCATCAGCTGCTTCAAAGAACAACCAGTTTTGAGCGAGCTTTGATGTAAGCCCGTATTTCATCTTTCTTGTCTACGCTTCAACCAACCATTTTAACTGCAGTGGTCAATGACTGCATGTATTCAAATTTTTGTCTTACACTTAGTCTTACATGTACATTTATACACTGTTGTGTAGATATTGAATAACCGTATACAGGTATGTATTGCTTTTTATCGTGCCTCACGTGGATATCGAGATAAGAGGACAATAAGCAATTCATTTCGAACATCCCTTGTATGTAGTCTGTGGTTGTCGGTTGTAAAATGAAACATAGAGAGTCTCAGATTTTGTGGTGGTTTAATTAGGTTTAATTAAAGATTATCTTTGAACCTTGTGTATCGTTTGTGTATAATTTCCCATTTGAATATTTAATGTGTGTTAAAATTGGTCAATCAGACCTCTTTTCATCAGTATGTTTGTAGTTTTTGTAACCAAATATAAGTGAAGCCAGTAAAGTCTCAAGTATAATTGATATTCAAGACTCATATATATTGTGAACGGCTTGACAACATTTACTGATAAATGACTGACGTAAGTTTGTAGCATCATTATCCACTTTGTTTTCTTGGCAATGAATAGTTTGTATTGTTGTTAAATGTTTATATATGTATTTGTTTCAATAAATGTACCGTGCATGAAGTTCTCAACTTTCCAAATTTGTAAAAAATCTATTTACAATCTCTCTTTGCAGTTATTCGATTTTGTGAGTAACATTGTATGATATTGTCCCTGATGTAATAAATATCAATATTAATGATATAAGAAAAAAAAGTAGTTGCTTAATTGTATATGTTATATAGTCTACGCTAGCAACAAATCGAAATATTGTCAGGTATAGTTCAAGGGTGGTAATCAGTTTGATGGATTTAAATGTTCTCGTGAGAGTTGTTTCCACATAGCCATCATATGTTCCCATTACGTCTTCTTATCATATGTAATGGAAACAAATTGCAACAGTTACAGTGTTTTGTTACAAGTGTCAGAGTGTTGTATAAAATACACGTATGCTGAACTAAGTTGATCTTGTAATATCTGTTTCGTTTTAAAAAATACTTCGTCAAAATGTTGAGTCCTCTCGGTGCTTAGATGCGAGACAAATCAAAACACATATTTACCTGCCTATAAATAAAAAGCGCAATGACCCTTTTCACGAGACATTGTAAATACCAGACAATGTCTGGACATATTTTTGTTATGAAATTCCTATCATTGTTCTATTTGAGTTTTGATTGACGTCAATACAAGGCATGTAAGGCGTTTTTCACGTGAGTGAAATCATGAACTGTCCATTCTTTTGTGATAAAAATAATCTTTACACCGTAAATCCCAGCAAATTGTAAAAACACATTCTTATATCATGCATTTAATTGCTGTACATTTACGTCATCAAATTATTGGCCATAATTCGATAATGATATGATTTGTAAAAAACTACGTGACCATTGACATATGTAGCTTCGTGTATTTCATCGAACACGAGAAAACACGTGAACATCTGCTCAGTCATATGGGTTATCGTTAAGTGATGACGTCTTTCGATAATTAGTTATTGTTAAAGGTTTTAAATGTATTGAATACAAAGAAATATGTAACATGTATTATACTTCCTTCGTTTGGAAAAACAACTGTATAGCTGTATAACTGTATAACGGAGTCATAATTCTCATACCTGGAAGGAAAAATTGCTTCCTTTGAAGTGATACACTAAGTACCCTCTCCACAGAGCATAGAAATATCTTATTAATAAGAAATAGCGAATTCTCCTCGAAAAAAATACCGATTCGGAAAACCCTTCCAGTGTCCGCAGTCGACAAATGTCCGCTATATATGGCCGATTAAAGAACGTATTCTAAACGTGAATTATATTGTCCATTGTAGACAGGTGTCTGTTACTCACGGGTGTCCGTTAGCATAAGTTAGGCAATATACAGCTTAAGATCATCTGGAAACCCTCAATTTGCTGTTCCTAGAAACAGGACCAAAATAGCAGATAGGTCCATGAGTGTAGTGGGGCCAAAAAGGTGGGACGCATTCCTAGTGACTTGAAATGTGTTTCGAATGAAAAATGAAGTACAATCGAATATAGTGGCATAACTTTTTACGGTATATAAATGGACTTGCATTTGTCTGCATGAAAAGAACCGACGGTTATATTGTGTTTACAAAGTATTACGTGTATATTGTGATGATACGTATGTCCAAAATAGATTTCAATTTTTTACCATTTTCTCTAAAGGAGAATCAAACCATCTTTGTAAATATATCATAAATATTGATAAGCATCTTGATTTCTTTTTGTCAATCTCAATGTTTTAGCAGTAAGAGACTAAACTTTGATTCGTATTATTACGCGGCAATAATTAAGATATACTTCTTTGTTATTTTTCAAACATGATAAAATCACCAGAAGTCAAATTACAGAAACGTTGTTTGGTGGATTCTGGGAAAGGTAGTGTTTTGAAAGTTTGAAAGTTATGTTGATCTTTATTTCTAAAAATCCATTTCTTACATATATTCAGAAAACGAATTCCTTTACTAATCGCAAGTATGTTGAGGACAAATCATTTTTATGATAATACAACTTTACTGATATTTACGGATTGTAGATCGTGTAAGAAATGCTATCCAGATATCATTAATGTACGTACTACTTCAGTGCGTGCACGTTTTATGGCAACTACTGTTTCACTGGAAACAGAACTCATTTTAACTTCTGTAATACATAAACAGTAGATCATTTATGTTGGACTGTTTTGATACTCAAAGGAAAGCGAATCACACAATATTATTGTCTTGCGCATGAGACTTTTTTTCACTAGTGTTTAACATCGCACCAACGACCAAGGGGCATCAGGCGACCTTTCTTGCTTTTATCGTGGAGGAAGACCCATGGTGGACACCTGGGTAGAACCACAGAAATTCTGTAAGCTAGCCAGGCAGCTCCCATGTGAAATTTTGTCGCAGTCACATCGTTGAGGGGGTAGTGAATAAAGTCAAAAACAATAACCACCCGACCACAGAGACCCTTCACTTGTGAGACAAGGGATGTCCATAGATTTTTTATTTACATGATATATATATGTATGCAAGCAAATATACGTTCCGTAACATGTTCTTCAACTTATTTGAATCCCTTGATGCAAGTAATTCTGTATTTATCACTTCATTATTAGTACTAGTTATGACCCCGTCATCAATTGGCAGTCGGACGTATAGTGCTTACCCTCTGTGCGCGCGTGCGTGCGTGCGTGCTCGGGCACATAAAATAGATGTTCTTGTCCGGCTCATAACTTTGTCATGTATGATGGAATTTCGAAATAATTTTGCACAAATAATCAGTATATGAACACGACGTTTCGGGTGCAAGAACCATGTCCCTCACTGAAGGGTCAAGGTCATAGTGGATGCTTATTTTTGTGTTTATTCCTTATACATTTATATAGTGAAATAGATGTTCTTGTTCGGCTAATTACTTTGTAGTGCATGGTGGGCTTAAATGATCAGCATATGAAGATGACGTGTCACGTGCAAGAATCATGTGGCATGCACAAAGGTCAAGGTCATTGTGGACGGTTGAATTTGTTTGTGTCTGGCTCATTACTTTGTCGTGTATGGTGGGATTTAGGAATAATTTGGCATAAATAATCAGCATATAAAGATGACGTGTCGAGTGCAAGAATCATGCCACTATCCTCATTTACCAATTCTATGTCATTTAGCGGGAACATCCGCTATGGACACACTTCTAGTTTAGTTATGTAATGATCATGACATGATCTAAATAACTGAAATAACAAACATTCGAGTATTTTCGTGGTTCGTTCTTTCTACAGACTGATAGCTAAGGTATACCAATTTATTGTTTGTATAACATATTTACCCAATTAAATTCTAGTTCATTCAAGAGCTGAAGTTGTGGTTTCTAGATCGACATCCGGGTAGTTTTTTATATGGTAATATTATTGAGCCGTGACAGCTTAAATAAGGTAACTACAAAAAATCTTGAGTTGTTACGTCTCCTAATGCATAGTGAATAGTATCTATTAAAATCATCTGTGCTAATTTTGTCAATTTCACAACAGAATCCGATTGGTATTTGGTTAGTTAATCCCTGATCAATTAGCGTTATATTACAACATGTGGATAAAAGTTACATCTCATTGATAAATCCAAGAAAAAAGTTTACGTAAAATTCTTGAAAGATCACAGATATGAATGTTTCGTATTGAACAGCCCATATGTATAACAGTGGTACCCGTCTGTTATTTCAAGCGTCGTCAGTCTATGTCACAAAGAAAATCATAGAATATTATTTTCTGCAAATAGTTCTATCCTGATGCTTCGTGACAGCAATGCTCCTCATTAATTCTGCGGCTATGTCTAGCTTACATTTCATTCAACATACAGTATTAGCTACATACATTCGTTTTCATGCGCACAATGTGTTCAGCAATACTATTTGAGTCTACTACTGTATAATGGTCGGGTAATTATTTTCCAGCGTCTTTGTTTTTCTAAGATATGTCTCTCCGTGTTATTAGGCCTAAAAAATGTTTGTTTCCGGTTATCTGACCGACCTAATATTTTACGTGCCGACTCATATGTTGTACATCCAAATCGTAGTGCTATATATATCGTAATTTGCACGACTCATTAATATTACAGCGAACATATTTCCATACGGTGTTGCCAATATATGCAAAAAATGAAATCAAAAAGTCAAAAAAAATCTCTACTTATAGACACATATTTTTTGGGTATGTAACCGGAAACAAACATTTTTAGACCTTATGTGATTTTGTACATTTATAACACTCTGATAATCATGTGAAGTTATTGTGCGATGATTTTTTTGGACTTTGAAATTTCTGGAAATCAGACGGCATCACAAAACTTTGATTAGAATTACTTGGTACATATCCGACCATAAACTGGTAAAAAGCTTTTAAAAGTTTATGGAGCTACACCTACTAGTGCTGATGCTCTCCAATGTTAAAAGGTTGCATAATTCATAAGTTTATTAATCTTATACACTGTACATTGAATACGGGAATTTGAATTGAAAATATAAGGCCACGAATTGTGGTGAAATGTTTATAATAATTGTCTTAATGTGGTATAATCCAATCAATGGTAACTCTATACACAATTTTCACTCAGCTCACAATGCCTGAGAAATTTGTGCCCTTTTTGAGAAATACTGACTGATATAACAGCCAATCTCAATAAAATGACCCAACCCGCATTGAAGAAATGAGTAAAATTAAAATCGTTGATTAAATGTCAAATGCATCATTTTATGTTAGTACTGGGTTTTCTGAAGAAAAAAATGTGCCATTTGTTAACATTGGTATCCAAGTTCAGCGGTCATGAAAAGAACATGAGTGCAAAAGTTATTTTCCATTGCTGTGTGTCTGATGTTTTTGTCAATAGAACTCCTCAAATGCGGAGTTTTGTGAGTTTTGTTATAAACTGGGATGATATAGGAATTAAGTAAAAAGCAAATTGTCACAATATCCTATCTTTTTAATAAACTACAGAGTACTCATTTTGTCTCTTAAACTGCAATTAAAACTGAAAATGCATAATGCAAAGATGTAAAGCTTTAACATTTATGTAACGGTGAATATGACTTTGTTTCAACACGTCAAACCTCACCATTAGAAGTAACAAATATTACCATTAGATTTGTTTATTTATTATAGCCATTATTATCATTGTAGAAGAGCACTACTCAGACTTAACGTAAATATCAAGCAAAATGATTAATTTAATTGCTGTAGCAACTACTGTCTAAAGTCAAACGCATCTACTATAATGTTAAAACAATTGTACTCTTGGCAAGCCGAGGCACCTTTATAATACCAGATAGATAAATTATCTGCATATGGACACCGTAATTTCACTCTGAAATGAAGTGGTTTATGAGTAAACACCAACATTATGACTTTAAAATCGAGAAACATACCCAACAGACAATAACGGAATTTAAGATCATCAAATAAACATTCCGTATCAGCCGTACAGACATTATCAAAGGAAATGCTGAGTTTAAGCTTAACAAATATGTCACGTTAATATCAACTATCTTAAACAGTAAAAACAACACTATCAACTTATAACAAAGCATAGTTTAGTCACATATGATTAGATTTATACATAAACATTTTTCATTATAGCCCTAAACCTGTATGTCTTCAGTACAACCAGCATTCTAAATCTGTTAGTAACGTAAATAGCACTATTGCTTAAAAATTGAAACTTGTGAAAAAAAACTGAGAATGCATTATTTATTTTCGTACTATCTTTGTCCGCTAACTTGAAGAACTTCCGTAATTTTACAAACAGAACTGGGGACTTTATATCACAAAGTACATTGGGTTTTTCAATCCAAAGTGTATCCAGTGGACTCGGCCATTTGTACAGCGATTTTGATCTTGTTATGAATGTAATTCTTTTTCTAAAAAGCAGTTTGTTTGTGTGTATATAACTTATATCATTTCTTGCTCTCTCTATATATATACTTATATATAGTGCATATGACACAATAATTGTGTTTAATGTATATTTTGCGAATATATTTTGCTACGGTGGTGCTCAAGTCTCTCCCAGAATGGATCTTTAAACTTTTCATTTAACTTTTAAACTTGATTCTCTCACTATGATGTACATTTATAAAGCCGTTTTGCGCTGCCCTCTGTAAGAAAAACAATCCTGTTTATCAAAAGTTTCATACGAATTTGAATATGTCAAATTAGACCATGTAAAACAATAGCCATGTAAAATTAATCATTAATCTCATCTAAATCTGTGGCCTGTATGTTGTGTATGGACATTCAATAGACCGATGAATTCATTGTAAGCAATTATGCTTGGATGAATACAAGGAAAGAAAACAAATAATGATTGAACATTTCACGTTTTATTTGCATTCTATGGAAATGTTTACATGTGTAAATATAAGCGATAGATGGATTTAAATGTAACAATGTATGATGTGTACATTATACTCATATCAAAGATTAAATATTACTCTCTACATGTATATTCTCGTATGACATATATAATATAATAAATAATATAATTACAACATTACATTTACTTTGTAAATAGAATACAGACATTTTTAGACTGTTCATCGAACAAACTTCTAAAATGTACTACTAGATCTCGAAGTAATTGAGAAGTTATTGTGTTACACACAAGACATTGCCATTTTAGCAAATTACACGATTGTCGCCGTGTTGTAGTCAACCCCATGCATTTCTGTTGATACCCTTTTCTACGGTTTTTTTTTTTTTTTTGGCAATAAATCAAATTATCTACAAAATTAGGCATGTCACAAATACACATTGTTTTGATAATTATGTATTTTGAGATGTGGGCAAACGCTGACGAACGTGTTTTCATACATTCGCTTGGGAAAGGTGTCATTTTACCATTTTCAAAACAATACACCAAATGTTCACGCATTTCGGACACAATATAATTGACATTGAAATTGAAATTATCTTGATAATAACAAAAACACTGTGCTTGTAATATCAAAAAATCCACTATCGTCTTTTTCAGTGTTCCAGATTTTAAGTTTTTATTGAAATATGGAATATTCGTCGTTTCTTGAAGGCCATAGATATTTGGAAATTGTCTAATAACGCACATGAAAACCGTCCGTGGAATTTTTGGTCCTTTTACATAAATCATAAATGCTAGCGGTGCTGTTGGAGATTTGTCAAACGAAAAGTTTTTATACACTAAGGTGTTAAGAAAAATTATCCACAGTCAACCGTTGTATCCACAGACATAAACAATGTTTCACCATTTTTTATTTTCAATAAGTTGTTAAATAATAAATAAATCATCAATGGACTCTTCCACTCCTAAAAAATGGTCAATGAGGGATACAAATCTATATAATGAACGAAATTCTCCTGTTGGAATGCCAAACGTAATGTGTAGTAAATATAGAATCCTGTGAAAGACGGTCTAGGCCTATTTTGTGATACACACTTGATTTAAACGTATTGTTATAGCTCCGACATAAAACTTCAGTTTAATATTCATTCAGTGGTAGACACTGACACTGAGTCCATAGCTACAGATAGTGAAGAATCTGTATGCTGTGTCTGTAATAAACATAGACCAGATGCACTAAATCTTGAGTATATCATTGAATTTGTGCCACGAGCCCAGTGAGACAGTTGTGGGCATTGGATCCACCTCAATTTTTGCTGATCAGAGGTATCTTATACAACTGAATCCTGTGTTGTTTGTTATTGAACTAACTGTTTAGCGGGTGTTTAGATTTTCAAAATTTATTTTTTATTGATTAAATCTGTGTTTGAATTTCATCGCGGCCCTTGTTGTTTGCACTTTGCTGCGTTTAGCGTGTGTTTATAGTACTGCACGTTTGTTTTTTTTTTTCATTCGGTAACTTCGTAATATATTTTCGCGAGCGTCTGCTACCAGTTGATATCCCGGATTTTATTTTTTTATTGCTCTATTTTTTAACAAAACCAAGAACTTCTGTTATTATATTTCAGTGATGGTAACAGAGTTAACATTGAGGTTGGATGCCCAGTCCAGCTACTTTGATGGTGTTGATGGAGGGCGGAAGGCAGAGTCATATGTCCAACAGTTTGTGACGGAGACCATTTGCCGATAGGTTAAAGTCAAATCTGACCATTTCAAAACTCCTTCAAGAGTTGGTAAGTGAAAAGAAGTCATTTCCGGAAATAGCCCCTTTTGAAATGTAACAGGAGACGGAATTTGTTTTACCCAGGTTCTATTTTTGTTTTGTGATCAGTTTATTTACATAGTAATCATACTCAAAAGATAGCAACACACTGGTTTAAGTTTACATATTTTAATCATTGATTAATGCAATTTATCTTTATGATATTGCACAAATTTTTACACTGTTTTAATGTATAATGGTGCTCATATATTGTAGTGAATTGAACAATTTAAACTGATTTTTCAATATATCAAAATCAAATTAAAAATGAATAATTTCAAAGTAAAAGTGACCAGTCTAAGAGACAAAAAGGTATACGTAACTTATGAAGACTAATTAGAAAGGCGAAATGTAAAGACATAATACGAGGGATGTTCGAAATGAATAGCTTATTGTCCTCTATCTCGATATCCACGTGAGGCACGATAAGAAAAATACACACCTGTATACGGTTATTCAATATCTACACAACGGTGTATAAATGCACATGTAAGACTAAGTGTTAGACATAAAATTTGCCATTTGAATACACGCAGTCATTGACCACTGTAGCTAAAATGGTTGGTAGAAGCGTTGATAAGAAAGATGAAATACGGGCTTACATCAAAGCTCGATAGTAAGAAAATATTCAAGAATCAAAACTAGCAGGAATAGATTAATCTGAACACAAGCAAATGATATAACGTGAGTATGTAAACAGATGATAGACACAGAACTGCTAACACACTAAATGTCAAACAAAATGTGTTTCAGTAGAAAAATATATGTAATTTCAATGTTTCTCAAATACGATTTGTACTTTTCTAGTTTCGGTGAAGACTACTGTCTGGTCTCGACAAACCTCTCCATTTTGAACAAGGGCTTCAGCTATAGAAGGTTCAATCTGTTGTCTCCTTTTCAGGCCAATCTTTGTCTGTGGTCAAACTGAAATGGCAGGTGTGCTCCAGGATATATAAATTTAGTATTTGTTTCTACTGTTATCGGGAGACTGTCATTCTCAAGTTGATGGCGGTCTGCCAAATGCCTCTTTGTGTTATATTTTCACGTACCCTTGTATCCACAAGAAGGACATTTGAATATCTGGATTGTGGGAACATGTCTAGCATTCCAAAAATGAAGGGAAATTGGAATGTCTTTCTTCCCCACATTCCTTGTCAATTTGGCCAAAATGGTCTTCTTTTGGTCTGTTCTGTAAGAAAGGCAAAAACTTCAGTTTCTACTCCATCCAAAAGCTCAATGGGTATTATCGTAAAACTGCCTGGTAAATAAAGACAAGATTTAAACATTAATTACAATAATTTTAACGTTAGTTTTGAATAGATCAAATTAATATCTCAGCCCGGACAACATGATCTTCTGAGATAAACCTCATAGTAGGAACACATCCTAGGTAAATCAGTAACTTTGTGACGATATGATATCTAGATTATTCTTTAACACAGATATCACTATCTATCTAGATGCAGTCCGTATTAAATTGATTCAATCAAATCAAACATTAAAACCAATGAAATTGAATTGATTTAAAACTTTTGAATGAAATACTTTTTCAAACAGTATTTGGACATTATTACAATATTTATAGCGTAAGATTATAATTATCATTTGACTGGTCACTTCAGAAACACAATATAGCACCATAGACATTGTATTTATTAAAGTTATAATTGCTAATAAATGCAATTGGTATTTAACTATATCAAAGGGGTAAATGTTATAATTAACATTAACCCAAAAGAGTGAAGAACTTATTTAATTAATTATATGTATATTTACACCATAGTACAAACTATGTATATATTGCATTTTAAATCAATGTTTCATAACTTGTAAACTCAGATTTACAATAAATATGCATAATTATGTACAAATTATGATTACATTACATTGACTTATGACATATGGGCTTTCCTTATACAACACAATTGGTTATTCTTGAGCCTTCATAACATAAAAGTTACAAGTAATATGATACATCTAACTGATTACTGAGATAGGGAAAATATTACTTTTGGTTTTACTTGTCTCCCAGTCCTAGTAACTTAAGGTGTTTTTTCTATGGGCACAATGTCATGTGTAATCTGAGAATCAAAAGTTTCATCACTGAATGTCAGTGCAATCATTTTCATCACAGTTAGTGTCTAATTCAAAATATGATTTTCAGGCACAGAATTTTCTTCTAAATTTTCATCTGGAGCTTCTTCCCTAGAGAAATTAAATGTTTTATGCCTTGGTATGGCTTCAAGGGATCAACATGGACAATGATGTGTTTTGATGATGCTGTATGTTGGAATTCATGCGTTACTTCAGTTAATTTTCTGCAAATTTTGTAAGGACCAGTCCATCCGAAAGAAAGTTTCATTTTAGCTTGGTGCGGGTACCATCGCCAGACAAGGTCATCAATGTTGAAGTATCTTGGCTTTAGGCCTTGATCATAAGCCTTTTCCTGCCTAGATGCTGCTACACTAAGATTTTGGTATGCAGTATTAAAAGACATTTCAAGAGATTGTCTAAGCCATTCAACATATTGTGAGGAGCAAACATTGTTTTTTTTCATCAGGAATGTCACCAAACATGACATCAATAGGATATGATATTTCTCTACAAAACAAAAGTCTGTTGGGAGTAAACTTAGTGCTTTCGTGACATGTCGAACGATATGCCATCATAATGAATGGTAAATGGGCATCCCAATTATCTTTATTTTCATTTACAAACATAGCTAACATTTGAAAATGGTTTCACCGTTCAATCATGGTATCAGATTTTGGATTGTATGGATAAGTCCTTATTTATCCTATTAGTAACAGTTTGCAAATTTCTTTAAAAAGACTAGATTCAAATTCTCTCCCTTGATCAGAATGAATATAAGTTGGTCCACCATAGCTGCAGATAAATTCATAGACAAGTTTGTCACTGTTAATGCAGTATGATCTGGTATTGCATAAGCTTCAGAAAATTTAGTAAAATAATCCCCAACAACCTTAATGTATTCATTTCCATCCCCTGAAATTTGGTAAAGGATCCATGATGTCTAATGCTATTTTTTGCATAGGCAATGTTGAGATTTGTTGTCGTAAAGGGAATCGACCCACATCTGGACAAGCTTTCCTTTGTGCACAAGGATAACACTGCTTACACCATGTTTTAATATCTTTTGACATTCCGGGCCAATAAAAACGGGATTTGATGGACTTAATGTTCGATCTCGACCTAAATATCCAGCAATACGATTGCAGTGAAGCTGTTGGAAAATTTGAGACCTCAGTTTAACAGGGACCAAAATTGCAGTTTAAAGTTCAAATTATCATGTTCCATAAACTGTTTATATAAAATGCTACATTTTAGGGTAATCAGTTCCCACATACTCCAAAGGGTTCTAAGACTATATGAAGTCTTATGTACAGAAGTTTTTGGTGATTTTAGGTCTCTTTGTGCCTCAAACTGAATGATTTGTTTTAGATCAGGGTCAGTTTCTTGGAATTGTTTCATCAGAGGACCAACAGTCTAGCCAATTTGATAAGTTCTTTGTTTGGGTATTCAATGTCTCTGTATTTGAGTTTTCAAGGTCATTGATGTCATCATCTGAAACATTAACTGGAAATATGGGCATGATCGTTCTATTGGATTTAGAGCTTACTTTGTTTTCTAAGAGGTTGATGCAATCCAAACATTCAGTTCGTTTACACTTCCGTCTCATCAAATGTTGACGCGACATTGCATCAGCATTTCCATGAGAAGAGCCTTTGCGATATTCAGTTGTGGCGTCAAATGTTTCTAGGACTTTTAACCTACTAGCTAACATGCCCTCAGGTTCTTTTAAAGTTTTAAGCCATTTTAATGAAGAATGATCAATACGATCACGAAAATGGCGTCCCCACAAACAGCGCTTGAAATGTATGATGAAAGTTACTAAAAATGGCTAAAAGTTCAATGTAGGTAGTACAATACCTTTGTTGAGATTTATTTAGAGCTTTGCTAGCATAGGGAATTACCTGTTCTTCTCCATTTTGAATTTGTGACAGCACTGCCCCAATACCCATTTGGCTACCATCTGTATCTAATATAAATTTACCCTCCTTTTCTGGATAACCCAGAATGGGGGTTGATACTAAAAGTTGCTTTAATCTCTCCAAACTATATTGGCAATCTCCATTCCAAGAAAACTTAGCTCTTTTCTGAGTAAGTTGAGTTAAAGGGAATGCTACAGTGGCAAAGTTTGGTATAAAGCGCCTGTAATAATTTAAGAGTCCCAGAAAACTACGTATTTCAGTCTTATCTTTATGAATAGGCCAATCTTGTACAGCCTTCATCTTTTTCTTAGAACATGTTATGCCTTTGTTTGATATTTGTTGTCCTAAATATTCTACTTGTTTTTAGAAAACATGACGTTTTTTTTTTGTTTTAATGTTAGATTAGCTTATTTCAAAACATTGAAACATTGTTCTAGATTAAACTGCCAAAGTTTCATCAAAGGACTTGCCGAAAACAATTATATCATCTAGGTAACAGAGACATTTTTCAAATTGTAAATGATGTAATACTCTTTCTTTTAGTCTTTCAAATGTAGAGGGAGCATTACATAAGCCAAATGGCATTAAATTGAATTGATGCAAACCTAATTGAGATAAAAAAAAATCAGTCAATGGTTTAGATTTATCAGACATGGGAGTTTGCCAGTACCCACTTGCTATGTCAAGAGAACAATAATAGCTAGCTGAAGATAATGTATAAAGAGCTTCACTTATTTTTTTGGCACGGGGTAAGCATCTTTCTTAGTTACTGAATTAAGTCTGCGATAATCTTCACAAAAACAAATGGAGTCATCAGCCTTCGTAACTAAAACAATGGGTGCTGCCCAACTGCTCTTGCTGGGTTCAGTTATATTGTCATTTAGCATTTTTATTTCATTTCCAACTATCTCTTTTTGAGCAATAGCTAGTGTACGGGTGGTATTTTAATCGGCTTAGCATCACCAACACAAATTTCATGTTCCACAAGAATTGTTCTACCAACGTTCGTGGACTCATTACTGAAAATATGTTGAAATTTATGTAATAAGATGTTTAGTTCAATTTTTTTCTTGTCATTAAGATTATGAGAGGCTTATCAAACATAGGTTTTAAGTATTCAGGTAATTCTGCCTTTGTATGCAATTAACGTTATATAAGTTTCCAATAGCCATATTTTTCCAAGTTTGATGTTTTGTTGAGTAAAGTTGACAAATGAGATAGGAATGTCTGTTTGATTAGATTTTACCAATGTTTTACATATTAATAGACATCTCTTGTTGATAGATTTGTATGGTTCTAAACAAGCATTATTTTCCTGAGAACTACCTTCAGAAATTCCCTTCACTATAACTTCAGACGCAGGAGGTATTGCAATAGCTTCACCCACTTTCACCCTAGCCACTTTATTTGATTTAGTCTTACTTAACTTTATTTTATGTTTTCCTATCTGCATTACACATTTACCAAATTTTACCGAAACATCAAAAACGCTCAGAAAATCATTTCCAGAATTATTTCCATGTTATCTATTTCAGCTACTAGAAATTCATATTCAAAATTTTTATTGTCTATTTTAAAGGACAGGCATATTCTGCCTTCAACTTTTATGTTTGACCCATTTGCAGCTGTTAAAGTAGAATTAACTTTGTTTTAATTTTGTTTATCTACACTCATCCTTTGAAATGTATTGCGTGAAAGTGTAGTTGCTGCAGAACCAGAGTCAATCAATGCATGACAGTTTAAATCTTCTATCAAAAGTTTAGCAAAAAGGCAATTTCGTTGCTGAATGGGACTTAAGGTAATGTTTTGTTGCCCATTATTCAAAGAGATATTACTTGTGGCTAAGCTTTCGGGTTCAAGTTCAGCCTGACCTAGTTTACCTGCAAGCTTTTTGTAGGATAATTGTTAGCAAGATGTCCTTTTTCGTGACAATTGAAACATTTGGTGTTTATCAAGTCAAGTCTATCTCTACTATTACTTCTGGTGTTGCTACGCTTGATTGATTTAAATAAACCTTCAGTTAGCTTGGCCAGGTCATTTAAAGTTACTGTGTCTGATGTGCTTGTATGGTTGCCTACAGACCGAGAAGTTTGTTCAATTACTGAATTCAAAGAGTTTTCTCCCTCAAATCTAGGTTTACGTAAGATACTATGAGCACTATAAAAGAGCCTCAAATTCTACAGCTAGTGAGATTGCTTCATTTATTGTTTTTGGATATCTAAATTGAACATGGCTACGAAGTTCAGGGCGTGAAAGTCTATTTATGAATTGATCAATAACGCACATTTCTCGTGCTTTTGAATTAACACTAGGAAAAGCTAACAGACATAGTCGCTGGTGTGTATACCCATAATCCGAAGCACTTTCTTGTTTACTTTGTTTTCTATTCCTAACTTCACATCTAAATGCAGCTTCCCTTTCAGTGGATTAAACATTTTTGACAGAATTTCTTTAAGGCAGTGATAATTAATCAATGAATCCGAACCTCTTTCACTTAAAGAGTTTTTGTGCAGTACCCCTTAGCATGACAAGCTGTTGTACCTTTTCTAGGTTACCCCATTCATTCCATTGAGCAACATTCAGTGCTTATGCCATAAAATTTATCAGGCTCCTTTTGTTTGCGTGTTACACGAGGAACATCATAATTAGTGTCAGGCATGTTGTGTTCGAGTCCGTATCTCTTAAATGGTGGTTGTGTGACTATTGTATTGACATGTATGAATGTCATTAGAGTAGTTTCTTTGTGTATGAATGCTGGTTGATATTAGCTTCATCCTGTATGTGACTTTATTTACTGGTTTGTGTTAGATGATGAATGTTTTAAGAGGCATTTGCTACACCCTGATTAATGACCCTGTAAATGATTTAGTTTACATGATTGTGTTTGAGGGTGAATTTTTTGAAAAGCATTTGCTACACCCTGTAAATGACTAGTATTTATCATAGAAGGCATGGTTTATGTGAATATGTAGTGAGCCTTGTCCACATATGAGGAGTCAGGTTTGACAGTCATCACAACATTGTATTGTTACCCCAGCTAGTTTGGGACTGTAGTTATGTTGGATAATCCCATGTTTCTTGTTTTATTTGATTTTGGGTAGAGTTTGTTAAAGGCGAAATGTAAAGACATTGCTGTCTTATATACTATATATTCTCACCAAAAGTGGATTACATCTCATGAAACATGAGCGAATGGAAATATTTTTTTAGCATGAAATTCCTGATTCACTTGATACAGTAATTATTGATTAGTTTGTTTTTTTATACTAAACAGTATGCAGACAGAGTATATATTTAAATAGTCATACTACTTGATGATTACAAATGAAAACAGTGTTTATAGAAATGAATAGTCGAAAGTGTATATAATAATAACAATCAATCCTGCTACAGAACTATAAATTAATGCTTAATTAATTCAATAAATAAATATTTTGCTTTTAACTTAATTAATTTGTGGTTTATACAGTCACTCTCAAATGAATTTCCTCGTTCAAACACTTGCTGACTGCCCTTATCAATGGCAATGAAATTAAACGACTTTGTTTCTCTGTCTTAACACTGACCACTAGCCTGACAGCCGGGGGGTAGTGGAATATTATTCCTCATTTAGTCAATTTATATAGCTTGGCTTCTTGTTTTTTTCTAATTCTGTTTCTCTGAATGCATACTTATTAGGGCTAGGGGTTTAAATATGTTTAGGTAACTAGTCCAAATAATTGTACTCAGAATAGATCCATTTCTTTTGAGACACACTAAAACCGCAATTATTCTACCTTGGATTATCTGAAACCAAACCAGTTGTAATCCAAAATGAATTTTCAGTCCAAATTTTTTCATCATATATTTCAATGTAAAATAACTTTGATTATCCTACTCGCAAAATCCAAATGCCGTGTTTTATCTAAAGCACTAAACAGGTTCCACTAATCAATCTAAAGCATACTTATTTACCTGTGTAGTCCGAAGTAACTCTGATCAGCCAGACTTGTCTACTGAAGTATTTCTTTAATGTGTCAAAAGGTGTAAACAACACATTTTGAAAACATACTGTACAGTAAGTCAGTGATGTTTGTAAGTGCTTGTGACTATATCAATAGAAATTGAATTTTTGCAGTGGACTATACTTCATTTATGTGTTATTTGTTTAAAATGTATAATAACAACATTCTCATAACAGGTATATATACTTCATGTCATGATGAAGTTTTAATGATAAATACAGGTGCTTCATAAAAATGCTACTGTTTTCTTATACCTAGTTTCTGTAATAGGAGGCAGAAAATAATGTTCCCGATGCGGGGCTCGAACCCACGACCTTCTGTGTGCAAGTCAGCTGCTCTACCAACTGAGCTAATCGGGTAGACAGGCATACAGACTGCTACAAACACATATATTATATATACAACACTGTTACATTTCAATTTCAGATCTTATTGACTATTGTCACAGGGGTTAATGCTGTTTTTCAACAATTTTCAGTTACATACGGCGACCGGTTCACCTAACCAGTTTTCCTGGACTGTATACTAACCAGTACTAACCTACCCTTCCACAAGGAGCTGGCAACTTCTCTGCACATGGAGGAAAATCAACATTGTTGTCAAATTTTCATAGAAGGGTATGACCTGCCGCGACTGGGATTGAACCCGGATCTCCGGATTTCAAGTCCAGCACACTAACCACTTAACCATGGCCTCTGATTGACTAATGATATAATACTATCAATAAGTATGGTTCATACTATTTATGTTTTATATATACATGTTTATCTTAAAATGTATCTTTATTATAGATAAAACATTAATTATAACACATACAGTTTGTTGTTTATATATTTATATCATAATTTATTTGGGGCTTGTGATGTCAATTTCAGATAATCAGGGTTCTATTGTAGTTGATTTATACCTAGGTAGTACGTTACTTTTACTATCACTCCCTATATTTCTTCTTGTTTCAATGCATTATTGTACAATTTTGTTGAAACTAACTGGTAGGCTGTAACTTTCAGAGTTGCCAGTGAAGGTTTTTGCTGGGAAGAGAACTCCAGCAAGTCATTGCCTATTCCATATGATTGAGTTCCTTTTGTGATAGTTAGAAGGCAAGTTCGTGAGTGCTGCCAAGGCCCAGACAGGCATCAGTCAAGATTTGGGAAGGCGAAACTGGTATTTGGACTGACTTTGACTGATTGCCAGTCAAATTCATTGTTGATAAAAATGTTGCTGTTTTTTTTTCTAGACCTTAAAAATTGCTATTGGAAAGTTTATTCTAGAACTACAATCAGATCTGTTAGTTTTAAAAATGTTAGTTTCATTTGATTATGAATTGATTACTAATAATTTCCCAGATTTTTTATCATTACTAGGACTTGCACCTTGTGGCTCTGTTAGGAACTCCATTATAATAATATCAGTAGTATGTGAGATATCCAGGAACTTGAAATATGAAAATCATTTACTGTGATATTGTAAAATGTTACCTTGTTCAATTCTTCAGGCTTAGCACACTTACTCTAACAAGGGTCAGGACCCAACTCAAAAGTAAAAAGATGACCTCAACTGTCCTGCCACTGTGTACCTGAGATACATTACCCGGTTTCCTGAATATAAAGTTTGTAGCTTGAATATGATGCAATTATATATCCCGCATAAATTTTGCAAGACATTTGATTTTGTGCTTTATGTCTGTACATCTAGATTTGTTTGTCTACACCAAAATTCAACCATTTTTAGATGAATTCTTTGGTTCACCTAACCAGTTTTCCTGAACTTAATACGAACCAGTATTTACTTACCCTACTACAAGGAATCAGCAACTTCTACACATAAGGAAGAAAATTGACATTTTTTCAAATTTTCATAGAAGGGTATGATCTGCCGCAACTGGGAAATGAACTTGTGTGTGGGACAGATTAAGATGAATAAATGAATTGTTAGGTAGTTTTCTTTCCTGCATGCTTTGGGTCATATAACTGTTTGTCAGTATCTGTCTGTCCCTGTCTGTTTTCCTGTCTGTTCGTCTGTCTCTATTTGTCTGTCCATCTGTCTCTCTCTCTCTGCCTGTCTGCCTCTCTCTGTCCGTCTGCAGGTTTTTTTCTCAGCATTTTGGGTACATGACCCAACCCCCAGAATTGGGAACTTTCGCGACATTTTGGATAGATTGGGAAAAAGTCACACTGTATAAAAAATCTTAAAATAAATAAGTTTAAATAAAATGAATGATTTAGACATTCAATAAACATTTGAACTGCTGTAAATTATTTTTTTCTCATTTGAATTGGGAATATTTGCTCTGCAATTGGGAAAAAACATGCTTTTTGCCATTGGGAATGCAGCCGAATATCGGTAAAAAACCCAACTGGTCTGTGTCTCTCTGCCTCTTTCTGTCAGTCTGTGTCTCTATCTGTCTGTCTCTGTTTTCCTGTCTGTCTGTGTGTGTGTCTCTCTCTCCCTGTTTCTTTCTGTCTCTCTCTCTCTCTCTCTCTCTCTGACTATATGTCTCTGTCTGTCTCTATCTGTTTCCATCTCTCCCTCTCTATTTGTCTGCCTGTCTCTCTCTGTCCAACTGACTCTTTCTATCTCCATCTGTTTTCCACTCTGTCTGTCTGCCGGTCGGTAGGTCGGTCAGTTTGTCGGTCTCTGCTTGCCTTCCTGTCCACCAACAAATCTCTCAATATCTGTATGTTTCAGATTCATTCCAATAGCAGTTACCGGAGAAAGAAACAAGGACAGTAGTTGAAGATAGATATTGAAGAAAAATTGGTTGAAATCTGCTTCATCAAGTGTATGTGTCCTGTCCACTAGATGAGAGCCATCAGTTCCATTTGCTGGGGGAGGTACAAACTTTTGAATCAATTCTTTGTTCGACTTTGGTGTCAGTAAATGCCATGAAATTGAAACTATATGTTAATTGTGACAAACCTTGTTTTCTTGTAAACAGCACATAAATCAATGCATGAAGCATATGGTGTCATCCATAACAAATTCTTGTTGTCATTTCTATTTCAGACCGGTACACTGTCTTTTACATTGAACAAGGCAGTGACTGGAAAAATCCATTCTCTGGTATCTGAAGGTATTAGCAGTGTATCTGAGATGAGCTGACATATTGAGATGTTCTCCAAAGTCAATTTCCCAACAGAAACCCATCTGATCAACCAGTTTTATCCTACTAACAGGGACATCCGAAATCATAGTGTACAGGGCCCTGTGCATTGAGATGTAAGTAAATGTTGAATACTGTTTATTCCCTAATAAACACTCGGGGGGGGGCGTTACATTTTTGAAAGACGGGGCGTTTAATTGAGAACAAAAAAATAAAATTTGAAACAAGTTGCCAAATATTTATTAGTAAATTTAAACACAGACTAACCTTTGAAAATTTTCAAACATCAGATTCTTTAAGTTCTTTTTTATGTAACAATTACACTCTTTACACTGGTCTTATAAGTGGGGTATATACAGCAATGACTGCAGACTCTCATCTCTTTGAAATCATTGCTACAATCTAGGTTGAAGTGACATCACGTCCTTTGATGTCGGTAGAGAGCTGTCACGTGTACTGGATTTAAAATGTGTTTGTGTCATTCCTTGGATTTACAAAGTGTTTTCTACTAATTTCTATTGTTCATCTCAGATTAAAATGGCCTGTCATGGCAAGTCACTTTTGTTTTCTCTTGTCCAAAAAAGGTGAGGGGCGTTTATAAGGTAACATACGGTAAGTGTTTAAAATGTAACACATTTACTTAAGAACTGATCAACATTGTTTAACCTAACATTCATATTTTTTTTGTGTGTGTATGATATAATGAATTTATCAACATATGTTGTACAAGACCAGTCTTTGTACGAAATAACTGTGGTCTTTTAATATAACATTTTTGTGTCCTAATTTGGTCTTGTGTCTGAAAACCATCTGCCTATTCTTGACTTGTTTATATCAATGTTTGTTTGACTGTTAATCCGAAATAATACCATATTAATTTTGTGTTTGATTGCTTTATTTTGCAAGATATTCCACAGAAGATCAAGAGAACCTTCTGCATCTAGTTCCTCAGTGGAAAGCAGAAAGGCATAAAGACAGGATCTGTTTCATTCCTAGGTTTGTGATGGACATCTTGTAATATTTAATAAGAATTATGTGCAGTATTGAACTTTAAGCTATAGCTTACTACAGTCTCTGCTTATACATTCTGAATCACGCTGCTCAGTTCGGCAGCAATTTGTTAAGATGATTTTTTCCACAATCACTCCAACCTTTTGGTGCATGTTGACTTTTTTCCTTGATGTGTTTTAAGATTACCTGTAACATCGTCCAGTAATAGGTTTATATAATTGTACTGATTCATGCAGGTTATTTGCTCTGCTTGAACAAAATCTTAAGTACAGGCATAAATTCCTGGGATAATTATCTTTGAGAAATTTATAGATTTTAGTCTTGAACAGCTGCTTGACAATCTTAAATTAAACAGCATTTTTGTGTAAATCAGTTGACAAAATAAAGTCACTTTGATAATGATTGATTCTACATGTAACACCCCAGTATTAAATGAATATATATATGACAATGATCTATTTTCTGTTCTTTCACCTTCTTTGTACATGTATATTGAACAATGGCAATGTAAAATACGAAATATTTGTTTCAGTCCATCAGAAGAAACTGATAGTGACCAGGATGTGATAGAGGACTTCCTGTTTGTGCATCAAAATGAAGATCAATAACGTCTTCTGAATAATATGGGCCATGAGATCTGCTTACTGGATGCTACTTACAGTTTTTCAAAATATGACCTTCCGCTGTTCTTTGTTTGTGTGAATACAAATGTTGATTTTTCAGTGGTTGCGTCTTTTATTGTTCCATCTAGACCACAGAGAACTTAAGAAGAGGTCTTTCAGTCATGAAAGACTGGAACCCAGCGTGGTCACCAAACTACTTTATCACTGACTTTGATAGAAAAGAAATACAGGCCGTGGAATCTACTTTTGAAGGTAAATCAATTATGAAATCACTTCTATACATGTTTTTACATTTTACTTTGTGAAGTTATTTATTAGAAGCCTAAAATGTCAATAAGGCCATGCAAAAGGCTGCTGTTCCTTAGACATGTCTGGCAATAAAAGGCGAAAACCAGATATGAGTCCCAAACTTACAAGAATTTTTGCTGTACTACCAGCCAATATTAAATCATTATGTTTTGATGAGGTAAATTTCCTGTTTGTTGGAATTTTTTTAGTTTTATCTAATTTATGTATAGCATTTCAACAAATTGAATTAATATACAAGGCAAGTGTCTACAAAACAAACAAAACAAAATGTATTGGTACAATTATTTTTTTTATTTCTTCTGTTTTTTTAACTTTCAGCAAGTTATTATAAAAATTTAGCTGTAGCACCATCCTTAGTTACTAACCCTAACCTGTAACAGTATAGTCCATATTATACATGTTTACTTTATGCTGCTTTGTTTAACCGTCTTGATATCTTACGGCCGTGGTCCAGTGGTTAGTGCACTGGACTTGTAATCTGGAGATCCGGGTTCGAATCCCGGTGGCGGCAGGTTATACCCTTCTATGAAAATTTTCCTCCATATGTGGAGAAGTTGCCAGCTCCTTGTGGAAGGGTAAGTTGGTACTGGTTAGTATACAGTCCAGGAAAACTGGTTAGGTGAACCGGTCGCCTTATATAACTGAAAATTGTTGAAAAACGGCGTTAAACCCCAGTGACAATAAGTCACATAAAAAAACATAATATCTTACACAGTGATCGAATTTAGACCTTGAACTTCACTGGCCCTTAGTACTACTTTATACATCTTGATATTGTCACTTGTTGTATTTTTGTGATTTTGATCATCAGAACACTAAATATAGACCACATCAATATAAAACTTTGCCAATAATAAACATCACCAATTCTTTTGTTAGTACCTTTTGTAGGTAATTGTTTCGACCCAGAAAAAAAATAAATTTTTACTATCAATTTTAACATTAACACATATATCCTGGGACCAAAATACACAGGGATGCAAGTAGTTCAAAATATATTGTTGTTGGTTTTTGTTGCCCATGCACAGTGGCTCCAAATCAAAGGTGCTTGCAGTAAAATCAACACCTTTTTTACAAGCAGTTATTGTTTACAATCAATAATGTAATACTTGAATACTAATTTGGTCACTTTAAATGTGTATAAACTTCAGTTATTAAAAATATTTATAATTATCTATAAAAGTTGATGCATATGAAGTGGAGAAAATGTGTAATTCTCGTGTAGATGACTTTAAACTTCGCTTATAGAAATCCACTCAAATATGCTGTCATGAAAAAACAATATGTTCGTCTTATAGTTAAGCAGAAATGCATTCACTTGGATCTCTCGACCAATGATTATTTCTATAACAGCTTTTAACATACAGTTACTGGTGTGGCTTGTGTATCATATTTATTTTCTTGTATAGTAGTTTGTTTGTTGTACAGTGATTGCTATAATAACCCTCTGCATGATTATAACTAACAGAAATTGTAGGTTAATTAATATGATTTGCTAGTGATTTGTTTGCCTAAGAAGAAGCATATTTAGCGGTTGTTCCAGCAACTGCTTGATATATAATAGTACTTTATCTTTAAATTCCAACTCTGACATGCTGCATAACTAAGAATAATGGTAATTTAATACTGCAGATTCTCCACTAGATTTAATGAGCAGGCTCCTCACAGTGAACAGACCGACCGGGAGATTAACTGTAAAAACTTGCACACAACACTTCACTTAGCACTGAATGTAAGCATGCGCTGTCTCTCGAGTTGCATTGCACGCTTGTCCCTGGTCCCTAGCTGGAAACACAGATGACAAAAATAGTATAATTTGTCTATAAAGTTTATTTCTGAAATCCAGTATACAAGTGATGCCTGGAAATCAGAATTCAGGGTTTATAAGGGTTTCTGTGTTCCAGACTTAAAATTGCCAAAACAACCATTGAGCAAACATTGAGACTTACGCTCATTCTGTCAGTTTGGCATTTCCTTTATTATGGCCCTTGGGGTGACTTAAGTAATAATAAGGCTGTCAAAATTTAATTTATGAAGGAAGCTAGACGTTGATATAAATGCAGACGTTGATATAAGAAAATGCTTAACGTGTGATATACCATTAGTGTAATCTGTCTTTTCTGATTATACAAGAAGCCTAACAAAACAAGTGTTAAAATTTAAGCCATAAAATATTTCTAACATTTAATAATTTGTTTAAGGTATGCTGCATTTGATAACAAAATTAGAAAAAATTGATAAATTTTCTTAAATATTGTAGGTATTTGAAAGATACAGTGTTCATATTTCTATATTCTTATGTAAAACAAAACTTTACATATTAAACATTACATAAATGTAAACATTTTAAAACATGACACAAAATGAAAAACAAAACAAAAAAAATACAATAAAGTGTAATATTATACGACATTATAATTCAAAAATAAGCGTCATAATAGTAACAATAATACTTTTACCAAGTGTTCAACATATTAATAATAATAATAATAATAAGTTAAGCTCATTGTTTGACATGTTAAACAATGTTAAAGTCCAAAAGTTTTGTAACATTTGAAGAATACTGTTAGTTTATCAATAATTTTGAAAATATTGAAAGAATATTTGAGCACTGTTGCTTGTTGTGTTTGCTTTTTTTTAGCTCACCAGAACCAAAGGTTCAGAGCGAGCAGTTAGGATGGGTTGGTGGATGCTCCGGCCTAGAGCGTTTGTCGTCAACAATGGTCTTCTCCTCAGAAACTACCAATCGGATTTTCTTCAAATTTGCTGTGTAAAAGCATTTTGATGTTCTAACTGCAATTTGAACATATTACACCAGTTGGCCCCTTTAAGGGGTCACTAGAGCTAAATATAGAAAAAACTTTAATCATCTTTTTCTCATGAACCAATGGATGGATCATCACCAAACTTGGTCTGTAGCAGCCATAGATAGACTTTTATCAGATTTTCTCAAATAAAAATGGTTGGCCCCTGTTAGGGACTGCGAGAACTGAAATAGAAAAACCTTTAATCATCTTCTTCTTATGAACCAATGGATGGATCATCACCAAACTTGGTTTTTAGCATCCTTATATGGTCTTCTCTCAAGTTTGCTCAAATAAATTTGGTCTGCCCCTTTTAGGGGTTGCTAGAGATAAAAATAGAAATACCTTAAAATGATTTTTTCTCATTATTCTATGGATGGATTATTACCAAACTTGGTTATTAGCATCTTTAGATAGTGTTCTATCAGATTTGCTCAAATAAAAATGGTTGGCTTCTATTAGGGGCCGCTAGAGCTAAAAATAGAAATACCTTTAAACAACTTGTTTTCGTGAACCAATGGTTGGATCATCACCAAATTTGGTCTGTGGCATCCTTCAGTCATCATTAATATTCCTTTGTAGTATCCTTTGATGGTCCCTTATCAAGTTTATTATTGTTCCCATTTATTTGCCTGCAAGTGTATGTTTATTACCATTTTAGTAACAAATTAATTGACATTTATTCTGGTGAGCGATGCAGAGCCATCATGGCCCTCTTGTTTAAATATGCTCCTGTTTGTCTTGAGTCATATATCAAGTATATTTAGCCAAATACAATGAACACATGTTTAGATGAAAAAAGTTTTCCACCAACAAAAATAAACCATGAATAATAATGTGTAGTAATTGCTAAGTTTCATAAATAGTCATTATATGATTTCAGGCTGTTTCACCTACTTATTTGACCTCCACAGAGAGCAGACATGGAAACAGTGAGTGGGTCCTTCAAATGGAATTGATTCTGTGGAAGAAAAACAGCTGTTAGCTCTGTACCTATTTCAGCATTTGTGTTTTTAATGCAATAGAGCCAAGAATCAAATTGAGTGTATTGTTCTTCTATCCTATAAATACAACTGCTTTTAATTTATACCTGTTGTATATAAAGGTGATATGTTATACATTGCAACTCTTAAGTCATGAGATAATAATGGCAGAAATGCATACAGAGTTAACCCTGTCCATATACTGTATGTTTGTGTGTTTGGGGAAACTTCTCTATAGCAACAACCTCTCGACAACAACATAATTTTGCATCTCCCTAAGGGTGTTATTTTGGAGAGGTCGCACTGTATATTGTTATCTATTCCCTTTGAAGCTTGTGAGTTTGCTAGAAAAACTGATTTATAAGTTGGTTTGTTAATCCATGTGGTATGTAAGGGAATTGGCTTTCTGCCTTTTTTTCACAGATTTCAAGTGACATGCTAAGTGCTCTGTAGGTAATAATACAAATATAGTCATGTTCATTTAAACACATCATGTAACATTTAGTGTTGTTTCTTAATTTCCAGTAATGATTTTGTTCAGTGCATACTTGAAGACTAATGAAGAAGTATTTTAAGTCCCTCTACAATTGGTAAATGATTACCATGTTAGTAGAGGAGTGGTATTTATTTATAAAGCATGTATTACAGAGATGGGTTCAGTTCCACCATCAACGACACTTCAACATCCGCATCAACACTACCAATGGCCTAGAAAGGCAACACCAGGTCTTCAAACGGAACTACATGGCATATTACACTCAAGGGTCTCTGACAAGTATGGTGACAACACAAGTAACAAAATTCCTGCCAGACAGTTACAAGAGGTAATTATCATTGTTGTTGATTTGTTATTCTGTATGCTTATAAGTCAGTAAGGATTTTGGCATGTTATACTCTCCTCCCTGTACTTTTCGGTCGAAAGAATTTCTTTGGTTGTTATGCTATGAATATGATGAATATTACATAGAAATCTGGAGAATATTTCTCATATGTTTTCAGTGTGATAATAGATGAAATAATACTGAGGTATAATTTATCTTTAAATAAATATGAAAGAAATCTGTTATTATATTATTCCCCACAGAAGATTTCTACATTGGGACATAGGTTTATCTTCGTCCATCCATCCCACTGTTACTCTGAACTTTCAAATTGATTGTTACATGACCTTTTGTACCAAAAAGGTCACCCTAACTATCAATTTGTAAGCTTGTCTGTTGGTCACAAATTCAACTTTTGGTGATAACTTATGTATATTTCGGGGTAGATTCCAAAATAAATTCCCACATTTACTCAATACAACATGGATCAGAAAGAAGAAGATGAATAGTGTCACACCAAGGTCAAGGTTGCTGATCTGGGACAAAGATCACAAAATACGACTTTCCTTGGTAGCTTAGCTCAACAATGCAATGATTAGTCTGAGCTATTCTTCTCACCCTGCAGTCATTATCACAGTAACACCTTGTTAAAGTTTTGCTTGCCAGGTCGTATCTCCATAACTGATTAAGATAATCACTTGAAACTTCCCATGTGTCTTCTTTATCCAGTGAACTCAAACTAATAAATGTTTTTTTTTTCAGATATGTCCAGTACAATGCTAAAGGTCACAACTGCAAATACACCCCTGACCTACCATATTTCTTGAGGTACAAATCTAAGATGTTCATTGATCACTGTATGAAGCGCCTCCCAACATCTAACCCTGCATTGTCAACGATATCACCCATAGGTCCAAAGACATTTCATGTCACAAGTCATGATAGTGGAAGGCAATATGATGTTGATCTTGGAAGTGCACTTCCATGCTGCTCATGTGAGGACTGGCTAAAAACACATCTACCATGTAAGCACATGTTGTACATGTTCACACAATTCACAATTCACACAGTCCGACATCCTCCAATGAAACAGAGAGTGAACTTACCACATCTGCCAGGCAGCTCAGAATTATAGAAAAGAATGCAAGCAAATCAAAGTAACTTTACAAAGTAAATTTTACAATTACTGAAAAATATCAATATTTCATGACAGAAACAATAACAGATGAGTGGTCTGCACCTGAAAGGTGGTGCTATTTCATTCCTGATGTAAAATACAAACTGACATCTAAATAACTAAATTAACAAGTTTCTGCTTTTTATACCTTTAAAGATGGCCTGGTTGGAGATGTTTTCCAAACAAGACCCTACAGATGACATTTATACCAGAAATTGTGCCCCTGAACAGAATCCAGCAGGTAGCGATTCTACTGACAGAGACTCGCCCCCCTCACCAAAACCCTATAGGTAGCATTTATTCAATAAGTTTTACAACAAAATTCATATAGAACTTAACAATTGTTGATTACATTATTAGGTTGTTTTCAATTTTCATTAGTCTTAACAAGATTAACTGATTGTGACTGATGCATGATTTAAAATGTTCTTAAAATAAACAATTTTTTGATATTCTTTTCAATCAATCAGTAAGTATTTATGAATTTCTGTAGTGTTTGAGGAGCTGTGGAGAAAAGACACTACAGACAGTACACCCAATCTAAATATTGGTTCACATGTGCTGACAAGAGAGAGTTTTGTTACTTTGAAATCTACTCTGACTGATGAGGTAAATTAAGTATCTTAACTATAATAATTTAAGTACTTACACTCAACTTGTATACAGAAAATGTTTTTTATTACTTGGATAATGCTGTGAATAACCTTTGTCATTGATAGATAGATTTGTTGTCTTCTACATGTAATTTGTTCCTTTGTCCATGTGTTAAAAATGAAATTATTCTGCCTTTCAGATTATTGATGGCTATTTGATGCTTCTGTTGAAAAACCAAGTGGATATTTTGTACATTGATACTGTACAGGGCACCCCCGTTTTTAAGGGTGATCCAGAAACCGTCATGCTTTTGGAAAGTGTTATAGGTTTCTTTTGTTTGATTATACTTTGCTTGTTAAACATTCAGTGGAGTATTAGTGTATTACAAATATGTTTAAACTGATATATTTATACAATCTATGTCTAGATACATTGAGCTTGATGTGGTATTTATAACCAAGTATGTGTTTTGTTGCTTTTTATATCCATGTATCAACAATTAAGATTTGGTGAATAATGTTTATGTCACTAAATTTTAACTCAAGGCAACACAAAAGAAACATTCTTGCATATAAAATGTGAACATCTCAAATTAGGATCACAAAGCTACCACATTAGATCACCAAACTTCGTATGTAGGTTGCCCACAAAACCTAACAATGCTAAATAATGATAATTTTTATATTAAATTTCAGTCAAGTATAGATGAATACACATGTCGCATGGCTGTTGTGAATGGAGGATCACACATTACGTTAGTAATAAGATACCAAATATCTAGATATTCATTAGCTGTTGTTTGTAACTTGATGTTCGCTGTTCAATGTATGTGTAGTGTGTTTCCTAAGAAAATAGTCTGATTTGTTTGCTGTCTGTTAGTTAGAGTAAATAATTTTGCTAAATTTTGAAAAAAGCTCATTCAGAGGCAACAAAATTGGAAAGAAATATTCTGAGTTATTTGTACACAGAGTTTACAATTCCAGCATTTTTCGGACAAAGTGGTTCAAAAACAAAATGTAATTAGCTTTGTAATGTATGTGTTGACATATTTCAGGT
Source organism: Lutraria rhynchaena (assembly GCA_008271625.1). Lineage (NCBI taxonomy): Eukaryota > Metazoa > Mollusca > Bivalvia > Venerida > Mactridae > Lutraria > Lutraria rhynchaena. The sequence goes on from VIBL01000067.1 coordinate 269,772, forward strand.
AATCGTGCCTAGGAAGAAAGCATTAATTTACCTCAACCCTCTTGGTGACGTACCTTCTGTGAGAGATGGATACCTTCATAAATGGTGGTAAGTAACTTTTGTGTGTGGGATTCATCCTCTCCTTTCATTCAACATATGATTATGAAACATGGTATTACACTAAACATTTTGTGTTAACTGTGTTTGTAATTAATTCTGTTGAAATCTTGTGTAGATACAAATGTACACAAGTATGGGGTTAACATGAGAAAAGCATAATTACTATGAATAAAAAAGCAAGCTTGAACTTCAAGAAAAATTAATATAAAATAGCCTGTCAACAATGATAAAATGTTATGATTGTATTCATAAATGTTTAGCTATACATGTTTATAACAAAGTCAAATTGCATTTTTTGTACTGATAGTTCCTGGAAATGAAACTGTATTTGTCAATAATTTAACAAATATTTAAGAATTAAAAGAGAAAATGTATTACAAATAGTTTATTGTACATACTAGCCAGTACAACGTATAATTACTATTCTGTTTCAGCTATTTCCTCTATCAACAATATAGAAACGGTCTAAACCCATCTCAACCAGACTTGTGGAGTATTGTGAGTGAAATACATGCCAAGCAGAGGGACAGTATATCATGCCGTGTTTTCACTCCTATTGTGAAAACCATATTTTTTTATGTTTTTACTCAAGTAGGAATTAGTTCCCTGTTAGTATAATGCCTCTATTAATACTGGTAAATATCTTTCAGTTCTATTCATATGAAAAATCATGCAATTCAATTTCTTCATTATTGCATATGAACACAGTTATCAAATGGAGATAAAATGAAAAGGCAGTATGAATAGGATGTTTGTGTAGATAGATAGCAAAACATATTGAAAATAACACATACTTATGATAATTAACATGTTTAAATTCATATAGTGAACAAAACATTACAATTGATATTAAGTACTGTTTTACCACTTTTAAGTGTCAACAGTTTGCTGACAAGTACATGAAGGGAGAATCGTTGACCTTCCCATGTTCAAAAGACAACCTAATGCAGTACAGAAAAGCTATAGGACAATGTCAAGTGACTGACAGCACTTCCTACAGACAAGCAGCATTTATCTCTACAGTCCAGAGGAATGTAAATACAGACAGCACTTGTGTTAAGGTTTGTTACAGAGAATCTTGCTTTGTTTTTTTATTATTGTGTAGTATTATGGCATCATTGAAATGTAGGACTGCTTCCTGACATGAGTCAGTGATAAAGGAGGAATAATTCTTAGACACAATGTCCATGATCAAATATTTCAGAGAAACAGGTCCAAACGGAGGAGGGGTCTGCACCCACAAGACGGTGTTCTTGTTTGTTTATTGACTTCTGTTCTAAGTAACTTAAAGCTTAGTTTTTTGTGATATAATTCTCGCAGAAAAATATTTTAGTCTCTATTTTTAAGTTCATTAACTGCTTGTTTTTTTTTAATTCAGAATAGGTTATTATGTCCATAAATATATATATGTACATGTCATTTTTAATTCAGAATAGGTTATTATGTCCATAAATATATATATGTACATGTCATGGGCTGTTTTTATTTTAGCGCATGGAGGACATGAACAATTCATCTAGATTTCCTGTGAAGAAACAAAAAACCTGCTGTGTTTGTGGACAGCTTGATGATAAAAGGTTTTCAATACAATTTATTTACTGTTAATGCTATGGTACAAATGACCCAGGGTATGAATCGGTATGAAATGCCTTGGGTGCAAACAAGCTCCTAGCCTCGTTTTTGCTTTTCTGATTGTAATACACCATGTTCAACTTTCTTTAATATTTCAAATTATCTTTCGTTGTTTCTTTGCATAGTGGAAAAAGGTTAGTACCTTTTTGGCAAAGTATTTCATATTTCACATACAGTGCAAATATGATTCTTTCCTCTGTAATTTTAAGATGGTATGTTGCTATCTTTTGATATTCTTCCTTTGTTTGTTTTTCAGTTTTCACATGTTATAAACGTCTCCATACATGTAGAATTCTGAATTTATAAAATACAGATCATCTACCCTCATGTTGGTGTTGATATAATTCAGTGATAACATACCCGCTATGACCATATTTTGACATGTTATTTGTAATATTTACCTATGCCTGGATTTCTTACATATAATTGATGTTTTATTTTTGTACAGATCATCAAAGGAAGCAATGGACTGTAAATAAAGTACTGATAATGTAAACAAGTAATAGATGTCCCATTGAGACTAGAAATCTAGCAGAGAGAGTCATTGTCCAAACATCTTTCCAAATCCATGTTTCATGTTTCCATATGCTTTGGTATGTCTTCTTCGTTATTAGAGTGAAATGTATATGTGCTTGTGGTTATGTTTGTAAGTTTGTATGTTCTGTGAATGGCAGTTTAATCTGGTAATGATCTGTACATACAAGGTCGCAGTATGTAGATTAAGATATATCAGCCAATTCTGGTTTATTACTTGATAATTTATGGATGTATTACCTTATGATGCATTTGTTGAAAACATTGCAAACAGTGATGAAAGCATGTTCTGAAACTATTGTCAAAAATTGTAAAATTCTGTTATTTATAATATGCTTAAGGTAATTTGAGCATTAATCCAGTGACTTTTTGTGCAATTTTGGGAAAGGTCCGCGACCAGTCCAATCGGTAAAAATGCACAGTGGGAATTTTTAGGTCAGGAATTAGGAAAAACCGATCTGTATATTATGTTGATATTTTTTACATGAGTTATATTCAAATGATCCTCCCTGCATGTAATTTAGGTGATGAAGAACTAAGTTACTGCCCAGTGATGTCTGCTTATAGAAATTCTCGTTATAATTACCATAATCTGTACACCCTGGACGATGTTTGTGATGGAAAACTAAATGTTGTTATGATGGTCATGCAGCAATGTGTACACCACCTGCTCGTGTATCCAGGTAGGAATATAATGGAGAGGACTTTTTTTATCTCCTCAAGAGAGAGTGTTAAGTGTGAAGTATTTATGTGTATAGATTTCCCCGGTTTAAATTTATCTTTATCTCAAGTTGTAAAAAGGAGTACAATGGAGTACCATTATTGACTGTTGAAATTTTATCAAGTCTTAACATTATAATCATGTTATTGGATATGTATTTTTGTTTCCAAATACAGTACAACCTCTTCATAGTGGCCCTCTCTTGAGCATCAACCTCCCTTTAACAACATCATGATTGTTTTCCCACTGTACGATTTAACCATTAATTTAACCTCTCTAGAGCAACAATCTCTCAACAACAACACAAGTTTGCTTCTCCCAAATGGTGTTGCTTTGGAGAGGTTGCACTGTAGTGCTATATTTTGGACCAGTCTTGGAATACATTAAATGCCATTATCGATGTCCGAATAGTTACAAATGTTAAAAATTTGAAATGACGTGATACTTGTACAGGATCAAGTTTATCGTGTGTTTGATTTCTTCCTCAAGCAGTTTGATTTAAAACAAAATGCTAGTTAAGGAGTTAGCTCATGTACTAAAGCTAGAATGTTGCCTTAACCCTGTTTTGAAATAATTCTGTCGTGATCATTTTTCAATCAGCTTTTTTATTCTGACTGTTAAGTTAAAGATATTTATTTGATAATTTGAAATGTCATAAAATGTTCTGTTACTACAAATCAATTTTAACCAATTTATATCAATTATCATTCATTCTTATTAATTTATTAAATTATCCTTTTACATGATTTATATTTTTTGCTTTCTCTTTAAGGTTAGCTGGGTATCATTATTTGTGAAGCTCCGGGTAGTTTCGGAACTATTCTGCATATAGTCTCTATAAAAAGCAAGGCGTCAATAAAATATATATTATTTTATAAAATCATACAAAAGTAATTGTTTTTAGAAAAATTAAGAATAATAAAATGATCAGGTCAGTCACATAAACTCTTTGAACTGCGATAATTAATGTCGTGATTTTGACTTGAAGTGTACATTCTTCCAAGCAAATAAAGCACTTACCCATATGCTGGAGTCCCAAGAGCAATGGTTACCAACCAGTGATCGTACTGGATTCCACTATGGATTACTAGTGCTTAGAAATATTCTGAGTGTGCTAGCAGCGTCAGTTGAAGTAGAAGAAGGAAATGGAAAAACTGTTTTGCGCCTGCGCACCACTCTAACATCCTGTTGCCCGTCGTACTGGATCGTTTTGTACCACACAAACATGGCAGATCATGTACGTGATAAGCGCGAACATTATTGTGTGGGCATGTATGCAGACAAACAGAATGTGTTGATCAGCGCTGCCCCTTATCCAATAACATAAAACCTGAAAAGCATATCAGTAGAACTGGTTGGCAGGACGGTCGTCAGATTGTCGAGTTTAGTGTTTTGTTGTCTAACTTGCAGACGTGCAAATTCTGTTGGTTGGGACTTGTGCTGTTGACATACAACAACGTTGTTGGAGAGCTTTAACGAGGTTTTGGGGGATATTTGTATGCAAAATGTGTTAACATTTGATATTTGTGCAATCGCGACACGATATCACATTGCCTGTAGAGTGAGTGCTCTACCAACTGAGCTACCCTGACAATGTGACAAGATTAATGTTCTTGTACCAATTTAAAATCAATAATACAATGCTTTATGATTTTAATGACAGGATTCGGAAATATTGATAAAAAATGAATAAAAACGTGGTATGGATATTTTGATATCATTCATCTTTTGTATTGTTACTTCTTGAAAAGAAAGTCTTTTAAACATAACTACATTTTTCTATATTAAGTGTACATTTTATCATTTTTTTATTTTTCAGCAATGATTGACAGTATTGGTGGTCCTGATATGGTTAACAATTTTCTCTCAACCTTGAATTTGAAACCTATTGGCCACAAGAATTAAAAAACAATGGAACCTCGGGTGGGCAAGCACATAGAAGCTGTGGCTGAAACATCTATGCGGAAGGCAGCAGAGGAATCTTTTGCACTGGAAATGCTGTAAGTGATAACTATTTTCTGCTAGATGATTGTTCTTTACTCATCTAATTAGTTAAACCCGATTTTTCAGTATTCACCATAAATCTTGTCATTTTGCAAATTATGGTCTAATACTTACTTGTTTATACGACTAATTATTTACAAAAAATGAGTTTTGGTTGCTACTAGTAGATATACTATTTTATGTTAGCACTACCCTTGAGTTTAGGATGAATTATGTTAAATTATCAAAAAATATTGTTGGATTTATTTACATTTCACTTGCTACAACTTTTATTTCAACTGCATAAAATGGGACTGTCCATGAAAAGGTCACTTTATTCAGTTTGCTCATGAAATTAACTTGTGTGGTCTATATTCTCTTAAAGATAACTGCATGTTTTATTGTGTTCATGAGAAACTTTGGAGATATGTCATTCATGAATACTGATCGCTTCATGTTTTTAGTAATACTAGTAGTGTAATAATGATAGTTCTGGCTCATTTCACCCTACCTCCGTTAGAGGCTTTATGCGCACGACGACTCATCAAATTGGGTTTTCCCCTTATCCGCGGGGTCCCCACCATTTAGGGGAATTCCCCGAGGTTTGTAAATCGATACGTGCCAATATTCCCGTATCGATTTACGAAATCAGTCCGTGGGGTTTTCCCTATATCCGTGGTTTCTCAGAAGTTATAAATAGCGCAAACAGGTGAGAAAATTTTTTTGAAATTGACTTAAGAAAAAAATTTCTAGATATAAAAACATGTTGACTGTCAAAGAATTGCGAGAGTTAGCGAGACAACGTGACCTTCACGGCTATTCGAGACTCAAGATGAGTTAATTAATCTATTAAATGGTGCGGTTGGAGGGGTGAATGCTCCGCTGCTCGATGAACCAGCGCCAAATATTAATATGGCTACAACTGCGGGAAGCAACGCCAAAACAGTTGCGGAAAATCAGTAAAAGTTGTTACCGATTGGTTCGCGTGGTTGAAAGATGCTTGTAAAGAAGTTGTAAAGAAGGTCTACTCAAAACTCGAAGCCTTGAAAGAAAAAGTAAATGCATTGTTCCAGTCATGAGCGCTGCAGACATTCGAGTTAAAAGAAAGTAGATCCGCTTTGAGGAAATTTACAACCGCGCACGTTATAGAAGGGAGGGAAGGATATGACCCGCAATCGTTTTTAATGCGGTTTGGCAAACCGTAATTAACTTTTTTAAGGGAAAGACTCAAACTAAGGTTAAGTTAATTCTTAAATGCAATATGGAGAAAACAAATATTAGCAGCGGGGATAGCGAAATTAAACCCGCAGATTTTCATTCCAATATCGAGGTCAACCTCGAGGGAACCGACGTAGACGAACTGTTCAATATCATGATAGACAAAATTATGGAATCGATGGCGACGTTTCAAAATAGGGGTAGCGGTCGGAATTTTAGTTCGATCATTTCTTTCGAGATTCACACAGTCGTTTATGTTCCGATGAGAGGAATTTCGCACATAGAACTGCTATAGTATCTTGCAGCAAAGACGGCAATTATAAACATGCAAACTGACAATAATAAATGTTGCTTATGGTCTGTATTAAGAGCGCTTAATCCGAAAGAACGGAACTCAGAGCGTATAGATAAAATTCTTAAAAGTAAAGTACACGAATCAAACACGAAAGGTATCGAATTCCCAGTTTCATTGACATCGATTGAGATTTGAGAAATAAAATCCGGGTATCGCCGTTTATGTGTTTGGATATGATAGGGACGTTTACCCGCTTAGAAAAAGTGAACACCCTAACAGGAGGGTGACAATAGACCTTTTGTTGATTTCTGACGGAGAAAGACAACATTACTGTTTAATAAAAGAATTAAGTCGTTTATTATCGAAACAGATTAATAACCACAATGGTAAAAAACATTTTTGTCGCAATTGCTTAATACGCAAGATTCCTTGAACGAGCATAGAGAATATTGCGAGTCAAATAAATGTGTTTGGATAGATATACCGAACGAGGAGTCAAAATGGCGCGTGATATCGTTTCAAAACTTTAATAGATCGATGCGGGTTCCTTTCGTAGCATATGCCGATTTGAGAGTTGTCTCAAACCTATCGATGCTTGTAAACCAAATCCGGATAAGAGTTGCACCAATCAATATCACAATCCTTTGAGTTTTTGTTGCTGTACAAAATGTTTCGATGATAAATTGCACATCAAAGACCCGGTTATCTACACCGCGGAAACGGATCATGATGACGTAGCGCGGACATTTGTAGAAATGTTGGAAAAAGATATAAAAGAGATTTGTAATATTCCTCCCAAGAAGATGATATTTGACCAACAGGATTTCGAAAACGCCACGGGGTGTTGGATCTGCCAAGGAGCGTTTTCTGAAAATGATAAGGTCCGCGATCACTGCCACTTCATCGGGAAATATAGAGGGACAGCGCACAATAAATGCAATCTCACGTACAGGAAACCGAAATTCACCCCGGTGGTTTTTCACAATTTGAGCGGGTACGACGCCCATTTATTTGTCAAGAATCTCGGAAAAAGCGAAGGACCCATCTACTGTATATTCAAAACGAAGAAAAATACATTAGTTTTACGAAAACAATGTTGGTTCCTACATCAAGGAGGGCAAAGAAAAACCAATAACTCACCAAATTAGGTTTATCGATAGTTTTAAATTCATGGCTTCCAGTATGGACAACCTTTCGAGAAACTTGTCTCAGGACCAATTATCGAATGTATCAAAATATTATAGCGGAGCTCAACGAGATTTGGTGCTAAAGAATGGTGTATACCCGTACGAATATATGGATTCGCTTAAAAGTTTGGATGAAACGAAACTTCCGTCGAAAGAAGCGTTCTACTCGAAACTTAATCTTGAAGGTTTTAGCGACGAAAAATATGCGCATGCGCATAAAGTATGGACAACTTTCGATATGAAAACGTTAAGAGATTACCACGAATTGTATATTAAAACGGACGTTTTGTTATTGGCTGATGTCTTTGAAAATTTTAGAGACGTGTGCCACAAAAACTACAGTTTGGATCCAGCGTGGTATTATACATCTCCTGGGTTATCGTACGACGCGATGTTGAAGAAAACTAAAATTATTAACAGATCCCAAGATGTTACTGATAATTGAGAAAGGAATTAGAGGCGGGGTCTCGATGATTTCAACTAGATGCGGGAAAGCGAATAACCCGTACATAGGTGATTTAAACCCAACGAACCTACAAAATATATAACTTATTTACACGGATGATACGCAAACAATTTATACGGATGGGCGACCAGTAAACTGTTACCGACCGGCGGATTTAAATGGATGGTCGTAATTAAATTTGAAATTGGCGAAATATATCGTGTATTTTAGAGGTTGATTTGGAATATCCGAAAGAACCTTACGATTTACACAACGATTATACTTTGGCTCCAGAAAGTTTAAGGATAGACAAAGTAAGTGAATTAATTCCGAATCTAAACAACAAAAAGAAATATGTGGTTTATTGCGAAAACTGAAAATTGTACGAAAAGTTGGGGTTAAAAATTATGACGATCCACGGAGGAATAAGATTTGAGGGAAGTGCGTGGCTTAAAAAACATATCGATTTGAGTACAAATCTCAGGGCAAAAGGCACGAACGAATTTGAGAATGACTTTTTTAAACTTATGAATAATAGCGTTTTCGGTAAGACGATGGAAAATATCAGACATAGAACGGACGTAAATTTGGTTAGTGATAGAAAAATTGACCGCAAAACCAAATTATAACGGGATGACAATCTTTGACGAGAATCTAATAGCGATACATATGAAAAAAGACTCATTCAAAATTTGACATGCCGGTTTGTGTATCCTTAAGTAAAACGCTAATGTATGATTTTCACTACAATTATATCAGGCCGAAATACGGAAGTAAAGCTTAGTTATTATTTTGAGTTTGTTGGCATAATACGGGAAATTAAAAATATTATTTTGACGGTTACGGAATACACCTCCCTCGGAATTACAAAAACTATCTAAAGCCGGCAATTTTGTTTATAACACGGAACAAGTACAACTGAATGTAACGGTAATATGCTGCCTTTTACGTTTGTACGTTTTAAAAGAATTAAAACAAATTCGCGCGTATATAAAAAATGCCTGTTGATAAATTTGGACGGATGTCTAAACACCACGTTTCAGATTCAGACGTATCTTTATCGTATATAAATAACAACTTTGTGAAACGTTAATTGAGAGAGTTAAAAGAGTCATTGAATGATATCGAAGATAAAATTATACAACTGGAATCTAAAGTACTAGATAGTCAGCTGACTATCGCCGTAGTTACGCTTAAAACTGAAAAAGATACCAATACTACGATATCCAGAGACGGAACTGGGTTTATTTGCAAAAATAATTACTGGAAGCGGAGTAGTATTAACAGACCCATTCGCGTAATCGAAGGTTTTGCAGGCTTCTTGGAATACGAGCCACATCCATACATTAATTGTAACGAAATGGCATATACCATGAAGTTGTTTACGGCAGGAACTGTTGGCTCCTTCGAAAAACAGGTCTGTATGTGCTTGATGTTGATTGGGTTTATCGTAAAGAATACGAAGACAGATTTTGACCTTTAGAAGACACTGCACTTTTTCAAGTGGAACTTGGCGATGGGAGGTCAAAAATAATCAAACCTCCACCTCCAGGCGATAATTGGAGTGTTGCAACATTTTGGTCAGTTGATATTACCGAGCCAAACACCCTGCTAATAATCAGCCCTGCGGCACTTAATAATAAAATTACCTTCACCGATATGAGCTGTATAAAATTATATTACAACCCAGGTACTAATCATAACCTTTCTACCACCGAGTATTGCAACAAATTGCAAAGGTGGCTTAGTAGAAAACGTGGCGATATACATGAAGTTGTTATTGAGTGAGTTCACAAAAGATTGATGAATTGTGGAGTTTCTAGATTATCCCCATTTTAAAACAGCACTCAAGAAAACCTTGTTAATGCTCTAGAGGTTGAAATTATCATTGGATCTTCATCAAACATTTTAGAAGGTCTGTTTTAATAATATTTTGGACAGCTTTGAACATGGGTCATCTGGGGTCTAAAACTAGGCCACCAGGTCAAATCATAGAAAAACGTTGTTAACGCTCTAGATGTCACAGTTATAATTGAATCTTCACCAAACTTGTCAAAATTCTTGCCTTATTGATATCTTGATTGATTTGGACATGGGTTGTCTGGGGTCAAAAACTAGGTCACTAGATCAGTGCACCAGAAAACCTTGTTAACACTCTAGAGGTTTCAATTTTAATTAGAGGTTCACCAAACCTTGTCAAAATGATTGTCTTAATGATAACTTGGTCAAGATGGAAGGTGGGTCATCTGGGGTCGAAAACTAGGTCACCAGGTCAAATCATAAATAAACCTTGTTAGCGCTCTAGGGTTCACAGTTTTGATTGGATCTTCACCAAACCTTGTCAAAATGATTGTCTCATAAATATCTTGGTTAAGGTCGATCATGGGTCATCTTTGGTAAAATACTAGGTCACCAGGTCAAATCATAAAAAAACCTTGTTAGCACTCTATGAGTCACAGTTCTGATTGTAGGTTCACCAATCCTAGTCAAAATGCCTGTGTTAATTATACCTCGGCCAGGTTTGAATATGGGTCATCTGGGGTCAAAATCTAGGTCACCAGGTCAAATGATCTCACTCCAAAAAGTTGGAGCAAACCTATAAACAGGATCGATAAAGCGGCGTATCATCATGATGTGTGTTATCTGAAAAACAAGGACACTGCCACCAGGAATAAGATATGCGATAAAAATATACTAGAGGAAATGAATAATATTTATAATCCAACCCTGAGAGAAAAAATGGACAGATTGATCGTTAAGATTATCGGTACAAAGATGAGATTTGGAATGGGAATTAAAAAAAAGTTAAAATGGACTGACGATTTAGCTGAAGAATTGCACAAACCCATTGTTAAAAAATTTCCTAAAAGGCGCGTGCGTGTAAATGGTATTGACGAAATATGGGCTGCCAATTTGGTAGATATGCAGGCATTCTTGAGATTTAACCGTGGGATTAAGTATCTGCTGGCTGTTAAAGAAATTTTTTCCAAATATGGCTGGTTAGTTCCTTTAAAAGATAAGGCTGAGAAATCGGTTGCAGCTGAGTTGAAAAGATATTTAAAGAAAGAAAATCGCAAAAAATGTAGGTTGACAAAGGTAAAGAATTTTATAATAAAGAGGTACAGAGTCTAGTGGAGTTACATTCCACTGAAAATGAGGAAAAATCCAGCGTAGTGTAGAGGTGGAACAGGACGATGAAAGAAAAAATGTGAAAATATTTTTCAGTCAATTCTACGCGGACATATATCGATGTGCTAGATGAACTTGTCGATCAAAACAAAATTTCGAGACACTCGACAATAAAACTGACGCCCGTTGAAGGAAAACGAAATTGATGTTTGGCAAAATCTTTACCTTGATCATTACGAAATAAAACCTTTTAATCCGCAATTTTCGATATGTGATATAGTAAGGATCGCGAAGAAAAAAAAAACGTTTGAAAAGGGGTAAACACCTAGGTGGACTGAAGAAATCTTTACTATATCAGCTGTACAAAAAATTACACCAGTTATGTATAAAATAGCTGACTATAACGTTGAGGAAATAAGGTACGTTTTACGAAAAAGAACTACAAAAAACTAGCCAAGAAATATTCAGAATTGAGAAATTAATACGTTGAAAAGGTAATAAATCACTAGTGAAATGGTATGGTTATCCAGCTTCATTCAATAGCTGGGTTGATAACGGCCAATTGCAAGTGCTATATAAATAGAATGTAAACGGGAAAACCCCACAGACTGATTTCGTAAATCGATATGCGAATATTGGTACGTATCGATTTATAAACCTCGGGGAATTCCCCTAAATGGTGGGAAACCCGTGGATACGGGAAAAACCCAATTTGATGAGTCATCGTGCGCATAAAGCCTCTAGTGGAGGTAGGGTGAAATGAGCCAGAACTATCATTATTGCCCTTCTAATACTGCTAAAACTTACTCAAGCACTGAGTCTAAGTTCTTTGACTTAGTTCTTTATATATGTTACAAATTCTTTAAGTTAACATGAACAACTGATATAATATATGTATATACATACTTTGTAGAAATATATTACAACTGCCTGTGCCTTTCAAAGATGTCACAGAAGAGAAGAGTAAACAAGCACATGCCTTTGTGGGAGACTTCATTGATGATCGCTTCACTGTATTACCTGATGCATCACCTTTGAGGTATGAATAAGTTATTTGCAATACATAAACTTATTACTATTCCAGGTTATACAAGTTTTATTTAAGTCCAATTGTAAAACAATTGTTACCCTTATATTTATCAAAATATCTCCTTGCTTGATGGATGAGCATTCACAAGGATTTTATCTGACATTCACAAAGATGACATCTGTAGTATCAGATGAAGTACTACATGTTATTGTTTACAACAAAATACGATATATTTTTTCTATCATTATGGAAAAAACTCTTTTTAGTAAATAGTTCCATATTATTTTCTACAGATAAAGTTATCCAGTAATAGAGTCAGAGTTAGAGGAAGAAGAGGTACCACTACCTGATCACACTCCACATACACCTGTCCATCAGATTGTTGAATCAGCTAGGTACATTATTGTTTATGTAATAACAGTTGAATGCCTGTATATATATTTTTTAATAACTGAGTATTTTTTTCTCATTGCATTATTATGCCAGTATGTATTATTGTGTACAGTAAAACCCCGATTTTTCGACAACGGATTATCTGAAAACCTGGTGTAATCCGGAAAGAAATTTTGGTGCGGATTTTTTCCAAATATATTTCATTGTAAAATAACCCCGATTATTCAAATCATCTAATCCGAATACCATGGCTAATCTGAAGTGATAATAAGGTCCCCAAACTCATTTAAATGTGTATCTTCACACCTGTAATCCGAAATAGACAATTAACTCCAATCGACCGCACTTGTCCACTGAAGGATTTCCTTAACATGTCAGAAGGTGCGAACAACAATTTTTAAACCCTACTTAACAAAGTATTGTTCGTTTGATTTATTGTTTGCAATTTTGGGAACATAATTATCCTATTATGATGCGAATTCGGTTAGATGACTCTAGATTAAGATTGTTAAGTATGCTATGAAACTGATAACTTAATCTTTGTCTTAATAATAGACAAATGCTTTATTTTATCGGCTTCGTGTGTTTCAGTATGGACATACCAACTAATGAACCTGGACTTGTTTTGTCTGTCGACAAGACCTCTAGTGCATCATGCAAAGTGATTAGAAAATCAACAGTGCATTTATCCAAAGGCGTGAAACTGCTCCCCAAATATCCTTGTAAAACCAGACCGGGGATGTCATGTGCTGTAGATACTGCACAGAACAAACAAGGATTTGACAGTTTAACCCATAAGTCTGTTACTAAATAAATTGAGACCATTTTAACAAATTGTTAATTTCACATACATTGTTTATTTGCAATATATTATACATTTAGCAACTATGAAAATAAGTGTGGTTTAAAAGGTAAGACATGAAGAACATATTCGATATTGTTTGAAAATTACACTCTACAGCTTGCATTGTCAGACACAAAATGCTGAAGTACTAAATAGCAAATGCTAGTCTAACAGGGTATGCACAAAATGTTCATTCTAAAATGTATATATTTTTAATTTGGCAACATTTTCTGTGTTCTGCTCATTCAAGTCTGAAGATAAATCAATTTGCAATGAAATAACATAGGTAAAGACAAGTTTTATGTGTGACTACAAAATGATTTAATAAATTTATGCATATTTCTGTTAATTTTTCAGCTCACACATTCTTCATGACTAAGAAAAAGTATGAGAAGAAAATTGTAAAAAAAAACTATTGTGTCCCATCGTACGTGTGGAACCTGTAAGTGGTGGCGGAAGAACTGTCCATTTCAGAAAATAAGGAATCATCGATGTGTGTTTACACATTCAGGAAGTGCAAGATCAATGGAAAGTGCTAGTGGAGTAAAAGGTGTGTGTGATATGAAAGAGGACGGTTTCTCTATTGAGTTCATAGGAGGAGATGGTGACATTACTCTTATAGCTCGGCTTCAATCAGACCTAAATATAAAAGTGAAGAAACGTTTTGACAAAAATCATGTTGTTATAAATATTGGCAAAAGTTTGTTTTACAATCAAAGAACAGGAATTTGAGTAGAAGAGTCATTAACTACATTCAGAAGTGTGTGAAATATGTATTTGCCAAGAACCAGGGGGATTCAAAGGGTTTGCATGAAAATTGAAAAACTCTCATTCCGCACCAATTGGGGACCACACCAAATGTCTTCCATATTTTTTTGGGCATATGCAGCAGTCTAATGAGACATATACCAATAAAAGTCTTCCCTTTAAGGCACCATTGAAAGACCAAGCACTTTGCTCACAACTTGAAGAGCTGTTCTCTCCTGTTATAGCAAAGGCAGAAAGCTATGCTGATCTTGGTTCAAGTCAACAGTGCGAACATGCCAAACAGAGAAGTAACTCTATGTGTGCCAAAGTCCATTTACTATGGTAATTCTGAAGCTTTGGATTGGGTCCATGCTACTAGAGCCTTCATTAACGATGGGCAATGTTACATTGCGAAGGTATTGTTTTAGTAATTAGTTGTTTCTGTTAATTTTGTTTGAACCATGTTATTGCTGGATCTGTTTGAAGCGTGTTTGCGTTTTGTTACCAGTTTAAAGCTGTGAATTATAGGGAAAACAATTACCAACTTATCAGTTCAATTATAGTGCTAAATTAAAATTTCTTCATTCTTGTACAGTTCCAGATTGTCTCCTCCATATTGCTCATGTTTGTTCTTGTTGATTTTTATTTCAATTGTTTGCATTTTTGCAGGTGTTTTGAAGTTGCTTGAGGCATTCATCCAGTAGAGTTAGTAAGTTATTTGTTTTATATTTTTAATATATTATGGTGTTTTATTAAAGTAGAATTTTGAAAAGAACTTTTGTAAAAATTTTAAAAACTTTTAAATAGCTTCAAAATAAATGGTAAGATTATTTGCTTATCTGTATGTATGTAAGTATTATCTAAGAAAATGTTGAAAAATAGAGCAAATGTACTTTGTGCAAAAATGGTATATCAAATATAGCGAGCTGTGATTGGTTCAACTATCAGAGGATTTCTTCCCCTGTGGCCCCATATTCTCTTAACAAAACTGACCAGAATTAGTATTAACAGCTCAGAAATGGTGTTTTTACAAGGATAAAGGATTATGTCCTCCCAAGTATTTTGTGTGATCACACATTGCCTATCATTCTATGATCTGATTATTGAAACACACAAACATAAATGTCACATACTAGTATATATTTTATGTTTTTACAGGCAAATATTGAAGAGGGATTATACCCTGGTAAGCACACACTCAACTATGCAGCTAAGAAACAGAAATGTCGTATTGAAACCAGAGGAAAGCAGAACTTCTTTTGACCAAATGGTGTCGTATGATTTTGAAACAGGAAAGAGTCATTTCACAAGATGCCAATGAAACTCTGGAGGGACAAACATACCAGTCTGGTACATACTTGTTTTTACAAGAGCCCATCCAGCTCAATTTGATGAGCACTGGGTCCAAGGTTATGAAACTTGAGATTGGTCTTTGAGTTCAAATCTCATAATTTGTCTTTCAATTTTCCTTATTTATATATGGTTGTACAAAGATGATATTAATCATACATTAATTGATCAGCATAATTGACGAATTTGAAAGAAGATATTGAGTGATTGAAATGTCCTCTACCTCTGGAAAGTCATGTGGGCAAGCTGTCTGTTACTAAGGGATCTAAATGGAATGGGCTTGGTACTAGTTGGATCAATTGATGAAGTGGCCTAAAACCCAACAAATTAACTATTCTTCAGATAATACAACTATCATTGTACATTACCTGAATGTAAACTTTGTAGGTTGTCTATTACTATTCTTTCAAATCATTACAATTTAGTACATTGTAACTGTAATAATTTATTTATAATATAATTTCAGGTATAGGTCATGAACAAGAACCTGATATAGAACAGCTGCCAATTGCTGTACCAAGAGGAGATTTTAAACCAGTCAAACTATCGACTCGTCAGAAGCCAACTTACATCAAATTTGATTTGGAGACAACTGACCTCAGTATGTTTGTTTACTTCTTCATGTCTTTGCTGTGTTGATAAGCGTCATAGAAACAATGTACATATGTGTATTTACCAGTTGACATTGCGATTTAGGGGGTATACATGTAAATAGCCTGATTTTGAAAAAAAAAACACATAGTAAAAGATGTTTATTTGGGTTTTTATTTTTACCTTATACATCAGTGAAAAAAATAAAGTTCATTTCAGTTTATGCATGTTAGTAGTAAATGTGTCAGTTCATCATTTCATGAGTGACCATAAAAATAAAACCAGCGAAAAGCCATTAATGAATCATGAAGTGACAAAGTTTATAGACATGTTGGCATTTTTTACTTGGCTTCTATGCACCCAGTTTGTATTTATCAGACAACTTACACACTCAGCTACAGGAATCAGTGAAGAATTTAATATTTTGTTCATTTTTAGTTATCAAAATAGGCAGAAAGCAGCTTTAGGATCTTTTCAGAGGACGGTGTTTTTTGACGTTGGGGGATGGAACAATAAACATCTTATTTTTCAAAATTCCCATGGTGATTTTTTTTTATTTTCTAGAAATAGATGCATTACATAACACCTTTCATGAAAACAATAACCATTTTGCAATTCTCAATTATGCCAATGACAGATTGCTTACCTTAATTTAAGTACAAGCTCCATGGCCATTGTTGATAGGCCATAAAACACCATTAAACAAAACTAATCTTATAAAATACCACAGAACTAGGTAATAGTTCCATTTTTTTAACTATGTTGTTGTTGTTGTTGTTGTTGTTGTGAGGTTGTTGCTCTCGAGAGATTAAATTAATAATTAAATCGTACAGTGGGAAAAAATCATGCTGTTATTGGAGGGAGGTTGTTGCTCAAGAGAGGGCCGCTCTGGAGAAGTTGCACTTTATAATTAGTGTACGGATTTAGTGAATTATAGGACATTGGTGAAAGAATTATTTTTCCACAAGTGAGGCCTTTTTTAAGTTCAGTGTGATAGATATGGTGAATTTTGGATATAGTGAAGTAAATGTTTGGGTCTGGAGGAATTCACTTTAACTGTGATCTACTGTATATACTGTATAAAGTATCAGTTCTGTTATGTATCATTGTGCTCTTTGTGTCATCAACTGTAACATGGACTTTTATTTTGTAGATGAAATTGATCGAAGTCCAACTTCTGATGAAAAGATTAACTGGGTTATTGAATGCATTAAAAGCAATTTTACAGATGAAGCTTTGGACGGGTACTCTGAGTATCAGACTTGTAAGTTAGTAAATTATTGCATGCATGCTGATATAATATCTAATGTACAGTAGAGCCTCTTTGAATGACTACTTTAGTGTATCAACCTTTTTTTTAAAATAGTTTTCAATATTTTGGCTCCTTGTGGATGGGTAAGTTAGTACTGGTTAGAATACAGTCCAGGAAATCTAGTTAGGTGGTCCGATCACTGTATAAAACTGAAAATTGTTGACAAATGGTGCGAAACCCAGTGACAATGCCACATAAAAACAAAAACAAATATTTTGTTCATATTTCAAGTTGATAATGAGACCCTTTTTGACATCCCAAAGATGCTCTTAATTTGACTTTTTTGTTGCAACTACATTGCCTTCATTTGTCTTTACATTAGTACAACCTGATTCTGAACCTGATGGATCTTTGTAATCAGCATTTTGACAAGTTTCACATTCATTGTTTGACTTATTATTTTTTGAAACTGTATATCCTAATTTTTTATCTTATTTTGAACAAAAATGTCATTTTCATTACAATATTTCCTACATGAGTAAATCTTTCATCCTCTATTGGAGGTGATATTGTAATTAAGGGTGTATTTTCATTATGATTTAATGTTTTATCGAGATTACCTGACCTTGACCTATTTTGACCTATCTTCCTGATTAGTAATCTTTTTTTTCTACCTAGTTACATATTACAGTAGAATAAGTATTTGATGGTATTAGCCTTTTATCCATTTTGGATTCTACATTAGAGTCTGAGGGTTCAGCCTCACTCTCAGTCAATTTCAGTTTCCCATATTATTTTCCATGAATTTGTTTAAGCATCTAGATTCAGTATGACCTGGTTTATTGCAATAACCACAACATATTACCTTTTTCTGTTGATTTTCACCTGGGTCATTATTTGTATAATTGTTGTGTGATCTTCTCAGGGTATTTCCACCAGTTCTTTGATGTCTATTTTGATCATCATATTCTCTGGCAAATCAACAATAGGTTAATTTTTATCAAGGTTTTGCTCTATTTTTTTTTCTCCTAGACTGAAGATATCATTTGCTGTAAAACCTCAGTGCTACATTCTGTTTTCGTTTGAAGGTCTAAGGGAGGTAATTTTATTATTGTTTTCGTAGTGGGTTGTCTCCCTTCCTTCCTCAGAACCTGGCTTTATTTAATGAGTTTCAGCACACAGTATTCTACGCCAGCACTAATTGCTGCATTTAATGTTTGTGGATGAATAAATTGGACTTGTTTCTGTAAGTCAAAGCTACCAAGGCCATGGATATATTGGTCAATGATACATGCTTCTTATGCATAAAAAGACAATAATGGAAATCCTTATTATTGGCTAACAAGCACACATGTGGTCTGATAAACTCATATGTTTGACAAAATGTAGTCTGAAAAACACACATTTTGTCTGACAAACACAAATGTAGTCTGACAAATACACATGTTATCTGACAAACACACATATAGTCTGACAAACACACATGTTGTCTGATAAAGGCGCATGTTGTCTGACAAGCACACATGTTGTCTGACAATAATACTTGTTGTCTGACAATTTACAGGCTTATTCTCACACAACTGGGACAATTGGGGTTAGAAAAAAAAAATGTGTCTCCAAAACTATTTTATTTCCTTACCGGCTTGTTACGGTATGTATACGCTATCAATTTACAAAATCCAAAGATATTTACAGTTTTTGAGATATGGATACTTAAGCATTCTAGTTGCTATATTATCAACTGCTTTTCTTTAACAGTACCCATGGTAGTTGGATGATATATAACCTTGAAACTTTTATACATGTAAGAAACAAATATCTCTGCTAAATAGGATAAATTATGATGCAATTTTCTCACCATCAATGACAAATAAAAAAGTATTTCATGTTTTGAGAAAATAGAAACATTTTTTTATTACTGTTACTTTTTGTGGAGATACAAACTAAAAACCACATAATGCAACATACATGTAATTGAACAATTCAATCCAAAACAAATACAGTCAACTCTCATTATGTCGATTTTTTTGGACCCTAAAAATATGTCGTCTTAACAAAAATTCGACATAAACATCGGACGAATACTGGTATTTTTTTTTATATTAAACATTTTGGCCGTTGTTAGAATCACTAGTTCATGATAATGTGTAGGTGTGAAGAATTAGAATGATAAGAATTACTTATTTGTGATATGGTATTTTTATTTACAAGTAAATAAATAAATAAGTGATATTTACTTCATGCATGATGATTTGTCCAAAAATATACCAAACTACAAATATCTTTCATAATGACATGATTTCCAAAACCAACATTTTGTCTGCTATTAACTTAAATATGATGATATGTTTGCATTTAAGAATAAACAATAATAATCTCCCTATTGTTATTGACTAAGAATTGAATTGAACTCATTGTACGCTCAGCGAGGTGTGAAAAACATTGGGGGCAAGTGCCTACTATTTTCTGACTTCATAATAAACAACACACATTAGGTGCGAAATTGTTCATTCAGACTTAGTAGTTCGACATAATGAAAAATTTCGAGAGCAAAATTCGTCTTAAGCAACAGAATTTTATATACTTTTAGAAGGAAAAAATTTGGACTTAAAAAAAATACTTGACCATAATGGAAAATTCGTGTTAACTAACATTGCCTTAATGAGAGTCAACTGTAACTGCATGGAGTGTCGAAAACTAATGCATTACTTGTCAGACGGACTGACGGAAAGAAACAATGTCTCATATATTATTCACTGTTGTCCTGTGGATTATCAATTCAACACATAACAAAATAAATAAATAGGTGAGTGTGTATCCTTAGATTTGGTAAGCTTGAATGTAACACTACATGTTACCATGGATTTACAACCTGTAAGGTGAGCCATTAAACCACTGAATGCTTTTCGATATTTATGGTATAGTTTCAAATAAGCTACACACATGTATTTGCATAGCCAAGATATTTATATAATACAGCTAAATGCTGATACATATTAAGGGCACACAAAACTGAAAGTAAACTTATCTTGAACTCCAATAAAACAAACATCAAAAGTATCAGTCACCATGCATTGTCCCATTAATTACTGAACTAATCATAGCTTATCCTGTAAACATATCCACCAGTATCAAATAAAGAGCAGTAACAAGTTCACAGAATTATAGTGGCAGCTGCTAACTGTTGATTAATGGAGAAATTATAGACAGCTCTGACAAAGTTTCATTGTTTTATGTGAAGGTATGACCAGGTTTTCCTGTTGGCTTTGGATCCGTCAATCGGTTGGATAATATTCTTTTTCTCTATCCACTTGTCATCCTTTCTGAAAGGCCATTTGAATCGACCATCACATTTTTCACTTTCTACCAAAAAAGTTAGTACTAACAGTATTGTCAGTTTTATCAATATCTTCCCGGTACTTTATTGCCGACATAATATTTTTCCTCATATTTTGCTACAACAATTCATCGACATTCTTTTGGCTGATTATCGCTAATTATCTTTTCTTTGTTCGATTTCAACATTAGGATTTTCATTGATATTGGTGCTGTCTTTAGAAGTTAGTGGCCATTTTTTTTACGAATTGTCTCGATATTTTATGTAGATGCGTATAAGATAGACACTGCAAAATACTTCAAAACATCTTTTTTATACCGTTGGTGATATTTAAAAAAAAGATTTAAAAATTGACCCGCATCAAATATAAATGTGCTTGAGACAGAATAAAACTTGTTTACATTAAAATTTAGTGTGTCATGTTAAGCTGTTGTACCTTATCTAAATGCATTGACATGCATTTCAATTCAACTTGTGCTAGGGACTCATTATCGCATCAAAATTACGGTAGTTAATCAGGATTACATTAGCTACACTTTTTCTCGCAAAAATGATACATAAAAAAATAGCACCATCATTTATTTAATAGCAGTTTTCTGATTAAGAAAACACACTTACTATATCAAAAATCATTATTGTTTACACGAAGAAATGACAAGTAAATTTGGAGATAATTTTGATACTTGCATTTTAATTAATTGTTAGATTATTTAAAAGCAAGTTGATCGGTTGGCTGACACACATTACTAACTATGAAATATAATTGGTACCATGCTTGAGTTATGTCTTCACTGTTTTATAGGATAGTTTTGATTTTGTATAATGTACCCGGTGATTGGCTTACAAACGCATATGTTGTCTGATACACTCACATGTCAGACAATATACAATCTGACAAACCCACATGTTGTCTCACAAATACACATATTACCTGACAAACACACACACAGTATGACTAACATACATATGGTCTGATAAACACACATATTGGCTGAAAAACACATGTACAGTCTGATAAACACACACAAATATTGGCTGATAAACACAGATACTGTCTGATAAACACACATGTTGGCTGATAAGCACATATACAGTCTGATAAACACACATACAGTCTGATTGACACACACATTGGCTGATTAACACACTTATTGTCAGATAAAAACACTCATACAGTCTGAAAAACACATATATTGGCTGGTAAACACACACATATTGTTGGATAAAAACATATGCAGTCTGATAAATACACATATTGGCTTACAAGCATGTGTACAGTCTGATAAACACACATACACTTTGATAAACACACAAACAGTCTGATAAACACACATACAGTCTGATAAGCAAGTATACAGTCTGATAAACTCACATACAGTCTGATATACATGCATATTGACTGATAAACACTCGTGCAGTCTGATAAACACACATTTTGGCTGATAAACACATACTGTCTGATAAACACACTTATTAGCTGATAAACATGCATACCGTCTAACAAACGCACATACAGTCTAACAAATACACATACAGTCTAACAAGCACACAAAGTCTGACAAACATACATACAATCTATCAAACTCACATATTGGCCCAAGAAAATTTTATTGATTAATCAGAAACAAAAGTCAGTGATTATTTGATTAAAACTGATTGAATAAGTGACCAAAATTGTTAGTACAGCAGTTTTGAGAAGCCTGATGGCTTGTCGACATGGAATTTTGAAATGAGGATCCAGTTCAGAAACAAATATACAGGGTCACCATGCATAAAGTAGGGTTGTAATACAAACATAAAAGACCTTCATACAAACATAGGGGCCTCAATACTTCGTACATGGCCTTTGTATCACCAAATGGGCCTCAACACATTGTACAGGTCTTCCATTTAAACAGTGGGGTCTCAAAAACTTAGTACAGGAGCTCAACACCTAGTATAGGGCTTCTGTGTAATCACTGGGGCCTCTGGGCTCAGTGCGTGGTCTCCACACCAACCACAAAAATAGTAACCTTCATATTAAGACAACCTTTGGGATCCAAATTGTTGTAATTTTGAAGTGGACTTGTTGTCAAATTGAAATGTAGTCTGAAAATGAAGTGGTCTTTACAACAAGTTAGTCTTTGTAGAAGTTGTCTCCAACTGAAGTGTTTCTTTGTATACATTTATACACAATAATTATTGCTTTCTTTAAACTAACTTGGTCTACTTTTAATCAGTTATCATTCAACAGGGCATTCATTTGACCCTTAAAACAACATTTTGAGTCTTGAAATTAATAAAATAAAGCTTCTGACTCTTGAGAATTTGTGGAATTTTAATGGAATTTTTGTAACTCTAAATTATCATCAGCAAAGGGTTACTTTTGACCCTCAGCTTTTGATGTCTAGTGAAAACCTGTGTAAATAATGATATATTAATGATAATTCAATAATGTTCATTTTCTAAAAATGGGTGTCCTAATTATGGGTTTATATGAGGTTAACTTTCAGTGTTTACAATATCAATTTAAACATCAAGCTTTCAGGTTTGTGTTGAAATAAAATTTTGTTTTGATAAGAAAGCTGGTGACTGCATGGAACACACCTTTTTGTTTGAGACAAGATTTGGCGTGTTTTTCTAGATTTGTAAGGCAATTTTTTATTGGTCAACTGAATCTTGTTTTGTAAGTTACTTGAATATAACCTGGTAATTCATTGGATAACACGTAGAATATTGTCCTATCAGGTTCACTTGACTAAAAGCGGGAAAAATCAGAGGCTAACAGGCAAGCATGCTGGTCAGACATGGTATTTGATTGAGAAGTTTTTTTGGAAGATTTATGGCATGGAATTTACAGGTAAGTGGACTGGTTACAATTAGCTTCTATGTGTCAGCTTATGTAAAGTTGTATTGAAAATATGGTTGTTCTATTTCTAGTACTAGTGAAAGGTTTTGTTTCCTTTTATTTTTGTAAAATATTGTAGTGAAAATATTGTAGGAATATAGACCACTTTCAACAGCCTTATTGTTGGGCTAACTCTTCAGTTACATTGTTTAGTATCTGCCTACAATGCTAGGAGTCCTGGGTCCAACTTTTAGCATCCATAGATGCTAAATGTTCTATCAGGTTTGTTCTATCAGATTTGCTGAAATAAAAATGGTAGGCCCCTATTAGGGACCACAAGAGCTAAAAATAGAAATGCCTTTAAACATCTTCTTCTCATGAACCAATGGATGGACCATCCCTAAACGTGGTTTGTAGTATCCTTGAATGGTCCTCTCTCAAGTTGGCTCAAGCAAATTTGGTTGGCCCCAATTAGGGGCCGCTTGAGCTAAAAATAGAAATACCTGAAATAGTTTTTGTGCAAAATAATATTTATTAACTTATATATAACTGATATACATCAATTTTATTGGATTTAATACAGCAAAAAATTACTTGTCAAAAACTTTGTAATTATTATTCAATATTTAGTCTGAAAAATGTAAAAAAATTTTCTGTATGTATATACTTAGGTTACATGATAAGATGAACCATGACAACAGGGCAGATAAAAAAACACTGCTTATTTTGACATGTTCCAACAAAATACTAAAGATACAGGCAGTAAAAACTTAATGGGTTGTTGTGATTGTAGTAATATGGGTCACCTTCAACAGCCTCACTGCTGTGTTAACTCTTGAGTAACATGGCTTAGTGCCTGCCTATAGTGATAAGGGTCCTGGGTTCAATCCCCAGTTAGAGCAATGAATTTTCCTTGCTTCAAATTTACTATAATGTAATTCAATATTGCTGATCTTAGTTTTAGAAAATGGGACCTCAATGATTAGGTGGTTTGGGTCTCCGACTAGTAATCACTAGCCCCTCACAGCTGTTAGTTTGAATCCAACCCGTGAACAAATTTCACATGGGAGAAAGCTGTCCAGCTAGCTTATGGATGGTTGGCGGTTCTACCCAGGGGTACAACTGGGGCTCTTCCTCCACCTTTGAAGCTGCAAATGCTTTTACCCTGGCTGTTAGTGTGACCCAGAAACAATACAAAACTTAGGTTCAGAGAATTTGTTTTAATGACTATTGTTTAAATGTTATATTTAATAATGAATTATTAATTTAGTTTACATTATGCAATCCAGTATACATAAGGCTCAGTGCTTCTTGAAGCGTAAAATTGTATGTAACTGTTCAGGAATGATTGGAAGATGATAAAGTCTCTTGTGATAATACAGTGGAACCTCACTAAACTGGACAGGGTCCGAACTGAACAAAATTATGGTTTAGCGAGGATTCCAGTTTAGAGGGTTTTTTGTATTTGGAACAGGTTTACTCATTATATAGATGGACTTAGTGTTGAATATGACTGTATTTGGCCAATTACCATGGTCAAAGGGGTGTTGAGGAAAACAACACATAAAAGTAACATTTATTTGCATGGACTTCAATGATGGTTTAAAAGTAATGCATATAAAATATGATTTTACAAGTTCGTCTAATATAGTAATACATGTACACTGTAATGAGATTTGAACACTTTCATCAACATGGCAAACATTTTACATGTACAGACTAGGTCAACAGTGTAGAGCTATAAATTGCATTGAATTATTAGAATTTGTAACAAACTGTACATTTCGTTCTGTTTCATTTAAATAACACCTCTTATCAATTTAATTTTAATAAACCACAATGAAAACTATGATTATTACTCTCAAGAAACAGATTAATATTTTTTCACAAGTTTACATTACAGAGTCCTTTCACACACCAACAATGATAAATCAATTAGCAATCCATCTGACACCAATCAAGCAAACCCCACTGGGCCAGCTTTACTGTCAAAACACAGCACTCGACAGGGTACATCCTCAATTTCCAATACACAGGAAAATTATGGCAGCTAAAAAAATATTGTCCGGTTTAGTGAGGTTGAATTGTGTTGCTCAGCAACAAATTTTCTCAAAATTTCGTCCAGTTTCCGGAATAGTGAGTGTCCTGTTTAGTGAGGTTCTTTTATCATTAAAAATATAGTGGGGAAATATGGGACTTTGAAATTTGCCGGTACTGTGAGGATTTCGGTTTAGCCAGTGTCCGGTTTAGCAAGGTTCCACTGTAATGAAATTATAATTCATAATACTTACCTAAAACTGGTAGAGGTAATTAATTATTGCTCTTAATAATGGTAATTAATAAGTAATGATGAAAATTATGGTAACCATGACAATAAAACTTCTGATCTTGATATTTTGTGGTGAAAATTTTAAGATGTAAGATTATAATATGATGGAATGGTATTGTAAGATTTACTGGAAATAAAATGTTTTTGTATCTCTAGTAAATTTAAACGGTCAGTTACAATAACTTTTCAGACAAAGTGACAATTTGGGTTTCTATGTAAAAACTCATCTTGATTCTTTGAAGACGTCTCAATTTGTGCATCATAAATGTTATTTATCAATTATTTCCCCTTTTTATCTTTACTCTAATAGTAGTCTCACACAAAAAGTAAATTTTTAAATACATGTACTATTTTTCCTTGGAGTTAATTACATAGTTTAGGGTATCCATAATTCTGTTGACATTCACTCAAACCTGTATAATAAGACCCACCTTTATAAGTAAAACAACTATGCTTTATTTAGGTGATTTATACTTTGAGGTTGAAATTAACTGCCTTTACTACTTCCAATGGAATACTGTCACTTACTATTGTAGTCAGATGATGGTTAGAACCAATGTTTCAATGTTACAAAATTGCTTTCTTGATTATTGTAGATAATTGTAATATAATATTCTATTTTTACTTAACTGGAGTCCAACTTGTGACTGTAGACTGTTTTATTAATGCTAGCAGTTCTACTTCCTGTACAACCATTATTTGCTCATACTAACGTCTTGTTACAGGATATGGTAATAAGTGCAAGATCAGGTCTGTGCTCCCAGATCTGTTTAAATCATCAGTGTAGGGGTTGACCCCATTAGAGGGTTTCATGACGCGACAACTACATAGGCATATGTAACTATGAGAAGAATGCCTCCATCTCGAGCAGAAGTCTAATTGCTTCAAGGTACACCACACTTTTATGTGAGCATTGTTCATATTTTAAAATTGTACCTTAACTTGTTAAAGATTTGTTTTTTGTTTGTTTTTATGTGACCTATTGTCACTGGGGTTTAACTCTGTTTTTCAACAATTTTTCAGTTATATACAACAACTGGTTCACCTAACCGGTTTCCTGGACTGTATACTAATCAGTACTAACTTATCCTTCCACAAGGAGCTGGCAACTTCTCCACTTATGGAGGAAAATTGACATTTTTGTTGAATTTTCATAGAAGGGTTATGACCTGCTGCGACAGAGATTTGAACCGGGATCTCCAGGTTACAAGTCCAGCACACTAACCACTGGCCCATGGCTGTGGCTTGTTAAAGAATTTACTCTGATACAGTAAGCTTAGTAACATAATAGTCCAAATTTCTTCATGTTGTCAATTTCTCACAATTGTTTTGTTGGGTTCAGATGAATCTGTATAATAGGGTCTTTATTGGGGCTAGCCTTTATTTATGAAAAACACTGATTCAGTAGAACCTCGATTATCTGATGTAGATGCATGTAGGTCTGAAATATTTTGGATATTCTATGAGTTAGGATAATCCATGATGCGGGAAATCAATATTGTTTGTGTTTAAATAAAGGGAGGTCACTCTTTAATTGAAATGAAAAATATTAACAACCAACTTGGATGTTATATCTCAATATTTACAATAAACAATACATGATGAACATGAGCTTGTCTGACATAAATAGTAGTAAATTATAAACAAGCATGTCATTAATCAACTGGACCTGAAAAAGTAAAAGTAGGCAATTGAAAACAATTGTACACTTAAAATGCAAAGTAGATGTAACGCTAATCATGTCTGTAATTACTTTCCAGAGTTATCGATGATTTATATCGGTCATGTGTTGTATATTTGTAGCATTTCATGACATTTTGGAAAAAACTCTGGAAATTAATGTGAACATTTTTATTATTCTTTGCAGACAGATGTTTGGTGCAATGTAGACTGTTATAGCGAACAGAACCAATTCTGTTGCATTCTTATTTCAAGCAGAAATGTACATCGTCTAAGGGATATTGACTTCATGAGATCTTGGCTTTCACCATGTTTGTGAGCAATCCAAAATGCTGGTTCTGTGGGCAGCTTGACACACTGATCATATACTTGGCTGAAGCCGCTGTTGGTGTTGGCTCAGTCGAGGTTCTTACTGACTTTGGCTGATATGATGTACAAATCTCCCTTCACAGAAAGTGTTTTTGATTCTATATACAGTAAAACCCCAATTTTCGACAACGGATTATCCAAAACCTGGTGTAATCCTAAAAGAAATTTCAGTCCCAATTTTTTCCCTATTTATTTCTTCGTAAAATAACCCCGATTATCTGAATCGTCTAATCCAAATACCATGGCTAATCCGAAGTGATAATAAGGACACATTTGAATGTGTATTTTCACATCTTTAATCCAAAATAGACAATTAACTCCGATTGACCAGTCTTGTCTATTGAAGGATTTCTTTAACGTGTTGGAAGGTGTGAACAACAATTTATAAAACGCCACTGATCAACCTATAGTTTGTTTGGTTTGTTTGCAATTTTGGGAACATTATTATCCTAATATTATGCGAATTCGGTTAGATGATTCACATCTAATTTTGACTTTATTAATAAATTGCTATACTGATATCATAATTTTACTTTAATATGCAATTAACATTTAAAGTGATCACTTTATTTTTGTCAAATTATCACGAAATGCTAAAAACAAACAATATACATATCTCCCACTATTGTTACATGATTAGGACGACAATATTAGTGATGCTAGTACATGTGAGGCGAGATTTCCTTTACCCCGGATTATCCGAAAGCCCGTATTATCCGATATAATTCTTTGGTCCCGTTGATTTCGGATAATCGAGGTTCTACTGTATCTGTACTTGTACAATGATTTAATTAACATAGTTGTTTGGCCATTTTGGGTATTTAATAAGGTCAATCTTTTGATCACCTGTTTAAAAACAGATTAATGCATAACCTCACCATGTGCTCAATAACTTGTGGATTCGCTTCAGTTTTGAGCTGTATTTTTGCTTTCATTATTGTGGTTACAATGTATAGAATTGAGAAACGTATTTCACAAGCTTGTACCTCATGTAAGTTTTTTTGTCCACAGAAATGTGTGTCAACTCCTGAAGTTTCTGGGTTTCTTTGTGGACGCAAGCAATCAATGGTGGAAGAAAAGCTCTGATGGCTGCTTAGTAATTAGACTATAGACACGGAAATGGAATTTAAAGATTATATACAGTAGAAACTCATTATATCGAACTTCAAGGGACGCTATAAAAACAAAACTTTGATATATAACTAATTGGGCGAATTTGACAACTGGGTTTAC
Organism: Lutraria rhynchaena; assembly: GCA_008271625.1. Classification (NCBI taxonomy): domain Eukaryota; kingdom Metazoa; phylum Mollusca; class Bivalvia; order Venerida; family Mactridae; genus Lutraria; species Lutraria rhynchaena. Next base: position 298,997 of record VIBL01000067.1, read on the forward strand.
TTTGGTGTGTTGTAAAAATGATTTAATCATGCTAATTTGTGTATGGGATAGGGACAAAACATGACATTTATAATTTAGATGCATTTAAAACATGCACATTTACATAAAAATAGTAAATAAACAATTACAAACTTATTTCCATGAACTGATTTTACGATCGCCACCATAAACACTGACATTTTGCATAATTGTCATTAATTTGATATCAATTTCGGAGTTCAGTACAAAAATATCTGATCAGGTGAGGAATCGATGGGTGTTTGTTAGAGGTAAAGGCACAAACTGGCAACAATTGGTTTGACATAAATGGTCACTGTATAGATGAAAATCAATGTTTGGGATCAAAAATCTACTTTAATATGCAAAAACATCGAGACCAACGAATTTGAAATGAGCGCATTTTTTTAATAAGTAAAAAGGATAAGTTCTGGGACTCATTTTATCGATATAAGCGGGAATTCAATATAACTGAGATCGATATAACAAGTTTCTACTGTATTTTATTTTTGTTACATTCAGTTTTCTGAGTGTTGGTTTGTGGCTGTTGGAGCATATGTGTGAATCTATCACTGTTGTTTCATGGATTGTTTTGAGAGGTTGGATGCACATACAGAAATACAACATCGTGCAAAAAAACCAACCCATCAATATGACTTCTACTCACAGGCAATAGTGACAAGTATGTCAAAGTAAGAACTGAAATCAAAGATGCCCTACTCATCACAAAAATTCTCTTCCATAGAAAAATTGTCCAAGAATACAAAAAAAGAATTCTGAAGCACCGTCAAAGGGAATGATGGTGCACATTAACCAGTTCAAGCACTGGGCTTGTATTCAAAGGCATTTTCCTATGAAGGGATTTTTTGGGTTGAGTTGGGCATCTGATTCTTTGACATGCGTTACTACTGCCTGTGAGTAGAAGTCATGTTGATGGGTTGGTTTTTTATGCAGTGCTGTGTTTCTGTATTGTTGTTTACTTTGATGATCCAGATATTTTTTACATGTTACCTTTCTTGTGAATGTTTATTCTTGTCATTGCATATTGTGGAAATAAACAAATACCATGCTTTGTTAGTTGGCATTTTTAAATACATAAATAAATTTAGGAGTGTCACTTGCTTAATAACACAATTTATTACAATGAAGTAATATACATTGTTAGTAAACTAGTGACTGACCTAAATATTGTAGAAACACAAGAAAATAAAATGAACAGATTTATTTACCTGAATAAAATACTTATACACAATTACAGCACACAAGAAAAAACAGCATTCTTACTACACAGAAAATTCATATTAGTAAAAGAAAAGCAAATGTATATCATATACAAGTATTTATAAACTTCACACTACAGTCAGAAAAGCGAGTTAAATACACAAGTACAGAACAAAATTATACATAACACAAGGAAAAGTGCAAATTGGTAAATATACTGAAAGACATGAAAAAGCAGGAAGGAAATTTTGCATAAAAAAAAAAAAAAGAAAAAAACGCCAAAATTCAAGGGGAAAAATTTGATAAGTCCATAAACTGTTCTGGACTTTTCACATGCCACAAAATGTGAAAAAATGGGTTCTCCAGTTTTACAGCTGTACCTTTTACAATAGCCGTATTAAATACCCATTAAATCTTGTTACATTACAATAAATTGCATATTCTTAACACATGAAACAAGAAGAAAAACAGATCTGGGATACATGTACATTTTTAAAGATACTGTAGCCTGTTTTCAAAGACATCTCAACAACAACATCAAGAGCTTTGAATCTAAAAACTGTCATCTTAGTAATGGTATGTCTTTGAATCATGCTACGCCGTGTACCCATACCACATGACTTTTTGGCAATATGGCAAGCAAAGTTTATCAACAAACCACTTGATTCCAAGGCCAAAAGTGTGAACTACAAGCGCAAAGTAATGTTTTTTTCGGCCTGTAGACATTAAACATGCCGAATCGTTAAGACATCTTCAAGAAAAAGTTTAAAACACACTATATCTTGGAAAATTCAGTGAATTGTCTTTTCATTACAATCATCCCTTTCAAGCTGGTCATCATCTTCATTCTTTTTTTTATTTCTGTATTTACTAAACATATTTTCTAATTATGTTATTATTTCAATTATTTTTATCTATTAATGTACAACGCCCATTGAATATGTTCAACATAGATAATAGGCTTTTAATCAAATATAACTGTTCACTGTTTAGTGTTTTTTGATGAATAAACAGATTTAGCCCAAAAATGGAAAAACTATATAGCCTAACAAAATTTTGCAGAGAAATACATTTTTCTCATTTTCGGGCCAAAACTATTCATCCATCAAAAAACCATTACATTGCGCATGTAGTTCACACTTTTGACCTTAACCTCTGATTTATTTGGTTGTATTTGATAAAGAAATAATAAATTTACATGAAGTTGAAGATTTAGAATCAAGCAGTTTGACAATGCTTGCCATATTACCAAAAAATGACGTCTAAGTCATGTGGTATAGACACACAGCTAAAACATGGTTTTGGTGCTGATTTTTTTTTTTTTTGTTATATCAAACGCACAGTAAAATAAGATGGGAACTAATTTTAAGTTACTTTTCAGAAAATTTCAAGAGGAGGCTAGTAACATCTATTCTTGAAATATGCATCAAAACCTGCTCCAAAAAAAGCCTTTTATAGCCTTATGCAGTCTCACATTTTGTATTTTAAATACGAAATAATGTAAAAATTGGTGTGGTTTTATACAGACTTCTGTCCTGCAAGTGTTGCTGCTTGAATTAATGAAATCAGTTGGAAATTATGGATTTTATAAGTAAAATAATATCGGCAGTGAATTTGTTTAAACAAAAAATCAAACATACTTATTATACTACAATAATTGGTACATAATAACCATAAATTGAAATTAAATACTTGTTATATTCCAGTATTTGGTGCTTTTAAAATAAAAATGAAAGAAAAATCTTTTGTTATACCATAGGATGGATATGATGGATAAAAAAAATGATACAAGTATGTTTATGAAAACCTAAACTTGACTTGTGCAGGGGAACTTTGTAATTAACTCCAAGAAAATATGCTATCTAAAAATTTACGTCTTTGAGCAAGTGAAACTACTATCAGCACCAATACCGTGTTTCAGCCTACAGGTAACCTTCATAATAACTATCTGAGATATGAAATTCATTTTGGGTGGTTTGAGGGTCAAATAAAATAACGCAAACACACATATGTAAACATTCACAAGCCTAACAACAACATATCTGCTTTCATAATCATCTAGGTGATTCCTCTGCAACAATATAGAACCTGAAATCACAGAAAAATTTGCCAACAGAGTACACCATAAAATCAACTTTAATTCGTGATAATATTTTTTTAACAAGACATGGAAATTCCATGAAAACCAGGTTTTCCAAAGCACTAGTTCATACTTATTTTTGCAACTTATATTAATCATGCTCGATGACTGCTTCCAGGACAAATGACCAACCAGTGCTCCTGCCCAAATTTAGGAGTGAAGGCTAAGAACACTATAAACCACTGAAAAGTAATGCCTATTCTTACCAAACTTTGAATCTGGCATGCTTACAAGTAAACATACTTTGAGATTGTATTTAGCGTTTTAGTAGTTTGCTCCACAAAATTTTACCGAAATTCCAAGATGGTTGACCATCTGCCATTTTGAATGTACCCAGAAGTCACGTACAAGAACCCATCATTTAAAGTTTGATCAGAATAGATGGTGAAGAAATAACGTAGCAGTTTACTCCAGTGGCTGACTGACTGACAACCTGATTATTATATTGCTCCCACATTTTCAATACAGGGTCCTAATAAGTAATTTCTGAACACTAGTTAGTTCTACCACCCATACAACAATACAAAGCAATATGAAAAAGCAATGTTTATGCATACAAATAATGCGCAATTGTTTTACATAATTATCTGGTATTAAGGGGAGTAACTCACGATAGTATAGTTATGATTATAAGAGTCATCTCCCTTGGATGAGACTTGAGGATTTTTATTTTACTTAGTAACAATGACCTTGACCTAGAACCGTAAAATGCAATCCCACAGTAGGTCTTTATGTAAGCATGCTATTTATAAAAATTTGGAGAGAATTTGTCAATTAAAACCAAAGTCATTGAGCTTAAAACAATTGTTGATGCTGGCCCCCCACCCACATGCAGCAATCTAATAACCAGCTTTTTTCTGCATCCAGACATGTCGGGAACATTATCAGTGTTACTCTATAGCATTTAATAACAAATTGTTCCATAAATTTACACTGCCCTCTCAAATTATAATATTGACAATTAAATGATCCTTTGTAATCTAGACAAATAACAGGGTACATTACTCGATGGAAATAAATCTGAATAATTGTTTTTATTACACGCACAAGTAGACTCACTAATGTCTTGGCAGTTTTATTAAAAATCAAACAAGCTGTTTAGGACAAGAAGCACACACCAGATTTTCTTTACAGATGGACTGACATACTTTCAAGAGCTACAGTAAACAGTCATTCCCATTGATTTTCCTCTGATGTTTTTTACCCACAAGTAAAAATTAACCCCACGATGGCAGTTTGTACAGAATGAACTTCACATATCAATTTGTACACTAACCCTAACACTCTAACATATACCTCATCTGTACAGATGGACAAGACAATCACTACATGCCCCGCCTCATTAGATGGTGGGCCATAATGCTCGTAAACACAATAAAGAAAAACAACTGTCGTTTGGTTAATAAAACAATTGATTGCAGTCAGCAGCTAATCCATTTTCTCTTTTAAGAATTCTTTACGTGGACTGAAAACTTGCATATTATTTCGCATTTGATATTGTTTTGCCAGTAGGGGAGATTAATCTTAAAATATATGCATTTTTTAAAAAATACAGGAATTTTATGATTAAAAAAACTTTTTCAAGAGGTTTGTTGACCATTTAGTACTTACTTTTGTACACAGAATTATTGAAATAGTATTTTACTTGTCCAAAGAGCCAACATCACCAAGGCAGATGCTGATTCAGCAACACACGGGTCATCAAATTGGACACCTGAAATTGACAAACCACAAAATAACATTTAAATTCTACTTTACAGAATATTTGAACAAAACATTGAAATCATTGAATATGCATGAATCACAAATGACATTACATACAATTCCAATTCAGTAAAATAAAATTTCACATAAAATATATGTTATCACATACAAAACAATTTTAGGAGAGGCATTCATTCTAATTACTCATATTGTCTAAATTAAAGCACATTGTTTAGAAAGTTCTAAGCAAAGTGTGAGGATTTAACAGATTACAGCACATGTATTTAAAGTATGTATACATATCAATGAATAATTGAGCAACATTGCACTGTGTACTAAAATGCAATGTTAGATACACAAATCTCATGGTATATCACACATAGGAGATCAATATCTAAAAATGGTGAAATGTGTAACTCAGTTTAACAGATCACAGCTTGGATGGAATGAAATGACAAAAATGACTAGAAAAAAATATTGATATAAAAATATTAAACACCATTAGACAATTTCCAATGGATATAAACAATACATCTGGAAATATATCTCTGGACAATATGTCTTAAATAACAGCTTTCAAAATGAAGTTAAACTGACTCACAGATAATAACTTTGATGCTGAAAGATGTTTTTTTGGTTTTATGTGACTTATTGTCACTGGGGTTGAATGCCGTTTTTCAACAATTTTTTCAGTTATATACCAATTTTCCTGGACTGTATACTAACCAGTCTAAATGTGTTTAGATTTGATGTATTTATTATATTTTTCAAAGATGATGTATGTTATGTACAAGTCTATGAAATAAAGTTTCTGTTCTGTTCTGCTCTGTTCTAAACTAACTTACCCTCCCACAAGGAGCTAGCAACTTTTTGTCAAATTTTCATAGAAGGGTATGACCTGCCGCGCCTTGGAGCTTGAACCTTTAACTGAAGATTCTTTGCTGATATAAGAGCTTAGTTTTCTTACTACATGATTCATAAGTTTCCAATGATTCTTTCTAAAGCAAACTCTCATCCATGTCATACTCCAACTACAGGTCAGAAAACTCTTCTCACTGGTTTCTGTTTGAAGAACTGATGTATGTCAAATATGATGACTCTTGCTACACTCCCATAGTAGTTTAACTATTTTCAAACAACTGTGAACAGTAAACAAATTGCATGACTCAAACTCCAATAAGCCTTGGTGTCCATCTGTTTTTAAACTGTCATTAATTTTCCTGTGAATGGATTTGTTCACGTTTGGTCCATCAGAAGTGATAATAATCAAGTTCTGTACAGGAAGCCTCACCTCCCTGCAAGCCCAAGAAGAGTTTGACAAACTATGTCTGCAGAAACATGTCCATACTGAAAGGTTTTCAGGTACCTGACAAGTACTTCTGCGAGATTCCAATACCTAACAAGTATGTCCATTTGTCAACATTACTGTACTGTTGTAGTTTCATCAAACATTAGGACAAACCTGAGGTTACCATCAATTACTTCTTACACAACAGCTTCCACAAGTACGGACAAATTGTATCTGAGTTGAAGTATAAAGCTTTTGTTCTTGACTGTTAAGCCAACTGACATTTAAACATTTTGAGAAAAAGTTGGCAAATATTATCACAGGACCTGAATGAACAGTCAGTAGAAATAACTTAGTAGCACCACAGCTGTTCTGATTCTGAGACCTGGTTCTTTAGGAACACCACAGCTGTTCTGATTCTGAGGCCTGGTTCTTTAGTAACACCACTGCTGTTCTGACTCTGAGGCCTGGTTCTTTAGTAACACCACCGCTATTCTGACTCTGAGGCCTGGTTCTTTAGTAACACCGCAGCTGTTCTGACTCTGAGGCCTGGATCCTTAGTAACACCACAGCTGTTCTGACTCTGAGGCCTGGTTCCTTAGTAACACCACAGCTGTTCTGATTCTGGGGCCTGGTTCCTTAGTAACACCACAATTGTTCTGATTCTGAGGCCTGGTTCCTTAGTAACACCACAGTTGTTCTGATTCTGAGGCCTGGTTCTTTAGTAACACCACAGTTGTTCTGATTCTGAGGCCTGGTTCCTTAGTAACACCACAGTTGTTCTGACTCTGAGGCCTGGTTCCTTAGTAACACCACAGTTGTTCTGACTCTGAGGCCTGGTTCCTTAGTAACACCACAGTTGTTCTGATTCTGAGGCCTGGTTCCTTAGTAATACCACAGTTGTTCTGACTCTGAGGCCTGGTTCCTTAGTAACACCACAGTTGTTCTGACTCTGAGGCCTGGTTCCTTAGTAACACCACAGCTGTTCTGACTCTGAGGCCTGGTTCTTTAGTAACAGAGTCAGTTTCACAGTTTCATTGGTCTTTATGTTTGAGGCTTTACAAGAGACACAAAACTGATTCAAACTGGCTGTGGTCATCTCACCTGTATGTACACTTACTGCAAGTTTGTCAGGTTAAACATATGATAGCTTTTAGGTGCTTGCATTTTTTCCAAACCTTCTGTCTGAATGTTTGTGCTTAGATGTCTTGCTGTGTTCATTTACCTGACTGAAAACACTGTGATAGGAAACTACTTAAAGCGCAGATTGCAATGAATATATTCATTCCTCCATTTTTACATCACCACTGTCTGACTAAAACATCATTATCATCAACATTCCATTTGGTAGCTCAACCTGACATGATTATGTAGATTATTAAGTGGATAAAAGTTCTAGTCGTTCAAACATCATATCAAGTCATAGTTACAGTTTCTCTAACATACACTTTTTACTTGATAATTATACTGTGCTAGTGTTAGTGTAGTTTACATTGTTAGTGAGAACTACATCACATCTGCCTCATAGGTAACCTGAAAACAGATCAGTTCTGAAAAATACATGCACTTACCAAGTTTATCAGACTTCCAAAGCTCTTTAACATTAATTTGTTAAATGTTAATGTTAAAAAGTAGTGGAAGTCAGAGGAATGCTCAGTCCCATCTTACGTCTGGAAGAACATTTGAATTTCTCCTCAGTTTTCATCCCTGGGAAGAACCTATGCAAACAGCAATTTATCAATTTGCTCTCACCTTTCAAATGATGTTTGTATTATCCTCCAAATGCGTCCACATTAATGAACCAATGGTGTACAACAGCACTTCGCGCAAGATGGTGATACAAGCTTGGAAGTCAAAAGTCAACTTTTAACTGCAAGGTAAAAAAAACATGTTCAATGACAGTTTTTAGAACATTTCAGCAGCATTTTTTATAGAAATATAGAAAAACATGGGACGTTTTGAAATAAATAGAAAATGTAGCAGAATGATAAGCTATATGTTATATTGCACCCAGGTTTGAATTGAAATACAATTATTACTTACTACCAAAAATGACAAGAACAACTGAACAGTCATATAACTGAATTTCTAATTTAATATATGTTTATTAAAAACTTCAAAACAAACTACTTAAAACTTCTAGTCACTAGAAAACTAGAAAACCCCAAACAACGCACACATCACCCCACCTTCCTACTCTACTCTTCAATGTCTCAGTCGAAATCCCTCTAAATCTCCTGAGTACGGCGGGCTAAATCCCAAATTATGGTCAGGTGACCAATTAAAACATGAATATTTAACTTTTAATTCTAATTACAAAAATTGACAAATAATTGCGAGGTTTGAAAAGGGTTAAGGTCAAAAGAACACATTCATTAGAGTAAAGCCCTCTGCCCGGGCATTTAAGTTTTATGTGACTTATTGTCACTGGGGTTTAACACCGTTTTTCTACATTTTTTCAGTTATATATGGCGACCAGTTCACAAAACCAGTTTTCCTGGACTGTAACTAACCAGTGCTAACTTACCCTTCCACAAGGAGCTAGCAACTTCTCCACATATGGAGGAAAATCAACATTTTTGTCAAATTGTCATAGAAGGGTATGACCTGCCGCAACTGGGATTCAAACCCAGATCGCCGGATTACAAGTCCAGCGTACTATCCACTGGACCACGCTGTGGCCCAAGAATTTAAGAAATTTGCTAGTGTTTCAGTATTCAAGCTTACTATAATAGAAACATCATATTAGAAAACAATTTAAGATTAAACCAATATAAAAAGCATAGCTTGCAATCAGCCATGAACTTGAAATTGCCCTTCATTACTCTGGAGTGGAGTTATTGTTGAAAGATGACCATTGTTGGGGGATGACCATTGTTGAGAGGTGACCATTGTTGGGAAGTGACCACTGTTGAGAGGTGACCTTTGATGGGAGTTGACTATTCAGAGAGGTTTCACTGTATAACATTACTTTTGGGATGCTACAAATTCTAATTCATTTTCAGGTTGAGTAAAGTAATTTTTATATGATCACACACAGAACTTACCATTGTTTGCACATTGTTGAAACTGTTAACCTTCTGTTATTGCCACAAGAAAAAAACATCACTATGTCATAACCAGGCAATCCAGCACCAATACTACCAATTATATTAGTCAATGGTTCCTTTCCTAAGTGTTTTCTAAACTCTTCTGATGTGAAATCACAATCCAGCTCGGAAATGTGTGAACTGATGATATAAGAGTGAAGTCACACAAACATACTGGTGTACACGTTTGAAGGATCTGTTATAAACTTAAAATATTAACTTTAATAAAACATAATGTTAGGATGTATTCTATGTATTGTGTCCTTTATTTCGACTTTAAGCACTTGATTGTATATTAGGTAGTGTCTTGATAAACATAAATATAGATTGACCAGTTTCCTGTATGTGTTATTTATCATTTGAGAAAAAAAATGTGCCTAATTACCCTAGTTTAACTTTCAAAATGATATTAGTTCAAATCACATCTTATCATGCTTATGGAAAAACCTTTTTAATAAGATAATTTCTTACAAAACAATATTATGCCAATAACACCACAACACAGTGATTATAATTAAAACAGTGCAGTGGAAACTCAGAATACTGAACCCCCTTGGGACCGGAGGAAGTTTGGTTTTCTGGGGTTTCTTTAGAATTCTTCAGAATGATACAAGTATTAGCATTTCCAAAAATGCTTGGGATCACATTCTATTTGCAACTACATGTATATAAACTGCCTCAAAAGAGCGCATGCTAAAAAATGACTGTATAAAAATGCCCCAAAAGAGCATGCGTAAAACACACAACTAAAATATCAAAGTATCGCATTCGGAGGAAACAAATGATTTCATGATGAATTAAACTAGCATTCATATCTAAATATTCATCAAACAAAATCTTCCTTTTAGTAGAAATAGACTTGTTTATATACAATAAAAGCTAATGTTTTTGAGTGAAATATTCGAAATATTGTTTACCCTGCAGGAGCCTACGAACTGGTTTCAAGCTTCTTACATCAAAAAAAGTATGTCAATTATAAGTACAGTTAACCCAACATTAAAAATAGCGGATGATGTGCCCCTTTTGAGGTCTTTTTGTGCATAATTTTTAGCTCACCTGAGCACGTAGTGCTCAGTGAGCTATAGTTATCAGTCAGTCTACTCCAGCATCCCTGGGGGTTGTTAATGCTCTAGTGGTCACACTTTTGAGCAAATCTTATTCAGACCTGTGTCAATGATATCTTGGACAATGTCAAACATGGGTCATCTGGGATCAAAAACTAGGTCACCAGGTCAAATAGAATGGAAATTTCATTAACACTAAAGACATCACAGATTTGATTGGATCTTCATGAAACTTTGTTAGAATGTTTGTATCAATGATCTTTGTAAAATTGGGCAAATATGGGTCATCTCCAATAAAAAACTAGGTCACTAGATCAGCGCACAAGAAAACTTTGTCAATGCTCTAGAGGTTGCAATTTCAATTGAATCTTCATCAATGTTTGTCAGAAGGTTTGTTTTAATAATATCTTGGAGAAGTTTGAACATGGATCATCTTGGGTCAAAAACTAGGTCACCAGGTCAAATCAAAGAAAACCTTGTTAATGCTCTAGGGGTCACAGTTTTGATTGGATCTTGGCCAAACCTTGTCAAAATACTTGTCTTAATGATATCTTGGTTAGAACATGGGTCATCTGGGCTAAAAAACTAATTCACCAGGTCAAATCTTTGGAAAACCTTGTTAACCCTCTATAGTTTTGGTTAAAGGTTCACCAAACCTTGTCAAAATGATTGTCTTAATGATATCTTGCTTAAAGGTCATATAAACAGAAAAATATATTATTGATTAACTATTGGTAATTTAATTGTTTATAAGCATTGGTAAACATGTATGCCAAGATAAGGCTATAAAAGTAGATTTAAAGGACTGAAAACAAAGATTTGTAACATTGTACTAATTTCCGAGAAAAAAACAAGGGGAGTTGCTTCCCTTGATTTGTTATGTCATAGTTGACACAGAGTGAAAAAGACATAAAAAGCATTTTAAAGTTTTTTTTTAACAATTATTAAACATTATACTTTGACATCATGCACCAAAAATTCAAACCAAATGAGCAAAAATAGCGTTTTATAACAATAAAAACTGTACCCTATATTGATATCAATGCGAACAAAGTAGGGGTACCAAGGAGCTCTGTAAGAGCAAATTAGTAAAACAATATACACAAACAACTTGACATCGTTTGCGTAATATTAAATTTATCAATTCCTGCGTCAGTTATGTTTCACACACATTTTGACCTGATTTATAGAACTACTGTATATTTCTGCATGTAATGTAGAATCCCTGAGTATATCTTAATTGTCAGTACCAGTGTATTAATACTGTAAGACATAGAAAACGAATATTATTGTTTCGATATTTCAATGGCATAATCAATACAACAATTTCATTCCAACTTGAACTTTTATCCTGTTACCTCTCAGATACAAATATTTATGAGACTATCAAAAGTCGCCCAGATACGAATAATACAGACTCTAGCTTAATTCCTTATAAATATTAGCATTTACGAAACTTAAAAAGCAAAACATGTGTAGTTGCTATTTAAACTTATGCAGCCAAATACCTTTATAAAGTGTTACTTCCGATTCAATACAAGTAAATTTCTAACACAGTAAACTCTAAAAAAAATATTGTTCTCACTAGTGGTAATTAGGTCAAGATTTTACACAAACTGATTGCATCTTTGTTTTTAACACTTCACTGCTCAAGGTCGTGATTTAAAACACACAATCAATGAAAGTTGACAATTGTCTAATCATGCGAGAGAGTCCATATTACAAATGCTATGGGTCTCTGTGTGTGTGTGTCAACATGTCCTGTATATTTTGGTGCCATAAGAACCTGATGACATTGTGTGACATGTTACGTGAGATTATGTAATTGTTAACAGAAACTGTAAAAATGCTGTTTGGAGATATGGAGCCAGTTGAAACTTGGTAATTGTTTCAGGTCTGTCATGGAAAATACAACTTTAATGGTTTTGTGTGAGAACACAAAAATATTGAATGATATATTTGTTAAAGTCCGAAAACTGCTTTGAAATCTATCTTCAAATAATGCGGCAATCTTTACTCAAAAACAATACCTAGTACCGTGTTTTAAGGGAGTAATTAACAATAAAACTGTCAGATCATTATCGTCTAGTGCAATCAACAATTGATCTAATGATTAACCCATCCCATTCAGTTTTGATAGCCATCCAATTTTACAAAGCACCTCCGTTTTTTTTTTAAATTTGAGGAAAAAACATATTCTTGTGGATAAGATGCACCCAAATTTGACGAAATCCTGGTCCGAAATCCGAACTGACATCGATTCATTGGGTGAAATGCATACAAGATTAGTGCAAAATATGTACCTACGTATCTTACATAAACATGTGAACTACAACTTGCTCAAAATGTTATACAAGTTAACATTTTACCGTTTGCGTCAATTGTTTCACACCTTTATTGTCGACTTTGTCCCCCACCGCAGATATATTGTCTACGAACTGTCTACTCCAAGTTACCATAGAAACACAAGATAGTCGATCAAAATTACTCATTAAATGCGTGTTACAGAAATACTTTTTATTGAAGTCATATATGAACCCAAAATAAAGAATCAATATCGAATAAATTTGAAACCAACGTACAAATTATTCTGTAAAAATTAACTCCCTTAAATAAATCAAGCACAGATCTACGGCTGGGGATTCCTTTTTGTCAAATTTGCTTTATTTACCCTAGCTATATTATATTTACTGATTTAATCAAAATTAAATACACATTTCTGCAATGTTAATGACGCTTAGACAGAATGCAATGCCATAACAGCTACGGAACGAGAACATTTTGAAACTGTAGGCTATGTGCTACAGTAAACTTGCAAACTTGCTAATCGTTTATGGTTTAATAATTGAAACCACTCCTAGTTTTGATGTCTAATGACGAAATATTTTCATATTATATCGTACCAAACTGGTGGTTTTCAAAAGAAATAATGTGCCCCTCTCTGTTTGTTAAGATTACATAATTAAAAAATCAATACAATTATTATATCTTGTTGACACCGATCTATGACATCTGAAACTATTTGAAGCTTGTTTGTTGCACCATCAATCACATCTTTTTTTGTATAGACAATTCGAATAGTCACAAAAAAGCATGTGACATTCTATGATCTGTACAAATCAGCGACTTTAAAGAGTTTTGAAAATACCAATGCTTATCACTTGTGATATGGATTCTTGTCGCGTAATCGATGAATTCTTGATTTTGATTGGTTGACAACATTTTTAAAGCATGACCTACATTTACTTTAAATATTGAAGTGTGTACATTCTGTATAAAACAATATGTTTGGAATTTAACTTACTCATGATTAAGGATTTCAGGGGATTATCAATGTTCAATTTGGGCACAGTAATATGGTACTGATGAATGGCAGATCCAAGTGCCTGTCGGGACTTGTATTTCTGCCCAGCAAGAAATGATTTCAATTTTGGAAACAAAAAAATATCACATGGGGCAAGGTCTAGAGAGTATGGGGAGTGAGGCAAAACAGTTATTTTTTCTTTCTTCAAAAAATGCCGTAACTACCGCGGAGGTATGAGCAGGGGCATTGTTATGTAGAAGACAGATATGTTTAAAACCAGTGGCAGGGCGTCGTTTCTGATAATACTTTTTCAGTTTCGTCAGTACTATGTCTTTGTAGTACTTTCCGGTGATGCTTTTGCCCTTTTCACAGACACTTTCATTGCGACTCCTACACCAGAGAAGAAAATTAAATACAAAACTTTTTTTACACCCAAAGACCATTTGGCAACTATTGGGCGTTTGCTGTGTTTAGTGGCCCAGATCTTATTGCTAACCTTTCTGACAGGCTCAAAATAATGGACCCAAGTTTTATCACCTGTTACGACATTGGCAAACTGCTTTTTGTCATATTTTGGAAACATTTGAAGCAGCTTTTTGGCCGCTTTGACCCGTTTCCTCTTTTGCTCATCAGTCAACAAATGTGGCACCCATCTAGCAGAAATCTTTATGACTTTCAAATGCTTCTTCGAAATAAAGTGAACTGTTGATAGTGATATGCCTACACTTCGTGCAATATCACAAACTGTAAATCTGGCATCTCCTTCAATGATTTCCTTAATTTTGGAAACAATTTCTTTACAAGATGCAGATTTTGGCCTACCTGATTTCGGTGCATTTTTGATGGACACCTGACTCAAATTTCTTGTTCCACCACCTAACTGTGTCCTAAGACACGCAAGAAGGTCTGTCCATAAGCGGTAGAAAGTTCAGTCATCAGCTGCTTCAAAGAACAACTAAGTTTTGAACGAGATTTGATGTAAGCCCGTATTCCATCTGTCTTGTCTACGCTTCTACCAACCATTTTAACTACAGTGGTCAATGACTGCATGTATTCAAATGGTAAATTTTATCTTTTACACTCAGTCTTACATGTACATTTATACACCGTTGTGTAGATAATGAATAACCGTATACAGGTATGTATTGGTTTTTATCGTGCCTCACGTGGATATCGAGATAGAAGACACTAAGCAATTTATTTCGAACATCCCTCGTATATTAGTTTGAATTTTTGATGATATTTTTCAGGTAATATGCTAAATGGTGCATTCTATTGCAATAATTGGAATAAATGATCGTAAATAAATATCTCGTCATTACATGGTGCTGCATCATTTTTACGGTCCCGACAACACTCATCTTCTGAATCGCCTATGGGTCTAACTATGTCAAATTCCACTGTTATTTTGTCAAAAGGCTCATAATGGTACAGTTGTACAGTGAAATGTTCTTCCATAAATGACAAATCATCAAATAAATTGCTCATCTTTGTAAAAAATACACTTGCAACATTGACAGTTGTATTAACAATAGGCTACATTACATATATAGCTAGTAGTTGCCATGATCAAGGTCAACTATGACGTCACAAATTCAGAGAAGCAACTGTGTTGATATTTTCGGCAGGTGTGATATTTGACAGTCTTTTATTTCAATTTATGCGGCTAATTTTTATTTTTGAAAAGTAAAATTTTGTGTATGTATGTAAAATTGAGTATATTTAATATTTTCAAGCTCTCCTAAAGCAACGAATATGATCTTTAAGTACGATCAAGGGTCATCCAGGATCAAAACTAGGTCACAAGGTCAAATCACTGGAAAAACTTGTTAACCCTCTAGAGATGGCAGTTTTGATTGGATCTTCCTCAAACTTTGTCATAATGTTTGCATTTCTGATATCATGAATGGTTTGAACATGGTTCAACTAAGGTTAAAAACTAGGTCACCCAGGCAAATCACAGGAAAACCATAGAAGTTGCAATCTTTACTCAGGTGAGCGAAAAAGGGCCATCCTGGCCCTCTTGTTTTATCATGTGGTACTAAATTCTCCTTTCTGACTGACTTAGAGCAGGGGGTGCAAGGGACGAAATGGTCAAATCTGGTTAATTGTTGCCGTGCATGAATGGCGACAATGACGGTATATGGACTCTCCTCTTTCAGTATTATACTGGACAAAGAATGACAATAATGAATTTGCAGATCATATTTTGTAAGCAAATAATTAATTTTGTAATTTACTCAATCTTATTTAATATCAAAATGAAAAAAAAAACGAACAATGTATCGGCAGAAATAAAATATTCATGCACTAAGCACAGCTTTGAAAAGAACAATTTTACACACAAACCATAATTACATGTTATCATTGTATTAAAATCTTTAATCATACATAATCATCACCAAAACCTGATTGATCAATCGATGTTTCACATTAAATTGATGGATAAGTCATAACTGCTGTTTCAATTACATATAACAACAACAACAACATTAACATATTTACACCGTCCATTGTTTACTGGGCTCACACACAATCTACCGTTAAAAATGGAAATAGTTTCAACATATTTTCATTCTGACTGCTTCTATCTATATATTCTATGTGTGACTGACAACTCTTCATAAAAGTCATCCACAACCACAAGTGGGTCAGAAATTCATGTTAATAAATCTAGTGTGTGACAGGAGTTGAAAGAAGAATTAAAATCAAAGATTACACTGATTGTTAGAATACTGTGCAAAAATAAACAAAGGGCCATAAATCTGCAAAAATTGTCAAATCACAAAACCCTAACAGCATGCCTTGGGTCATTTGATGTCAAAGAATATTACATGAGCACAAAATAAAGGACCATAATTTCACAAAAAATTTATGAATCACAAAACTCTGACAAACTGCACTGGGGTACTTGGAAATAACAGTTATGTGAAAGTTTGGTTGAATCCCTTGAGAAATGTAGGAGGAATTGTGCACAGAAAAAATTATGGACAGCAGACCCCCCCCCTCTTCCCGCTGACATGCGCCAATCGTTTTTAATGCTTGTTCCCATCCCTAATTAAAAATAGCTAAAGTTTTATAATGAATATTTCAGATAAGAATAGCTAAAGATTTATAATGAATATTTCAGATAAAAATAGCTAAAGTTTTATAATGAATACTTCAGATAAACAAGAAGGCCAAGATAGCCATTGTTCCCTCACCTGAGAGAAGATTGCAACTTCTATGGTTTTCCTGTGATTTGACTCGGTGACCTAGTTTTTTACCTGAGTTGACAAATGTTCAAACCTGTTCATGACATCATTAATATAAATATTCTGATTAAGTTTGAGGAAGATCCATTCAGAACTGCATTTTCCAGTGATTTGACTTGGTGACCTAGTTTTTGATCCCAGATAACCCATGTTCGAACTTAACCAAGATATCATTAAGACAATCATTTTGACAAGGTTTGGTGAACCTCTAATCAAAAATGTGACCTGGTGACCTAGTTTCAGACTCCAGGTGATCCATATTTGAAGCTGTCCATGACAGCATTACATCAAGTATTTTGGCAAGGATTGGTGAACCTCCAATCAGAACTGTGACCCCTAGAGTGATAACAAGGTTTTTCTATGATCTGACCTGGTGACCTAGTTTTTGACCCAAGACCCATGTTCGAATTTAAATAAGATATCATTAAGACAAGCATTTTAAGAAGGCTTAGTGAAAATCCAATCAAAACTGTGACCCGTAGAGCATTAACAAGGTTTTTCTATGATTAGACCTGGTGACCTATTTTTGATTCCAGATAGCTCATATTTAAACTTGGCTAAGATATTATTATAACAATCATTTTGACAAGATTTGATGAAGATCAATCAAAACTGTGACCCCTAGAGCGTGAACAAGGTTTTTCTATGATTTGATCCGGTGACCTAGTTTTTTACCCAACATGACCCATGTTCACACTTAACCAAGATATCAATAAGTTAATCATTTTGACAAGGTTTGGTGAAGTTCCAATCAAAACTGTGACCTATAGAGGGCTAACAAGGTTTTCCAAAGATTTGACCTGGTGACCTATTTTTTGACCCTAGATGACCCATATTCGAAGCTGTCCAAAATCAATAAGACAAGCATTCTGACAAGGTTTGTTGAACCTCCAACAAAACTGTGACCCCTAGAGCGTTAACAAGGTTTTTCTATGATTTGACCTGATGACCTAGTTTTTTACCGCAGTTGGTCCACGTTCATTCAACTCAACTTAACCAAGATATCAATAAGACAAATATTTTGACAAGGTTTGATAAAGATACAATCAAAACTGTGACCCAATTATTAAAACAAACCTTCTGACAAAGATTGATGAAGATTCAATCAAAATTGCAACCTCTAGAGCATTAACAAGGTTTTCTGGTGCACTGACCTAGTTTTTGACCGGAGATGACCCATATTCACACAATTTTACTAGATCATTAATACAAACATTCTTACAAAGTTTCATGAAGATCCAATCAAATCTGTGACTTCTACAGTGTTAACAAAATTTCCATTCTAAATGACCTGGTGACCTAGTTTTGACCCCAGATGACCCATGTTCAAACTTGTCCAAGATATCAGTGAGATAAACATTCTCACCAGGTCTGGTAAAGATTCGCTTAAAAGTGTGACCACTAGAGTATGAACAACCACCAGGTGTGAACGCCAGAGTATACTGACTGATGACTATAACTCACCGAGCACTACGTGAGCTAAAGAGCTACAGTTTTTTAATGAAAATTTCAGATAAAAAAAGGTTAGAAGTTTTATAATGAATATTTTAGAAAAAAAAATTAAGACTTGATGATCATTATTTTCGCACTATTTTTTATATTTACATTACATTCAGAGCATTTTGAAAGTTGAAAACCAGGCCCTGATTATAAGAAAAGGTCACATTTAAGTATGGATATGTTCATTTAAAGTTTATCTTGGCAACGCTTCTGTAATTTTTCATGTATTTTACTTGCAAAATGATTTGCACCAATTATTCAACTCATCAATCATTCAAATGTTTTTCTATTTTTAGCTTTGGTGACCCCTAAAAAGGTCAACTGGTATAATATGAACAAATTGCAGTTAGAACCTCAAATTTATGATACTACACAGCAAATTTGAAGTAAATCTGACTAGTATTTTTTAGAGGAGAAGACCAATGTTGATCCCAGACAATGGATGCTGCAGCATAAACCCACCCATCCTAACAGCTCACCCTGAAGCTTTGGCTCATGTAAGCTAAAAAAAAATATTTTACCACAAAATTATTAGAAAGTCAACATTTTCAGGAATGTCAAATCAAACTTTTGAATATAATTTCAAAGAGCTATCCTGATACTGGGGTTACAACTGTTAGTTTCTGGCTTTAAATTTTGACTGTCAATTATCCAGTTTCCAAACTAAATAACAATATGAGGGTTGAATGTTATCAACAACATTGAATTAACAACAGTCTTGAATGCAAGGCCCAGGTCAGAAATAATCATTGGTTTCTGACTTAAAATTAGAATGAATAACTAAGACCAATTTTGTTCCAGGCCTCAAAACTGAATTTTTTTAAAATATATTTTGAAGGTTTTATTGGTTTCAATACTGTCAGCTAGCAATGTCCAGATATATATCAATCATGAACTAATTAATGACTTTTCTACATCATTCATGTCTTAAGTCAGTATAAACTCACCAAAATTCAGATAACAAAGTATATGATTTACTTACCATCAAAGTCATAATGTTTTCTTGATTCTGCTGAATAGTTTTCTTGGTTTATCTGAAATATAAATAAAGAGACATTAAATAAAAAGTAAACAGGAAGTAAATCTTACAAAACAAATTTTAGATGGTTCTCTTTCAAACAAATGAAATTCACACAGAAGCTGTGATGATAAATCTGTTTACCAGAAAACCAGTCAATAAACTTTAGCCCCTCATTGGTTGCTTCTGTGCAGTCTTCTTGGTATAGTAATGCAGCACACAATGACTGGTTCCCAAATCTTAGTTTTATCAAAGACTGGATCCTAAATCTCAGTTGTATCAAAGACTGGTTACTAAATCTTAGTTGTATCAAAGACTGGTTCCTAAATCTTAGTTGTATCAAAAACGTACTGATTCCTAAATCTTAGTTGTATCAAAGACTGGTTACTAAATCTTAGTTGTATCAAATACTGGTTCCTAAATCTTAGCTTTATCAACTTGAGCACTGTTTTAATGCATACCGATTTCACAAAAGGACCATCAAAGTTAAATCAAAAACTGAATACAGATAGATTTACCTAAGTTTATCAGGGTTTGACCAAGTTGCAAATTCATTTTGCAAAGGCAATAGTATCAACAGTTATTAAGTTTTAGGAAAACTTCTACCTTACAATAAAACTACTTTCTGATGTTGTATCTTACATTTCCTATATGTTATCAATATCTGATCTTTAGAACATGTATCGTCTAGTTTTTTTTTTATCTCCATTATGTTATAAAAGAAGCCTTCTCCATTAAGTAGAGCTCTGCAGCGTAAAACAAATGTTCATCTTTTTACATCATTCTATTTAATGAACAATTTTGATCAAAATTCTAAGTTAAAAAGGGGGCATAACTCCAAAACTAAAAGCTTTCAGTTGTCTTGCAACTGCACCTTGTCATGATAATCAAATATTCAATGTGTTGTGTTGATATCTTTAAAGTGTTTGAGTAATCAATGGCTACATTAACGTTTTTGAACAATAACTATGATGAAGCAGCAATCTTAATAGATCGACTTTTTCTTCGAAACAGATGAGCTAAAGACTACATTGTTTCGTTGCCATGGGTAATGGAGAAACCACAGGTCAATTTAATGCTGAATAATTATGATCTTCATAGCTTGTTCCGCAGTCATAGAATAATGCTGCAAACTCAGCCGAAGACAAATAATCTTTGAAGCACGCACTAGCACAGCTAGACGTCATGGTTATAATCATGTACCAACCATTAGCATGCATTCAAACCATTATAAATGACAATAATCATTATGATGAAAAATTATTGTCAAGGTCAAATCAAGGTTGGATGATATGGGTGGACTAAGAATGGTCTAAGGTAACAATTGTATAAGTAATAAAGCATTCTACTAAGCAATGTTGGTTTTATAAGTCCAAATCCATTCAGGGGGGGGGGGGGCATAAAAAATACAAATTACAAATTATACCATGGATGATATTATGGGGTATTCAAATGATTAAAACTGACTGCACAAAATATTCATAATGAATTTCATAGTACTAGTATTGAGATGACAATAAATCACCAATATCCAAACAATAAAAAATAAGCATATAAGAATTCACCATTCAACAATAATTCAACAATATAGTTATAATAAAGAGATAAAAAATTTATTGAAAATAACCATAGCAAAGTGCAAAGTCCTATTTTGAAGAAAGAATGCATAATAAAGCTGTAAAAACTAACATACCTTGGTCTAAAAAATAATTTCATTACTTAGACATGAAAATTACTTAAACTCTGAAAAGAGGTAAAATGTCTACCTACCATGTGTCAGTGAGTTAACAACCTGCTGGAAAACTGGTTCTCCTCAAATACTTGTGTTCACTTTTTCAAAAAACATGAGCTTTTCATGGTAAAAGCCTACTGACAAAAGGAGTAACAGGAAAGCATTCAACCGTTTTAAACCGAACACAATTTTTTTGTGTAGACAAAAGGATTAACAGTGATAAGAGGGCCAAAATGGTGCTTTTTCGCTCACCTGAGTAAAGATTGCAACTTCTATGGTTTTCCTGTGATGTGATGTGGCCTGGTGACCTATTTTTTAACCTGAGTAGACCCATGTTCAAACCTGTTCACGATATAATTAATACAAACATTCTGACAAAGTTTGGGGAAGATCCAATCAAAACTGTGACTCCTAGAAGGTTAACAAAGTTTTCAGGAGATTTGACCTATTGACCTAGTTTGTGACCATAGATAATCCACGTTCAAACCTGTCTGAAACATCATAAAAACAAGCATTTTTACAAAGTTTGACAAAGATTCATTTAAAACTGTGGCATCTAGAGGATTAACAAGGTTTTTCAATGATTTGACCTGGTGCCCTAGTTTTTGACCCAAGATGACTAATATTCAAACCCTCTAGGATATCATTAAGACAAGCATTTTAACAAGGTTTGGTGAACCTCCTATCAAAACTGTGACCTCTAGATAGTTAACAAGGTTTTCCAATGATTTGACCTGTGCACTATGTGCTCAGGTGAGTTAAAACTACTGCATAACCCTGGTACAATAAATTGACCAGTGTAAAATTTGATGTGTACATGACAGAGGATAAAGAGCATGTTTAACTAAATGTATATAACAAGTATCGAATAATATGAAACAATCCAGAGCTTTTTTTTACTTCTTGGGAAAGGTGGTGGGTCATAGTAAGGGAAAAATAGTGTGGTGAGAAAATATTGTGGTAAGTGAGAAAATAATGTGGTAAGTGAGAAAAGAGTGCAGTAAGAGAGAAAATAGTGTGGCAAGTGTGAAAATAGTGTGGTGAGTGTGAAAATAGTGTGGTAAGTGAGAAAATAGTGTGGTGAGTGAGAAAATAGTGTAGTAAGTAAGAAAATAGTGTGCTGAGTGAGAAAATAATGTGGCACAAGTAAAAATAGTGTGGTGAGAAAATAGGGTAGTGAGTGAAAAAATAGTGTGGTCAGTGGGAAAATTGTGCGGTCAGTGAGAAAATGGTGTGGTGTGAAAAAAATGTGACCAAGCATAACTACCCCCCAACATATTATTCTCAAAAAGTTTCATTTTCTGGTCAATTTCATGATTTTTTTTACCAAAAATAAAGTTCAGTTCAGTTCGGACAGAACTGTTCATGTAGCTATAAATAATTATATCTTATTGAGAAATAGGGCTGTGGTACATAAATGCAGCTTATGATAACAGTGGTACATAAAGATAGCTTGTGATAACATACAGATAGCTTATGATAACAGTGGAACATGAAGCTAGCTTATGATAACACAGAGATAGCTTATGATAACAGTGGTATATATACATAGCTTATGATAATGTCAGTATCTGCAGTGGATCACACATTTCCTATACAGAATTCATTGTTTGTTTATGTGACTTATTGTTTCTGGGGTTTTACGCCGTTTTTCAACAATTTTTCAGTTATATACGGCGACCGGTTCACAAAACCAGTTTTCCTGGATTGTATACTAACCAGTACTAACTTACCCTTCCACAAGGAACCAGCAACTACTCCACATATGGAGGAAAATCGACATTTTTGTCAAATTTTCATACAATGGTATGACCTGCCATGACCAGGATTTGAACATGGATCTCCCGGTTACAAGTCTAGCGCACTTACCACTAGACCACGGCCATGGCGTTACATAATTCATTGTTTCTGTCTAATATTTTAGTAATTCTACAACATGTCAAATCTAAAATGTATACAGTTCAACCTGTGACTTGATAAGATATAGGGCCTTTATGCACATCTGCCTTTATATACAGTATAACCCTTCAAAACTGGACTCCTTGAAAACCAGAATTCTCTAAAAATCAGGCAATATTTCCAAGTCCCATTTTTTCTCTTCAGTAATCAATAGTTCTCCTAAAACCAGAATTCTCAGAAAACTAGACTTTCAACCCCAGTCTTGAAAAGGTCCAGTTTTCAGGGGTTATACTGTATTTCATTTAAATCTAATTTTCATTCCTTCCAAAATATTCTCTATTTGTTGATACATATTGTATAATATACAATGTATTTCATAACTCATAAACAGATTGCTTTTTTTAAATTTTCACCCTACCTTATCTGAGAGTAAATACACTTTAGATATGGTTCATCCATATTGCTTTTTATAAGTTTGGTGTTTGATTTGCATGGTTAAACATAAAAATTAATTAGAAATTTCATTAAAAATGACCAATGTTTATAAGGTAGAAGTCGTGTGAAAACATATATATTCTGATTAATGATTTATATATGTATTAATGATTTATATATATATTAATGATTTATACATTTACATGGAACATAGTGAAAAGTCAAATACTATGATTCAGATTATTTTTGACTACATTTGATAAATTCATTACATACAATGTATTGAGGTAAATACATGTGTAAGTTGAAACATCAAGCAATTTGTGAGCAATTAACAAGATATAATTGTGCACAAAGTAACATAGGACTAACATCAGTCTTAATCATACATTGAAATAATCAACAGTCTCATGCTTAACCAACCAAACACACCCAGCAGACTCAGTACACACACAAAACTAGACACCCAAATTCAACATTGAGCCCAATAATGACCTTGACCTTTATTGTACAAACATTGTTCTAGAACACATTAAACTGTCTGACCATGGAGAAAATTTTCCACAAATTCTTTTATAAAAAAAATGACAGATATGACCAGGTAAACACATTAAATCTAAAATAATCCAATCAAACATTTGTCACCTCAGTGCAACAAGGTTGTATCTGCATTTTTCAAAATTATTCAGGAAAAGCAACAATTTTATTTTTTTGTCATTAAGAAGAAACCAAGGATATGTTTCACACATTAATTAGTATATGTATATATTAGGTACATGTAGATAAGATGTCGTGATAAGCTCAATATTATACAAACATTAGTTGTAAAAGAGATTACGGGAATGTGTTGAGATACAACCTCGCTGCACTGAAAAAAGTTCTGTCCATTTATTTGGAGCAACAAGGTTGTATCTTTTATAACTAAGTGAAGTAACAAGATGATAAATGGTACTAATACCAAAGAAACAATTCAAACTGTTTAATAAAATAAAACTTAATATCTCTTTTACTCGACCATACATTGTATATATTTGAGATTAATCATAAATACCATAAATTCTCAAGAATATGTCCCTGTTTCACTATTTGACACGAAATATGAACTACACAACTGGTAACTTAAAATGAATTTAGACACCAGTTCTCAGATTAGAAACTCAATTAGGGTTGAAAATTAACAAAATATTTTAAGCACTTGAAACTGATTTTAATCATAATTTCCGATAACTGTAACAGCCGAAAATTGAAAATCCAAAATACCTACACTCAAAATTAAAAAATACTGAAAGTACATATCAGTGAATAAATGCACAATTTACAATGAAGTTTTATTGTGTTTTAAAGGGTATAGTTAGAAATGTGTTGCAATTAAAGGATATTTGCACAATGAGTACCCACATTTTGGTATTATCTTTGATGTATAACCATAAGTTCACCCTGTAAGTATACTTCTCCAAAGTTTTTTAAAAAAATGTAATGTGGATTACTAGTAATGGATATTACAGTATGAAAGGTAAATAGTGTTCACATTATTGTATTTCTGGTCCTATGATCAACCATTTCCATCTACACAGGTCATAATGTGTACATTCAGTCTAAAATATCATACTTTTAATAACACAATTTTAACACATTCACGTAGATTACATTGTTAACCATAACCTTTTGTAGCGAGTCGAATGATGCTATGTGTCAGAATGTTCGTCTCTGCAATGGTCAAAAGCATTTTCAGGCAACCAATATCAATTTTATAGATGTCAACAAGCATTAAAACCAGTTTAAATTATGAATCAGAATACCTATATCTTGCTAACAAATAATGGCAACGTAGATTACTGCAAGTTATTCGACATGGTTTTGGATTCCAAAACATAACCAAACCCATTATTTTGATAAACTTTTTATAACTGAACTACTATCACATGAAATAATTATAACTTACACGTGAGGGAAGTATCAATATAGATTAATGTAATGGGGAGCTTAAGACACCAATAGGTATAACCAAAGGGTGTCTGCCTTCTTGAGGAACAGACATACATGTTTTGTTATAAGTATTAAACAATTTGGTCAAAAGAAGTCATGCCTCTGGACTTATATAAAACCTGACCAGCATTGGTCAACCAGTCATAATAAACATATTGACCAGCCATGGTTATACAGACAGTGACTAGCCATGGTCATACAGACAGTGACCAGCCATGGTCATACAGACAGTGACCAGCCATGGTCATAAAGACAGTGACCAGCCATGGTCATACAGACAGTGACCAGCCATGGTCATACAGACAGTGACCAGCCATGGTTATACAGACAGTGACCAGCCATGGTTATACAGACAGTGACCAGCCATGGTCATACAGACCTTTTCCATTCATGGTCATACAGACAGTGACCAGCCATGGTCATATAGACAGTGACCAGCCATGGTCATATAGACAGTGACCAGCCATGGTTATACAGACAGTGACCAGCCATGGTCATACAGACAGTGACCAGCCATGGTCATACATACAGTGACCAGCCATGGTTATACAGACAGTGACCAGCCATGGTTATACAGACAGTGACCAGCCATGGTCACACAGACAGTGACCAGCCATGGTCATACATACAGTGACCAGCCATGGTTATACAGACAGTGACCAGCCATGGTTATACAGACAGTGACCAGCCATGGTCATACAGACAGTGACCAGCCATGGTTATACAGACAGTGACCAGCCATGGTTATACATACAGTGACCCACTATGGTTATACAGACAGTGACCCACCATGGTCATATAGACAGTGACCCACCATGGTCATACAGACAGTGACCCACCATGGTTATACAGACAGTGACCCACCATGGTCATACAGACAGTGACCAGCCATGGTCATATAGACAGTGACCAGCCATGGTCATACAGACAGTGACCCACCATGGTCATACAGACAGTGAACAGCCATGGTCATACAGAGAGTGACCAGCCATGGTCATACAGACATGGACCCACCATGGTCATAGAGACAGTGACCCACCATGGTCATACAGACAGTGGCCCACCATGGTCATACAGACAGTAACCAGCCATGGTCATAATAGTCCTGAGCAGCCATGCCCATACTGACATATTGACCAGCCATGGTCCTAAACTGAGCAGGCTTGCTCATACTGACATATTGACCAGCCATGGTCATAACAGTCCTGAGCAGCCATGCCCATACTGACATATTGACCAGCCATGGTCCTAAACTGAGCAGCCATGCTCATACTGACATATTGACCAGCCATGGTCCTAAACTGTGCAGCCTTGCTCATAATTCCACATTATTTTAGTAGCCCTACCTTGCTTTGACTTCCTGACCTGACCTATGAGCAACTCACAGATTGCCTAAGCAACTGCTTGTTCCAGACAAAACCGAGTAGCAATATAAAATAAGTTGGTTAGGACAATGGTCTTTGAGTACCTCAGAACCCATTTTTCCTTATATGAATTGTTTAAAACATGATGCCTTATTTATTTAGATATGCATGCATGTCTGTTCCCCATGAGGATTTTTCCACCACTAGAAAATGCAGCGCTTTTTCCCAAAAAATTTTTTCTTTGAAATGATAACTTGTTATTTGAAACTACCAATCCTCCCTTACAACTATGTACTTTGATTGAAATAGTATTGAATTAAAGTAGATGACAAAGACAATTATTTTCACCATAATTACAATAAAACTTGCTTACAATATATTTGTCACGAAAGAGTTAGATGTGTATGTTCTATGGGTGATCCCACAAATATACTGAATCATGTCCTATCGACAGACAGCACATATGCCATTGACTTATCAACTTGTCTATAAATATGTTCATTGAGAGGAATTAACACCAGTTCAGGGGCCTGTCTAAGGGCTACATCTAATTGCAGACAATGAATAAAATCTCCCCAACACATACCCCTAATTCCCCACCAAGCCAAAGTTCTCATTGGCGGATTAAGATTCCTGTCTTTTTGATTGGCTGTTTTTCCGACCCAGTATGGTATGCCGTCTCCTAGTACCCAGGTATCTAAATCGCAATTCAGATAAAAGTGAATAAGATTATCATATATTATATATTGTATAAAAGCAGAATCATGCTTAAACTCAGGCTATATTGTCCACAAATCAATTTATTTGCAGATATATAATTTACATGCATCTGAGCAGCATCTGCCTAATGTCATAATACTATCATAAGGAACCCCACTCTTGGCTAAATCTGACACTCTCCCTATTCTGAAACTATGAGACATAAATCTTGGGTTTGACAACTTTAAGCTCATGAGAGATTTCTGTCGAACAGATGTGAACTGATATCTAGTCAATACCAACCCCTTCGAGTGATAAAATACTGGTTTTGAGAGGCCCCTGGTTGAGTTAATTGAATGCCTACAAAAAGAATAGCCTGCAGCAATTGCTCTACAACAAATATTAAGGGAGCCAATCAGTGATTGCATCTCTGATAAAGTTACTTTGTTTTTGCTCAGCATTAACTGAATATTACTGACTATAGTTTTTATTTTATCTATTAGTATTCTCACTTCCATTTTATTTGAGTCTAATTCTAACCCCAAAAATATAATTACTGTTGTTAGTCCTACTGTTTTTTTCTACTGCTAAGGGTACCCCTAGTTCAGACATAATACCTTTAAATGTTTTCATTGTCTCCTGGCATTTGTTTTCGGATTTTCCTCCCCCGAAACAGTCATCTAAGTAATGCATTAATTTCCCAGAATTTATTTTCTGTTTCATTATGAATTCTAAAATTGTTGAGAATTTCTAAAATGTATTCGGGCTTATACTTGGTATCATAAGTAACATAAAATCATTATTCCCATAGTATCATTAAATCATTTTTCTTATAGTATCATTAAATCATTTTTCTTATAGTATCGTACAATCATTTTTCTCATAGTATTATAAAATCATTTTTCTTATAGTATCATAAAATCATTTTTCTCATAATATTATAAAATCATTTTTCTCATAGTATCTTAAAATCATTATTCTCATAATATCGTAAAATCATTATTCTCATAATATCGTAAAATCATTATTCTCATAATATCATAAAATCATTTTTCTCATAGTATCGTAAAATCATTATTCTCATAGTATCATAAAATCATTTTTCTCATAGTATCGTAAAATCATTATTCTCATTGTATATCATAACACAGTATGTGTAGAGAACCAGTATTGTTTTGTTAAACAAATAAAATTATTACTGTTTTTATTGAATAAATAAAATATAGTTGAACTGAACAATCTAAAAGAATTAATATTATCATTATTCATATTTCATGATTATACCTTCTTGTCTCTTCATATCTATTGCTGCCTTCATATTTAACAAGATATATGTCACCCATTCTACCTGGTCAGTGCAGTCTCCAAGTAGGAAATCTTCCACACACAGCCACAGACCAAACTCAAACAATAGCTCTGTCTTCAACCATTAATTACTTTCACTCTGAAATATCAATAAAAACACCTTTATTGTCAAAATATTCAAATATAACTTAATATTATACCTGAAAACACAATGCATTGTCAAAATTTACTTCATAAATTTGTTCACACTCCAATATCCAACATACATATATAATTGGAGTGTGAACAAATTTATGAAGTATATATATATATATTTGATATGTTTGATCTTAAAGAAGCAACAACATATGCAACCAGTGTCATACAAACATTTCAAAATTGGAGTTTAGTAAAACCCTGTGAAAAAGTCATTTTAAATTATTTCTATTTTAGCCCTTACAGCCCCTAAAAGGGGCTGACCAAATTTTTCTAAGCAAAATTGACAGAGGGCCATCTAAGGATGCTAAAAACCAAGTTTAGGGATGGTTCATCCATTGGTTCATGAGAAGAAGACATTTAAAGTTATTTATACTTTTAGCTCTAGCAGTCCCTCAATAGGGGCCAACCATTTTTATTTGAGCAAATCTGATAGAACACTATCAAAGGATGCTAAAAACCAAGTTTGGCAATGATCCATCCATTAGTTCATGTTTAAAAGTTTTTCTATTTTTAGCTCTGTAGTAAGTCTGACCAGTAGTTTCAGACCAGACGATGGATGATGGACAACGGAGCATCCACCCACCCATCCTAATAGCTCACCCAGAACCTTCGGTTCTGGTGAACTATAAACTTAAAATTTTACAACTTACTCAACTGTGTCAAAGGCAAGTTCGAATTTTTGTGTCTGTTTTTGGGGTTCAGTGACTTAAAATCAAAGGAGTCAGTGTAGAGAGCACAGAAGGCAATGCCGTTGTTCCAGGAGGTAAAGAAATTTGTAATCTCAAATGCCTATAAATGAAATAAACAGTCAATATTGATTGAAGGTTAATTAATAAAGTACATGGGTACAGAAAGGGCCATTTCCATTTTGTGGATTTTTTAGGATATTTTGCTTGAAACAAAACCATGCAAAACAAATCAAAATGTATTTAGAAAGTATTCACAACAACACAAAACTAATTCTGTGATAAATATACAACATAAACTAATATCAAATGAATTAAGCATATTCCAAGCTAACATGATTATTATGATTTAAGTATAATTAATAAATGATTTATGAGAATAATTAGATATCTGAGCATAAAAATTTCTTGAGAACTGATAAATAGATTATTTATGAACATGAATCTATGATATTATACAGAACTAAATGCCCATTATATATGGTATACAAGCTGGTTGAGTTTAAAGATATGTATATGTAGCAATATATGTAACGTACATGTAGAAATATATGTAATGTACATATAGAAATACATGTAATGCATATGTAGAAATATGTGTATTGTACATGTAGAAATATATCTAATGTACATGTAGAAATATTTTTAATGTACATATAGAAATACATGTAATGCATATGTAGAAATATGTGTATTGTACATGTAAAAATATATGTAATGTACATGTAAAAATATATGTAATGTACATATAGAAATACATGTAATGCATATATAGAAATATGTGTATTGTACATGTAGAAATATATGTAATGTACAAGTAGAAATATACATAATGTATATATAGAAATACGTGTAATGCATATGTAAAAATATTATTAATGTATATGTAGAAATATATGTACTGTATAAGTAGAAATATGAGTAATGTATATGCAGAAATATGAGTAATGTAACTGTAGAAATATATGTAATGTATATGTAGAAATATATGCAATGTATATAAATATGTGTAATGTATATGTAGAAATATATGTAATGTATATGTAGAAATATGTGCAATGAATATGTAGAAATATATGTAATGTATATAAATAGGTGTAATGTATATGTAGAAATATATGTCATGTATATGTAGAAATATGTGTAATGTATATGTAGAAATATATGTAATGTATATAAATAGGTGTAATGTATATAAAATAATACAAGTAGAAATATATGCATTGTATACATAGAAATACATGCAATATATACATATAAATGTGAAAATGTGAAAAACAGATTAAAACAAATTTTTAGGAACAACATGCTAGATGGTTTAGGTGGAAAATGAAGAAATTATGATATATGGATGATCTGGTTAGATAAAGAACAAGAATATTACAAAAGAAGAAGAAAAGAAATGAGAAGACAAAGTTTGAACATGGGTGTCAGGAGTCACAAACTAGGTCACCAGGTCAAATCATTGAAAAACTTTGTTAACCCTCTAGAACCCTTGTCAAAATGCTTGTCTCTATGATATCGTGGACAGGGTCAAATATGGGTTATCTGGGCTCCAAAACTAGGTCACCAGATTAAACCTTTGGAAAACCTTGATAACCCTCTATAGGCCACAGTTTTGATTGAATCTTCACTAAACCTTGTCAGAATGTTTGTATTAATGATATCTTGGTCAAGTTCAAACATGGATCATCTGGGGTCAAAAAACTAAGTCACCAGGTCAAATCACTGAAAAACCTTGTTAACCTTCAAGAGGTCAGAGTTTTGACTGGATCTTCCACAGACCTTGTCAGAATGTTTGTATCAATTATGTGTGAGCTGATTTGAACGTGGGTCAACTCAGGTTAAAAACTAAGTCACCGGGTCAAATCATCGGAAAAACTATCAAAATTGCAATCTTTACTCAGGCGAGTGAAAAAGGGCCATGATGGCCCTCTCGTCATATTAATTACTGTCCATGGTCCGATGGACAAGAATATTTTTGCGTATATTTATGAACCATGTCCAGCATCCATTGATGTGAGTCATGTGACTTGTGTTGTCCACACTATGTTCAAATGACATTTTTTCTGAAACCCTTTTGCTAATTTCATTCAACCTGTTGATTTTATCTTATTCTACATCATAACTTGCATTTTTTGTTAGGTAACACACGTAATGTAATACTCGAGAGAAACTTGTCGTAAAGATCATGAAAGACTGTTTTAAAACTCCCTGAGATCTAGAGTAAAGTCAGTTTGCCTTTCTAAATTTGCATTGAACCATAATATCGATAAAAACTACAGTAGAAACTCGTTATATCGAAGTTCAAAGAACTTCGATATGTAAATAATC
The DNA here is from genome assembly GCA_008271625.1 of Lutraria rhynchaena. NCBI lineage: Eukaryota > Metazoa > Mollusca > Bivalvia > Venerida > Mactridae > Lutraria > Lutraria rhynchaena. The sequence goes on from VIBL01000067.1 coordinate 331,214, forward strand.
GAAGAAATTCGACAGCTGGGTTTACTTTTTAGATTAATCGTCGGTGTTGTAACAATCATTTAATCGTGATACTTCGTGTCCGGGATAGCAACGAAACAGCACATTTATACTTTCCATGAATTTAAGACATGCAACATTAACGTCCAAAAACACAAATAAACAAAACTTACACTTTTATTTGCACTGATTTTTTAATCGCCAACATAAACACTGACATTTTACGTAATTGTCATCAATTAAATATCGATTTCGGAGCTCAATACAGCAGTATCCGATCAGGTGAGGGTAGGTGTTTCAGTTTGCATGAAAAGGTGCGAAAATTTCTTTTATAAATCAGCGACTTAATTAATTCGATATAGATGGTCACTGTATCGATATTTGGGACCGAAAATCTACTTCGATATATAAAAATATCGAGACCAACGAATTCGAAATAAGTGCACTTTTTGGATATTAGAATTGTTACATGTCCGCACATATTCAATTAGCATAATGTCATTGCATAAATTGCATCGCATAAATTTACTTTGTCAGTTGAGTTGGTTTATAACCAAGGTTTATGCTTGGTCACAGAAATTAACATCCGCCAAAGGAAAAACATGTCCAATTAGCATAAAGTCATTTCACACAAATGTACTTAATAATTTGGGATATTTTATGCTAGGTCACCAAATTGAATATCAGCTAAAAGATAACCAGATAAGGTTTAGTCAGTGACAAACATGGCTTCTACCGAAAATGATTACGCTTTGGTTATTGATGGTACAATTATGTTTGGATTTGGTGGGACGAAATGCATCCAATTTGTATTACAGGTTATGTATTTTCTATTATTCAATGTAGCGTGAGTGGCTATATGATGATATTAAGTTTTACTAATTTATAGTTTTAAAAAGTCAACCATAATTGTATACATTAATAAACCCACTATACAGAGTCTATTGCAAGTGATTTGAAACAAATACTGTACTTGGTCTTTCTTCTATAAGCCAATATCGCACTATTTTTGCATATTCGGATCGATTTTTTTGTTGCATGGTATGATAATATGATATTTAATTATTGTTAGTAACTTAAAATGTCATTTTCGCCTTTTTTACGTTTGTAGGCACATACGCTACCTTAATCATTGCTTCATTTGTTTCGGGATTTCCTCAGGTTTTCAACAATATTTAAGAGACGGGATTTGCAAATTATCAATACATGCATATATTTTTTTTAACTGAAAAGTTATGGTTCACTTAATATAAAGGTTTGCTTACTGAAAGGAGATGTGTGTGACCGATGAATAATCTAGTATAACCGCGTGTTGCTTTTCATGATACAAAAATTTGTAAATGATTGAGAGCTTCCAAAGAATGATAATGTGAAAGTAAAATCGTATTAGTTTGGATACAACACAGAACCAGTCGCGTGTTAGCAAAAATTGGATTCCTTTTCGCCTCTTTTGTATTTTTCTTTAGCTAGCTTTTTTTCTCAGATATTTATGCAAATTACGGTCATATTCCGACTTGCCAGGGTAAGTAAATGATTAGTCCTCGTGTCAATAATCATTAGCAATTTTTCAACAGGTAATGGGCATGGACGTGTGTGGAATATCGACGGACACAATATCGAATCACTTCGGTATGTACACATTTTTACACACTTCAAAAGTACCTGGACACAGATTAACATGAACTCTATTTTCATATTGAATGCATGTTTATGTGTTTGGCATTAACATAACACTTTTTTGCCTTATATTCGTTCATGATAGTCTGGACGTCTGTTTTGTGTGTTTGTTTGAACAATATTCAACGCCGTCCACCAACAGTATTTCATCTTTAAACGGTGGGCATGTAACTTGTGCTTCAACGTACCAGTATTAACTGTCCCAACACCACTTGTTCAACTGGCAAATTTTCCACTTAATGTGTAATTTAGAAGCGTGATAAAAATATTTTGTATACAAAACGAGTGTTTCTTCAACAAATTCAACTTTACGAGACAGTATTTACCCGCAATGCAGACCCTTTGGTCTATTGTTATGAGCTTAAAACATTATCATCGGTTCTGGCTATAACTTAAGCCATGTACTCATGCATTCATTATTTTCTGTTTTAGCACATAAGCAATATGCACTGTTGAAGGAATCAGCTGATGATATAGAAAAGACGTATGCTGCATTGAAAGCTAATGACTTACATAAAAGGTTTACGCATATCTTTACAGGTATCATATGTTGTGAATAGAAACATCATTTTAGATATTGTATTTTTTTTTCAATTAAAATAACATAAAAGGTATTATATTTTTTTGTTAATAAAACTATTCACTCTTAATATTTTCTAACTTTTGAGGCCAATCTACGAACGCAGCATTACAAATTGCCGACTGTTATTGAATAAGCAAAATGCATTTATATCTTTAACTGCTATATTGTGTCAATAATTATTGTGTTTATTTGTCGTGTTCCGTGCATTTTGGGGTGTGATAATAACCAGAATTATGAATGCGTCTTTTCATGTTTTGTCATTCATCAGTTTTGACTTGTCTCCAAACTCATGTCTGATGGAAACACAAACAAAATAAACACTTATAATGTATAAATTATATTGTACAATTGTTTCGCTGTGCAAAATATTTTTATCATATATCTCCATACTATGCATGCGGATTTCAATCTTATTGTTACAGGAGTAGCAAGGAGTATGGATATTTCGTCCAAACTTGCCGAAATTGTTAAAGATATCAAAACATGTAATCCGGAAGCCATTTACCGTATGTTGTTTTGAATTTATCTATATGCGATAAACATAAACAATGAAACGAATTTATTCTTTTCAAATTTTAAAAGCTACCATTAGTCTACAAGAATGCTGGATTATCGGCAAATCTTGCGATACATATATTTCAGATATATGATCTCAAACAGTTGAAAAATAATGCATGAATAGTACAATAAGTATAAACACCCGAAAGACCGTGATTTTTCGAATACATAATAGGTCGAATAAGTATGAATAATGTTATATTTTCCATCCAACAAATTACTTGTGTTAATGGTATTGCAGTGCACATTGATCTAAATAAGATACTCAATATTTTTCAGTTTGCGATCCAGTGCTTGGAGACAATGAAGATTATGTAAGTTATGATAGACCTTAGGGGCTAGCACGTCGAAGGGAACGTGTATAGCGGTGTATTAAAACCTAAAATGGCCACACGGACCAAAAACTTACGAGCGTTGTTCAATATGTAATATGTATTGATCCACAGCGCACTAACGCTTTGCACTATTGCATGGATTTTGATACGTCTGAATAGCCCTTTCAATACCTTTCCAACGGTATAAACTGGAGCCTTCAGCCCTTTGCAGTTTTATACTTATAGTCATTTCAATAGAGCCAGTTGTTGACCATTGTTGTAAAAATGGTTGGGAAACGGGTTGAGAATATTGAGAAAGTAAAAACTTATATAAAAGTTCGCACAAAACTCGGTCGTTCGGTAAGGCAGACTTTTACTGAATTGGCGCGTGAAGTTTATGGGTGTGATAAGATATCTTATGAGACAGTTTGTAGGTGGAGAAAGAAATTTCTCACTGACACAGAGTCCGTCAAAGATGCAGCAATATCTGGCTGACCTGTGATTGTAACAGGCAAGACAAATGTCTCAGAAGTCAGGGAAATGATTGAACGTAATGTCAGGTACACGATTCGTGATATTTCTAAAGCTGTTGGCATATCGCTATAGCGGGTGCATTTCATTTTGAAGCGTATTACCGAGATGTTGCACAACAAAAGCTTAAGAAATATTATCAGAAACGACGCCCTGTGTCAGGATTTAGATATATTCGTCTACTACATGATAATACCTCCATCGCATACATCTGAGCTTGTGAAGCAATTTTTGAAGTCGGGAAAGGTTACCGTCTTGCCACAATCACCATACTCTCCAGATCTAGCCCCATGCGACTTTTTTCCTTTTTCCAAAACTTAAAAAGTTCTTATCTGGTCGTAGATACAAGTCCCGACAGGCACTTGGCTTAGCCATCTGTCAGTGTCTCTGAGGTATACCTAAATCAGCGTACCGTGACGCATTTCAGAAATGGATTCAGATATTGAATTTGTGTATTTTAAACCGCGGAGAATACTTTGAAAGGATGTAATGTTCATTTCATAATTTGAGTGGAATGCGTTTGAAATATCGTACAATGCACATTACATATCGAACAACCCTCATATTTAGCATATACTACTATGTAAAAATGTACATGACTTATAACTTCCGAAATAATGCCACCTATCAGACTTTCGAGTGTTTTTTATGTACTTTGTTTTAAATAAATTTGGTGCGATATCAGTGGTGCGATAATGCTTGTATATACATGTATATTGTATTTGTTTATATATGTATGTCAGTAAATAGTTCAAAGTAAAGAACATATCTGTATTTCATTAATGATTATAAGGTTATTGTGTATCAGTTTGATTTCAGAATATGTTGGGTCTCAATATTAAGATCGCCCCTACATTAGAGATAGAGACACCGGATTTGTGAAAGTTGATACAAAGCACGTTAACTAAGGCAGAAACTATATGTTTTTTTTTATTTGGCATTTTACGCTGTGTACAAGAAGTGTTAAGTCATGTTCATGAAAGATGATGCATATAATTGTTTGTTTTGCTTTTGTTTTTATATGACTTATTGACACTGGGGTTTAACGCCGTTTTTCAACAATTTTTCAGTTACATACGACGACCGGTTCACCTACTCAGTTTTCCTGGACTGTATGCTAACCAGTACTAACTTACCCTTCCACAATGACCCGCCGCGACCGGGATTCGAACCCGGATCTCCGGGTTTCAAGTCCAGCGCACTAACCACTAGACCACGGCCGCGACCACACATGTACTTGTATTTCACAATGTACCTATATGTGGTACATGCATAGTTCATTTATTTTCAGTACAGTCTGTTTGGCCATAATGAACAAGGAGCGCTCATGGACGTTCTGCTTTCATATGCGGATATTACAACACCTAATCAGTTCGAAGCTGAGTGAGTATTGAAGCCAAAAATAGAATCTAATTTTATTCCTGTTGATGGCTTTATAATCTCCCAAAAGGAAAATGATTTTTTTTCAAACTTGTTCTCGAAAATTATACCAGGTATGTATGATTTAAATGAGTTTCGAAACTGAACATAACATATCTATTATAAGACATTGTTCAGAAAGTCATAATACTTGAAGACTTTGTTCAAACCAAATCAGAACTTGTTGAAAACAGTTCGATTTTACGATACGAAAAGCGAATAAAAGACAATATTTTCCCCGCATATATATCATGAAATGGGGGAACATATAGTTCACCGATGTAGAGCTAGGCGCGTGCCTCGGTTAAAATTTGGGCAAGTAATGGGGAAATGGCAGGCTTTTGTAAAAAAAAAAGAATTCCACTCCTAGATAGCCTCGGTTCAAATATGAGTCCACCTACGGCAATGTAGTACCCATGTCCGTGTGTTATTGTGTCCGGAATTCGTGTGCGGCTCGTAACACCAGTTTGAAGGTAAAAGTCAGTGCCACAGTGGCCCTTTGAAGTTTGCTTATATTCACTATATGAGTCAAGTTCAAAATGAGTTGGTGTCTTAAATGACGTGTTACAACTATAGTCCATGCTGCCGGCTCGAATGTCAAGGTCACATGACCTTTCGAACTTAGCACGTGTTCAGACATGGTGTTTAATTGTGTCAAGCTCATGTCTTTACTATCAGATTCATTTTGGACGAAGTCACTTTAAAAGTAGGCAGGTTTTGGAACTTGTATTCTGTCTGCAAGAAACCATTATTCGTATTACATACTTTTCTGTGTCTTAACATTACATAACGGGGCATTCGTGTCCTACGGGTACATTTCTAGTTTTAATAATGTTTACTGCTGTTTTATATAAAAAGAACTTGTCGTTGTATTCAATATTTAAATTGTAGAAATAATGTTCTTATTAATCTAGATGCATAAGCGGTATAAAAATCCACTCGCAAGATGACGCACTAACAGCCATACAACGAATACATGAAAAAGGACCAAACATAGTGATAATAACAAGTTTCGTCACAGAAGACAAAAATATGATGACTACAATTGGTAGTAGATGGAAAAGTAAGCTGTTTGTATAAGTCCATGTTTTCCTGCACTGAGAACTAACGTTCATATTGTGTGTTCATCTAGAAAGTCATGAAACATTTTATGGTTTGTCAAATCCATGTTTGCTATGCATTCCATATAAGAAAATGCCATTATGTTGAATATATTGGCAGTATGCATAATCACGATCAGCATCTACCGGTACATGGAGTGTAAATCTAGGACCAAATAACTTGTAACCATAAAAATCCATTATCAAATTCCAGTAAAACTTTGGGAGATTTAATTCACTAAACCAAACCATCGTACTGACCCCTTTTTCAAATTTGAGTGGTTTTGTCAGCCATACTTTTTCATTATAGTTCTGATATTGCAATTAACAACTTGTTATTTTATTTTATTCGGAGAGAACTACTGGGTAAGAAAAACACCACCAACATACTTTTTGCGTAACTTATTATTTTGCAACGAAAAATTGACGTTTACGTCATTCGTTGACTATCTAGACTTCATCAAAGTATACGATATTACAAAACAATAAATATTATAGACTTATATGTATTACTAATCATTCTTACTTCAAGAAAAAAGCAAACTAAAGACAGCTTTCTTTCAGATGGAGAACAAGAAACGTACAGAATTGATTATCCTAATCTAGATGCGTATATGATAGGAACCGGGGACCTTCTGGCCTCAAGTTTTTTGGGACTGCTGCGTAAAACGGATGACTTTAAAGTTGGTTAAACCAGTATTTCATTTATACCTAACGCAGACCCTTAATGTTATGTTTGATAACAGTTCGGTAAAAAAACATAATGTAAATATATAATAGCAATAATTTTCAAAAATATTTAAATGTATCCTCATTAATGATAGTAGAGAAAGATAAAATGATGTAATTCACTGTATTTCATATTTTAATTAGCTATATGACTACGTCGGACAATTCTATGGCTTTCTCTGACATACTCGACTGGCCAAACAAATGAAGTTGCTCTTACACACACAGCATCGGCCTGTTGGTGGAGAGGCATAATTTTTCTCGTATCAATTTGGCTGATGATCCAGACACCCAAATCCCTATTACACTTCTCTGAATCATAAATCATGCTGGGAAACCTATAGCTGCATGGGAATAAAGTTATCACTGGTTTATACGAGTGGGTTCCCAGGAGCATTGGTCATATCATACCCGCTATTCATATCAGAACTACCTTTTGTAAACAACGTTAAGTCTGACTCAAACTAATGGTTATATCGCTCTGTTAAACCAGCATGCAAATGTTTAGTATATTATCCAGTGATTTTAAAACATAATAATTAACTTTCAAAATTATTTTTATGATTATGAAAATTCCTCTCTGTTGGTTTTGCTATGGGAGCATGCAAATAACCATCCATGCATTCAAAAGCAGTTTTGGATCTGAATATTTTATTGAATATCTTTACTATATTTCAGACATCACTAGAGAAAGCTATATCTATAGCTCAGATAGTATGTCGACGTACAGTCAGAGAAACAAAGGGTACCTTAATACACTACTTCATTTTTTTACTTCTGATATACCTCCAATCTTTGCTTAGCTTTAGTTTTGTTTTGTTTCTATGTGACTTATTGTCACTGGGGTTTAAGGCCGTTTTTCAACAATTTTTCAATTGTTCAGTTATATACGGCGACCGGTTCACCTAACCAGTTTCCTTGGACTGTATACTAACCAGTACTAACTTATCCTTCCACAAGGAGCCGATAACTTCTCCACATATAAAGCAAAATCGACATTTTTGTCAAATTTTCATAGAAGTATATGACCTGCCGCAACCGGGATTCGAACTCTGATCTCCGGGTTACAAGTCCAGCGCGCTAACCACTGAACCACGACCGCGGTATTAGCTTTAGTGAATATCAACACATCTATCTAAAATAATGGGATCCATATTAAAAGAAGGACTAACATTTTTCAAAATTGCTTCAACGCAATTTTTTCATTTTCGAGGACACCAAAGAACACTTTGAACGCATTCATGAGTGAGTATAATGGATGTAATTTCTAGAATAACGTAAGAATATGTAAATACGCGAAATCCTTGATACCAAGCCACCTTTGAAATAGAAGGAACGCTCTTAATCCCGAGATTATCTCATTGTTTGGTTAAAATACAGAAGAAATAAATACACGACTAGTGCTACAAATATAAACTTTGTTAAATCTACATTATAATGACCAAGAAACCATACGTGTTTTCTTTATTGAAAGCAAAACATAGGTGCTTAATGCCGTTTACTAAACATCAATCACTCACCATATATATAATTATGATTACGCTACACGTACACTAGAATATATAACAAAACGACAACAGTCTGACCGAGTTAAGAACAGAATGTATAACAGATGAGACGTTTCTTGGTCTCATGGCTACTGTTGTTGCAATGATCAAAATGAGCATTGTTTTCACGCTCCTGATTTATTGATTTATTTCAGAAAGTATTGGGCCTGGAGTAGAACTGGAATCAAAAATGCTGGAGCTTCGGGTTGCGCAATGTGCCCCATTTATACTAAGCCCTCAAGTAATATATCCGTCGAAAAAACTGCTATAAATTTTCTCTGGATACATTGTACGTGTTGTGGCATCCGGAATATTGAATAACATAGATAGTAAACACATTTCCTTTCAAATGTATATCCTTGATGTAGCGACTTAGATTTTTCTCACCTAATACGCTATGATGGGGTATACAGCGGAGATACATCTTGTGATAAATGTGTCTCTCCACTTTGATAAGGCAGAAATTTCACGGCCTTATCTGTATTTTATCATGTGTAGGGCCCATATAACTATATTGTGCTGTACTAAGTTGTACCGTGCCGTGCTATTCTATTCTATGCTCTAACAAACTCGGGCTTACTTACTACATGTGTAACAATGCGTTAACAACTCGTGAAGCATCTGAAAATTTGTCCATTATGTACTGTACTTCATAGTTGGGATACAAATGAAATTTGAACAATAAATTGTATATTTGTCAGACATTCATACGCAGAAAGCAAGTATATTAGAATAATAAATTCTTTCATGCAGTCGTTTATTTTATTTTATTTTTTTTGGGGGGGGGGGGTATTCTAAAATCAAGGTATGCCTTTGAATTTTACTTCGAAGTATCACAAATAGTCGATGAGTTTTAGAACATAAAACTATTTATCATGAGTAATTATTCTCCCAGTGGTACATGTGCAGCTTTCCATGTGATTCTGAACATTACGATAAGGTTATCTCACATAAAATCTACACTCCGGAGAAAAACGAAATATGAAATTAATTCACCATGAATAATTCAAGTTTATTGTACCGATTTTATTCTATCAAAGCACTGAGAGGGCTGCCGTGGGCAGGCTTTGCTGTGTTCATACACTTAGGTAAAAAAAGTGATGGACGCCTGAATGTGTGAACCGACAGGTATAGTGTTATACTTTATCTTATGTCATGATATTATAACAAGTGGGCCTACTAATTTCATATTAATGTGTGCTCGCACGTTTTGATTTTACGTACACTAATTCATCAATGCTGCGAAAAGATTGCTTATATGGCCCTTGCCGTTATACATAAATATTGTCCATCTTCCGTCCGCTAAGCCTATGCCATTGTACGGGAACTATTCACTGGTGGGACCTTCGCAGTAAGATTTGCCATGCTCTCTTCTTTAAAGTTATTTGTTAAACCTATTTTGCTACTATTCATCCACAAATGACGCGTTTGACGACGTTGTCCTTTTTATGTTCTTGCTCGTATTTACTGTTGTCACAATTTGACTGTTCACATGTGGTCGTTTAGTCTTGTTTAAGTTCACGAGCTCAAAATTTACAGTACCGAGGACTGGACTGAATATTATGACTACATGATGAGATTACTATCGTTTTGTTGGTTGTTACAGATATCATGACCGCTAACTATAACAATCATGTACCAGAAATGTCAAACATTCAAATTGATTGCCTCCCTTGCATTTGGCAATTTAATTGACGGTAAAACACGGACAGTGTAGTTGTACATACTGAGATTTTTTATTAGGGGAAGTAACTACAGTCTAACCTTTGTTTGCAGCCTCCTACGAATAAAGACCACCATGTGAATAGAGGTCATTCTTTGAAAACCATAATTGATTATTTAGAACAAACTGACTTTCAAATAAAGGTTACCTGTGAATAAAGGCTACATTTTGTCTTTCCGAAGGCTGGCCTTTCTTCACATGTTTAACCGTAGTTAAAACTGATCATGTCTTTCTTTAGGCCTATTTTAATGTAGCGGATAGAGTGAATTATGCATACAAAAAATATCCGAGTCCAAAGGTATCCACTATAAACGTGTTCTACACTAGTCGGTAGAGTGAATTCGTGAAATATGGATTACCCGCTAAATATAGTATGAAATTATTTGAATTTAAATAATTAATTAGATACGAACTCTTTTAATACAATATTTGTTTTATTGTATGTTTTCTGTAATTCCATAGAGGCACGCGTCGCTTCGCGCTTCGTGTTTTTTTCCAAAGTTGAAAGAAGTATGGGAAAGAAGCATTTTTTTACGTATAAGAGTACATTTTTTCGCATACATTATTGATTTGTACTTTATATATATATATTGAAGTTGTCATCGACAAAATACGAGGGTTGTTCAATATGTAATGTGTTTTGAACCACAGCGCAATAACGCTTTGCAAGATTTCGTGGATTTTGATACGCCTGAATGGCTCTATTCGATACCTTTCCAACGGTGCAAACTCGAGTCTCAGCTCTTCGCAGTTTTAAACTTATAGTCATTTCAATAAAGCCAGTCGTTGACCACTGTTGTAAAAACGGTTGGGAAACGGGTTGAGAATATTGAAGAAAATTGAGATTATATAAAAGTTTGCAAAACTCGGTCGTTCGGTAAAGCAGATTTTTACTGAATTGGGGGAAGTTTATAGATGTGGGAAGTTTATAGATGAGATCAGGTATCTTATGAGGCAGTTTGTAGGCAGAGAAAGAAACCTCTCACTGGCACAGAGTCCGTCAACTTTTTCCTTTTTCAAAAACTTAAAAAGTTCTTATCTGGTCGTCGATACAAGTCCCGACAGGCCCTTTGCACAGCCATCAGTAAATGTATCAAAGGCATACCTAAATCGGCGTACCGTGACGCATTTCAGAAATTTTAGACATTGAAATTATGTATTTTAAACCGTGGAGAATATTTTGAAGGGATGTAATGTTCATTTCATAATTTGAGTAGAATGCTTTTGAAATATCGTACAATACACATTACATATCGAACAACCCTCGTTTGCCTAATTTGTCAGCCAGCGTTTATTCGATTATTGGGTTGACTCTGAAAATAAATTATTGATCCGTCTCTGTAGAATTAAAACGAGTTTCTTTGTTCATACAATACTTTACAATACTTTTCAATACTCTACAATAAGCAGGTTCAATTCTGTTTCTGTGCTAAACAGCACATTTGCGAGATATTTGTGTTTTACAAATCTTCAAAGGTATTCAACTGCCACTATACCGTTTTATGATGGCTTTAAATTTCACAAGGCATTGTCAATGTCTATGTATTCAATATGAATGAGATGACACATACTAATCTTACAAAACAGTTGCTTGACTCGTGGCCTATCTTTCGCACCTATGAAAGGTGAAAATGTGAATTATAATGGTTGTAAGATCTCTTTGGTTTCTATTCTCATGGCTGCTATTATCAAACATGAAAGAAACCCTTGCACAAAAATGATCGAGAAACATTTCAGCAGCCTTAATCTTACACTGCATGTCACTACTGAAAATTCTACATTCAAGCAGTAATCTGTTTGCTTTGTACTTAAACTTGAGAAATACTTGAAGCGTTATTTATGAATGATTTCAACCATATCTTCCTCATAAACGTCGGTTTATTTTAAGTAAGCTATAGAGGCATCAAGAAAATTAGTTACATTACGAAATAGAATCTAGTGTATGCTATTGATATATCCTGCAATCTGTCATTAAACATCAATATTTAGGATAGATCAATCTTTACTTAAACATTTTTTTAAGAACATTCAAGAATATTATTCACCTTAGGATCAGAATTTATAGCTAAGATGTTTTGGACATGTTTAGGGTAAAAACAATAAGCTTTATAAACACGGGCACAGCTACTCGAGTACAGCTTTAATTAGCATTTATTTTATTAAAGAAATTGTCCTTTAGGGTGATTATTTGAAGGAGTAAAACAATCACCTAACAACAACAGCCATTAAGATAAACTGTTTAATTTATTAGATTAAAAAGCAAACCAATGTATCTTTTTCTACAAGTAAACTTCAGCATAAACATTCGCACACAAAATAGTTTTGGTAAAATGAAATTTAACACCTAGCCAGACGTGTGTCTTTTTACCTCAATGTATGTGAATGGGTATGCATGCGTATAAGGTATGGTTGTATATTTCATTATTTTTTTTAAAAAATCACCTTTTTGATGTATATGAAGGGGAAAACGGATGAATACAAATTAATGCATTTGGGTAACTAATACAATCATCTTACCATACATTTGTATCTTTTTGTCTATTTTTCAAATAAAAACCTTTTTCAACACGCATTAAAGGTAATCTAAAACCTATATTACACAGTCATAACAGTCTGTAAGTGAAGTATGAAATTTGTATTCAGATTGCAGAGTGGATCAATTTCACAGTCACATTTCAAATGAAATATTTTAAGCACTGTTTTGTGACAATGCATCGAAAAAAATAGCCTTCTGTAATACAACATCAGTTTGTTTAATCGCTATTTGCTTATATATTTAATGCACCAAAAATACAATAGAAAAACGATTTTATGCCAAAATAATCATTTATCGGCAGTCAGATAACAATTACGCACTTTATGAAATAACGCCTATAGTGTTAAACGTAAGTATAAAAAATCCAAATAATTTGCCGCGAGTTTGTAGACTTTTTCAATCTCATCTGCTCTAAGGAACAGCATGGGAGGGCGATCCCAGGTCCAAACTGTCCTACAACATGTTCTCCATACAACATGGTTAGATCATTGTTCGCAAAGACAAAGTTGGGCTGACTATTCTCACATAGCTGAATCCAGACCTTTCATATTCTTAAATCAGCTGATATACGATGCATCAACATCTTTTTGTCAACTTTTTTCCTAACAAACTTTCTTCATTCATACACAACAATAACATTGGTGAGATGGCATAGCTATTTTTCTCTGTTAAATCAGAATATTTTAATAATGTGAATATTCAGTTTGACCACCCTCGCTTCGGGATATTCCCATGTGGCCGAACATTCACTATTTTTGACAGTGTAACTTCTTACACAGTAAAATTTTGACTGTTCGACACAGTAATAAGCTATCTTAATGAATGTTTTACGTGTGCCTATGTTTTTACTTGCTGTATATTAGACAACTGATACCCAACCTTATAAGCATGTCTATTTTAATAGCTAAAATAAGACTTCCTTAGGTATTATAGCTTTATAAAGCTCTTTTGATTTTTTTCTGTTATAATACAACTAGGATTGGAAACAACCATATTATTATATATACATTAATCAAGACATTGGATACTAGTCTGATGTGCATTTAATTAGGATACGATATCTTTGAAGGGTTAAAATGATACTTCTACCCGGAAGTAGCAGGTGAACGTTTCTTATCTCCAACTGAAGAGCTATCATGTTTCTGAAAAGGCCTATAACCACTAAGGTAGCTTTAGTAAAAAATGTTAACATTCCATTATTCTTGTATAAGCACATATAGTAGTATATTTGCAATCCCTGTCTAGTATATCTGTTTGCTGTTATACTACTCACATAGGTTTTGAAAATAATGAAAGCATATGATGACCTATAATAGCAGAGCACTCTACATTGTTGTAGGACGTATCATCCAAAACGAAACATTAATAATCAATAACAAAATACCGCCTTTCATTGAATTAATATTTTCAAGCTGTATGCTTACTCGTAGTTTCAATAATTATCAATGGATGACCCCCGATAATATTATATTCTGCAATCTGCACAAAAGAGCACTTAATCTCCCCATCACACTCAGACGAAGATCATGAAGACGGCTCGGCATCCTAAAAATTTCGATGAAAGAGGCGGGGACGGTGTCAAACTCGAAAAATGTACAGTTCCCAAGTTCATATCACGCCCTTACTATGTCCTGCCAGGTTCCAACTGCGTTTAATTCGTTCCCCAATAATTTGTTACCACGCATATCTTCAACGGGCCCCACGTTCAGTGTGGTCTTACAGTGTTCTTACTTTGACCAATCAGATTGCATCATACCCTTACCACACGTTTATCACGTTCATATAGATACTGCGTTTGCGTCCACATCTGCGCTAAACAACAATCAAATACAATATACAACTATGTCACCAAAGGAATTAAAGCAGCCCAATTAAGGCCGTGGTGGGAAAGTTGCCAGTTGCCAGTGTCCGAAGCAACTTATGAAACAAGAGAGCCAATTGCTAAACCGCTTGAGACTGCTGCTGGTAGGGCCAAGCCCATAGTCCATGACAGTGGAGATGATACGGACGTATGAAGTGCGGCCAGTGCCCGCCAAAAGAACAAAGGATGAAGGTGCTGTCTGATTTATCTCCAGAAGAGGGACAGACCATGGTTGAGTGGCTGGAATCACACCTCATCTTATACATTGAAAAGATGACTTCCGGCAAGAATACTGACAAGGGAGGGAGGATGTGGATCTAGAAGGCAGCTGAGATGTAAAAGCTCCAGAGCCTCACACAAGTCTCAGACGTAGGCTATAGTATTCTCTCCTGGTATTTCCTAAATATGGTGAAATGGTTTCAGCCGATCTTAATAGCCGAATTACGGTCTTCTTTCAGCAGAAAAGTCAAGGACGCACCCAGCACCTAGGCTGTCTTCTATTCCTGCGCCTTCTCTTTCTCACCAACTCAAATGCAGGTTATGCACCAAGCAGAGCCTCTTGTCACCGTAGACGAGCGAGTTGTTGAAGAAGTTCCTGATCATGCGCTTTCAAATCCGTTAATGGTTGAAAATGAGATGATGAGGAAATGATTCCAGTATTTATACTCATTGCTCTGAACCTGACAGAGACACGATGATCATGTGAAATACATCCATCCAAATGGTAAAAACATTAAACAATGGCATCTGGTATATCCAAACATGATGATAAAATCCAAATTATAAACGGCCAATGTCAGTGCTAATGTCACCATAAATTGTTTAATGAATTCCTGGGAAGAATCTATGAACAAAATGCACATCACTTTCATTCATAACATGTCTTCATAGGTCCTACAAGTACAAATGCATGTGAAATATCCAATAAAGTGTAATTTAAATTACTACATACAATGTAGTGTAGAGATAGAATAGTGCGTGGTATGTTCTGATGATACGCAATTGAGAGATTTAAAAAAAAACACGTTGTGAAAACAATGTGAAAAAAAACAGGACGTGCTCGTTTTGTTTGTATATGTATTTCGTTCTAGTGCCGTTTATGGAAAGGATTTCCGTTATCTACGGCGGACATTTTACAATACCAATGCTACTGTGTTGTCCCTTCCTTCCAGTATTCGGCACTTACCGCACTTCCATACAAGTATGCAATACAATCATCCATCGCTAAGAAATTTACAATCATTGATGATTGGCCAATTCGTCATCTCAAAAAAGTTAAATTATATCTTTCAGGATAGATATACCTCAATCTTGGGATATGTAAAAATGTAATTCTTATTATTGTGGCGGTCCAAATGTCAAGTTGAAATAAAGAGGTGTATGATATAATAAGATCTTAATATTGACGTAGTAGCTATGTTAGATTCCTCTGTGAATGTTCACAAAATTTAGGAAATGCCCGAGGACAAAGCTGCGAGGGGTATTCTGAAAGTCTTACTTGTTGAGCGTTATATAGACTATAGTATCATGAGTTAGTTTAGGCTTGGTAAATGACTCAAAGTGAGGTTTTACTGTACTGTTCTGTGGAGATATGTGATCTCCGTTTATCGATGGATTATAAATTCCGCATGGCTTTAACTTTACTTTGTTTGATAAATGTATACATCATTTATATACTCGTACATGCATATTAAGCATACATGACCAGTTAAAATGGCAATACGTCCTATTTCCGCTTTAAGCCACTTGAGGCTAAATGATTTGTCGTTATACAACAAAGCACTTTTAAACAATGGAAAACACTTAAATTAGTAGATCTGCAAATAAAGTACAGAAAAAAAATATAATTAGCAAATCATATTGAAGTACTATTATTTAGTTTGTATGAAATATATACATGAAAATGAATTCAGAATGAACGAACGAATCCAAAACACGAAATTAATGCATCGATCACTAAAACCATAGATGTATAGAAAATCGAATTATTTCAATCAGTCAGGGCATCTAATAATTCATAAATCAATTATTTATTCACTAAATCGATAAATCATTCAGTCAATGCAAATAAATTCTTGTAACCGCTTAAATTTTTATGTAAACAAACGAGAGAATTTAACATTGTACTTAAAAATATGTTACAAAAGTATTAAATGACGTTGAATATCGCTTCACTTTATTTGCTTCATACTCATTGTTGTATGTTTTTATTGGCTGATTTCTGTAAAGTAAACAAGCAACATCATATATCATCGAAACACGCTAAGATTCACAAATTATAACCTAACCCTTGTGTACTCTGTTAATATCCGCGTGTCATATAGAATGTAGGGAAGGTCAGTAAGCCCGTTTTGCTGATTCCCATATCATTAATAACTGAATTATGAAAGTCTGTGCATGGTTTATATTTTATATTGATGAATGCCTTTACCTTGCTTGAAGCATTCCGACTACTGTTTGTTTTCACTAAGTAAGTGATGGTTTGTTTGCTTGTTCATATGACAACGAGATATCTATCTAGGTCTACTCTCAGTCAAGCAGTATTAACGTAGCTTATTTATAATCTGTAATTCAATGTTTACATACCATAGCATTTAAATGAATTCACTTTGTATATCATTCTGAAGTGATTTTTTTTTATTGTCAACAGTTTTTAAGTTACATTACGGCATACAGGTAACCAACCAGTGTTCCTCTGTCTGTATCAACATTGTTCTCTGCATTTAACTGCCAACATTTCCACATGACTCTCTCTAGTCTGCTGTGAAGGACGAATAGTCGAAGAAATTATGCCTTCAACAAAATCACCATACATTACTAACTTCTAAGGTTCGAACACAGGGACCCGCACTCGCCCTACTGAGCTAAACGTGTGGGCGTGTTTCTAATGTAGAAAGTTAACTGAAGACAACTGTCACCTTCCTCTGAAGTTAGGGAATTGCTGTTCTATAAATCGGGGCCTGGTATACTAAACGATGGGTTAGAACATACTAACTTGATATACTTATCGACAGAACCAGGGAAAATGACGTCATAAATATCAGACTAGTGTCTCATGCTTTAAAATCATCTAGGGTGCGTGTATTTGTAAAGTCCTGTATAAAATGAATACTTGGGCCGTTGGAAAAATGAACTTGCACAATATTTTTGAACCAAGATGTGAATTATGCAGAATAAAAAAGGAAAGCATAAAGCGGCAAAATTGTTTGGAGTTAATTGTAAACGAGTACGGGAATGGCGCATAATTAATAACAGACTATTTAAGGTATTATATCCATAATGGAATCTACTGTATTTTTTACGTATCTGCTCAGTGCAACCTAAAATGTTAATACATGTATTATGAAAATAGTATTGTCCTATTATCGTTATTTCTTTAATAGTAACTCTAAAACACTTATTTCACGACAAATTTAAAACAGTAAGAGTTGTTGCCCTTGTTGAAAAATCATCATGCACAGAACTGTGCTCTGAAAGTGCCCCTTCGGCGCACAAACTTGTATTATTTCACAAAAACGTTCGTCTTTCACTGTAAAACTCCGATACCAACAAGTGCGCGAACGTATAAACCAATGATTGAACGTATTGACATGCAGTCGAAAGACTAGTCAACGAACGAAAAATCACGAAACCCTGTGGTGAGTTAAAGCGTCTTCAAATTAGACACTTACCCCTGTGACTTTATGTAGGCTGGAATGATTGTTATCAGCAACTGATTTAAGGGCGTTACGAGTTGTATCGGATTATATTTGTGTAATATCTGAGCGGTGCGCTAGTCCGGAGGTTTCTACAAGAGAAGGGACTTAACAAATCTTCAGTAACAAGTATTTATGATTGAAATTTCATTATTTTTTAGTCCATTTGATTATACTTGTTATGAAAATTGAATTTTTAATAAAATGGCATTTTATTCATTTTTCATCATTTGATATAGTTCTGCGTTTGAAGCATTTGTTATTGTTTAATATAAAATAATTTACTCCTGTATTTCGTTTCAGTAAATTATACATATGCTTACGATAATATTTTTGCTTTAAAACATTATTAACAGATATTAAATACCGTCGAAATGCATATACTCTATGTTTCGCGGCTCGTAAATATTAATGTTCGCTTAAAAACTCATCGTTTCTAAAACTCCACAGGACTTTTTGTCGTTTTTTCCTGTTGTGCTTTTGTCTCGGTTTATGATTTATAAAAATATCGCACTGTAATAACATAAAAGAAGAAACGCAGTTTATTTGTATAAAAAAGCCATTTAGAAGATTTGTTGTTAGCTATGCACGTTTTATCATCTTGTGACCCTATGTGCCTTGTTGTGTAATACAGAAGCAGCGATGTCTGCTTGTGATTTTTCTATTGTCGAACGATTGCCTAAAGGACAACACATCCATCGAATTTTATCTTCAAGGCTCAATAAAGATAAAATCAAAGAACTGAGAGTCACGCATGCGCATTCCTTCGCGAGTTCGTATGATTTCGTTTTTTACCCTTCACATTCAGTGTTGAAAGTAAACTCACCTTAATTTACTTGCGACACCAAGCTTATGACACCAGGTTTATCTCGAGTTTCTCGAGTTTAGTCGCTGAATCATACAACCTTTGAATTTGAAGATATGTTAGGTAAAGCAGTGCAAAATTAAATACAATATTGAAAAAAATACTGATTTGCCAGTTATTAAATAAAACAGTGATATATAACGTTATACATACACAGTAAAACTCGTTATCTCGACGATTAATTAGAACATATGAAAACTCGGAATACACCGGGTGCTTGTATATTGACGTTTGTATGTTGAGGGTTTTGTGTCGTGTACCTGAAAGAGCGTATTTACGTAATATTACGAAATGATTTCGTAAAATGTGCTCTATGAAGGCAGAGAGTAGTATATATGTTAGTCGATTGATAAAAAAGGTTACTTTCTATCAATATATTCGTGACTTCAACAGAAAAACGTCACATCCGAAATTCGTGTTCCTTTTATGCGGTGAAACGTCACAATTACACAACGTAAAAGTTACTTTGGTAAGCCGAGAATGTGAGTATCGAAAAACAACTAATAGTATACAAGTTTTACAAGTTTACAATAGTTTACAAGTATTAGCATTTCCAAAAATGCTTGGAAGTATAAGAGCCAAGTATAAGAGCTAAAAATAGAATGTTGAATAAAGATTTCCTTGAGATTTCATTTCTGGTTTCATTTCTTATAACGACGATATGAAGCGCCCCGAAAGAGCATATGTAAAACACATAACTAAAATATCGAAGTATCGCATTCAGGAGACTCTTTTGAGCTTTTTGGTCCGCCATGTTTTGATCATGCGGTAATGATTTCTCCTTTCGATTGACTTAGAGCAGGCGGTGTATGGGAACGGCGACAATTAACATAAACAAGTTTATCGCTATTTACGAGTGAAAATAGACAAGACGCCGACAATATAATACAAGTATAATTCAAATGCACATTATACGCATATTATATTACATAATTATTTTGTACAGTCAAACATATCACGTTAACCTTATTATACACTCACAAATGCGCACGCACTCACTCACGCCTTTACAAATATTGATCATACTCTACATTCAATTTATATACACAATATGATCACAATCTTGTTCTTAACGTATTTGCTAAATATACAAATTTCGATAACCTATCTAACAAATTAGCATTTGTTGTTTTTAACAATTGTTTAAATTTTAACACATTTTGCCAATAACAGTAATATTTAGGTAAGCAGTCTTTCCTTAAATTTCTGTAAATCTGTGAAGTATACGTACTTTATTAATTACAAAATTGCATTCACAAAAGACATCTTAAAATAGTTTGCAAATTCTCTTTAGATTTAATAGGAGGATAATTATTTATTTAAACAATAGGTTTATCTATTGCTAGTAATTAAATTCGCATTATACGTTTTTAACACAAGTATTTGAAATAGGCTTCTAACTTACAGCAAAATATTTCATTGTCACAAGTGAAAAACAAAGTACTCGACTAAAATTTCTTTTCATTATGTAACTCGCGCTCATCGGCACGTAAGTAAATATTATTGTGTTATATGTTAACATGATATAGCATGGCACGCCTCAATCAAGGAAATTATTGCTTAAAGTTAAGTCATGGGATCGTCATTAGTGCTCGAGATAACGATGCTCACTATAAACATGAAAATTTATACGCAACTGAGAGCAAAAATTGACGGGACTTTAAAAATGATATACATTTATATGACGTTAATGTTTCAATATCAGGAGTTTGAGATAAACTAGCACAGCGAGGTTAATGGTTTACTAACCACTGAATGTATTCTTGTGTAGTTAGATTGAGAGTCGTTATAAAGTTAACGAATGTCTTCTTACAGGATTCTTTGCATCAAAAAATCTGGATTCGTTAAGATCCGTCAAGATCCGTTAAGATTCGTTAAGATCCGTTAAGATTCGTTTAAATCTGTCGGTTGCTTTAAACAAGGGCATAAAAACAATGATCAAATTAAGCTCGACATGAACTAAATAAAACAATCTAAGATGTCGTTAAAGAGCTTAACGTAAAGTGTATCTTGGTTTATGGTGAAACGACCAGTGACCCATGCTTATTTACACGCAATAATCTTTGGTAACTTTAGTAAGCATATTTTTATCACATCTGGAGTGGCACTGACTGATAAGTCATTAATTTAATCAAAGTATAAATTATACAACCTTTCGGTTATCTATATGGGTCAGACATTCGGTTTTATATACGTTAGTCCGACGAACCCCAACTACCAATAACTACAGGCATGCGCAATGAGTGGATTATTAGTAGTAGATAAATATGATAATTATTGACCTTAATATTGGATGGCGTTTTTACAGATATATCAATTTATCAGTACGAATATGATGGAGATATACATAATTAGTTTTGTGCTCGTAATTTATTGAAGTCCTTAGCTAAACTCGGTCTTGAGGTATGTAAGTGTATAATACATTAGAGTACACCAGAACTTCTACCTTTACAACCAGCTTACAGTTTCTTTAACTGACCTAACGTAGCAAAAAAAGTTAACGTCTGATCGTGTTTATAAGGAAACATGCTATGTAATTTCAATTGGTCTTTGGTCTTATTTCCAGCTTTTAGAAGTACTAAAATGTACATCGTTGGTATTGGTTTTAGATTAAACGTGTATTTTATCAGTTAAAATATGTACATGTACGTGAAAGGACACGCAGGTTCTTCCGCCGGTCTTTGATGGATAATTATGAGAGGACGAAATGTGTGACACTAAAAATTCAAAGAGTTCTTTGGCTATAGGGATGTAGCACGTAGCGAGACAATTTTCTGTGGCCCTTTTATTTGACATTGTTACACATAATGTGAAATATGGTTTTGTAATGACCAGTTCTGCATGCATACATTGTATTCGTTTTCTACAAGAAAGAGAACTGTCAGAGCAAAATTTGGGGATAATACTCCACGGTATGTCTGACAACTTCTTCACTAATTTATAAACCCTTGATGACGTAACTTCATATTCCCTTATATGTTTATATCATCTTATATATGTTGAGAAAGAAAAATGGAACCATTTTTTCCAAATTGGCAAAATTCTTTATTCTTTATAAATATCTCAACTAAGCGCATATCAGGCTAGTGGCTGTGTAACACAATTATACGATACAGTATTCTGCTTCCGTCCAGCAATAAAAAGAACATAAACAAATTAGCCAAAAAGCTAAGATGGCTCTAAAAGGCACAATGTAGCTAAAAAGACTAAATACTGTAGTGAACACTTGCTTCTAATACAACGCTGGGCACTAACTTTTAATGCTTTAAAACTTACTGTTAAAATGGTCAACCTGTCTGTGTGAAACTTTAAAATGCTTCCGTTAGAAATTAGTGACATATATTATATACTTTTGGACATAGTCTTTGTGACGTTAAAACTATTTGTGTTCAACATTGGACCTAAACCTGTACTCCGATTTTCATTCATGTGAATTTGTATTTAGTTTAAAAGAATGAAACTTTTGAAGAAAGAGCGAACTTTTTGTTCAATTTGTAATCAATCGGATCAGCCTACAGCCTTTAGACCAACTATTACACTCGTCATTGGCAGCGAATGACAAAGTATTGCCCTGTCTACAAAAAATCGAAGACATCACCACGTTTACAATAATGATAAGTCGTAGAATGTTTGGATCTTGATAACGTGTGGAACACACTTACCGTTTATTGCTTTTGTTGTGGGAAAATATTATTTGTTCATGCGGTGTTCATCATTTAAAAAAAAGCTCGTTTTAATGCCAGGAGTTGCGTCTGTCCGTATTAATACATATCGTAGTTATATGGATCTGTTGGTTTCATTATTGAGTTGAATTATACGGGACTTATTGACAGCCGGCCCGGAAATGAGTGACCGTTATAACAAGATGTTCGTAATGTTGAAGTGGTCACTATGTGTATTTCACAGTAACATATTCAGCAGTGGATGTTTTTTTCAGTTCTCTGACTGTGATAGATCAAAATGGCTCAAGTAATTGTTCAACAACCAGGACGCCAGATGCTGATTGGATCGGTAGATGGACACAGAGACTGGGATTCTGGTCTTATGTCATGTTGCTCTGACTGCAAATCATGTAAGTCCACTGTATAGTAGTCATATCAGAGTAGATTCTGTTTTTTTTTTCAGATCGGATTTTCGCTGTTGTTAATGTTTTATAAGAAAGACTAATGGTTGGTCTTGTAGTGTTTCTAGACTACTTACCAGTACACAGCTGGTCCCCCGCATGACACTGATATTATCCGCGTTAAGGCGGGAATCAAGTGAGAAGAGCATTGACTTCAAGGGTAAAATGTAATAGTCTAGGTTCACTTCACTTTGGAAGTTTTGTACCGCGAATTAAATACAATTATATTTAGATTTAAAGTGCTGCGTTCGACCGAAGAAAAATAGCCGTACTTGATCTCTGGCTATTAAAGCATAAAATCTTTCAATTTAGTAAGAATGTGAATGTGACTGCATAAACATGAACGTCAAAATTTCTATACCTTAGTTTTAGACAATTTTCCTTATTGCTCATAACTAAAACCGGTATTTTCAAGTGTGCTGTATAAAATATGCCATAAATCGATGAAAGGTATTGCGGGATGAATCAGAGTTTAATAAGTCGGGAATAAATTGAGGTTATCTTTGTTTTGGTATGTTAGCATGGTGAGAACAACGTCAACAAGGGTTATGTGTCTATTTTAAGTCTTACCTCACGTAAAATGTTAACAAAAAGCTTATTGTTGTCGAGGATCGTCCAAGTGAACTGGCCAAGTGCCATCATGATCATTTATAGATTTTGATTCACTTTGATCAATTACAGCCAATTTACTTAACGTACTGAATGAAAAAAAACAGACTGCCCTAACGATTGCCTCCCGCATTAATGGTTAATCGCTGCACGAAAATGACACCAGATTTTGTTAATCCTTCATAACTGTTCATATCTTAATGTATTTCTTCTGGCAAGCAATTAGAATCGTTTTATTTGGAACTGTTAACACTGATATAAAGACCACCCTTAGGACCAAACGAATGATACAGAGGGGTGGTCTCATTACCAAATTTAGTTTAACAATTTATAGAATATTAAAAAAACACTGGTCGTTTTAGGGAGGTTGTCTAAATATTAAGGCGCTCGGTAAGTGAGATCATGTTGTATAATTTTCAGTAATCATGACTTACTGCTGCTTACCATGTGCCATATGTAACGTGTCTTCAAGAACCGGTGAATGCATGTGTATGCCGTGGTTCGTACCAGGTGGTTTGATTGCACTCCGAGCACGTATTCGAACCTTGGGAGGCATTCAGGTACTGTATAAGTAATTATTTTGGCGGGGGGTATTTTGGCTATATTGGCGGTCAGAGTCAGTTGCGCAAGTTCAAAACACAGCCAATTCAAAGCACCGCCATTGTATTTATATTCATGACCCCGTGTTATTGTCAACCAGACTTTAAATTTGGCGGTCTGAGAGCGTTTGCGCCAATTTATGACACCGTCAATTCAAAACACGTTAAAAATGCTAACATTTGACACCTCAGATATATTGCGCTATACAGTAAGCAGCAGCTATTTGTATAGAAGGACAGGTACCAATTTTATTATATATCTAGAACACGAAGAAAAATGACTTAGGTGGTACAAGTGTTAAGTACATGTATTTTGATAATCAACCTAGTATTTAATCGGGCACCTGTTAGACAAATACCTTGTAAAGAGGCATATTAGTATTTGCTACAAAAATGGTACCAGAATAAGAATGAAATCGATATTGATTGGTTAGATTGAACTACTCATCTTAAAAGTTGACGGTTGGTGTTCTCGCGAGACCCGTGACTAGTTGCACAAAAAGCTATAAAACGTCGATATCTACACCAAAAATGGTTTCAATACTGAGGTCTCTTTTTCAAATCAAACTATAGAGGAAATATCTGAATCCGCTTTGAAAACAAATGATTGTCATATTGAGTGAGGTAGTCTAGATATTGAAGTGAGGTTTGACTAAGTTTATAATTACATTTAGAAAATACGTGTACTGATAAACAAGATTGCAATAGGTTTCGTGTCCAATTACAATTGTAAATGCTTACACCGTGGATTTGAAGTGTATCTTAAACGTATCGTGTTCTTGAGTGTGTGTTTGACATTCAATAAAGCAAAACAACTTATGTGCCTATTCATTTCATGTCATTTTGATAGTCTTAAATTACAAATTTTGTAACTTCCTGTTATTATATATGCTTCATATACGTGCAATAAACATGATCTAAAGTCTATTGAATGCACTACTGCCTAATCATTTTATTGTTCAGTATTAAGAATGCTTAATACGTGATCATTGATAATAAAGATAATTTATAGGACTCGTAGCTAGATTTATGTTAGGGTCTACTTCACAAATCTACTTGTATTTTGAAAATAACATACGAGAGTTGTTCAATATGTAATGTGCACTGTACGATATTTCAAAAGCATTCGACTCAAATAGTGATATGAACAGTACATCTTTGCAAAGTATTCCCCGCTGTTTGGAATACATAACTTCAATCTTTGAATCCATTGCTGAAATGCATCACGGTACGCAGATATAAGTATACCTCCGAGACATTGACTGATGGCTGAGTCAAGGGCCTGTCGGGACTTGTATCGACGACCAGATAAGAACTTTTTAAGTTTTGGAAAAAGGAAAAAGTCACGTGGGGCTAGATCTGGAGAGTATGGTGGGTGTGGCAAGACGGTAACCTTTTCCTACTTCAAAAATTGCTTCACAAGCTCAGATGTATGTGATGGAGCATTATCATTTAGTAGACGAATATGCCTAAATCCTGACACAGGGCGTCGTTTTTGATAATATTTCTTCAGCTTTTTTTGTATAACATCTCAGTAACACCGACCTGTAACACTTTTGCCCTTCGGCACCAGAATTTGTACGGCTATACCATCGCAAGTGAAGAATATGCAATAAAGGGCCTTCTTTGTGCTCATGGTCATTTTGACAACTACAGGCCTTCTACCATGTGGGGTGAGCCATATTTTGTTTCCAATTTTTCTTACTGGTTCGAAATAGTGAAGTATGTTTCGTCACCAGTAACAATGTTTGCAAATTGTCTTTGATTGAAGTTCAGAAACATTCTGAGCTATTGCTTAGCAGTTGGTACTCCTGTTTAGGTCATTTGTGAATATGTGGTGTATCCATCTGGCAGAAATCTTCCGTACTTTTAAAATGCGCTTCAAAATGAAATGCACCCGCGATAACGATATGCCAACAGCTTCAGGAATATCACAAATCGTTTACCTGCCATCACTTTCAGTCATTTTCCTGACTTTTGAGACATTTGTCTTGCCTGTTATAGTCACAGGTCGGCCAGATTTTGCTGCATCTTTGACGGACTCTATGCCAGTGAGAAATTCCTTTTTCCACCTACGAACTCTCTCATAAGATACCTTATCACAACCGTAAACTTCCCTCAATTCAGTAAAAATCCGCTTTACCGAACGACCGAGTTTTTTTGCGAACTTTTGTTTAAGCTCTAATTACTTCAGTTTTCTCAACCCGTTTCCGACCCATTTTTACAACAGTGGTCAACGACTGGCGCTATAGAAATGTCTATAAGTTTAAAACTGCGAAGAGGCCAATGAAACTATTCAGGCGTATCAAAATCCATGAAATCGTGCAAAGCGTTATTGCGCTGTGGTTCAATACACATTACATATTGGACAACCCTCGTACAAGGTATACTCGTCAAGTATTCTCTTATCATTGTTCCTGTTCTAAGTCCGGGGTTACAAAACAGATCGACATTAATCCTCAAGATTTTACTTTGAGAAATCAATACCAAAATTATAACTTTGTTGTAAAGTAAGACTAGGTTTTTAAGATCACTTTAGGGACCAAAAGAAACGGTCTAAGTATCAATGTGGTCTCAAAATCAAGTTTTAATGTAAAAAAAGTATTGGAAACAGATCAAAATATAAATGGTTGTTATACTGAAGCGGTCTAAGATTTAATTTGTCGTTAAGTGACATTTTACGATACACAATTGCAGTTCACGTAATGCATTATGCAGTCTACGATTTACATTTTCAGGGTTCCGTCTGTGGTGATTGCATTGCCCTGACATTCTGTGGAATGTGTGCCATCTGCCAGATGCAGAGAGAATTAGACGCCATGGGACTGTAATTCAAAAATCCTGATTTACGTGTGTCTCTGCTTGATGTGGACGTGCCTTCCATTTTCATCTTTTTTATGCTTTAAAAACACTTTTCATAGTCTTAACGAAACGTGATGCATCCAATTTTTAAAACACAGTACACACTATACTTCATGCCTAGTTGACTGAAATCAGGACTCATTAACGCATCAAATTTTGCTAACGCATGTAAACTGATATCGCCAGTCATATGATGCCCCAGAATTTATGCTAAGTGACCAAAATACGAACTGATACCATATCAAATTATTTCACAATTAATCGTACATAGCACCTACACATTGTGATATACACCTACTTATTGATAGAGAGCAATCATTGATATCATATTTCAACAACGTCATACTACTTAACGATTGAAACAATATCACTTCTTCAATGAACTTTGTGACAAACAAGCACGGGTCTGATTGACTTTGTACCACGTAAAAAATAAATGACGTCATATCACGTGACATACGCGTGCATGTAGGCCCAATATTTTTAAACTTGCCCATTTTCCTTGACGGAACGAGTAAAAGTTAATGAAAAACTGTATCATCAAGTCATAACCTTTGAAAGCACCGCGTGACACCTGGATATGATTTTTTATAGTGAATTATCAGATTAATTTCAAGTCATCAATAAGTACACCTATCACCGAGTCACGTGACCAACATATCCATGCTTTATCATACACCTTGGAATATTATCACACTAACAAGTCAGTTACAGTGTTTTGTAGTCTTTTTTTCAATTTGTAATATTGATATAGTTTAATAAACAGATTTTCTTTAATATTTGATGTGTTTTGTATTAGACTTTGATGTTGAACATTCCTTAATTTTTTACAACAAAAGTACTCTAACTTAAAAAAACTTCACACTATAATCCATTTAGTGCAAATCCTACATTGATTATTTCACATAGATTCAATCAAACTTGTGAATAAAGACCACCTGAGGGGGAGTAAAAATATTACTTTCACACAAATGAATTTAATATATAATCATCTGGGACCAATATACACAAAGATGTTAACACGGGTTTTTGTCACACATTAAAAAAATATTTCGTAAAATAAACGGCCAAATTCTCAGTTGAAAATTGATGATATTCGGAAAAGATATGCAAAAATTGTACCCATTATCGTGCTAGTGACTTTAAAAGTTCGCTTATAAAAATGCACTGAAATATGTTTTTATGTAAAAACAATACGATCATCTAATAGTTTAGATCCGTACACGGTTTTTTTGTCACACTTTTAACGACATATTTTATGAAATAAATGACCAAATTCTCGAATGAAAATTTGTGACATTCGGAGAAAATGGGTAAATTGATTGTACCCAATATCGTGTTGGTGGCTTTGATGTTCACTAATAGAAATGCACTCAGATGTGTTTTCGTTAAAAAGAAAAACAACATTACGATCATCTATTATTTATAATGTGCATACGGGTTTTAGTCACACCTTAAACACATATTTTGTAAAATCTATGGCCAAATTCACAGTTGAATATTGACGATATTCGGGAGAAAATGTGAAATTATTGTATTATAAATGTGAAAATGTGAAATTATTGTATTATAAATGTGATTTTTAAAAAAATATTGTTTGTCATTAAACACCATCGAATTTTTATGAAATATTTCAAAGCAAATTACCTATTTTCATACTAATGAGTTTTCTGTAAATTTTGATTGTACATTCTATTCGCACCTTGCTTTATGACTATAAACTGCGTTTCATTATGCAGTTTATCAATTATAAGTAACCATGATCTTATCCTATTTAAATAACATTTGCGCTAAACAGTATTGCCGTATGTGCATTACCTAGAATATATATATCAAACTGTTATCAGACCCCCTCATCAGTTTTATTGCGTCCGACTCAGTGGTAAACCAAATTACTTCCTGTCTGTAAACGGTATACACCTGTTATTTTATGTAAATGAATCCAGTTTGGATGTCGCTATAGTAATATAAAAAAGCATTACATCTGGGACCATTATGTGTACAATGGTCTCAGATTACATGCTAAGTCAATGTTATGATAAGCGAAAGTATCAGATGGTGACAGCAAGTATACGTGTCATCCGCAGAGTTAGACACCATGAAATTGATAGAGGATCAGATATCCATGTGATATCTGTGTGTACACATGGGGGTATGGCTTATTATATAGCATTGTAGCACACTACAATAACGAACCTATTTGTTTCTAATTTCTGAAAATTATCAACTTCTATTTTCTGAAAAATTACCAATTGAGATTTTCAAAAATGGGTTTTAATGATTTTAAGCTGTCTGGTATAAATAAAAATATTGACTTAGATTTACACAGAAAATATGAATTATTTGTTGACCGACCGGTGTCTATGTGTCAACTTTAAAAGGACATAAACATTGTGTATGTGTATTTTTACCTATGTGCATTTCCATGAAAGTATAGTA
Source organism: Lutraria rhynchaena (assembly GCA_008271625.1). Lineage (NCBI taxonomy): Eukaryota > Metazoa > Mollusca > Bivalvia > Venerida > Mactridae > Lutraria > Lutraria rhynchaena. Next base: position 360,981 of record VIBL01000067.1, read on the forward strand.
TGCTAACTTTAAGCACATTATTCAAAATAGTTAGCGTAATATTAAAACTTTTCAACTGTCCATTAGTCCATCCGTTTTACATAGCAGTTGGTTTTAAAGGGACGTAATCCGGTGTCTACATCTATAACATAACCATAACATGATTTCATTGTAAAAAAATGCATAAGCGTGCATATCTATTTGCGAACTTTGAAGTCATTAACCAGAAATTGGGTACAATAATTACACATTTTCTCCAAATATCACAAATTTTCAACTGTACCATTGGTCATTTATTTTACAAAATTTTGACAAAAACCCGTGTACACATCTTAACTACTAGATAATTATTCCGTTTTTAATCAAAAACGCACTTGAATGCATTTCTAAAAGCGAACTTTAAGGCCACTAACACCATATTGGGTACGATCATTGAACCTTTTCTCCGAATATCACCAATTTTCAACTGTACGTTTGGCCATTTATTTTACAAAATCTATTTTTTAAATTGTGACAAAAACCCGTGTACACATCTTAACTAATAGATTATTATTTCTTTTTTAATCAAAAACGCACTTGGGTGCATTTCTATTAGCGAACTTGATAGCCACTAACACCATATTGGGTGCAATAATTATACTTTTTCTCCCAATTTCACCAATTTTTAACTGTACATTTGGCCATTAATTTTACAAAATTTGTTTGTAAATTGTGATAAAAGCCCGTGTACACATCTTAACTAATAGATAATCATTTCGTTTTTTAATCAAAAACGCATCTGAATACATTTCTATAAACGAACTTTAAAGCCAACAATACGATATTGGGTACAATAATTTCACATTTTTTCTGATTACCACCCCTTTTCAACTGAATTTAGCCTTTAATTTTACAAAATGTACTTTTTAAAGTGCGACAAAACCCGTATCCACACCTTAGCTATTATTGATTTTAAAATAAAACATATCTGAATGCATTTCTATAAGCAAACTTTAAAGTCACCCACACGAGAATTACACATTTTCTCAAATCTGTACGCATCGACGCATCAAATGTTAAAACTCGAAAACAACTAAAGCAAAAATCTGAAGTTTATATATGCCAAAAGCGATTGTGTCAGTATTCAAGTATAAATATTATTGATTGTAAGCAATAATTGCGTGTAAAAAAGACACCGATTTTACTAATGCGCTAGATTCGAAGTCAGTGCGCATGCGCGGCAAAACCGACGACAACATATTTCGGACTAATCGGCCGTTTCCAATCCCTGTGTATATTGGTCTCAGACTATCATTGTAATATTTTGTTCATAAGTGAATGATGTTCATGCGGAAAGCTTTGTATATATAAACATTTTCATTGCATGTGTTTATGTTAATAATTACCCCCTTGGAATGTGTTTAATAATAAATATTGCCTGATATAATCATCACCTTTCCTGCACGGAAACGTGAAAGGAAACAGTTGTAGGCTTGTTTATTAATTTTGATAATATCGTGTATAAGACTTTAACCTAAGTCTTGACGGTCAGAATGTTTCAATATTTGTTCAGATCTATCATGTTGATGATCGCATTTACGTTGACAGCACTTCGAAAAAATGCGAGGTTTTTTTTTATCAAACTTGACAATTATAATATATTTCATAAGGAAAAAGAACCGTTTGATAATACGCACCCATAATACGTACCAGGACATTTTCATAATTATTGATACGAGTTCAACATGAAATTTAATAAAATAGGTTCATGTAATATAATTGTACCGTCCAATGTAGCAAACACCAAAACACTACTTATCAAGTGTTAAAGTGATTCTCACAATTACAATCAAGTTACCTTAGTTTGAGATGTCATATTATTGCCACTTTTGAAGTTGACTAATCATGTTTTTACTGGATACAGATTTATGCAGTTCGGTATCTTTAGCATTCGTAAACCAACTTCCGCGAGAAAGAGATTTCTAACTACATCTTCACTTTTCGAAAACACTCTGACACCTTGCTTAGTCTTATTTTTCTTACTTCCCATTTTAATCTGCTTGATGTTGATAATCTGTCGAATTTTAAATACATAAGACAAGCGATACCAAATTTAATATCGATCGCTACAAATTCGCCCTTAAGGAGCCCCTTACAGCGCTGCCTGCTAGATCGTTCTCGCTGATGAAGTGGAGTTGATATGGGGGTACAGTTTTTATGCGATAAAACACTAGTTTTGCACAATCAGATCGATTTTTTGTTGCATTGTATGACAGAATGATATTTAATTATTGTTGGTAACTTAAAATGTCTTTTTAGAATCTTTTTACGTTTGTAGGCTCTTACGCTACATTAAACTCTTTCATAAATGTATTATTAAAATATGAATCCAGTACATTATAGCTCAATTGTGGCATAGCGTAAATAAAGAAGTACAAGTTTAAAAATGTCTCCAAAAGAAGTTATCATGCGTCTAAAATTGATAAATTGTACACATAACCGGGTTAACTAGTGGAAGACAACCCCAAATTTACAAGCTTTTAACACACAGCAAAATAACAAGAGTTACATCGCTTCGGATAATGGATGTGTATAATATGAGGCAAAGAAACTAATCCCAGGTGAAATGGATCATTGTTTTTCATGAAATACCATGAACTACCATGCCCCACAGATCATGGTTAACCATGTTTTGTTAAATGGCCGCTAACATGGTCTCTAACCATGGTTTCTCATGGTCTATAACCATGGTTTCTCATGGTCTCTAACCATGGTTGACCATGTTTTGTTAAATGGCCGCTAACATGGTCTCTAACCGTGGTTTCTCATGGTCTCTAACCATGTTTATGACTATGTTTTTCCATGGTCTCTAACCATGGTCTACTACAAAAATGACAGTTTAAAATGGTCAGCCATGGTTAAACATGATTAAGTAAAAATAAAGAAACAATGCATACTCAAACAAACCATGCATTAACATGATCATCAAATTTCATCAGTTATCAAGATAGCTTATTTCATAATCCACCAAACTGAAAGTCTTCTGAATTTTTATAGGATTCCACTGACAGAACTATAGCTATTTTTGATGAGACAAAAAAATGCTGTGGATAAATGACAGTGAGTGATCAGAATTACTGAAAGGCAACAAATTTCATCAGTTATCAAGATAGCTTATTTCATAATCCACTAACCTGAAAGTCTTCTGAATTTTAATAGGGTTCCACTGTCAGAACTATAGCTATTTTTTGCAATTTTCCTGGGTGTCCTGCACATGAAACCTGAATCCATGCTCTCTTCACTCTTTATTTGCCCTGAAAAATTTGTAACATTTAACTATCAAACTGTCTATGAACATTATAACTGTCAAAATTAAGCCACTAAAAGTTTCTGTTGAAATTTAGTGGTAAAAAGTCTCTTTTCGTTTTAAAATAAATTATCATGATCCTTGGATATTTTTCATTAAGTCCTTTATGCGGTTATGAATGAATAGGCATATAAAATGTAACTGTGCAACCTGAGTACACCAAGGCATTTATCAGTAATACAAAGTAAGTAAGTCAAAGCCACAATGATTCCGAGACAATGACAAAACAATATCCCTTAACATTCTTTGGGCAACTCTGATAATATTAACATCGAAAGACTATTGCCAAAAACTTTCATCAGCATAAAGACTTTGTAAGTTATATATGTGTAACAGGCCTGTAATACATTAAGTCAAATATATGAGTTAATAGTAGTTTGTATGCCTGTCACTAGTGTCAGCCTGATTAGTTCAGTTGGTAGAGCAGCTGATTTGCAAGCAGGTCGCAGGTATGATCTCTGCATTGGGAATTTTATTTTCTGCCTCCTATTACACTTGTGATAAGTTACTTCAAACATGATTTACCTTGTTTCACTGAGAACTTCAGCAATGGATCCAGCAGACACCTGCTGCAACTCTCTTCCTGAAAAAGCAACATGATTGTATCTTTAATCAAACAACAATCCATTCTAAGCAGGACAGTTTCAAATCATTTCATAAATGAAACATAATTTCAAGATCTGTATGGCATCAAACTAGTTTTTTTTCATTATCTAATCCTACTGCCATCAATAAAAAAGCACCAGAAAATAATACTGCTAGCTTTTATATAAGATGAATTTTGTATTAAAATTATAAAGCATTTTCACGGCAGAGATGATCTGGCAGATCTATGTATTTTTATATCAGATGACGTCATTTTGCGCGTGCTAAGATCTATTTTTAGAACAAACCACGTCTTATGGCATTCCCAGCATATATAAAGTATACAATGTACTATTCAGAATCGTGAGATATTTTTGAACTTGATTTGTTTTCAGTACTTTATCAATGGTTTGTTCCCCATAAAATGCCGACTGCATGTGGTCCAAGGTCTAACATATTGTTCCAGATCGCGAAATCGTATGACAATATTTATACACACTTGAAAAACAGCATTAGTTAATAATGCTGTTGAATACCTCACTGCTTTTAATTCTAATTGTTATTTAATACAAGAAAATAGTTACAAGACGATAAATAAAGTGTAATTTCACTTACTTTAGGTGGAAAATTATTGTCTGCATGAGACTGCGCTTTTCTAACCGGAAGCAGTATAAGTAGCAACTACTAACTTCCTGCTGATATCGCCATCGTCGTGTTGAATAGCCCATTTCGTTTTAATTTGATGCAACCAAAGTGGCACGCATTTTTATGTCTAGTAAAACATCAGATCGCTGGACATATGCATCTATCGATTTATTATCAAATTATTTACTAGTGACTATGTGGTGCCATGGTGTACGGTGTTGACGGTGAGGAAGGACCTATATATTTATACACGAAGTCATCGCTAGTTCATAATCTAGTATTGTAATAAAGACATTTGAATTAGAATAGGTTAGTTGCAAATAAATGTAACTCATTTAAGATACGTATGGTTTCAGAAGGAAAATCCTGCTCAGAAATGTTAAAGTGTCCATAATTCGGATAGTTTTTTTCGGATATGAAGCGTTAACATGCTCAAAGATGTTTAAGATGAAACATAGTCATACACAGACAAATATGATCATATATTGGGAACATAATTTATCATAAATACTTGCATTTACCCATTTATCTTCGTATAAAATGTGTATAAATACAGAAGAAATTGGAGTTTTATATTTCAAAGACAGTTGTTAAGATAGATTCTGAATGATCATGTTTCGTGGTCAAACACGTCCATTTTGACATGATCAGTGCACATGATCAAGTTGATGAAAAACATGTTTTAACATAATCAATCATGTTTAATCTTCAAACATGATTGACATTTCACTGTGGATACAACTCACCTGAGTAAAAATTGCAACTTATTTGACCTGATGACCTACTTTTTGAGCCCAGGTAGCCAATGTTAAACTTGTTTAAAATATCATTAAGAAAAATATTATGGCAAGGTTTGGCAAAGATCCAATGAAAACTGTGACCTCTAGAGTGTTAACAAGAATTCTATTCCAAATTACCCAAGTTCGAACTTGTCCAAGAAATCATTGAAGAAACTAATGAACATCTTGTTTTTATAGTCACCAGCATTTGTATTAAACCTTGAATGATACCTCTTATATTGTCTATATAACAAATTTAATTGATCACGGTATTTTCAAGTGATTTAAAATTGCAGCAGACTCTATGATTCTGATTAGATGTTGCTCATGATAATTCTGAAGTGTTCCATTCTTTTTACTCATAAATACAATGATTCTTTTGGTATTTGATTGAAAACAGTCTTACTCATTTTATCCATTTTTTCCTGTTTGCAATAGGTCTAATTTGTCTAAACATAAGTCTGTATGGTTGAACATGATAGATCACATCTAGACATAATTATTTATCATGACCATGTCAGTTGGTTGTTTTTTACAATGGTTAGCTGACCATGGTATTTCATGGTTACTTAATGTGATCAAGCTTGTCATCATGGTTTGAAATTTTGTTTCATTGTAGACCATGGTATTTCATGGTATTTTACTGTTACACTGCATGACCATGTTCTAACATGGTCATTGACCATGGTGTTTGATGGTTTTTTTCAATGACAACCATGAAAAAACATGCTCAGACGTCAAAAACAATGAAATACCATGGTAACCATGGTATACATTTCACCTGGGTTTGGAATTGTTTAATTTGGCAAATGTCAAATAAAGTAGAATCCATGATTTTGTAGCAGTACTGTATATGATAATTATATAAATTGTGATATTACCAGCCTGAATATTTCAGTTGGTAGAGCATCGGACTTGCAAGCAGGAGGTTACTTAGCTTTTCCGTTTCCTATCAAAACTTTACACGCAATTTATAGTACAAAATGTATTGTAGTTAGGTATATCAATTGTCCAATCTGACGACATAGGAACTTCTGAACCAGCAATATGAGACATTTGCTTACAGACAAAACAATGAAAGCAAAGGTATCGTATGACTTTGTATAATTAGGATTATGATGCAATACTCTATTGTTCACTGTACCGCACATAGATCTTCTAACAAAATACATCCTCAAGACAATTTTTTTGTCGGCTTTTCGAAACTTTAGAAGATGTAGTTGATTGTTTTATGTGGTGTTAAATTTACAATATAACATTATGAAATGTCATTACCTTACAAGTTCAGTACTAGTTCCTTTTTAAATATTCTTAATGCGTTGGATTGAATAACTGTTATCTATAACGTAAATCAGAATGGTATTTTTAAACTGCAAAAACATTCAAAGAAGCCTGAACCATCAACAGAAATATGCAAACCAGACATCACTTCCTCATTATGAGCAAAAAAAAACAACAAAAAGATCACATTTCACATGAAGATTTTTCTTTTCAAAAAAGTAGGTTTGGAGTTTACATAAAAAGAACGAAAACATAAGAAGCATTTACCAAAGGAAAGAGGATTATTTTTCCTGATTATAACAAAATTTACATAAACGATCAAGTTTCACATTTATCTGGTAAAGTAATAATATAGTAACAAATATATATAAACTATCACGTAACACATCTATTTAGTGAAATAACAACATACTGACAATTATCCGCAAACCGTCATGTTATACATTTTTCTAGTTTTGTAACAAAAATATATTTAGAATTATACACAAACCAGCATGTAAGTAATCTATCAAATAAAGTTACAATACATTCAAAAATATACATAAATTGCTATGATACACATTTATCTCATAACATCACAATATATTCACAATTATACATAAATTGCTATGATACACATTTATCTCATAACATCACAATATATTCACAATTATACATAAATTGCTATGTTACACATTTATCTCATGAAGTCACAATATATTCACAATTATACATAAATTGCCATGTTACACATTTATCTCATGAAGGCACAATATATTCACAATTATACATAAATTGCCATGTTACACATTTATCTCATGACATCACAATATATTCACAATTATACATAAGTTGCTATGTTACACATTTATCTCATGAAGTCGCAATATATTCACAATTATACATAAATTGCCATGTTACACATTTATCTCATGAAGGCACAATATATTCAAAATTATACATGAATTGCCATGTTCACATTTATCTCATGAAGGCACAATATAATCACAATTATACATAAATTGCTATGTTACACATTTATCTTATGAAGGCACAATATATTCACAATTATACATAAATTGCTATGTTACACATTTATCTCATGAAGGCACAATATAATCACAATTATACATAAATTGCTATGTTACACATTTATCTCATGAAGGCACAATATACTCAAAATATATATACATATTTGCCAATTTGTCTAATGAAAAATGGTGTACAAACAGGCCTCAAACAATCTTCAAATGTCAGATCTATTCACGTAGAATCACAACAAACACATGGGGGAAAATGTCTGGACGTTTTAAGATAATATATCCATAACACTTTATTATTCTACGTATCAGTTCAATGCCACTCACAAATGGTAATATTATAACAATAGTATTGCCCAATTATCATAATTTCTTTGACAGTTACCCTAGATACTTAAGTTTATTTTGTAAGAGTTATTGCCCTTGTTGAAAAATAAATAAATATTGATTTCTGAAAGTATTGCATATATTTTTCTTTATTAAATTAGATAGGTATCATGTTTTTGCATCTTTTTACCGTGATTTATCAGTTATACGAATCTTCCTTTCTCTTTAATCTTCGAAAATTTGGCTGCTCCCTTTGACTCTAATGCAAAATAAAAGGGACGATAAATCTCACAGCATATCATTTTCTATCCTGGAAACCTATAAAGATTATAAAGGTTCCCAAAGTCTGTCCCTTCCTTTTTGAGACACTAATTTTGGATATTATGGGTATAAAACTTTAACCAGTACAAGTCTCCAAATGTTCTCCTACGTTTTCTCACCTGATCCATAGTACAAGGCATAGATGTCAATATGTAGTAGATGCACACAATGGTCATCCTTGATTATTATTATTGGTTGTTGTGAACTTCAATTTTCAACCAACTTCATTTAGGCATAAAATTTACCAATTTACCTCAAATGCAATAAAATCCAATTGCTTTTATGATACATTGTTTGAAAGTCCCTGTGCATTAGATTATTAAAGTTTTAACATCTAAAAAGTGAAAACATTCAAAGTATATAACTTTACTGTTGCGTTTTCAATGAAAGCCAGCATATTAAGTCTTTTTTTCACCAAAAAGACATGAATAAAAACTAGTTGTGAGACAATGAAATTTGAAAACAATTATATGTATAATTGTTTCATGATGGCATTTAGCATGCATTCATGTGAATGAATTAATGAGTTGTTTTTTTTTTTCAATTATATGACGCCTGCATAGACCTACACTGTAGTATAGAACATATTGGGTCAAGCTGTGTCGCGTAGATGAAAAATTTATTAAATACAACATGAAGCACTTAGTGCCGCATGGTTAAATTACATTATGTAATGTATTCTAAGAAAGTATTCCATAAAGCATTCTGAAAAGGGAATGAATTTTTATATGCTAGCTATTAATTAAAAATGAAACTAGTGTGGGATAAGGGAATATTAACCAGTTAATTGAACGGAATGAAACCTCAAAGAAGAGGACAATATTAGTTAACAGCTTAACTGTAAAAGCAAAAGATTTTTTCATGAGATTCCAAAAGGCAGCTGATGGAATACCTCCTGAGGAATGGGTAAATTGTTGTTCAAATGTTCTCGATTTAGAGGCACAAACTTATGAATAGTGTTGTTGGTAGTTAATTTTTTAACATGGCTGCAGTTTTACCCTTGTTACTCTTGGAAAAATATCTCTTTTAAAATCTGACAATCCAAATGTATATAAATTTCCATTACCTTCAGGAGGAAGATTAGTGTAGTGAACAGCGAATTCAAGTAGTAAAGCTAGATCGTAAAGCTATGAGAATCAAAATTTTGGGAAATAGCATCATAAACAAGAGAGCTATGATTGCCATTATTTGCTCAACTGAGTAAAGACTGCAACTTTAATTTTTTCCTCTGATTAGACCTATTGACCTAGTTTTTGACCCAAGTTAAAAAAATAATCAAACTTGCTCACAATATCATTACTGCAAACATTTTGTTAAAAATGTTTTCCAGAGATTTGACCTGGTCACCTAGTCTGTGACCCAAGATGACCCATGTTCTACCATGTCCAAGATATCATTAAGAAAAATATTCAGACAAGGTTTGATAACGATACAATCCAAATTGTGACCTCTAGAGTGTCGTCAAGCTTTTCGAGCACTTTGACAAGGTAACCTATTTTTTTACCGGGGAATGAAAGCTGTGACCTCTAGAGTGTTAACAAGCTTCATTCGATTTGACCTGTTGACCTTATTTTTGACCCCAGATAACCCATGTTCTACATTGCCCAAGATATCATTGACTCAAACATTCTAACAAGGTGTGATAAAAATTCAATCAAAACTGTGACATCTAGAGTGTTAACATCCCCCGTGTGTGGAGGAAGGATGACAGAGACTGACCGATCACTATAGTTCACTCAGCACTATGTGCTCAGGTGAGCTAAAAACTATACTGAAAGGTCATGGTAATCTTGTTAAACCTCGGTGATATCTCCGAGAACAAAAATGATATTAACATGTAATAAAATATACAATAAAAAATCAAATGAAAGATCCGAACATTTTTATTTTTTGTTAAAGACTAAATGAGAACAAAAATACAAAAAAAAATGTAAAAGAAATAAGAAAGTGCTTTATGTAAATTAACAACATAAAAGTGAAAAATTCTATAAACATGTATCAAATGAATACAAACATGTAAAATCGGGGAAGGCAGCAAATCAGCTAGAAAAGATATAAAGCACTATATACAGTCATTGAGTTAAATGTTCCACTACACCAATAAAAATAGAAATGATAATAATTATAAACAATCCTTATCTCAAAATTTGTCTCTTATTTTGAATTGAAGAATACCACTTTATTGACTAAAAGTAATGTAAAAATAATTCAAGGCACATTTATTTTTAAAATAGCACAATCAATGTGGTGTTCCTGAGAAACAAAAGTAAAACATTCTGGCCTAATGATGCAATGACCAAATGCTTACATTACGTACATCCTACATTTGCTATCTGCCGATATGGTAATGTAAATGAGTCATCATAATATATTAGTAGTTAGAATATGGTTAAAGAGCTATAGATGAACAGACAGACAAAGCTGTAACACATAATTTCTGATTGGTGATAGTAAAAATCCCTGACAATCAGAAACAGCAGTTTCAAAATCATTGTGTACTTAAAATTTCTAGTTATAATACCGCATGGATTGTTCATAATTCACAACATAACAGTTAATGATAAATGGCAAACAAATAATAAATATATCTGATCAATTACTATAACAAAAAATATATCACTTCCACATTTTTCCATAAATATACTAAGGAGAAATTAGTAATCTGAATTAAATGTCATGTGATTATTTCCTTAAGAAATGGACTTCATACACAATATCCTTACAAATCTGTCCTCTGTCGTGATGATGTAAAACTCTCCGTATCATCTTCGGGATATGGATCTGAATAAGAAAGTGTGAACTCTTTGAAAACATACCTCAAGTACAACAATAAATTGATTTATAACAGACAGAAACGTGTATAAGATGTTGTTATCTGCAAGCTTTTTTATCCAATCAAGAAAAAGAATTTTTTTGTTCTAAACAGAAACTTAACATTGTCTTTCAGTGTGTGCTAACAATGATTGACCTCCAGATGCCAGGAATAAGAACTGAAGCAAGCTCCCAATATGAGTCACACATCAGTTTTGGTAACAATAACTTAATCTGAAATAAATTATTGGTATGTATGCACCAACCAGGTTCAACTGTATTGACCAATGTGCGCAAGTTATAAAACTAACAATATATGGTAAGTTCATTAACCCTAAATAGAAAGAGTAACAGAGTAACAAAGCCGGTGAGGACATCTTATGACAGAAAACAATATGATTATATCATCCACACACCAGTATTAATACTAACCGGCTCACATGGAGACAACTACACAGGAGTGAACCAGCTCATATAAGGACACTAGCAGGGAGGCCAACCTGTTTATATGAGAACATTAGTAATGAAGCCCCCCTGCTCATATGAAAACGTTAGTACTGATGCCAACCTGTTCTTATGTGGACATTAGTACTGATGCCAACCTGCTCATATGAGGACACTGTTACTGCTGCCAACCTGTGCACATCTAGATATCATTACTGAAGCCCCCCTGCTCATATGAGGACACAAAGACTGATGCAAACCTGCTCACAGCTAGACACTTGTACCGATGCAAACCTAGCCACCAGTACTGATGCCAACTTGGACACCACAATTGGTGCCAATCAATTGATATCTGGACATTAAAAATGATGCCAACAGATAGATGAAAGACACAAGAGGTAAGGATGAACTGCAAGAAGATGCACATAACTACATGCACTGTAGTAGAGCAAGTAAAGATGCTGAAAAAATGACTATATAAAACCAATATATAGTAAATGCATCAACTTGAATGACTCTTTCATCTCTAATTTGTGTTTGTCCTTACCAGATTACTTGACAATATATGAACAAATAAATGAATTTCTTTTAATATGAATTATGATACGCTTCGATTGATAGTCAAGTGCATTACCACAAGACCACCGCACCACTTGTATATACAATGAGAGGAGGGCATAACATAGCATGAATGACTTGACCCAAAATACCCAGAATTTAACTTAGCTTAAATCTAATTGGGTCAAACATATTTATTTACATGTTCATTACATAGAAAATGTGACCTCAGGACTTTTTCTATGATTTGACCAAGGGATGTAGAATTTGACTCCAGATGACTCAACATCAAGCCTCAAATCATACAGCCTGGATACACTTCGGACAAAATGGTCTAAAGAAAACAAAATTTCAATAAGATTTATTCAATGCCTTGCTCCAGTTGCAGGGTTTTAATGACATTTCTCCTTTAAGTAAACCTGACATTGATAAAATTTTGACCATATCTAATCAAACTAGTGCCAAAACTTTGACTTTTTACAATAAGTATTCATTTTTAAAACAGGTTGACTGTGGGCATATTGACATCAAAACAAAATGCTAAAAACACTAGGTGCAAACAGAAGAAAGTTGACACTGAACATTTAGAAAGATGGGGAATAAACATATTAAATTTTGACAATGCTTCAATAGAAAGGTATCATAAATGGAATTCTTAAAATGCAAAAATTGTGTATACAATAGAGGTTCTGTGTTTTTTTGTGAATACTGACCTAAGGTAACAAAGATGAAGTCCAAATTAAGCTAACAGACAGACAAACAGATAGACTGATACAAGGGAAAAAAAGTACCGTATATTCCCTAATACATTTTTTAAAGAGGGGGCGTTTAATTGAGAACAAAAAGTAAAATTTGAAACCAGTTGCCAAATACGTATTAGTAAATTTTTACCACAGACTAACCTTTGAAAATTGTCAAAATGTCAGATTATTTATGCTTTTTTACGTAACAATTACACTCTTTACACTGGTCTTATAAGTGGGGTATACTCTAATCTCTTTGAAGTCGCCGCTACGATCTAGGTGACGTCACATTTATTAGGGGTGGGGCTTTTATAAGGGAATATATGGTAAGTCTCACTAAGAATTGGAAGAGATAAATAATTGAACCTGAACTGCATTCATATGTTGTAATTTGACAGTATATCTAAATATTTTTTGCTATATACTTTATAACATCATGCGAGTATACACTATATTATATAATTCAGTAAAACATTACTTGTTCTTCTATCTGAAACAAAATAAAACACTTTTTCATGAAACACTAAGTCTTTATATTAGCATTAAATATGAACATTATTAGCATATCTGTAAGTTTTGAATTCTAAATCTAGTACCCATCATCAAAATTAGTTATAAACAGTGAATCCTGACTGTAAGAACATTCAGTACAATACAAACTATCTTAATGTATTATCTACATCAAAGTAGACTGTCATCAACAGTTCAACTATAAATATATATGATCATAGCTGTCAACTGATGTACAACATGGACATCTTCAAAAGTGAAACACTTCAAGGGGTGTGATGTTTCCTCCTTTTAGAAGATTTTCTCTATTTTGGACACTTTATATTTAAAATTAATGTTTCGGAGCAAGTAAAGATCTTTTTAAAGGTGATGCTTCTAATTGATAGGCAAGGTATTTCCTCCTTCAAGTAATCATGAAATCACATTCCTGACACAGGCATTGTGGTTTTCATTGGAAAAATATTGCTCAAACAGTCCTTTCATTGTTATGGCACCTACAGGCTGTCAACCCAACTTTTTTCAAAATATAGGACAAATATAGGACATTTTGTGTTCTTTTACATATAGAAAGAAACAAAACTTATAGTCCAACTGCTAAGAGTTCAAAGTATTTAAAAAAAATTTACTTTACTGAAAGCTATATTCATTTTAAGCTTTTATACCATTATATACAGACTGACCCCACAAATTTCTGTATTTTGAAAACCAAATCCAACTCAGTCTTGGATCTTTGTCACACGCTGCCTGTTCTGGAGGCAGTATCAAAGAAGACACATTCTAAAAATCTCCCAGAAATGGTGAAAATATAGGACACAAGGCCCAAAATATAGGATTTTATAGGATCATAGGACACTTTCTGATATATAAGACACACGGCCAAAAATATAAGATTTTATGGGGGCATAGGACGCGGTTGACAGCCTGCAACTACATGTCACAACTTAAGGAACACTTTAACAATTGAATTCAAATAAAAATATCTAGTGACATAAATGTGAAAGTGTCAATTTTTATGTGAAATTAAAGGAAAGCTTCTAGAAAGATATATAGTTACATACTATTGCAATTAGATAATATGAAAACTGTTTTCCAAGAACTGAAAACATACATATAGTAAACATGGATATCAAATTTTGTTTTTAGATGTATGTTTTTTTTCATAAGTTTACTATAGGTATGGTTATCTCTATATCTCCTGTACAAACGATGAGACACTGAGGATATTTGCCCTCGTCTCCAGGATAATTACACATGAGTGGACATTAACCCTGTACTTCATGATCTCGCTTTTTCATGTGTCTACTGGACTAGCCTATTTAAAACTGTGAAATCACCGAGTTAAGTACACTGTTAAAAATCATCAAGGGGCTTTTGTCTACTCATCTAAAATCAGCAAGGGAGCTTTTGTCCCCCTGTTCAAATCAAAGACAGGGTTTTTTTCCACCTGTTCATTTTTCACCAGTTTATAACGCAACAAAATATACATGGAAACAATTCTATTTCAAGTAGTAAGATGTCTAACTTCGAAAGCCTAGAACTGTAACTGATTTCCTCAATGTTCAGGAGTTCATGTTACAATAAATGTTTTGCATAACATTAGAGGTAAATTGTTGGATGCTGCAATCTGGTCTGGACTTACTAGGTAAATTTGAATTGACTGAAGCATCAAAACAGAATCAGAACATGGTTTTAGGATTATGTAATATTAACCAACTCATTGAGCAAATCAATGCTATCAATTCTGCTGAATAGATGGAATAATTATCCAAAAGTCTATCAATACAACTTTTCCAGATATGGGGCACTCAGATAATATCCGTATGAATATTTAATTGATTACTATGAAATTGTTCTGCACAGAAAAATTATTATCAATAATAAACTGAGGTAAATGATAGTCTGGGTCATCAGCCATACATGTTCAATTTTTGGCCAGAAGTCTGCTACATATAAGTTTCTGGGACCAAATTTTCCCTTCAGGTTTTGGGTTTAAGCCACAGTTGGAGGAACATTGTTTTTAAATTTGCTCTTTATGAAGTGTCCGGCTCCACTGAAGAAGTTCACAGGGTCACCATTTGCTCTTTATGAAGTGTCCGGCTCCACTGGAGAAGTTTACAGGGTTATCATTTCTCCTAGTTTGTGCTCTTGCCCAGTATTTGGCAGCCTGGACTGAATGTTTTATAGACAATGTGAGCACATCAGCCTCTGCATTCAGTTTGTGTTCAGGGGTGGAGTTTAGAGCCCTGAGGGCAATCCTAAGGGCTTTATTTTAAATTATGTTCAACTTTGTTCCATATCAAAACTGTGCTGACCACCTTTGCAGATAATATGACCCCCCAATATACAAAATATGAAGATAGTTGTTTTGGAACAGAGATAAAATTGTTTGCCATGCAAGGTTCAAGGGTCAAATTTAAATTGATTACCTGATTAAATCTGATATACAGAGTAACACTGGATTCATATTTTAAAAAAAAATAAATCTAACTGTACAAAATGTATCACCCCAAATCTAAAACAATTTCAGACTTACCAAATGCTTGATTGACGTATAAATTTTCCAATGAATCTGATAATTGTAATGCAGCTTTCTTATCAGCCAACATCTTCTCAAAACAATCATGTATCATAATATATTGAGACTGAAAGTACAAAATCAACATTACTCCTCACCAAAAGGCCATGATGGATATTGGGGGGGGGGGGGCTCCGTGGTCAAGTGGATATTGCCTCTGGCTAGTAATCACTATCCCTCACTGCAGTGAGTTTGAATCCTATCTAGAACCAAATTTCAATGCAAGGAAGCTATCCAGATTGCTTACGGAAGGTCTCAAGTTCTACCCTGTGGTTGACCTCTAATCACTATCTTAATAAAGTAAGCTGTCGGAATGGCAGCACATTAGTCTACTTGACAAATCTTGGAAAATAAAGAACACACTTACTCATAAAAAATTGACCATTAGCCTAAGTGATCTAAAAACATTTGAGTTATGGTATCTCCTATAAAAATGCAAGTCAGAGTTTTATTCAACCAGAGACACAAGTCCTGTAAAAAATTCAAAACTTGCGTAATGCTTAAATCTAATTCATTCAGCGCATGCTGATATACATGTTACTATGAACTTTCAAACACTTTTGCTCCCTTGACCTTTGCAGTAACAAACTATGTTCGAGACTCCTTTCACGAGTAAGCAAGAACATAAAAGACAATGTTCTAATGAACGAATGGCCCTGAAGACTTCAACAGAAAGAAATCAGAAGTTTTAAAAAATTAGCACAGACAGAAAAACATAAAAATGCTTCACTTCAGGAAGCAAACATCATTACAGTATCAGGAAAAAACAGGAGTGCGTAAAATAAAGAAAGCTATGAACAAGATCTGGCCATACCTCTGTTTGCACCATATACACTCTGTTCTTTCTTAGTCCTACAATCATGCCATAAATATCTACATCATCATCTTCATTGAACTCAGGACTGTTGAGATATATTTGTAATCTGTCAATTGTAATAAATGTTCCAGTACGACCAACACCAGCACTAAAAGTGAAAAAAAAATGTAATTATAGTCCAGGGAACCCCCATCACTCTGATACAAACATGGCAGAAAAAAATCACTTGATTCAACCTTTAAATCAAGCTACTTCTAATGAATAGCCATTGTTAAAAACATATTTGAGTATGTTATCGTATTATCACTGAATTACTTGTACCTGAAATACGTTTCAGAGCTCTAGCACACTCAGGAAGAATAATTGGGGCGTTAATTTTGTTTTGAGGCTTTAAACCAGTCAAAATATAATCAAACTCTTGAGTAATATGATAGAATGCAATTAATAGCCAGACATGATTGTTTTCAAACACACTCACACACACACACACTCACACATAGACATGGGTAACATTATATGCCCTATTGTTAATGGGGGGCATACAAATGTTCAAAGTATCTAAAGCTATAATGGTGGTCCAGCATTCTTGTGCAATAAAAAAGCACATCAAGATCAGAAGCTGACATTTAAGTGCTCTGACTTCACAATGTATTAGTGATCTGTCTGTTTTGTTAACATGGCCAAAATACAATCTTCGTGCATACTAACAAGAGAAATTCACTGTTATCACTAGTGTAGAAAAAAAACTTGCCAGTTACTTTGTGTTGGAAAGGGTAAAAAGCAAATTGTAAATATAAATGTAACAATTGTAAGACCTATTAAGATTTGTTTACATATTTTGTGTTCTTTTTTCAAATTTCATGAAAAAGAAGATAAATCTATTTAGACAAAATTTGAAATGGAAGATGGCCACAAAGTGGAAACTGGAACAAACTTTTATACAACTTGTGTGTCTACTGGTTTATTCCATCAATTGGTACTATCACACAATACAAAAAGAATTGTATGCAGCAATTAAGACTTAAACCATCATTTGATTGTATTTCATTCAGTGAAAAATGTGCAAAATTTGAAAAATATGGCGCAATCTCTAGCCCTTGGAATACCATTTTATCAGTAACTAAAATAGAGCCTTAATTGGATCAAATTCTGGAAGTTTCACACAAAAAAAGCATTATCGTCAAAAAACCTACCTGCAGTGCACAATCATAGGTCCAGACATATCATGTGGGACATGGTTCCGAACAGTCCTAACAAAGTCAATAAAGTGATCAAACTCTACATTAGCAGAAAAATCAGGAAAGTCAAGGTAGTGGAAATGTATCACTTGACGTGTGGTGTTATTCTGTAAAATAAAGGCATTTTAAAACTTATAAGAGACAAAAAAAACTTCAGTATTTGAAATTACAATATGTACACAGTCTTTCTTGGTAACTGGTTCAGATAATTCATACAGAGTACATATTAAGACACAGACAAACTATCCGAAGTCTCAAGCAAACATGGACGATATACTGACATTTTACACATGTACATGATGAACATGATCATACACTGAAATACTAAACGTACATACATGTACACATATTCAGATACATACTTAAAAATACACAAACTTACTTGTATACAAGAACAGAGCACCTTGCTTCATGAGCTTGGTGAAAATCAAGAAAAAAATTTAATATAAAAACAAAAACTACAGAAAGTTACTTAACCATTTACCTCATAATACCACATTTCCCTGCATCTGAAGCAGACGACTTTTGGAAACATTGTGGCAAAAGAAGCCATTGTTTGAAATGACTAATGGCTTTCTTTTGCCACAATGTTTTCCACATTGTCAGAGAGAAATAACCCAATTTTAAAAAAAATTGATGTTTTATATATTAGCTTTGAAATTGGAAGAGTCAAAAGTATGTTTATGAGGCAAAGGATTAAGGAATCAAATTGAATTTCTAGCAGAAAGCACATGATAACGGATAACTTACCACTGAGACATAAAATATTGATATGTTGTATTTATCCAGCTGAGATATTGAAATCGGGTTGACCACTACGTCTCCATATTGTTTGGGCTCTCGAAGTTCATCAGGCCAGTATTTCTCGCATTTAACCTTAAATTTATAAAGAATAATTAACAATTTATACATGATTTGTTTTATTACTGACTACACTTCAAATATTTGATAGTAGAACTCAAATTTGTTCATTATTGACAATAAATATCGATTGTTATATGTAACAGTAATGCCCTAAAAAAAAGGAGATCATTTACACCTCATGAACCAATGCCGCAAACTTTTATTATTAACAAGTCAATTCATTATCTACTCAATGCTTAATGTCTTATCATGGCAATTATTGTCTGAAAACACAGAACTGCATTATTTAAGGCCTTAAACGGAATGGGTTTGATCCCTGTAACCCAACTGACCGTCTTTTTTGCTACCAACCCTATTTTTTCACCAAATATTTACTTGTGTGTAACCTGTGGAACGTTAATTTAGTCATGTTCAATCTCGTTGCTCAGTAAAAAACAGTTGCTTTTTTCCAATCATGGCAAAAAGTCTACTTGCAGTGATGTAAAATGTA
Source organism: Lutraria rhynchaena (assembly GCA_008271625.1). Lineage (NCBI taxonomy): Eukaryota > Metazoa > Mollusca > Bivalvia > Venerida > Mactridae > Lutraria > Lutraria rhynchaena. The sequence continues at coordinate 380,313 of VIBL01000067.1, forward strand.
ATAAGAATTTGTTAAAAATAGAGTATTGGTTTTCATTTTTTGACTGGGTTTATCAGTAAAACTGAGGTAACTTACACCAAATACTGTTAAGATGTACCTTCACTTACAGATCAAAAAATAAAATCAATGCCCACTGATCCATCTTTTTTCAGCAAGTTACAGGAAACAAACCTATTTTTTTAGGCCAAAGTTAATTGCACAGAGGTAAACATATCCAACACCAATCTAAATTAATGGATTGAATGAATGTCATTAAAGAAATATTTATGCGAAACAATTTCAACGATGGACAAATAAATGTTCAATGTTTTTCATAAGCCGTAAAGGTAAAACAGGCTGTACACCCTAGATTCCCGGATTTTCACATTTAATTTAATTGACAGGTCATTATACAAATAACCATGAAAGGGAGATCACTTATGTTTGTTTTTTTCATGTGACTTATTGTTACTGGGGTCTAACGCTTTTTTTTCAACAATTTTTCAGTTATATACGGCGACCGATTCACCTAACCAGTTTTCCTGGACTGTATACTAACCAGCACTAACTTACCTTTCCACAAGGAGCCAGCAACTTCTCCACATATGGAGGAAAATTGACATTTATGTCAGATTTTCAAAGAAGGGTATGACCTGCCGTGAATGGGATTCAAACCAAGAACTCCGGGTTACAAGTCCAGAGCACTAGCCACTGGACCACAGCCGCAGGTGGAGATCATTTGTAGGGGAAAAAAAGCATTTAAAGTTTTATCAAACTTAGCAGTAGTTTATATTGGAAATATCATTGAAGAATGAAGAAACAGATGGACAGAAAATACAAACATCATTCAACCCTTCATCTTAAGCAGGGAATAATCATACACATACATTGTCAAATAAAGAACACACTGTAGTACCCAAATTCACTGTTAGAAAACATTCAAAACAAAAAACCTGTAAGCAAATACTTATACATAAACCATAGACCATGATAGTTCTGTAATGCTCACCACTGTCCGTATTAACATTGTGATTCAGGTTGTTTATGTGAACAATAATTAGGAGTAAGGTTCCTAATGAGCAATCTACTGAAACTGTATTCTACAGTATGATCAGGCTGTCAAGTGCCACATTACAAAAATATAGGCGAAAATTTGGGCCAATTTGTCAGAAAAATAGGGCAAAAGTAGAATCTTTTCTATATACCTGAGTAATTCCAAAATAGGTGAAATTTATATTACCAGTCATGATCATCCCAGTGCTTCATGGGGGCTCTTTTGAACCAGGAAATAGCAACAGATAGAACAGATAAGATCAGTGAAATCCTTACAGGTCATCCTCAGGCATACAGAGCCACAATGAAGCATGCCGTAGGTCTCAATCACAAATATGCCAAATTGGACAATGAAAAAAAATATCCTTAACAGAAGTAAAACTATGGAGAATCATAGATTAAAATGTAACCTCTGAATACTGAACTCTCTGAAAACCAGACACATACAACAACTGAACAAGTTTCTCGCGCCAGATTTTTCACTCTAACTTCTATATAGTCTGTTCCTCTGAAAACTGGAATTGGGCATGAGCTAGTTACCATATGGATAATCTTTAGCAGAATCCAATAGATACATGGACCTAACTTTAAAGTTTAATACAGAAAGAGTTATATAATTAGATTCCAAATACCTTCAAAAGAACGTTAGTTTTTAAAATGATACTGATTATGAAAATGAACAAAACACTGTCAAAAAAACAAAAGGTTGAAGAGTACTTTGAAAACAAAATTAATATAATTTGTGAGATGTTTTGTATTATGTTCACATAGAACAACTAAAGGTACTGAGTACAAGCAACCAATGTTCAATTTAAAAAATAACACATACATAAAACACTTTCACTAGTACATACACTGAAACTTCAGAAAAACAAAAAAATTCTGAAAACCTAACTATTCTACTGGTCCCAGGGGTGTTCAGTAGACAGAAAATACACTATATCAAAAATAGCCCAATGGACTCTTTACAAAAATAAATGCAAGTAGGACATTTCCGTGTGAAAACAGGAGACAAATTTAAAAAAAAGTGAATAGAAGGAAACATAGGGACCACTTGACAGCCTGCACGACCCATATGGAATTGATTAGGTTGTACGGCCACTGTGCATGTTGTTTAGTAAGATCACACAGCACTAACACTTCAACCACAGTAAATGTGATACAACTTAACTAGTTGCAGACAACAATGGACAAAATTGATAACAGACATTCAATGATCATAAGGTTCTTTGTGCTTAAGTGAGCTTAGTACAAACTAAAGCTAAATAAACATATAAACAGGCAAACATTCATTTCATAAAATGAACAGCCAATACTCCAATAAGTTACCTCTGAATCAACCTGTTAAAAAAATAGCAATCAAAGATATCAGTAGACTATCAAGGGATTCGAATATCAATATTCAATTTTAATTTCTCATGGACAAAGACTCTTTATGTTAAAGAAGTTTGTCATTAATAATTTGTATTTTGAGACCATATTTCAAACAACATCTCATTTCTTTTCACTTAACAGGTATGAACTACTAAAACCCACCTTTTCACCAAATGATGAACAGTTTACACTGTGAATAAAAACTACCAAAGCGGTATAAAAATATTGTCCTTAAAACACAGTTGTCCTTAAGTTGGGTTTATTTTGCCTATATTAGATCTGTAATAATGAGCTACAACTGTTTAGTACAGAGGGACTAGGACATTGTGGGGATGGTGTATGATGGTTAATTCAGGCCTAAATTCATAATGATACATCATCATCCATACAACACACTAGCTCACAACATACTAGCCCCCTATGATTCAATGGTGGTCCTTCTTCACAGGTTGCTACTAACTCTGCTTTGTCTGTACTTTTCAAACCTTAAAGGAGGTTATTTTAAAATTAACTAAGACTTTTTAGACTAGGTTTCTGAGGGTCTGAGTATGATATTATATGATAACATGATAATGTTGACTAGATGCTGAAAAACGTATACTGATGAGTTGGCTACGAGTTTAGTGAGTGATTCTGATTGCTTACAGTAATGATTGGTTTGTATGCCAAGCATCCTTAGAACAAATTCATACTAAATCATGAATGATCTAACAGAAATTCTAGCAGTCATTGAGTAAAATTATTCATTCTCAATCTGAAATCTTATCGCACACACTTGAGACTTGAGTGTCAAAAGCTGACTATCGGTTGTACTGTTACATACTAGTGGATAGCAATTGCGGCCTCCATCTTCTTCACAAGTTTTATAATCTGACCAGGTGACATTAACTTAAGACACCAGATACTAATGAAGTATGCAACAGATTTGAGGTTTGCTGACTTTGTTTATTGAGACTTCAGGCAGTTCTGATTATTACAATCATTACCAATGCAAGATATACGGATATAATGACATTGCTAACAACATTACAGATCAGTCAAGTCTGGATAACATAATTTGGCAGTAATTTTAATATAAGCTTTGTCTGTAACTAACTACTGATATAATGGTACTACGAACCCTATTTCCTTCTTTGCACTGAGTAAGCATCACGATAACTCTGGTATTTTGCTCCCATATCATACGCCAGAAATCATCAACAGTTCCAGGAAGGGGACCCTGAGTTGCTATGTACTCTCTCTGTGTGCTAAATCCCTACAACAACATTCATATAATTACATTGTTGACAATAATGTGTCAATCATCAGATTTTGCCATTATTTTGTGACAATTCATTTGCATGTAATATGGAAAATATAATTAAGATATATAAGATAAAAATATAGACATCAATATAGGACTACATCAAGAGAGAAATAAATATCTTCTTGAAAGCTTGACATTTTGGCAGCAAATAAGGATGCATGAACCATATTAGCACAACATATGCAAATTCCAATGAACTATTTGAATGAAGGCAACTGATGAATAATCATTATATTGTCACTGCAAATAGAAATGTTTCAAAACAAGCATAAATAAGATAATTATTTTAATAATTACTGACTGCAAGTTTGATTTAAGTTTTAAGCTACGTGATCTTAATTCATGAATGACACAATGTGCTTTATTTTAAGCTCCTTTACAATTGAACAAAGTGAAGTGTTAGTCTTCACAAAATGAAGTTATAGTACTCACATAGTGAGCTTATAGTCTTCACAAAGTGAGCTTATAGTCCTCACAAAGTGAGCTTATAGTCCTCACAAAGTAAAGTAATAGTTCTCACTAAGTGAGCTTATAGTCCTCACAAAGTGAGCTTATAGTTTTCACAAAGTGAGCTTATAGTTTTCACAAAGTGAGCTTACAGTCTGCACAAAGTGAGCTTAAAGTCCTCACAATTGAAGTTATAATCCTCTAAACGTTGGAGAAGTAAACTGGAAATAATAAACAAGATGCACAGAATACCAGAAGAGCACAACCACTAACTGCAGACCAGAAGTTACAGCATTCAATTATGTTAAAGCACTTCAGATAGTAGCTAATTATTTATGTGTATGAAATGCCTGAGGAGATCTAAATAAGAAATGATGGGTAAAATATGTAATGATTAATGTTCTATTTCAAAACTCACAAATTTGTTTTATTAAACCCCTAATTATCCACTTAGAACAGAGCTTCTTCGTTAAATTTGTGATACATAATAGATTCGTATTTCTGATATTTAGTAAGTTTTCCATTGATGGCTCAGTACCATCAGAGCAGGGTGAATATATGCTACAGACTCTCATTCACCTCCTGTATGACAGAAGATTGACTTTATTTCCTGGATTTTTACCCCATATTCCTATTCTATAAACAAAATTTGGCCACATGTATCTCTAAAATACATTTACTTTAAGTTCAGTTTTGTAAAAGATACATGACATATCACTATCAACAAAGCAAACCAGATATACCTACAAGTTGTGTGAACACACGCATTTTTGTAGTCTTACAATAGAATTTGAATGATAAAAATTTCTTTAAAGACATTTGACCACCCAAGAAAAAATCTAAGATTTATTTGTCTACATTATTGTGAAGACCCCAGGCATAATCCTAAGTAGAAACACAGACCAATCATAAACTAGCAGGACAGCTTGCTCACATGCAAAATTTTGTCCTGGATGGGACAATTACTATCGGTAATTCAATAACCTTATTTAACCCATCTTAGATAAAAATACAAAAACATCATAAAGGTCCCGTAACTTTTCAGATATATCTTGCAGCCTAGCGCCTCTTCAGCTTTTTTCTAAACAAGCACACAATGCCATGCAATGATTAAGTTATTAGCACAAAATAAGCAAATCCATAGTTTCAATTTATCACATTCATATAGGTTTGATTTCATAGCAAGCATTAAAAAGAAACATGATAATGTATGACTAGTTTCAGACTTAGAATAATATATGGTTATACCATAGCATGGTAGGTTGTCAACTTGAATTTAGGACAAGTTTTGGTAAATCTGCTTCGCATGCTGGTACATAAGATTCAACCAGACCTTTCCATTAACCAAAAGTCAACATTCACTAAAGCATGCTTATAAGGTTTTCCCCAGTCTTGAGCCAGGGATCCAGATTTGAACCATACAGCAATCAGCAACAAGTGTGACCTTGACATCATGACTGATAATTTCTCATGAATGTAATATATAAAATGTAGTTCCAAATAGTTATCAAGGTTTCCTGTGATTTGATTAGTCCAGAATAATCCATTATGGAATTGAACGCAGATTTTATTAAAGTGACTAAAATCATTCAACCTGTACAGAAGTTAAGCAAAGTGCCAGCTTATCTTCGCTGTAATTTTTGCTTGTATATCAGCAGTAATGACATCATATGCATTTGACACATACTGTAGTTTAGCTAACACACATCATGCTAAGGTGAGAGCATGTTGTATTTAAGGCATAAAAGTAACAACACGCAATATAAATACAGCAGCTTAATGAAATAATTTTGTTCCTTTTTGAAGCATGCTTTTATCTCATGCGCTTACAATGTAATCTCAACCACAGTTCTCTTGTCTATTTTAATTGTTCAAAATTATTATGACTAATTTGTCACACAGCACCACCATAAAAGCAAAAACATAATTGGAACAAAACACACTTAGAAGTAATTAAGCTTTCTAATACAGTAAAACTTCGTTATTACAAGCATTGATATCACAAGCACCGGACTTGTCTTAAATGATGGTCCCTTTAAAATGTATCTAGTTTTAAGTGCTAATTACCATGATTATCTTGAAGGGTAATTTTGATTATTGATTGCACCCAATACGACGATACTGAAGTACCGATGAGCCGTGTGCTGTCTAAAAGTTGTTAAGTGCATGACAAAAGCATGGTTTCCATAGGACATTATATTTTTTCCGCCGCATGTACGGACGGGAGGGTCCGGGATACAAAAAAGTATGCTTAATTTGATTTTTTTTCGCCACTCGCCGATTTTTTTTCCCATTTGCAAAACTGGCGAATGGCAGTGGAAACCCTGCAATAGAATGAGATTTTTATCAAGTGCATTGTTTTTTACACATTATGACAATGAAATATAAATTGTTTGTAGACAATTTCAATTATCTAAGACTGATGACTCAAAATTTAACACACAAATTAAATTACAAATGAGTGAGTCATAAGTATTATTTGAGTTAAGGAAAAAGCGTGCTATTTAAACTCCTGTGTATTTGTGAGATGATTTCTGTAGCATACAGTTATGACATTATTGAAGTGTGAATGCCACTGATCTTTTTTGTTACTTTGATACACATGCATTTGGCATAAAGCAATTTCACATTGTGTAAGTATGGCGTTTTACCGCATTATATGCAATGGCACATGGCTTTTTCAACAAACAAACATACACCTCACTATTATGAGCACGTTATGGTTATGTTAAGCAAATTGACAGTTTTAATGACTGCTTGGGATAACTAAGTTTTACTATATAATATAGACATAACTTACAATGTAAATATATATAGACATAATATATAGAATAAACATAACTAGCAGATATAAAGTAGATATAAAGTATAATGATACATAGACATAACTAGCAAGCATACAGTATAAACATATACAGACATAACTTACAATATAGACATAACTAGCAGGCATACAGTATAAACACATACAGACATAACTTACAATAAAGATAACTAGCAGTATAGACACACATAACTTGCAGGCACACACTACAACAATACATAAACTTGACTTACAGGCATATAGTTAGCATTTATATAGTCTGATGTCGGATCATCATCATCAATCTGTTGAAGCTTTACTCGGCTATGGTCATCTTTAGTTAGTTGTTTAAAATATATTGTCATAATTATGCATATATATATATCAAAAGCAAATACATATGGAGGTCAAACCAAATTGATACCAAGTTTATTCTCTGTCCCATATGAAATACTAGCTAGTTAATAAAAAACACAGACAAAATATCTAAGAACTATAATAAAATGCCATCACAAAAAAGCAAGAACATTATTTTAAACTGATCACTTTCATACATACAAGGAAGTATAAAACTGAGGAATTTGTCTAAAACATAACAGACAACCTTTAACAAAAGGAACAGCCATAAACCATACACTGAAGATATAAATTTCACTTAGAGCATTACTTTAATTTCAACATAAAGAGTCGAGACAACTTTGTTTTTTACCATGATTGTTTTAGGTGATGTTCAGCATTGTTAGAAGGAGCATTATAATAAAAAGTTCTTAGGCAAAATTAATGACATCCATACAACTGTCAGGTAAACAGAAGCCATTAACCAACAACACATACTGCTTAAAATGCTCCATTATGGGAAAGTTTTCTTAAACATTCTAACCTTATAACATTTTAACTCACATAAACATGGTGTGCAGACAATGCTTTAAACAATGCTGACATCAGACACAGAGCCTGAATGTCTGGTACCTTTGTCTTATTCCATAAAAAAATTACAACTGAATGTCCGGTACCTATGTCTAACTGTGGTATCATTTAATTTTGCTGGCATGAAATTTCGCGCAAATGGGAAAAAAGAAAGATTCCCGCGGTCGTAAATTCGCGCATTTAGAATTTTAGATTTTTTTTAAATCCAGATACTGACGTGAATCACTCCATTGTTCGCTACAGCGCGTGTCATCACTGGACCACGTACATGTTTATTACAGCGGCACCCTTTGTTACCATGATTAATAAACAATGTGACAGTTGTCACCGATAATGTGCTTGTTAATTGTCACTTTATATAGATAAAGCATGTCTGAGATCAAAGCATGGATTAGCATGTAAATTAGACAATTTTTGGGTCCACATCTTGTTATGGCGCCCAAGCAATTACTAAAAAAACAAGTCAAAGGTGCGGATAACCCCTTTCACAAGAAATTGTTTTAGTTTGTTTCATTTTCAATTGTTCTACACTCTCTTCGTCGGAATCGAGCCTTCCTGACCGAGCCGATGCTTCAACTCCGAAAGAGAATACCAGTAATTAAATATGTTTATTCTTTCTCTGTGGGAAAATATCATTAACGTTTTTCCTATAAGGTATGTCTCGTTTCCCTTTTAATTCTCCACAAAAAGCATAACTCTTTGCAAATTAGTATTAACATAGTCGGAAGTAGCTGCACCACTTAAGTGACATAGTATTCGGACGATGAAAATTTTGGATAATTACTTCTTTCTGGATGGTCTTTTATTAGCGCGGTCTTAAATTCGCGCAACAAACATAGCGCGAAATATGCGAAAATTCGTCCTGCGCAAACAAAAATAATACCACAGTATTCCATAAAAAGTTACAACTGAATGTCTGGTACCTATGTCTTATTCCATAAAAATGTTACAACTGAATGTCTGGTACCTATGTCTTATTCCATAAAAATGTTACAACTGAATGTCTGGTACCTATGTCTTATTCCATAAAAAGTTACAACTGAATGTCTGGTACCTATGTCTTATTCCATAAAAAAGTTACAACTGAATGTCTGGTACCTATGTCTTATTCCATAAAAATGTAACAACTGAATGTCTGGTTTATATGTACATAGTACATGTACATCCATCTTCTGTTATCATTTTTACCAACATTTATGTTCTGCAACTAACAAACATTACAAAAATCTTTTGATTCGTGGGCCAGTATGGAATAAGGGATGAATAAGATATTGGTAACCTTTGAACTAAAACTGTGATTTTGACCATAACTGGTGTGTTAAATACAGATTTTAATGCTGGATTACCTCTAAGAATTATATTATTATCTATTACTGCAGAACACTGACATTTTAAAAGTGACAACTTGGTTCAACCTCCTCATATTAAATCAGGACACGAAAATACAATAAAATCAAGTGTTAAAATTTCACACAAATATGTTTATACATATATCTCAATATTGAATATCTGATTATAAGTGTAGATGATTTTATCAAAGGAAATCTGTTAACATTGTTCATGTATCATAGCACATGAGTCATAAATTTGATAATATAACAAGGTCATAGTTTTTATTTAGGAACTAGAAAATAGCGATCATAGGATATCATTACTGTTTGAATCATATATACCATACATTAAGGTTGAAATTTTTTCATCAAGCTGTGAATAATTATAATATCCACATGATACTCTAAATTAACTTATAGTGAATATGTCACTGCATTGATTTGAAAACAAATTAACACAAGAACAGGTTGTGCATGAAATGCAAAATCAAGTCCTGAGGGTTTGACCAGTTGTTGTAGACCAAGGAGCATTTTAACAGTCTTGTTTCGAAATAAATCCAGAATTTATGGAGAGTGTCCTCATATTATGTTCTACCTGATTTATGAGATGTTATTGAAAAACATGGCTACAGCAGTACACTGAAGGATTAGCAGATTCCCTCATATAACAGGTCGCCCAGTAAAACAGCACAAAAACGTGTTCTTGATTCAAAACCTTCATGTATTAGGATACAGTAAATATCTTTTCTATAAATGTAATGTCTTCACATTGTTAACACTGAGTCATAAAAATATACTGCATAATCCCTTATAAACGCCCCTCTCCTAATAAACACCCCCCTCATTGCCATATATTCCCCACTTATAAGACCAGTGTAAAGAGTGTAATTGTCATGTAAAAAAGCTTAAAGAATCTGATGTTTGGACAATTTCCAAAGGTTACTCTGTAGTTTAAATTTAATAATACATATTCAGCAACTTGGTTCAAATTTTATTTTTTTGTTCCCAATTAAACACCCCCTCTTTAAAAAATGTAGCGCCCCGGGGGCATTTATTAGGGAATATATGGTATGCCCAAAGAAACAGCAACAATTTTTTTAACAAATAGCTGAAAATTACATACGCACATGCAGACTTTTTTATATAATATCAGCAATATCCTTATATAACAAATACATTTTTTACCCTTTCTTAACCTCAAAAACAGTTGCACTGCAATTAACATTATTATCATTTTTCAGTTCCAAGGCCAATATTTGAACTGATCCAGTATTAAGGATAATAAACAGAGATTTATTTAGAAGTGTCATACTCAGCTCAATAGAACTTCGATACACAAGTAAAGTCAATGAACAGCCCTAATATTACATGGTATTTTTTCTTCATAAATGGCTATCATTGTAAGTTCAATGTAAATTTCAGGCCATATTAGCTTGCTGGAAGATCTAAACTTTATCCAAGACATTGTACCACTAAATATTTCACTAAAACAATTTGCATACCCATGAGGTTAACCCAAACCACTACAAACTCCCCTAGGGTCCACCCACACAATAACTACCATCCTTAGACATCAATCAATTTTTGCAAAGTGGTTGTTGTTACTCAAACCCATAACCACTCATACACTAAAGACGGATACTGACTGCTGGTCACCATGTAATCTCTGAGTCCTTGGCGAGTTTGCAGAATAGGAAATTTTGATTAAATTTGATCACCTTACCAAGGTAAGTCTTGCTTAATCTTTCAATAAATAATCAACATTCTTACAACAAGGCATGAAGTTAGGTATTAGTAAGTTTATATCAAACTTTTACAGTAAATCATGTCATAGAATAAGACAACCATTACTTGTCGTCAATAACTAAAAACAACAACACTATACATACAAAAAAGCAAAGTAGAAAAACTCATTTAACTCATGATCAAATCAAGGAACTACATAAATATTAAACAGAAATAAAAAACACATGCAATATAAGACAACGACTATAGCAATATCAATACAAGAAAGTTGTGTACTATGAATATGGACAATACGTACAAGGTAGAATGTTCACCCATCTATTTTTAGCTGTATTAGATTCCATTTTTGCTGCATTTGTTGTTGACTTTTCCTTAATTATTTCACCCAGTTTAGTTAAGTCCTAAAATAAGTAACAGATTAATGTAATAGTATATGGAACGTTATCAGTGTAAAGGAGTTGTCAAGATACTAGATATATCACAATCCTACAACATAACTAGATATATCATGATTCAATAACATAACTAGATATATCATGATTCTATAACATAACTAGATATATCACAATCCTACAACATAACTAGATATATGATGATCCTACAACATAACTACATATATGATGATTCTACAACATAACTAGATATATCATGATTCTATAACATAACTAGATATATCATGATTCTATAACATAACTAGATATATGATGATCCTACAACATAACTAGATATATCACAATCCTACAACATAACTAGATATATGATGATCCTACAACATAACTAGATATATGATGATCCTACAACATAACTAGATATATGATGATCCTACAACATAACTAGATATATGATGATCCTACAACATAACTACATATTTCATGATCCTACAACATAACTACATATTTCATGATCCTACAACATAACTAGATATATGATGATTCTATAACATAACTAGATATATGATGATCCTACAACATAACTAGATATATCCTGATTCTATAACATAACTAGATATATGATGATCCTACAACATAACTAGATATATCCTGATTCTATAACATAACTAGATATATGATGATCCTACAACATAACTAGATATATCCTGATCCTACAACATACCTAGATATAAGATGGTCCTACAACATAACTAGATATATCATGACCGCACAACATAACTAGTGGTACAACAATATACTGGTATATTGCGATGCAGCATCGGTCGATGCGTACTGCGGTACGGAACTACCGTACCGCAATAATTTCTTTAACATTTGATCACGTATTTTATGCACTGCCTTGTAAGTGTGTACTGTATAAGTGAATATTCAAACACCTGTCACTTGTCATTTATGGAAAACGTGGACGATTTTGAATTAGTAAAGTATGAAAAGGCAAAAAGTAGAGTTTGGGATAAGCACGTTGTTAACAATTTGTTGGGCAGTTAACCTACTGAAATTCAAAATAAACGTATGTTTTATAATGTTTTCATGACAATCTATGTATTGCAATATGTATTGCAATACAGGTTGCCTGTATCGCAATGTATCGCAATATGGGTTTGACCGTATCATTGCACCCCTAAACATAACTATATATATCATGATCCTACAACATAACTAGATATATGATGCTCCTACAGCATAACTAGATACAGTGGACTCTCATTGGCTCATGCTTGAGAGGACAGACAATATCAGTTTTCAGTTATCCAGAGTTACAGCTATCTGGAGTTTTCATTATGAAATAGAGTTGTTTCCCTTGTATATTTTGTATTGTGTTCCTGTTTTTTGTAATGATCATATAACAACAAGTACATACAGATAATAGATTATTATTTAAAATAAGAAAACAAAAAAAAAATGATTTTGCAGGCTTATATTAAGAGACATTCATGTAGACATTTCATAAACATTACTGTTTATTTCTGAAATAATTTCAAAGTAATCACACATTAAATATCATATATATATATATATGTGTGTGTACCTTAGGCTACAGGTCAGCATAATACAACTTACCTCATACTGATCAGAAAACATGAGATTTGTATCTCTATGCATTTCTTCAATTACATGGAAATAATTAGCTATTGAGATAGGCCTGAAAATAAACAAATATTCATATCAACTTTGCATACAGCAAAAAGTAAGTTTAACAAGAATAAGACTAACTACATTCAAACATACGTTTTAGGTTTTAATTGGTAAGATGTGGTGGTGCTTTTTTCCCTGTTCTGTGCATTGGTACATCTACATTCTGAAGCTGTATGTTATAGATGAAATTTATACATCAGATTTTGTCATCTGGTATAATATGCAACATAAATCATACTTTATGTAAGTTGTTTGAGTAATCAAATTCATGAAAATGATTCCATTTGTCCATATGGTTAAGCATCTTAATTTCTAATTCAATAATCAATGATGACTTGCTAATATATTAAAGTTGGCTGATGTTGATATTATTATACATTATCTGGATTTTGGCTGGTAATATTAAATTCTCTTTTCTACAGGGAAATTATTCATACATGACAGAAATCTATGCAACTGATTATAAATTCACAATACAACCTTATCAATAGAAGGTGCCAATAGATGATTATGAATACAGAAGAAGATGATGATGATGCTGAAAACAAATGATGGTGATGATGATGATGATGATGGTAGTGATGATGATGAAGATGATGATAAATGCAGATGGTGATGATAATTATGATGATGACAAAAACAGATGATGATGATGGTGGTGGTGGTGGTGGTGGTGATGATGATGATGAATACAGATAATGATGATGAATACAGAGGATGATAATGATTGTGATGATGATGATGATGATTAATACAGGTGATCCTCAGCACTATGTACTAGGATGTGGAAAAAGTTTAGATCATACAATATAAAACAGATCAAACCTTCGTTGGGGTATTTTTTCCTCCATTGCTGTAAAAGATTTCCCCTCTTCTGTGTTTGCATTATTTTTACTGATCCATTTCCTCCTGTAAAAATAGAACATTGTCAAGCATTAACATTTGACTAAAACTAACCATTTTAAGCATGGAGTAAGAAATGCTGTGGTTCAGTTACTGACTTATAACTAAGATATTGCTAATGTTTGACAAATATTGTCTACGGAATATAAAATAAAAGTAAATAGTATCTATCTTAGTGTATTATCTATATTATGACAATAGTATGCTGTGATAGTATAATGGTAATAGCAAACCTACATCAAGAACAAATTGTGGTACAAGAATAACCAACAACTGATAATTGTAATTGATTGCCTACATCACTAAGGCATTGTTGAAATAGACTGCCTACATCATTAATAGATTGTTGTAAGAGATTACCTACATCACTAAATAATAGTTGTAATAGATTACCTACATCACTAAATGATAGTTGAAATAGATTACCTACATCACTAATAGATAGTTGTAAGAAAACAACCTACATCACTAAATGATAGTTGTAATAGATTACCTATGTAACTAAGTGATAGTTGTAATAGATTACCTATGTCATTATATGATAGTTGTAATACATTACCAACATCACTAAATGATAGTTGTAATAGATTACCTATGTCACTATATGATAGTTGTATTAGATTACCTACATCACTAAATGATAGTTGTAATATATTGCCAATGTCACTAATAGATAGTTGTAACAGATTACCTATATTACAAATAGATAGTTGTAATAGATTACCAACATCAAATATCAACTGTAGATAGAAAGACATTACCAAATGTAACATCATAATCCACCATTCTTACTTTATACTTAGAAAACTTACGGATCAATGATGCCTCTGTACCACAAGAACACAAAAGAACCAATCGCTGCTCCAAGAACAATGAGGATTGCCAGAACTATGATCCATGATTTACTTTCAGAAGGGGATGGAAGCGAGGCAGTCTCGAATGGACCCACATATCGTGATACTGTACACAGGGATGTCTTTGTACAAGAATAGACTGCAATCCTAAAAATCATATTTTACTTAAACAAACTTCTCTCAAACAAGAGTATAATGAGCTGCAAGTTTAAGATGCATATTTAATGTCTAATCTTTTATCTCAACCTGTTTTGGCTGGCTTACTTACAGTTTATATTACACATTCCTTTTCAAAAGAATTTTCTACAATATGCTTCATAGATCAGAAATATTGAGAGACCGATTTGACCAACGGACAACAATATTAAACCTGTCTTTCAGATAAAAATATCTGCAACTGCTTTTTTGCTCAAATAATGTTGAAGTTTTAACAAAGCCTGAGCAAAAATATCAGCGATCCTGGTATAGTTAAACATTTAAACTTGAGGGATTCTTAAAGAACAGTAAAATCCTGCAGGATCTGTCTTACAGGATACTGTTAACATCTGACGAAAGGTTTCTTTAATAAAGGGTAAAGCATATTAATTTTAACACCTAAAATAAACTCAGATTAACTTGATCACTGTATTCCTATATGGCTAGACTATTATGAGTGAGCCCGACATGGGAAATGTATCACTGACAACAGAACTAAACTAGGGCTCCACAGAGTGACACCAACACTCATCTATTGTAACTGGGGCCACATTCAAGATTTTGGGTTTGAACAGATTAACGTATAAAGAAAAACTGATAACAACACATTTCCAAGTTTCATGCTGATATCTTTGATACTTTTTAAATTATTCTATTCAATAAGCAATTCTGACCCAAATTCTACATTAAAGGGGGCACAACTCTAAAAATATGGCTATCAGAATAAGGCCCCATGTCTTGCAAATGCACCTTGTCATGATAATCAAGTATTCCAAGTAAAATGTTGATATTTATAAGTGTCTGAGTAATGGACTACATTAAAGTTTTTGCATGACAACAAAAATGATGACAACAACGACCCAGCGATCACAATAGTTCGACTTTTTTTTCGAAACAGACAAATTAATAACCATTATATGAGTAAACAAGCAAAACAGAGCAAATCTATGAAAAGCAGTGAAGTGCTCTTCATCTTGAAACAGAATATACAAGAATACTTACTTGAATTTCCATGAGTTAGGTAATGGACCATTACAGAAATTATTTTCATTCATAGATCTGCAATTCTCATCTTTGCCAATGATAAAGGTGTTATCTACACCAGCTAAAATTAAGAGTAAAGAGATTCATAGCTCAAACATTAACATTAATCAAAAGTGCTAATGGCATAATGACATAGGTACATAGGTCATAGAGGATCTTGAATGAGTGCTCTTTCCTTACCATTTTTATTAAACAAGTTGACTAAATAATACGACACGAGGCTCTGCCAAGTGTCATATTGTTTTTGTCAACGAGTTTAATAAAAATGGTAAAGGAAGAGCACGAATGTAAGATTCTATTTATCACATAACCGTAAAAACGACCACAGAAAATGAAACAGACTATAGGATGACCTATATACAAGATGTCTAGCGCATACTGTCCACAACTAAGTGCAAAAAAGTAGTGCATGTTTCTATTAATCGTTTGGAGATAAAATGCAAGATAAAAGACATAAAATCATTATTTTATTCACACAAACATCATTTTATTCATTAATAAAATCATTATGAATTGAAAGTCGACCATCTTTACAAATATCGTAGCAGCGTAGTAATACAAAATATGCAAATGTAGTGATTTGGCTAATTTGAATATTTATTGAACGGTTTAGCAGTGCCAAATGACATTTCCGGCACGGGTTTACAGCACTCCTGGACCACAGGTTATGTGATAAAAGTATTTTTTAAAATAAAAAAATAAAGATCAAATTCTGATGGACCAAAGAGGCAAATGTAATCTTAATTCAGTGTACTGAACAAATAAATTGCGAAAATAGTTTTAGCATGAAAACTTCCCACGTAATTGGAGAGACTGACCCAGTCCCCGGTCCCAGTCACCTAAAGTCTGTTTGAGTGACACTGTATTATAATTGGAGAAAATGCTTTTGACAAAAAAGTAAAAAGTATTTCCACACTTTCTCAATGGCATCAAATAATTATGATGACTGACCAGTTTTGGAAACAGAAAAATTTTCATGAGTTTAAATTACAACCTGAGCAGCAGCTGTCAAATGATCAGGGGAAAGGGGTAGTTATTACTAAATCTGAAAGTGCCTTTGTCCCCCTTTCACTTAAGACCGTGCAGTAACCATTATCAACTAATGCTCAGTTAAAATTTGAAAAATTATTCATTCAGAATCATGTTGCATCAAAATTCATATACATATTTTTAAAAGGCACATGATTACTGTTCATTCAACATTTTAGTAGTTTTATTTCTTGGTATGTTAAAATTATAACCAACATGAAAGATATGAACAGTGACTGCTCTTCAACAATATGACAGTCATTGTGGTAAATTTCTTTTACAAAATGTATTGAAATATACCTGTATTACTTGGTGTTAACGCAATTTTGTATTCAGTCCGAAAGTTAGAAGATGATGCAGTTTTCCAACTTCCTATATATTCTAGTTTTATGGACTGAGTACCTGAAAAATGTGCAACATTCAATTATCATTTGAGCTGATACTAATGTCATATGTGACAAAATAAAGACACCAAAAGTTTTTGTCACAGTTAGCAAATAGAAGACATAGTAAAGGTTGCAGGAAGGACTTAAAGGTTCATATCTGAAAATCAAAGCACTGACGGTACTGTTGTGGGCAGGTTATTCTTGTGTTCAAAGTTCTAACACTAAAGTAGAAATTGTGATGGATACCTGCCTGTCTGAACTGACAAGAACATAAGCCTTTTCAGAAAGTAAGTTTGTATCCCATAAAAAATCAGTTGCATTTGAATTCCTCTGTACACTACTTAGCACTCTGAATAATGGCGTCGCAAGACAAAGAAAGCAATGTTTGTTTATCCGATATAGAAATTGACCATGTGCTGAGATATCAAGATAACATTTATGACAAGAAATGTACATAATATGCAATACAACATTTTAGACAGATATAAAAAAACATACATCAAGGAAGGCATTAACCAAACATAATAGACAAAACATTGATTTAACAGTTTGAACAAAGGTGTTAAGATACTGATAATGACTGTTGATTGAAGTTAAATTAATCCTACTACCTTTGATCAATGATGTGTTTAAGTTCCTATAAATACTTAATGATATCCACTGATTGCATGTTTTTCGAATCCAGCAATGAAGAATTTAATAGTTTAAAAGTTACCCTTAAAAAAGCAACTTTGAATAGCATATTGTTTATTATCAGTTTCTTACCACACATGATAATGTAAATTGTATTATATTCATTTGAGAGAAACTAACTAAAATATAGTGACAGATGTCATCCTTAATACTAACCTTACAATTTACTTAATTGCATGCTTTTCATTCCCCTGCTAAATAAAGTTCATGAAATCATAACTTATTGTTAATTCCTGACAGTGTCCATGAGCATTTGCACAATAAAAGCCCTTGAATTATGTTCACAAGCAGTTCATGAACTGTTAAAGAATATGCATTGTCCTTGAAATGTTCAGGAATGCAATCATAGACAAAACATGGCCATTTCATGATCTTTAATACTTTCCTAAATGGTTCATAAAAAGTCATTAAACAGTGTCTTAATGACATTTTTACACTCTTTCAATACATGCTTAAACAAACTATGAATTATTAAGTTCACTGTTTTAATGAAAACAGGAAAGAAGTAAAGAACAATGATAATGTCATTCAAAGGATTACACTTTTTCAATCTGAAAAAGTGGGTGACAGTGAAATAGAAGTCCCTTATGTCAACTTGGAGACTTCAGTTTCAATATAAAATGGCACTATATATATTATGCCATTTTAAACATTATTTTTCATGAGAAACATTCATTATAAATCCATCCCTGGCTGTTATGCTTATTATTTTTCGTCAATAAATTCGAAACTTAGGAAAAGTAATACGTGTGTATACCTGCATAATAAGAACTTGCTTTGGGTACTACAATCAATCCCTTATTTACGATTCTTCCCTGTTGTTCTTTCTTGAAGATTGTATGAGGAAGATATATTGTTACAGTTGATGCTGTTGTTTCAGTATCTTTAATAGGGCTCAATTCAGTATCTGACCAATCCGGAGGAGCTGCCAACAAAACAAATGTCAATTAAACGTTTCAAATGAAATCTCTGAAACCAATGAGCCTATTTTTATCATACCTCACACCAATGCTCTTTGGATGGTCCATTACCAAACTTATGCACACGATGACCCTGGAGTTAAATTGGCCCCACCCCAAGACCATAAAATTTGGTGAAAACTGCATGGCCTAGACCTTAGATATTTGTGTGTGGCATTGTCTTGTGGTCCTCTCCTGAAAATGTTCCAATTATGCCCATGGGGCAAAACCTTTAAAAATCTTCTGGGTCAAAAGACAATTCATGATCAAATGGCCAGGAGTTAGAAATTTGGCATGTAGAGTTGCGTTGTCCTGTTGTTTTGTACTGAGGTTGCTCAAATTATGCCCCTTTGGGTCACTTAATTTGCATACATTATACAGAGAAAACCTCTAAAAAATCTGTTTAGCCAAAATTCATCAGGTTATTCAGGTTAGCAATATATAGGGCCATCATGGACCTCTTGTTTTTATTAAAATCAACCACATTTAAAATAATACAGTGTAACCTCTGAATACCGGAACTCTCTGAAAATCAGACAATTTTCAAAGTCCTGATCTTCTCTCTATATAATCCTAAGTAAAATACTCTCTGAATACCGTACTCTCTAAATTCCGGAAACCGGACAATCTTTTCAGACCGCAGACTTAATACTGTTCTTTATTTTTGTTCTGAATATCGGATGCCGATATTTTCAAGGGTCAAAACTTTGTGTACTGACCTGGAGGACCCACATGAAACAACATGGTCTTGGTCCCCTAATTAACAAACATGTCAGCCATCTATTGTTTACATAAAGAGGTCGCGTGTAATAATAGCTAATGCGCGAAAAATATTTTATTGTACAAATAGAAGTAAGTTGACTTTAATGTTCCACGCGTGCAAGATTGAAATATATCTTTTTGGATCAGACACTCTTAATCAGATATAAAATATTCTAAAATAAAAAGCAGTTTGTGGTGTTTGCAAATACTAATGGCTTAATAAATATGTAAGATACACTACTATTACTTTATACGATTTGAATGTAACACGCAAACAAATATCACTGGTTCATGATCATATAATAATTTCAATTGAAAACCTCTCTGAATACCTGAACTCTCTGAAAACCAGACTTTTTACCCAGTCCGGACAGGGTCCAGTATTCAGAGGTTACACTGTATTTATTACTCACAACAAGAGCCAGTTTGAACTTTTATTTTTTGTTTCATTCCTCCAATGTTGTTTTCACCCATGGCATACAACTGAAATATAACCAAAACAATTGAAACAAAAATAATAATAATATCAAAAACTGTTACAATCAAGTTTTAAACAAAAAAGTTTCTACATTTAGACAAAAAAAAACACAACCCATGTTAATACAGAATCTTTAAAACATCCCTTTTGTTCAACAAAGATCTTCCATTTATCAATAAACGGCCAGGCCAAAACTAATTTTCAACATAACATAGTTTCAATATCCTATCAATAACCACATAACCAAGAGGAACTTAATGAAATACACCTTGTATCAATTGTATTGTTTCCTTTAGTACGACTTAACGCAATCTTAAGAAATGGTCATAAGTACATTTGTAATCATACCATTTGTAACAACCAAAAATCAGCCATAATAGCAATAATTATTATCACTGAAGATGGGTACCGGTACATGAAATATGTCTTAGTATAACTGCCTGTTGAAATATTTTGCATTACCATGAAGACTTAACGTATAACAGTAGTGTGATTTGACAAATTAAGTTTTATTCGGATTTAAGAGAAATTAATCAACTTGGCTGATTAATTATGCATAAGAATAACAAAACAATTAACCGCAAATATTAACTTTATATATATATATAAGTTAAATATATATAAGTTTTGTGCAGTGATATATAGAAATATGAACATGAAAACTTAACAGTAAGATCCTGTTTGGGACCTACAAAAAATTGTTCTAATATTAAGGGGGTTTTTAAAGTATCAAGTTCAACCATAGAAAAACACAGAAATCCGGTCCAGTAATGAATGGTCATAAAAATGAGGTGGTTGCCGTAGGAGATTTTACTGTAATAAAAATATCTATACAAACCTCCCAGATATCATCAGTTTCTGCTTCAACAGAAAAATTTTCAGAAAAATTTCTGTTCACCAGACTGTATGGTTTGACAGAGTCTATCAGGTATTTATTAATACCAGACCGATTTTCGAAGACATAGAACGTGATATTGGCATTCCTATCAAGCAAAGATGGTTCTGTCCATTTAATTGTAATCTTTGTAGCATCACATGTACGAGAGTTGGAGTCATATGTTATAACTTTAAAATCTGTTACTATCCCTGGTACTGAAAATATAGGAAAACAAGGTGATAAAGTGTGCAAAGCAAGTATGTAAAAAGACGCATTATCGGCTTAGTGCTAAATTTCATTTTACCATGACTGATTTGTGTGCAAGAGTTCAAGCTAAATTTTGCTTGTATGAAGATTGAATATATTGATATAAATATTGATTTAATAAATGAAAATGTTTAACTTTGTGATTTATCACTATGGCTGGTAATTGATGCACAGTCTTTGATGTCAATTTCATTTTATCCCAACAAAATCGGCAGCTTTGAGCAAGTTGTCGAAATAATAAGGTGACAGGATCCTTACTGATGACAATTAATTAAACTGGAAAAAACAGTAAGCAATTATATATATTTATACCACCCATTGTTTTATGGATCTACATTGTTTTTTCAGGAGCCTGGGGTCAAACATATTCCGGAATTTAATCAGTCAACGGGTATGACAATCAATAATTATCATTCCCACAATGTTTTTCATTTTTTTGTTAATGCATGTTGAAAAGCCCAGGACATAAAATCCTATAAAATGACAGGTTCAAACAAAACAAAACCAAAAATGCTAAACAAAAACAACTTTTTTTTAATTGGTCATCTTATACCTGACCCCTTTGATAACACTAGAAGACATTTCAACCCCTGATTTAGTGTAACAATCACAAGACATTTTGACCCCTCACTGATTTATTAAAGTTTAATTGTATTCCATTAAATAAATGCTATGTATCAATTACTAAATACAATCTTATAAAATCTAATGTGTACAGCATTCCATTAATTTAATTTTGTATTTGCTTATGTCTGTTTTTGAGTCACAGTTTTACTCTATATCGTGTGGGCATCATCTTTTTAAACCACAAAATCAATTTTTCACTGCAGTGTTCGAAATACATGCATTTAATGGATATCATGAAACTTCAACCTTTATCAGTATTTTGACACCTTGTTTAAACTGTTGATGCATGTGTTTATCAATTATTTTCAATTAACGCCTTTCTTGATGTATGTTTGTTGAATCTGTCTGACATGATATATTGTATACCTGTATGTACATTTCTTGTAAAAGAAATAACTGCAACTTTTATAACAGTTTCTAATAGTTACTGACTGCCTGGATCTCACCACTCAGCATTCTTTAGGCTTATACACTACCATGCTCTCAATTATATGCACATTACTGGTAATTTGACGATAAGTACATAAATAAGGATTTTTCTAAAATGGCTCTTATACTTATTATGATTTATGAAAGTTGTCTTACTTCCTGGAGCAGTGGTAACATTATTTGATTTCACTCCTGTACTTTCACCAGCATCAGTGGTGACCACTACATCAAAACTATATTCCCAAAATTCTTGCAATCCACCAACTACACAACTTGTGGAAGTAAAATCTACAATACATACAAAGTAATTATTTGAGGGCCTGGTGCGTAAGGCCTAAAAATAAAAGGTTTGTTTCCAGTTACATGCCAAAAGAAATATGGGTGAGAAGGTTGGGATTTTTTTATTTTTATTTATTTTTTTACGTGTATCTGCAACACTGTATGGAAATATGTGCGCCATAATATTAATGAGTAGTGAAAATTACATAATTGCACTATGATTCGGACGCAGCAAAAACTTGTGAATCCGCAGGTAAAATATTGGGTCGGTCCGGTAACAGGAAACAATTCTCTTTTCTTAGGCCTAACTTATCACCTGGAAGCTCATTCAATTGCTCTATCTGTTTGTCCAGAGCAGAAATAAGCCTAGGAATGAATTGAGACAGATGTACCTACACAGTCTCATAAATTCTTTGCTATTAACTGCTCGCTAAATACCTGCAGCGCAAGTCTGGAGTCACAGTAAATGTATAACAATATTTAGTATCATATAATGTCATCATCACCATAAAGAAAACCTGAATTGATGTCCTTCACCAGCCAATACTTACTGAACGTCCGAAGTTCTAGAACATGGCAATAACATTATTGTGCATAGGAATGAAATAATTCTTTTATAACAAAACAATTCTAATACAGCAGGCATATTTCCTCAAACAAAAACACATGCCACCCTTCAAAAATTGATAATTTAGAAAGATTATTACAAATCTGGAATGAGTGGCTAAATGACCTTGAACTTCTTAACCAAAAGTAAAGATAGAAGTATGAGGGTACATAACTCATTGTAAAGTTCAATATTCAAATATTCCAAGTCTGAAGTCAAAATATTGAAGATTTAAAGTTATACCACTGAGAATAATTTGGTGATATAAGTAAGAATTTACAAGAATAAGAACAAGTAGATTCTGCTGTTCAAACTTTTCTCACATGCCTATTGTTCAGGATTATTATCTGTACTTTTAGACATAGGCTCATCTAACAAGTCTACAATACTGGTTTAATATCTGCTACATGTGGTAAATACACGCTGATGGTCACATGTAAAAATGTGCACCAGTCTCCTATGTCCACAAAAGTGGCTGATCTATTCCATGCAGAGAGGCCTAACTTAAGTGCGAAGTACTGTCCTTAGCAGAAACAGACATGCCATTAGAGATTTTTGAAAGCGGACAGAGATTGCTCAAAGATGTTGTTGGCAGGACACAAGTACAACAGATAATCCGAGAACAGAATGATAGGAAAAAATAATACTGAATTGTTGATAATCATATTGGTCTCATAATAAGTATTCAAATGTAATATTCATACATATTTACAAGATATGTTCAAACAATAAACTGTTGGACGGTATCCAGTGATATGGTGTTCACTCAAGATAAATCTATAGCAAAGGATGAGAAACATGTTAGGCTGTTTGATGTCAACCTAATATACATTATACATATGTCTATTAGCAGTTTTTGGCAAATGGTCAGCACTTCAAATGATATATAAGGACCAATCCAACATGTCCACAAATGGTCAACACCTCAAATGATACATTAGTACCAATCTTACATGTCTCAAAACACAGGCCCCTCTTACATATCAATGAATGATTAATATTTGAAATGATATACTGGTATACAAGACCCCATCTAACATATAGATCTATAAATGGTTAGTATGTGAAATGATATGTGATTTCATAAGTAACACTTACACAAATAGATTTTAAAATTTCAACAAAAAAGATTGTGCCAAAAAGTCTGTATGAGTTCAGAATCAGATAAAATCAACTAGTATTTATTGCATAGTATGCAATTATGCAACATGCATACACTTACTTTCACTGTCTGCACATTAAAAAATAAAGAAAACAGCAAAATATATTACACTCAAGAGCTAAAGGCAACCGCTTTAATATTTATACCTTGCATATAATACAAAGCATTTGATGTACATGTAATATGCCATAATTTTAGCACATCTTTTAGATCTTCTAAAGATATATAAAACAGACTAAGCATACATGGTAAAAAAAAAACATTTGAAGCAAGATCAATATATCATTCTCAAATAATTATAAACTTACTTGAAACATTACAAAATTGATCAGATTTATCTTGCAAAACAATGTCATATGTAGAAACTACATAGTTAACTGGTCCAGGATAACTTTCAGGTACGTTCCAAGCAACTTTTACAGCTGAAGCATTTAATACAGAAGCATTTACTTCAGTAACAACATCTGGTGCTGAAAAAAAATCAATTTACTATTACAGACGAATACAGACCAAAATGTGTAAAACATTACACTATTATTGTAGTGAATAATTTGATAAAAAAATATTTACACTAAACAAGCGTGACCTTGACCTTGAGATATGGACCTGGGTCTTGTGCATGACACACTGTCTCATCATGGAGAACAATTGCGCCAAGTCATTTTGTAATCCATTGCATAGGGAAGGTATGGTCCGGACAAAAAAAGTCACGGATGCACACTTGCCTCACCTACAACCGCCATTTTGACAACTATGATCAGCTCACCACAAGCGGGCTCGACAAAAAATT
This sequence comes from Lutraria rhynchaena, assembly GCA_008271625.1. NCBI lineage: Eukaryota > Metazoa > Mollusca > Bivalvia > Venerida > Mactridae > Lutraria > Lutraria rhynchaena. The sequence continues at coordinate 405,707 of VIBL01000067.1, forward strand.
ACTTGTCAGTGTATCACATAGGATTTATTGTTGTATATGTCTGGTTTTACCCCTATTACCCAACAACATTTACAAGTTTGTTTACTCCACACACAAGTGCTATTTCATGGCAAGTTTTTATCGTTATTTTTTTCATGGACATGTATAAGTACAACAAAAGATTTCCAAAGGCCAATCTCAGGCACAGCCTATGTTCCATAACGGACTAGTTTTCAAAATGACAAACCAAGACAGCAATCACAAAGCTAAATTTGAAACTTTTTTCATTTTTTGGAAGCACCAAATTGATATTTGTTTAATTTTAATTAATAAATTTCAGTCATATGTTTTATATCACTAAATTAGAAATATTTCCTTATGTTGACAAAACATTCTATCCTTTAGATAGTTGTTTTTATACTAACTTAATTATACGCAAAGAGCCTACTTAGCGCATTAGACAACAAGTTGAACAGAAAAGGTCAATCAGATAATGAATTCAAAGCAAAAGATATCATCACAATCATGTATTTTAACCAGTAATTCTTGGTATCACATGCCTAAATAACAAACAGGAAATTAGTCATCTATTTGGCTACAGAAACTGTTTCTTCAAGTGCTCTGCACTTGGAAACTTCCAGAAACCTGAAAGTTTCTCCTTGAAGCAAAATTTCACGTACTAAAAACTGCACACTCATAGGGTTAATCAAGTGTACAGCAGTCACAGAATACGACTTGTGTGTGACTGTAGCAAAAGGCCTAGAAGTCTCATTATGTCCCGCAGTAATAGTGAAATATGTAAGAATTAATTTGAAGCAAAAAAATATATGAATCTTATACCAGCATTTAAAATGAGCGCAGGCATATCAATTGTCCTACATAGATAACCAGAAATTGTCTGTTTTGTATTTACTAATCTTCCTTCTAAAATTACTTATAACTTTTGGGATATCCAACTCGAAGTTTATATTCCGATGTCATTATACAAACTATACAAGCTTACATTTGATTAAACTACCTGCATTCCATTACTACACAGATTATCCAGTTCATCACTATAAAATCATCAAAATTATTTTTTTTACTTCATACGTTTAACGTTTATCTTCCGCTCAGTTCAATAATTGCAATTCTTCTCAATGCATAAACACTAAATTAATAATTTCTCATTCCTATCATTTTACTAGAGTTGCAAGCCGCGGCCGTGGTCCAGTGGTTAGTGCGCTGGACTTGCAGCCCGGAGATCAGGGTTCGAATCCCGGTCACGGCAGGTCATACCCTTCCATGAAAATTTGACAAAAATGTCGATTTTCCTCCATATGTGGAGAAGTTGCCGGCTCCTTGTGGAAGGGTAAGTTAGTACTGGTTAGTATGCAGTCCAGGAAAACTGGTTAGGTGAACCGGTCGCCGTATATAACTGAAAAATTGTTGAAAAACGGCTTTAAACCCCAATACAACCAACCAACTAGAGTTGCAACAAATTCAGGAGAGCTGAAGAATCAACTCAAGGTAGTGGACCCATAAATTGTAATGATAAATCATTCTTTAGACAACATTGTAGACACTCCTACATTATCTCAATTGATGCTTCAATTATTTAGTAGTATTTTCTTCGAGTTAAGGTGAAAACAACACAAGGGCTTGATGGCATTGTATTAATTTAATATATTTTTTGAGTTAAGGTGAAAACTATTCAAGGGCCTGCTGGCATTGTATTAATTTAATATATTCTTCGAGTTAAGGTGAAAACTACACGATGGACCTGCTGGCATTGTATTAAGTATAACAAGGGATGACCTCAACAATAGTAGTGAAGGTAATAGTGACAATTGCAACAACAACAACAGCTACGGCAGTAATAGTAAAAGAAGCAGTAGAAGCAGAAATATCCTTATCATTGGGGGAGGTCATTATTCCATATTGGGGTCAAAGTACAGCCTTGCACTGGCAATTACATATTGTTTGATTACTACTTAAATAGAGGATCTTGAATGAGTGCTCATCCCTTACCATTTTTATTAAACGAGTTGACTAAATAATATGACACGAGGCTCTGCCAAGTGTCATATTGTTTTTGTCAACGAGTTCAATAAAAATGGTAATGGATGAGCACGAATGTAAGATTCTTTTTATCACATAACTGTAAAAACGACCATAGAAAATGAAACAGACTATAGGATGACCTATATACAAGACATCTAGTGTAGACTGTTCACTACTGTGCGCAAAAAAGTAGTGCATGTTTCTATTAATCGTTTGGCGATAAAATGCAAGATAGAAGACTTAAAATCGTCATTTTATTTACACAAACATCATTTTGTTCATTAATAAAATCATTACGAATCGAAAGTTGGCCATGTTTACAAATATCGAAGTAGCGTAGTAATACAAAATATGCAAATATAGTGATTTGAATATTTATTGCATGGTTTGGCAGTGCCAAATGATATTTCCAGCATGGGTTTACAGCACTCCTGGGCCGCACGTTATGTGATAAAACTGTTTTCTATGCATGAATATTTTCATGTTTTACAATTGTATAACACCACGCCCAAAAGATGTCATTTTGTATTTATAATAGAAACAGTAAAGTAAAAGGGAAACTCTCGGCACTACAAAATTTCAAATGAAACAAAAATATCAACAGTACACATCATTTATGAATGTTGTTATTGGTCTTATACATTATTGAGTATAGGTTAAGTGAAAAAGTAAAATTTACTGCATACATAGCTTTTTCAGCAATGCTTTATCAGATACAGTGTTCTATCTTTGACATGATTTTGATGTTCATCCAATCTAATTCATCATCAGACGAGAAAAAACTTGGAAAATGCTGTTTTTACTAGAAGCAGAAAAAAAACTTTGAATTCTACCTATAACATTAGTTTGAGCTTCTATCGAAGTGGCGTTTCCTTCTCCTTTCTCTGTATAAGCCGTTACAGTAATGTTATACTTTGTGTAAGCTTCAAGGTCATCTATCAAGTAGTTCAGGTTTGTTTTTTCTTTATCAAAACTGTTGGCAGATGAATTGCTACTGCATGAACTATTCTGTAAAATAAAAAGACCAATACACCAATCGTCAGTCCATTCTAAGCGCAAAAAGCACATTCTGCTAGAATTGTGTCCTATTATAGAACCAGTCTGGATACGGGATGGAGCAGAATTCAAATCCAGTTAAAATCAAAGCATAGGAGACTTCAAGACTGGTGATAAGGTCAAATGAATGTAGACATTATGCACTAGGAGCAATAGTGGCACCAAAATCTTTTCTCAAAATTTTAAATATATTCTTCATTGTCAAATTTGCTCAATGTTGTGTTCGATAAAAAAAAAGATGCATGTCTCACAAAATTCTGATGCTGATTGCTAAATTTTAACAATACCTACACAACAGAAAAAAAAGTATTTATAGCGTATAACAGAAATTGTGACTAAAATGTTAGAATTATTTCATTCATTTCCAAGTTTTTGACACAATGTAATTTTTTTGAAAAGATCACATTAACAATCTTATTTTCATAAGGTTTTATAATAATTATGCCTAACACGGAGCTCTACCATTATTCCATGAATCTACTTAGAAACATATGTGACCCATCTGATAAACATGGCAAAACTAATAATGAAGATTTCCACAAAGATTTCTATACCTTTACTAAGTTTTCTTTGCATGATGGCATTCTAGAAAAATCAGGTAATTAACACTTAAACTAAGCCATAGGATCAGCATTGTTGATCAACATATCAAGATAACCATATTTGTAATTGACATGTAAAACAATAGACCAATAAACATAAAAAAAATATCAAAAAAAAACTTTTTAAAAGAATGGGTGCTCATGATACCAATGCTTAAAATAGCAAAGTTTTTTTGCAGATGGTTTTGATAATTTTTAATTGTTTGTTTCTTTATTTTTTATAGAGAGAAGGTTAACACTTTTCATGAACAGTATTGAAATTATGCACAGATGTATACGAGCAACATAAAACCAAGTTTTTATTCATTTTTTTATTTATAATGACCAATTTTTGCAGTGACTCAAGAGAGAAAATCACCCCATTTATCTGGACTCCACTGCTCGATAGACAAACTGATGATTCTGTAGTTTCTTCAGTTTTACGCCATTTGACCTGGTATGCCACAATGTCTCCATTAGGACTGTCTGGTCGTTCCCAGGTAACATGTAAAGAAGTATTAAATGCTTTTGTTTTGAGGTCTAAAACTACACCAGGAACTGCAATGTATAACATAAGAGCATAAAATAATTCTCTTAAATTCACAAAAAAATCATTGAATAATTGATTACAGCACTTAACAAGATTATTGGACTTTTTTTATATTTTTTCTTTATTTCATGTAACACATATGACTTTGTTGTCATGCAAACATCATACAAGTACTTGCAGTAATGATTGGCATATAATTTTACATTGTTTCTTTTTTAAACAAGAGTTCCAAAATGGCCCTTTTTCGCTCACCTGAATAAAGATTGCAACTTCTATGGTTTTCCTGTGATTTGACCTGGTGACCTAGTTTTAACCTGAGTTGACCTATGTTCGAACCTGTTCATGATATCATTAATACAAACATTCTGACATAGTTTGAGGAAGATCCAAACAAAAATGCGACCTCTGTAAGGTTAACAAGGCTTTCCAGTGATTTGAACCGGTGACCTAGTTTTTGATCCCAGATGACCCATGATCAAACTTACCAAGATATCATTAAGACAATCATTTTGACAAGGGATGGTGAACCTTCAATCAAAATTGTGACCTATAGAGGGTTAACCAGGTTTTCCAAAGATTTGACCTGGTGACCTACTTTTTAACCCTAGATGACCCATATTTAAACCTGTCCAAGATATCATTAAGACAAGCATTTTCACAATGATTGGTGAACCTCCAATCAAAACTGTGACTCCTGGAGTATTTACAATGTTTTTCTTTGATTTCACCTAGTGACCTAGATTTTGACCCCAGATGACACATGTTCGAACTTGTCCAAGATATCATTAAAAAAAAACCTTCTGACAAAGTTTGATGAAGATTCAATCAAAATTGCAACCTCTAGATCATAAACAAGGTTTTCAGGTGTGCAGCCCTAGTGACCTAGTTTTTAACCGGAGATGACCATATTCGGCCAACTCTTTAAGATCATTGATACAAACATTCTGACAAAGTTTCATGGAGATCGAATCAAATCTGTGATTTCTAGAGTGTTCACAAAATTTCCATTCTATTTGACCTGATGACCTAGTTTTTGACCCCAGATGACCCATGCTCGAACCTGTCCAAGTTATCATTGAGACAAACATTCTGACCAGGTCTGATGAAGATTCGCTTAAAAGTGTGACCACTTGAGCATTTACAACCCACAGGTGTGGACGACGGCCGACAGAGTAGACTGACTGATGACTATAGCTCACCGTGCACTACATGCTCAGGTGAGCTAAAAAAATGGATTGTTTAAATTTTGATATAACAATTTTTTACAAATATTCAAGATGGTAGACACAACTAACAATACAATCGTGCCAATACAGACTGTAAAAAAATTTAATTCTCAAGCTATACAAGCATTCCACCAACCTACAGGCAGCAAAAAAGTAGGAGGATCGCAGATTAAAAAGTCGGAAAAGTAGGAAGATTTAAACCAAAAAGTAGGAATTTCTTACACAGCAGAGAGATTACGTGCTAAAGGCTCAAAAACTTACCTTGACAATCCATTCTTAAAGCACTATCATACAGTAATGAGATGAAGATAAGGAAGCTTTGCTCGACAGATTTCTGTTGTTAAAATTTGTGGTCACCTTCCTCCCACAACCTTAATACCGGGCAATAGGAATGCCACACTTTCCAGCAAAAGAAATCTGCCAGCTAAATATCATTTCCTCATTATCTGCAGAAAAAAATAGCATAAAGAACGTATTTCTTTTGTTTGCAAAGAATATTCCAAAAAGAAGGAATTTGGAGATTTTCATTAAGAAGTAAGAAACTAGAGCAAGTATCTAAATAGTAGGAAGTAGAAGGGAAAGAAGGTACAGTGAAAGCTCTAGCTATATACACTTTGTTCGCAAACTGTAAAAACCTTGAAACAGATTATAATATACCTTGATGTACGATACAATATACCTTGTTACAGGATATAATATGCATTGTTGTAAGGAAAAATGTGTCTATAGAACACAAATGTCACAACTATATGGTGTGAAGACACAGAAAAGTGTGTAATATGAATGATGGCATTTAGCGATTGGAACAAAATTTCTCAATACAGTTTAACCTGTCTTCAGGAACTGTGACATAGTTCTTAGATGCATCATTTTATTAGGGTGATCATTTGTGCAAAAAAAATAAAATCCCGTTATTTTCACAAACGTTATGAACCAGACATGATTTAATACTATGTCTTTACTCATATAGTGAACTTCCGCGAAGTTCAAAGAGCAGCTGTGACCATGGCTTTGCACTGGTGACATGGTTCTTATGTGCCAAATATTTTCTTAATCCAATCACAAATGGTAAAGACATAAGCAGGACTCAAGTTTTCAAAACACATATTGCGCAACAACCAATGATATATTTTAAACAGAAAAAGAGAACCATGTCTACTTTTATGACTTTTGGTACACCATTTTATCACACCTAAAAAGGCCTAAGTCTCATCATTTCTGAACAAGCGATATAAAATGAATGTCTCGTAAAATACATTCAAATCTGTCTGTATAGTCACACTAAGGAGAGAACCAGAGATATATATGATTCTTAAACACTCCATGTCATCTTATAATGGAGATTATTCGTGACAAATATTTTTAAAACTCTATAATTGATCATCAAGTTACAAGCTAGGAAGGAATTTTTGAACACATCAACACATACTACATACGGACACTTGACTGGTAATCCACGCTCATGCATAGACATGGATCACACTCTATGCCCCTCATTATTAATGACAAGTAAATAAAATGACTTAAGAAACTGTATGTACCATTTGTACATTGGATAAAATGAAAACATCAGACAACATTAATAGAAGTAGTTAAAAACAGTAGAGGACTTGCAGGAAAATAAATATCACAAGTGCATGATATATTGAAAGCAACAATACACTATTATGACAGACTTCCTGTATTAAAAAGGACTTAATCAGCTTAACAAAAATGCCATTATTATTTCTAGTCAGTAAACATCATAATCTTTTACCTCAGAGCATGAGTGGAACTTTTATAAATTTTTGTTTGATCATTTCTGTCAAAGTATGATTACCTAAAAGTAACATATCTGCTCACAATGATTTCTCTTACCTGATTCAATAGTACGAGCTGTTTCAGTAACATTTCTTGTACTTATGTACTTGTCATTAATTGTATTAACAACAAACTTGTAGAAACCCCCTGAAAATAACAATAACAATATGTAACAGTAGCGTTCATTTACGTTTTATTTGATTTAATCATTTCGGTGTTTACTAAATTCATGTTATCTTCCCTTTGTTGTGTTCTGAAGTCTTTTTGAAAGCTTCGTAGTGATTGGGTAATTTAATCCTACTTTTATGTAAACTACTGAAATATTTACCCAATCACAGTTTAACCAATGAAATTTTACTTTACATTCACCCGCCGATCTGAAGAGTATAAAAGCCGTTACATCCGTCTCTCGGGTTAACTAGGCTTGCTGACCGTCAGGTCAGTGAACTTTCTAGGCTTAGGCTTAGACACCCTCTTTGGAAAATATTTTTCCGCTACTTCTAGTGTTTATACACTATATCATTCGTTTTGTTACGTTTTATATTATCTTTATAAACGGTACTATTACCGTCTGTCGATATCTAACTCATTGTATTAGTCGTTTGGTATATTTTGTATAATCTTTATAAACAATATTACAGTCCATGTCCATATCTAAATAATTGAATTATATTGCTCATCTCCTTGAATATATGTGTTTGTCATTTATGTGTATTTAGTCTGAAAGGTAATTTCGGTCTGTGATTGACCAGTACACACGAGAACTGGAATCTTTTTGTATCTATGAAAACACAACGCGAAGTACAAACAAAATATTGAAACATTATACACACTCGTGAGTCCTACGATTCACAACAGAACTGAACCTGTTACAAATAAAATAGATTGTACAGACAGATGTGCCAGAGGTAGAGGAGGCAAAATGAACTCTTTACTCAAGTTTGCTAAACACAACTGAAATGGTGGAAGATCAATTATGGCCTGGGCTGGCATTTGTGTTCAGTCCTAGCTGACCTCAATTGTCATTGTATGTCCCTATACAGGCGCAGTCGGCCGAAATTTATGTTAACGGATGATCACCTCCATCCACATAGGGCCCACCATGCCAAAAAATGTCTGACATGTGAAACCATTAATATACTGAACTGGTCTGCAAGGTCCCTGGACCTAAAAACCATTAAACATGGCTGGGACAAGCTTCAGAGGGCCCTATTTTGTCATTGGGAAATGTTCAATATCCCCTTAGTCAAAACACCCTTCATTCAAAAATGTCCAAAATTCCCACAATAGAAATTGTACGGTAGCGATAATCCCAACAACGTAATGATAGGGTAGTCAACTTCCAATCAATGGGTAGTCAAAACCCTCTGAGAAATATGGAATAGTAAGTTACTATTTAAATTTACGATCTAAATAATTGTAACTTCGTCCTCAGATAAAAAAAACATGGCGAAAAAAAAAGGCAGTTAATTAATTACTTTTGTCGATTATGATCACTTAGGTAAAAATTGATGCATGATAGATTCAGATCTTTTCAGATAATCACTTTAGATAATGATGTTAATTTGCAGTTTGTTATTTTTAAAAAGATAACATTATACTAACATCAATTTTCCTATAAATACAAATTGTTACATGCTTGAGTACATAATAAGGAAATATTTTGGGATTAGCATTAATAATGGAATTCATTACCAATAACAACGGTTCACATAAACTTCTTTATGAAGGTAAATGAAAAAATCTAATAAATCTTCCATGTGTTTAGAATTCTACACTAGTCAAGTTATAGAGATGTAAAAACAGGTCAATACTAATCAAGTTCTAGTTGTGTAAGAAGAAGACTTTACTGCACTAATCATATTTAGCATTATAGCAACGTCGAAAGATCTAATTACCTGGTATTAGATTGTCAGCATGGTACACACTTGTAGTCATACCAGTAGTCACATTCGTAAGGTTTGTACAACTATCACCACCATAACTGTGGTCTTCATATACTTTGAACTGATAGCAAACTTGGAAGCCCTTCAGGACACCATTTGGGCGTTTTGGATGTATCCAACTTAATACAATAGAACTTGTTCCAGTTACGTTCAAGGTCAGATTTGTAGGTGGATCTGGCACTAAACAAAAGACAGTTAGATTAATAACAAGTCTAGGCCTTTAAAGTACACACCCTTGACTTCCACACAATTTTTAATCCATCTAATCTATTTGGAAAATGCTTTAAGGCACTCACATATAGGCTTACTATTAGTACAGTGGTAGACCTCACTGCCCACAATTATTTCCCTAAGCACTATTAAAAAACTGACTGAGTTAAACCAGGTATCACATGAAACAAGATCTGGGCTATTAGGCTTATGTGGCAAAGTTTAAAGACTCTTTCAAAAATGCCCCTCAAAATCTGAATAATACTTAAGTGTGTATTACCTTTAGTGATGGTTGTAATATTATTTTGCATTGGAATGCTGTTTTTATTATAGCTGATGGCAACAATTTCTACACTGTAATTCGATCCTGCATTAAGGCCTTCTATAATAATGGACGGTGTAGCATTTGTTGTGTTTTTGTCTTGGTTTACATTATCATCTAATCCTGCAACCTTGACATTGTACAGATCAACCTTCCCTTGTGATCGATGCCATGCCAATAATATATTAGGAGCAGATAATGATGAATTTTCCAGCAGTAAACCAGGCTGGGCAGGATCTGAAATAAGAGAGAGATTTGGTACTGTACAAAATATTATATTCAAATGAAAATTAAACAAAGTTTATGATAGAATTAGAACATACTAGCAACAATAAAGGAAACTGTAAATGAAACCCCTTCATTCACAAATTCAAAATCAGATACAAATGTTAGTCCTACACCCACACAAATATTTCTCTTATTTCTCTTACACAATTATTTCCTATATACATTAAAAAATGTGATCCATTCATCAAACTAACATCATGTGCATTAAAACACACAAAAATCTATGAATCATACTTACATAAAGATTCTTGTACAGAGTTGTTTTGACTCACAAGATTCCCACCAGGAACAGTATAATTCACTTTTACTATCACTACATATTGAGTACCTGACTCTAGTCCATCACAGACCCCTGTCTTGTCTCCAGTCACATTACATTGTTCCAATTTCATGGCATTATCAGTTTTCTTTGCAAGAACTTCATACTGAAGATTTATATTTTCTACAGCATCACTGAGCATCCATGTAATTGTGAGATTGTTGTGAGACACTTTAGTAATTGTTAGATTTTGAGGTTTTAAGTCAGTCACTGTAATGAGAAAAGTAATACAAAAACAAGAGATGTTTGTGAAACAGGTATTCCCCCTATGGTGACTTTCACATTTGAGCAACTGACCATAAAATAGGCCAAAGGCCAAGGTGTTCTCTAGTTATTGATCAGTCAAGCTTTTAGTGGTCAAGGACATGGTGACCTTGAACTTTTACCAACTGACTACAAAATCAATAAGGGTCATCTACAAGACACAACCATCCTTCATACCAAATCTGTGGGTCATGAGCCCGAGCGATCTCTAGTAATTGATCGGACAAGCTCTGGTCTACAGACTGACCGACCAACCGACTGACTGACTGACCGACTGACATATTGACCGACATGTGCAAAACAATATACCTCCACTTCTTCGAAAGGGGCATATTAAATTCTATACAGTGTTAAATCATTCACAATCATTCAAATACAACATTTCAATGTCAAGTAGCAGTAAATCTGAGATATCAACATTTTCATTTGAAAATAGATTACTAAAATGATCAATCCAAAATTGGTTAGAGAACAATATATATTACTGGTAAGAATGTTTTTCCAAAGATCATTTTTTAGATGACTCTTAAATACTGGCATAAGTTTTTTGATAACTGTTCTTTTTCATACACACATCTTTTAATTGTTTCTTGATAGTTATGTGTGTAATTTTGTGTGAATTGGCTGAGCCAAAATTTTCATAAGTATCATTAACATAATGTTCATCAATTTTCATTGAATTAACAAACAATGTTCATAAATAGTTACTTTTCAGTCTTAATAATTTCAAAATTTTGTACTATCTTTGTACAGTGCAATCTCTCCAGAGTAGCCCTCTCTTGAGCAACAACCTCCCCTTAACAACAGCATGATTTTTTCCCATTGCATGATTTAACTATTAATTCAACCTCTCTAGAACAACAACCTCTCAACAACAACATAATTTTGTTTTTAACTTCTCCCAAAGGGTGTTGCTAAATTGGAGAGGTTGCACTGTAACAAGAAACAAAACCATTGTTAAAAAATGTAAAATCACCAATATGTTTATCAGATGTGAAACAACAATTTACTACGCAACAGGTATGATTTTACAAAAAGTATAACAACTTAACACAATATTTATTTACTTTGGCATCTTTTGATGACCTCATAAAGTTAAAACAATCAATAAATACTTCATTGTACCCTTTGAGTCCAGGGATATCATTATTCACTATCTTCCAGTTTGAGCTTCTAAATCTATGCAAATTATAACAGGCAAGTTTTAGTGGGATTATCATACAGTACAGAAGGAACTGTCATCTTAAGAACTAATTACTGCCTTATCATATGACAATACTACACCAACATGACAATACTACATTATTCTAATCAAGATATAAATACACACTATCGACACAATCCAGTTTTATTTTTGATTTTAAGGAAATTAAACATTCCTAGTTAAAAAAAAAACATTTAGAAGCAAAATTCAGGGAGACCTTATATTATAGTTACTCCCACACTAAGGATGTAATGATTGACTGGAGCTAAGACCAGCTTGAAAATGGGTATTACAATGTGCATTTACACAAATATTTTACACCAGCATGAGTAGCATCCCTTTTCAAGATGGCTGATGATTATAAATTTGTCACAAACAATATAGCAAAAACAAGTGAATGGAGCATTACAATGTATCAGTATGCAAAAAACATAATTCTGAAAACAATTTTATATCCTCTTTTAGCTTCTATAGAAAAAAACTGACTTTGGTAAGAACAAAGGGAGTTTGATCACTTGAGGAATGATTGGTCAGTTATCAACCGCTTTCAATGGAATAACAACAAGGCCAAGATGGCCCTGCATCACTTACCAGAATAAATATTACATAAGTTTTTAAGAAGGAGTTTTTGAAAGTGCATCCATTGAATCAGGAGAAGAAGTTAATATAAAGTATTTTCATTTTTAGATCTAACAGTCACTAACAGAGACAGACCAAATTTATTTGAGCAAACTTGAACGAAATCTGACCAGTAATTTCAGGCAAGAAGACCGTTCTTAACAACGCTTAACAACGGACAGAAACACAACTAAATACTTTATTCAACTGTTAATATAACTTGCATATTAACTTCACAGCATTTGTTTTTAACTCAAATATCAAAAACAAAATGGTATTTCAAAAACCCCACGTAGTAATGATGTATTTTGTCCTCATTTAAGCTTCTTTGAGCACAATATAAAAAATCCCATCTAACAGCAAGGTTAAAATCTGTATTATTTAACTAGAAAAAAATGTCATTTTATCCAGGCCAAGGTGATAAAATTTAGCAATGCTATCAAACTAGAGTCCCCAAATACAATTAAAAGCTAGTTCTCCAGAAACTCTTACTGTATACCAACTTCGGCAATAGTCCAATCAAATCTAAAGCTATCAAAAAAGACCCAATTGTTCGCAGTTGCAGGTTGGGGCATTATCAACTCCAGGCAAAAGTGGGGACAATTAATAAGCAATCAAATCGTTATGGCCTTAATAGTATGGCATAGTATATCACTGTTCAAATGAGCAAGTGAAAATGCAGTATTGCTTCACAAAATGTTAAGACAAAAATTAACAGTTACCTGGATGGCAAGCTCCATTGAACTGGAAGTGACCTGTATCAGTACAATCAGGTTCCAATGTAGTTGATGTTGAGAATGTTGCTGTGTCTTCTGTTGTTGTTGTTGTTTCAGTTGTTGTTATTGCTTCTGTTGTTGTTATTGTTTCTGTTGCTGCTGTTGATGTTGATGCTGTTGATGTTGATGCTGCGTGGACAGCAAACTGAAAAAGTATAACAGAAAGTGATTACACTCATACAAGTACTTCATCATCAGAAACAGAATCATTCGTAATAAGAAATCCAAAATTACTTACAGTCAAGCCTGTATTTGAGGCCACCTCCGAATTAAATAAAAAACATCCAGTGAATAAAGGCCATTCTTTGAAAAAACGTCAGTGATTATTAAATTTAAGAACAAACTGACCTCTGAATAAAGGCCACCTGTTAATAAATGTCACATTTGGTCTTTCCTAAGGGTGGCCTTTGTTCACAGGTTTGACTGTCAATAACTTATCAATAACTGAGAAATAATCACTTAATAAACACTTCATATGCCAAGTACTACATTATAAACAGTTATAATAAGAGCATGTGCACTAATATACATTAATAAACTCTAAACATACCAATACACCTCTCCACATGACAATCAAGTGGGTGTGGTTTCATATATAGTGCAACCTTTCCAAAACAACACCCTTTGGGAGACACAAAATCATGTCATTGTTGAGAGGTTGCCACTCTTGAGAGGTTAAATGAATAGTCAAATCGTAAATTGGGAAAAAGCATGCTGTTGTTGAAGGGAGGTTGTAGCTCAAGAGAGGGCCACTCTGGAGAGGTTGTACTGTACAAAAAATAAAATATGTTGAAGTAGTCTTCTCAAGCATGCATAAACCGCTCTAAGAGATTTATCTCCCCTAGCAATATATGTAATCAGTGTTTGCACTCACGTAAAATCTTGCGTAAATCCTGCAATAAAATCGGAAATCAAGCAACACATTTTGATCTGGTGCGAGATCGTACGTGTACGAATATGTTTAGGGACAAATCGCTGATTTTCTGGAAACAACCCATTATGATGTATGCGTCTACATATATATTTTTAAAAAATGTTCATACCCCCCAAAATACTTCTCTTACCCTCAGATTTCAGACCTAAGGGGTAAGCTTACCCCCAATTTCAGAAGTGAGCGGGAACACTGTGTAATCTCTGAGAATACAACATACTACAACACACAAAGATGGAGCCATCAGGACAAACATACCGTATATTCCCTAATAAACGCCCCCCCCCCGGGGGGGGTACATTTTTGAAAATATGTTTGTGTCATTCCTTGGATTTAAAAAGTGTTTTCTACTGTTTATAAGGGAATATATGGTAATATAAAGCTTAGCATAAGGTCTAAAGAATAGCATGTTTTCACTACCCCAACCGACCCTATTTTTGGCCACTGACCCTGTTTTTTTGGTCAAATTATAGTTTTGCAAGATAAAAATAATGTCAGTCATATTCTGGAACAAAAAATGAATAAAAATGAATCCCTACCTACTGACCCTATTATATTCAGAGCCAGTCGTGGAAACAAGATTTTTTTTTCAGGCCTAAACTTTATGCTCATAAATAAGTTCAATTTTCATTCATTAACGGAAACTTTCTTCCTTTGAATCATGTACATAATGTAAGTTAATGGGTGTATTTACATTAACAATACAAAGTACTTGAGTAAAACATGTTTTCTGAAAACGTAGAAAAATAAAGAGGACTCTCGTTGGCTCAAATTCACTGGTCCTAGCAAAATTACTTCTAGAAAAAAACTAGTTCATGAAAGTTAGTACATAATGGTCTACCAAACAATGTGACTGTGATACATTAAATGTGTGATTGATCGATAAAGTACTTGTGTATGTAAATGATCAGACTGATAATCAAGATTTGTGATACAGATCATCCACTGAATCAGTGTCTTTAGATGTCATGATTTCGAATAACTCAAATCAGTTGTAACCATACTATATGAATTACATGCAAATGCAGCAATTTTTTTCCTTCTTTGTTTGGATCCGGTAAATGGACCATTTCCAATCGAAAATAAAGACATTTTTCCCTATTTCCGACCTAAAAATTCCTAATTATGGCATCAACCCACACATTTTTCCCAACTGGACCAGACTTGGATCCAAACCCTTTCCAAAAATTGCCAAAAATATCACTGTACATGTCACAAAAATAGTTCATTCTAAACATATTGTTATTATTAAGATATAGTCAGGGAGTGCTAACATACACATAATCATCTAAAAAATAGCTCATAAATGCATGTGTTTAATAAGCAGTTTAAAATGCATTCAAGTATAACCATATCCACAAAATCATGTTTTTTGAAAAAAAGGTATTTTATCTTAAAAACTTGCAAACAAATAATTCATATTTTATTGTAATGTTAAGTCACAAAATGTAATGTTAAGTGCCAAAATGTGGAAACAATGTTCTCCGTTAAAATTTCGTTCTTTTGAGTAACTTCAAAAATATGCAGTAAAAAAAACATTTGCACCCAATTGTATAAACATTGGTTAACTTTAACCACTGGGTTAAATCAGAGTTTGGATGAAACTTTTGGTTAAATTGTCGGTTAGCTGTTGTGGAAAATTTTGTTTAAGTTTAACCAAATTTTGTTTTTGTTAAAGCTCAAATAAATCTAGCCCAAGTGTAAGATGCCGGTTAAATCTTAACATAAACAGTAACCAGTACCAAAATGTCAGCCCTTTATAACTGTTTTAATGATTTTTTTAATGGTTAGTAAACCAAAATGGTTAAATTTAACCTTGGGTTAAAATAACTATTTGGTTATAGTTAACCAAAGCTTATACAATTGGGCACTGTAGATTTCTTATTGCTTTAGATGTGAGCATAATACATGACCCCCTTGACAAAAGGCAATAATATCTTACAGCCAAGTCAAGGGACCAGTTTGACATACCACTGAGATAACAAAAATATGACAGGACTTCAACACTCAGAAATAAGCCGGGTGCTCATAAGAGCAATGCCTTTGATAAGAAAGTTTTAAAGTAGTTTTGTGAGAAAATAAACCAATAATCACTTTTCATAAGTCTTGCTAACTATTATTGGATTGACAGTCCATCATTAGTATGTCTGTATGTAGTTCCTGTAGTATTTCCAATCTATTCTTGACAGAGCTGGCAAATCTTTATTACTGGTAAATGTTATTATGCAAAATTAGTCATTGTGTCACAAAACTTAGTTGAATTCTTACAACTACATGACCACAGACATTGAAAACTTAATCAATTAATTTGCAATAATTAACGAAAGTTTAATGCTAATATCGTGGTTTTTACTTTGGTCTAATAAAAATTTTCAAGTTTTGCAAGTATGACACATTAGACTACTAATGAAAGTATGATTCTTCTGAATAGTATTTACTATCTATCACATCTGTAATTCATGAAGTCTCTTCAAATAAACAAATGAACTGTAGTGTCTCATCACACGCTTCAAACTGTTAAATTTTTTCTACAATTATATGACAAAATTCAAAGGAGTGTAATGCAGTAATAATGAGCCAATCCTCATAACACATCCACGCATCAAAGTGATCTTTTGCATAAGATCCTGTTGGTAGAACCTCAGACTGCTGAAGAGAGGCTTCAAAACTTGAGACTCAGGCTCATGTTTATTGGTCACAATTTGACAGAAAATATAGCAACCTTTTTGTCCCTCACCTCAGATGTAGATAAAGATCGTAATAAAAAAAAATATACAATGGAATTTGATAAAACAAAATGACTTGAAATGAATTTTATTATTTGATATTGAATAATATTTAAAACCTTTCATGACTGAGTTTTAAACTTTGTTACGTCTATACATACATCAGAGGTTTTCTTTTTGAGTTCTCATTATACCTTGGCTAACTTTTCACTTTACAATGAATAAGAGGCCAAACAATGAGCTATAATAGAAAGGTTTCACTGTATTTATATATATTTATAGAGAATACATCATGTAAATAACCAATACATACCACTGTAAATACTAACACTAGCAAACCAATGTTCCTGCATCTTCCACACTCTTCCATTTCCAAACTCTGAAGTAGACAATTTTCGATATAATATAAAGCAATTTCTTGGCAACTTTTATTTTAATGGTTACCCAAGTACACTAAATTAATACTCAACCACAAAAAATCATGCTTAGTTCATATAAAAAAGATAAAAAATATATAAATGACAAGAAATGTCACTTTGGGCCCCATGACCCCCATGGCTGGTAAAAATTTTGAGATACAATAAAACCTCATTTTTTAGATAGAGTAGATAAAGCTTATATAAAATTGTAATGAAAGAATAATTCCAAATTTGACTCAAACAATCATGCTTGAAATAGATCAACCAACAAAATGTTTGGATATTTTAAATGGAAGACAACTGCAATTAAAATCAATTTGTAGAAATAAGGCCCCTTTCCAACATGGATTAGCTTAGGTCATTATCACCTCATATAAATGCAAAACATGTCTATTCAAATTAACATTATGGCACCATTGGTTCATTTACACCTACTTTGTTACTTTTTATGACTTATCTAATGAAATCTGTTTTATTCATACATAGCTGTTAAAAAAACATGTGTCCATCATAATGGGGTTAATTATAGTGGAAACATGCAATTTGGTACGGCCATTAATATCTGTAATACTGGAAATTGGAATAGCAGGGTGTCTGTAATGCTGAATAAATGGTCAATTGAAATATCGCCCTTTCAAAAACTGTCCTTAGTACCTGTGTGTCAGTAATTGTGGAGTGTCCCTAATGTGAGGTTTTACTGTAATTATGCAGTTATCATAATGTCTTACTTAATTTACACTGTACGTGATAACAATTAACAATGAAAATTATCACAATGACTACTTAAAGTTTCCATGCAAAAACGTTTACCAAACAATAAATTTAAATTAAATCATCAAATTAGGTAACAATTAATAATTTTGATTTTGAGATAACACTGTTGACATCAGCGTCTGACCTGACTTGCAATTGCCTTAATTACTCAGTTTAAAATCAAATCATTTATTTAAAAATTAAAATTTTATCAATCCAAAACTGAGATTTTCACTGAACAAATTATAAGCAATATGCACCTTAGTCTGATGATGTAAAAATAGAAAGTGTATACATGTACTCTCAATTATTATCAGAGGCCGATTTCAATATCCGATGAGGGGTGCACTTGACTGAGAGATCCGGAGTCGAGTTCGCACTTCGACGATGGAAAAAGTATATAATCTTGATTGAATTTATTAAAATCAGATTTTTAGAACACATATATTACTTAAAATCTAAAATAGATACATGTATATAGTCATTAAATGTTATTGATTATAAAGTAATCCGAAACTACATAGTAATATACTTCGGAACAATTAACTCCAGTCTAATTATAGTTAATTGTTAATACAATTCGGACCCCAACAACGGGAGGGGAAACACCCCTACACACTAATCACTGTTCCCAATCAAAGTATAAATTAAACAAGAAACGAACCTTACGCTTAAGTTGGCATGCCTTTATCTATAAACACAGGTTGAAATATCCGGACGCTCTAACTTCCTTAAGCTAACTTCCTGATTTCGGTCGCACACGGTCACGTGATAATTCAGCATGTCTAATCGACAAACTTAACTCGGGCTGAAGTATAACCGGTATAGTACAATCTGACTTGGACTTATCTTTTCATAACGTATGAAGTTTAGGCCAGTTTGCCCTTCTCAACGAATAGTCACATAAATAATTAAGGGAACCGATTTATTTTGGTTACTATGCAAACCGACTTAAAGTGTTGTATCTTGACCGAAATACTTTTCTAAAGATTGATTTTCAACATTGGTATTAATTCATATACATGTAAGCTGTCGTTTGTGGACTATGTTTTCAAGAAGCAGTTGTATATTTCAAATTTTTAAAGCTGTCGTCTGATCTATTCAGCCACGAATGATCGATACAGCTGTTAAAAGGTTGCACTAATTTAACGACTGATTAAAAAACGTACTAAAATGAATGTTTTGCATAGCATGGTGGTCGCTGACTGGAGATGTACATTAGACTATATTGGTTCATTTCAAATGTATGTAAAATTATCTGTACTTTGTCGCGAAACGCTATTTCGAAGACCTATTCATGTCCGGGAACAATACCCTAGGTACGAATGCGAAATTGCCCGGGCGTTTTAGAAAGGCGTTTGACTTACTTGCAAAGTCGATCAACTATAGGAGTATGGACCAATATGTTTCTGTAAATAAACGTGGATTGATTAGACGTGCGAAAAGGTCATTTTTGCACGGATTGGAGCAGGTGTACGAGGAAGAAACGTCGAAGTATCTCGAATCAATAACGGGAGTCGGCGTTTTTTTTATTTATTTTCACTTGGTTCCACGCCGTTTTTTCAACGATTTTCAGTTATATACAGCGGCCGGTTCACCTAACAAGTTTTCTTAGACTGTATACTAACTAGTACAAACTTGACCTTCCACAAGGAACCGATCTTTATGGTACATTTGTCATATTTGGTTTAAACAAAAATGTTATGTATCCAATCAGCTACCTTGTGAAAAGTAGAACATGTACGTTTGGCATCTCAACCATACTCATCGCCGAAAATCGTATAAAAGCTTTTAAAGCCAAAATAGCTATATAAAGGCTAAATATAGCTATGGTCCCCATTTTTAGAATACTAATAATTATAGTTATTATTACTACAATATAGCTATTCCGACCCACTTAAATAATGTTGTTAAACTATTATATAATAAGTAAAGGTTAAGTCTGAGACATACATACGAACATTCTTTGAAGTAGTCTACCCTTATTGTGTTATGTCACGTCTTTATTGTTCCAAAAAGGCTATACCTTTTAAAAAAAAGTTCAGTGAAGTAATACAGAAAAGTTCGACATTGCTACTGATTTTGTAATGCACTAAATATTTCCCTATACATTTCTGTACCGTCCACTATTATATACATAATGCGACTGCTCTCTGCAGAACAAACGTCAAATCGTATTGTTTTATAGTCCAGTAAACAAACCGCCAATAAAATGTACCGAGGGACATACTGATTGTCATTGATATCTCTGATTTCTCGCCGGGGTGCTATAATAAGTAGATGACATATAATTATACCATAAAGATAATCTGCGATTAGATTTGCTGATGTTACAGTGGTGTCAAAAAAATGAAGGCCAATATATGACAACATATTTATTTTTCAGCCACGAATTGATACCGAGTAGTGGATTATTTCCCTTTAGCTGATCAGACCCATATACATGTTATTGGTCAAAATTACCGTATCGCTTATCAATTGATATCACACTGTCTTAGGGAATCGATAGTCAATAAACACAGCGAGTGATATTTGTTGGATAAAGGGGCTCAAACAGATTTGTTATGTAGAGATATGTTCTTCGTCTGCCGCAAAACGCTATAGTTTATTTAATATGTTGGGGATGCACGCAACTTAAAACACAGACTAATCGATGACCGAAATATGTTATTGCTCTTTTTCAGTGCAGTATCAACACTTTGATTAGACTTGTTGACACAGTAAGAAACGTTAAAACATGCAACAGATTTTTAAAAGCTATTAATTTCATAGAGCTCTGCATGTCATATTTTCAAAAACAAAAATACGAATGTGTGCATGGACTCTATTCATTTTAACGAGTCCAATTCTGTCGTACTTCAAGGAGTAGTGCATCTACATGATACTCCCGATCAATCAATACTGATTCTAACTGGTATTCGTAGTGTTTGTGGAGATTAAGTATTTTATATGCGAGTATTTCGCGTTGTGTTTTGATCTGGATTAATGATATCTCCAGAGCGTACTAGTGAAATCCCGGACAACTATTAACATTTAAACCAAACTAAATATAAAGAATGAACCGATATTATGAATATAGAAAACACTGAAATTGGTCGTATCCACTAAAAAAATATAACGCAACTCTTAAAGTATTACAGAGTCCATGGATAAAGCCATTAATTTATTAATTAAACAAAACTTCATTACATATATACACGTTATGTCCATTTCGCAAAATGCAGCCCAGTTCATCATTTGTTCCTTAGATTCGTTTCTGTAATTTTGGCATGCCGCTTTCTATACACCTAAACTGGTATCCGTTCCAAGTTGAGTGCACCAAAAATCTATGTGAAACCAGGCAGAGTCAACGGGAACCAGTTTATCACTAACCCGGAAGTAAGAGTCACAATCTTATGATTATTATTTCGAAACCAATGACTATAAATATTGATTCAATATTATTGTGTCATTTATTCTAGTTGATGGTTTGTTTTAAGTGTCAAATATGTTTAGCAGCGGCCCTAATTATAACAAACTGAAAACAAATCTTCGTTTAACAATCAATAGACTGAAATTACTTGAAAAGAAGAAAACAGAAATAGGTCAAAAAGCAAGAAAAGAAATAGCCGATTACATATCAGGTGGTAAGGATGATCGAGCCAGAATTAGAGTTGAACACATCATCCGAGAGGATTATCTTGTGGAAGCTATGGAATTACTGGAGATGTACTGTGATTTGCTGCTCGCCAGATTCGGCTTGATCCAAACTCAAAAGTAAGTTATTATTGTCTATCGTTTTACTGATATATAGCGTTACAAATGTAGCAGAGTTGTATGTGTACCAGGCTTCCTGAAAGTTGCCAGACTATCGGACATGGTTGGCAAATTTCGGTGAGTACTGGACCAGATGTCCGGCAGTCAGGCACAATTTACAGCATTTATCACTTATCTGCGATATGTTCGGTCAGACAAATTTTCATTTGGTCGGACAGAAATTCTAACTTTGCCTGATCAAATGTCAGCAGTTTCGAGAAGCCTGATGTATGTGTTTATATAGTAGTTTGTATGCACATCTGCCCGATTTGCTCTGTTGGTAGAGCAACTGACTTGCAAGCAGAAGGTTGCGGGTTCAAGCCCCATCTTGGGAACTTTATTTTCTGCCTCCTATTTACACAAAGTTTGAAATTTCAGTCAGCATTTAGAAAACACCAATTAGACAGCTTGTGGTGGTGGGACATTTTTTATTTGGTGTCATTTGTCACATGCTAGAGGAAAACCCTTTTTACTTCAGCTATGAAAATGGTCAACTGCATTGCAGAATAATGTTTGTCATGGCCCCACTGAGAATAAGAGTGAAATAAGGGCTGAAAGTTGGATGATTGCTTCATAGTCCCCCTTGAGGTTAGGACAATGAAGCAAATGAAACTGTTTTGATAACCATAACTTTAGTTTACTCATGAGTAAGACAAACCATAAAATTAACATTGATTGTGTTTTCTTTTATTAAAATCAGGACAGAATATCTAGACTCTTGATCTGGTGTGTGACCTGAATAAAAGTTTTAAAAATAGATGAATTACTCTCGCAAAGAGAGCTTATTCATTGGTTGGCTACCAGTTAATTTGTATGTTGAGCAGATTATTCTCAATCATACATAATGTAAATCGTGCCTGACTGCCAGACATCTGGTCTAGTACTCGCCAAAAAGTTATTGGACCTACAGGGCTTTCATTTGACCCTTAAAACAGCATTTTGACTCTGAAATAAAGTTTTTGACTCTTCAGAATTTGTACCAAAGCATCAAATTTATAATGAAATTTTGTTGATTCTTCAAATTATCATTAGCCATGGGTCAATTTGACTCTCAATTTATGACATCTAGTGAAAACCCTGGACCTACTTGAAATTTGCCTGACATGTCTGACGGTCCGGCATCTTTCGGGAAGCCTACTAGCTTAAAATACTACACAGACAATGATGTGTAATGCATCATACATAGAAAGTTCATTTTCAAGTAACATTTGAGTTGAAAAGCAGCTCAAAAACATTGACAAATTATTATTAATCATTTAATAAATTAATCAAGACACACAGCATTCAGTGTAATGATGGCATTTTCATGAAGTTGGGAATGATCATGATTTAAAGTGGTACATGGCCAGGAAGCAAGTATCTTTCAGGCCCTCTGGCCTTTGATTGTATATCTTGCCATGTGCTTTTTTGTTCACTGTAAATGCATTTGCAATATTTTAGTATTATTTTGTACAATTAAGACTTTTGCTCTCTCCAAAGGAAAAGTTGAAGTTTATCCTAACTTACTTTTTGTCCAATTAATGTGTGCTTTATTGGAAATGTTGATTGTTTTGTGAGGTTTAATGTTTTTATTTTTATAGAGAACTTGATCAAGGTTTAGAAGAAGCTATTGCAAGTTTGATATGGTCTGCACCACGGCTCCAAACAGACTGTGGTGAACTAAAAGTTATTGCTGAACAATTTACACACAAGTATGGAAAGGAATTTGGACAAGCATGTCGTACAAATGCTCTGGAAAATGTTAGTGAGAAAGTGATGCATAAACTTGGTGTTCAAGCACCACCTAAAATTCTAATTGAGAGGTACATGATAGAAATTGCCAAGTCGTACAATGTTCCATTTGAGCCTGATCCTTCGGTTATGGTTCAAGATGAAATCTTTGCAGCTGAGAATTTGTTAATTGATCTGGATGAGAACAAGAAAGGTGGTGGTGGCTGTGGCGGCGGCGGTGGTGGTGGTGGTGGTGGAATGCTTGTACCTGAGCAATTCCCTCCACAACCCATGGTAAATATTTATTTCACTTTCAAATATACTTGAAATTAAGAAATTGATCAACTTTGAATGAAACAAAATTGATTTTACTCGTCCTTGGAAGAGGTTTTGGCATTGGCTTTTAATGCACCTTTGAAGTATTAAAGTATTCTTAATTCACCTTCAAAATGTTCATCCAGTTGTAAGACTATTGTAACTTACACAATTAGAATCGATTAAGTTAAGCATATATCACTTGTCACAATATGCTGTATACATGTAATCAAAATGTATTGTTGAAATATTATAGTAACTAATACAAATACATGATCTTAGTCAATGATAAAAGATGATGCCAAAATTATCAAAATAAAACAAGTAAATCCTCTATTTCTACATTGAGAGACGTTTAAATGAATCATTGAATAAAGGAAAATAAATTAATTTTTTTAATTAATGATTTTATTGTGTAATTGATTTTTTAGCCTCCTGGACCTTCTCATGCAGCAATGTATTACCCTCCACCTCAACAACAAAAGGTATGTATGAATGTTAGCTTACCTGGACAAGACAAATCAAATCATGTACTACACCAACATTGGGGCTTAGTTGAAGATTAAATTTGCATCCTGATATTTAGTAGATTCAACCTATTAATAATAAAAGTATTATACATTAAAATGACTAAAATGCATGCTGTTTCTTCTGCCTAGTATTTGATTTGACATTAATTTGATTTTTAGCTCACCTGAGCACAAAACGCCCATGGTGAGCTATAGTGATTATTATGTTGCCTTGTGGTCTTTTACCAATATCTTCAAATAATGCCTCCGGGGTAAAAAATTGCCCCACCCCAGGGTCACTTGTTTTACATAGATTATTAGGGAAAACCTTGAAATATGTTTTTGGCCAAAACCACATGGCCTAGAGATTAGATATTTGATGTGCAGCATTGTCTTCTGATCTTTTATGTAGATTCTTCATATGATGCCAGGCCATGGTCTAGTGGTTAGTGCGCTGGACTTGTAACCCAGATGATAAAATGTGTTTGTGCAAAACTTTCTCGCCACAAAAATGGTGGTTTGGTGTATGTTGCATGAACGTCCAAATTTTGTTTCCAGACCATATCAGTTATGGGGAATTTCAAAGTAACTTCACCCAAATGTTTGCCAAAATGTGATGGTGTGACAGATGCAGGACCTATGCCCTTAGCTCAAAAGTCAAAGTCACTCTTAGAGTAAAAGGCTTAAAGCTAGCCTTTGTTGTAGCTAGGTATCTGCCCTTAGACTCTTAACTTCAAGTTACGATTGATTTGTTGTATCAATTGTTTTCTTATTTTATAACTCATCAGTTACCACAATATTATCTGTTAGTTCTCATCTTATTTTGATTATACCTTGTTTGAAGCTGTAAATTTTTCCATTGTAATTATGGTGTCAAAATACTATGCTTATATTTTCTTCTGCAGCCAATGGAATACAACATGCCACCACCTGTACCTAGTGTTCCACCATCTGGAGATCCTAGTTACCCTGCAGGAACGGGCCCGGCTCCTTCAGCACCAGCAAAGGGTCAAGGTTATTCACCGCCCCCTGCTTACTCTACAAAGCCTCCATCCCCCAGTAAGTGAATAATCTTAAAATACATAAAATGAACGAAGTAAGCATACTTAATCATAACCATGCAATGCTTTTTAATGACATGTTTGCATGGTTGTAAGGTTTAGTAAAATATACAAAATATAGGACTCAGAGGCCACAGTCCAGTGGTTAGCGCACTGGATTTGTTACCCAGAGATCCTGGTTCGAATCCCTGTCTTAGCAGGTCATGCCCTTCTATGAAAATTTGACAAAAATGTTGATTTTCTTCCAAATGTGAAGAAGTTGCTGGCTCCTTGTGGAAGGGTAAGTTAGTACTGGTTAGTATACAGTCCAGGAAAACAGGCTGGGTGAACAGGTCGCCGTATATTACTGAAAAATTGTTGAAAAATGGCGTTAAACCCCAGTGACTATATGTCACATAAAAACAAACAAACAAAAACAAAATAGGACTTTTACATTCCTATTGAAATCCAATGTTCAGAGCAAATTCATTTGTAACATTACTTGTTTATATGGTGCAATTGTATTTTTGTAGAACAAGGTCCTAAGGCAATAGACAGTTTCCCAGATTTGCCAGCTGTACCAAACACAACACTTCCTGATCCTCCAGGTTCCAGTTCGGCTGGTGGGGATGATGTCGACTTTGATGACCTTTCTCGTCGATTTGAGGAATTGAAGAAGAAAAAATAAAATTACTGAAGAAAATGTCTTTATTGACACATTTGTGCGTTGAACATTGTATTGATTTCTTGTTCCAGACATATGTATAGTGCACACTGTGATTTCATTCATTTTTATTGTAGTGTTGTTTTTCTGTATGAGACAATACAAACATTTTTTAATGTAACGTTTTCCTCTTACAAGAATTTTTTACGAACAGGAACAGTTTTAAAAGAAGTTCGGATCATGACTAGTGTATTATCGTTATTACTGGATACTAACTAATTGTAATACTGTAACGATTATTATTTAGTTGATTCAGTTTATTTTATTCAGCCTAAAAATTATATTCAATTACTGACACTTAAATTTCAGAAATGTATTAAATTTGTTGTTGATGGTTCAGATAAGTGCAACAAGACAGTTTTTATGTTTACAAATAAACTTGTGTAATATATATTTTTTCTGCATGTATTATTTGTGTTTTACGACCTTCATGTCCCTACACGATGCCTAAATTAAAATATTTGTTTGCTGTTGCCAAAAAATTTATCACTACATATTGAATGCATATTATATTTTTGAAATTCCCCTTTCTATATTATTGAAGATGTTTCCTCCAGTTTCATGGCCAATTTATGCGTGTCTAATATAAAAAAAATACTCTGACTGACCAACTCAGTCCAAAAAATGTGAACAGCTACGACAAGCAAGTGATATTTTGAGGGCTGGCCTGATTAAATTGATTCAATTATGGTTATTTAAAGAAATTTATTCAATGTAATTTAAGGTATTACATCCCTAATACAGTACTTTTCTGATGTATATGCTCAGTGCTACACAAAAATGTCAATACAGTGCAACCTCTCCAGAGCGGCCCTCTCTTGAGCGACAACCTCCCTTCAACAACAGCATGCTTTTCCCCACTGTATTTTTTGACTATTTATTTAACCTCTCTAGAGTGGCAACCTCTCAACAAGGGCATAATTTTGCGTCTCTCAAAGGGTGTTGCCTTGGAAAGGTTACACTGTAATGCTATAATTCTTTAGGTAAAAATTAAATCAATTTTGAGACAAATATTCCAATTGACGTACAATGTATTCACAAAAAAATCCAGGACCTATGTCACACAGTTCAGTTCACTTATAATCAGTATAAAGTAGCCTAAAGAAATATTAATTACTTCAAACATGTGTTCAATAATCCAGATAAATGAAACACTGTTAGCGCACAATTTATGAAAAAAAATCTTATTTAAGTACACATTTTTCTAATTTTACTCTGCTATTTAATTTATATTTAAAAAAAATAGAGTCAGCCACTTAGTTTTTTTCATATCTTCAGTCATAAATCACACTAATCCTTCCTTGAATATGTCTGGCCACACATTTTTTACAAACTGGCACATTAAAAAGAAAGTACAACACATTGGTGTAGCAGGTACTCGTTGTCCAGCAGCTGCTAGAATCCAGCACTTGCAGCATGACTTTCATTATTTTCCATTGTTCACAATGTTGTGATTGGCATCTGTCCAGTCTATTTATGTATACTCCAAATGAAAGCAAGGCGGCGCAATATGTAGTGCTTGATAGATAAGTTCAAGACTCAAGATTCAAACATGTTTACTTAGACATGTGGTGAATTCTCAACAGGCATTTCCCCTTTGCTTATCCAAGCTCACATGGGGATACGAGATTTGAAATATTTCTTTCTGTTTGTAAAAGTAAGCGTTAACTTAAGTTTTTACTCAAAATGCATGTGTGAGCATGCACTTGACATGGTAATTGAGAGAAAACAAGTCTTTGTTAGAGGTGACGCTCAGGAAAGTTGGTGTTGATAATGCTGGACTTAGTTTCTTTCATCTGTTAACTCGGAAAATTTGCTTGAAAAGTTCTACACTAAGTCGGCTGAATTATATGGGAGAAGGGTCATGTGGACGGAATGTTCACAATTCATGTATTCACATGCCTGCTTATTTGAAAACATTTGGCCCAATATGGTGTTGGAGTTGTTTTGCCTTTGATGATGCCTTCTCAATAATCTTACAATCCGTCCATTGAACTAGAGATGAAATGAAACAAGCCTTACGAAATCAAGAAATTACAATGTATATTCGATCGGTAAAATATATAAAAGTTCGTAGGTTGAAAACTAAAAAGCAGATAATCTGTGATGTTTTTTTGGCTGCTTGAAGGGCTGTGCAAATCAAATTACTGGTGATCTTTTGCAAGCCTTCGGTGTTGAAAATAGTGAGAATCTACAAGAGGGCCAGCAGATTTGCGTTAAATGGTAAACGATTCTATTGGGATGGAGTGAGGAATCCATGGCTCTATTTTACCTATGCCTCGAGTTATTGTCTTTTTATTTTAAAGACACATTTTGTCCGGAACATAGCTCCAAAAGTCTTAATTAAGGATATTTTCTTGAAATATTGTTTGATTTACATGTGTTTCATTTGTAAAATGTGCATGAAACGTAACTTCCTAACTCTTCTTAATTATATTATCTGCCTTTATAACTATTTATTGATATAGTATGGCTATTACACTGTAATTTTAGTGTTTGTGCTAAATATTAATGATGGAGCATATTTTAGAAAGTTCATTCCTTCCCGTAAAGCTTTTTTCTTCTTGGCTTCTATTCACTGAGAAAGTCTCTTGCGGTGGTTATTTGCCATATTTCATGTGGCGCTTGTTCAATTTTTGACCCCTTTTTGCAATTTGTTAAGCATTATTCGTATACATATTTATACCATTTTGGGGGTCTCAAACATAGTTTTGATATTACCGTTCTCGTGTTAATCTAATCAATAGATCGGAAACTTTTATTTTGTATTGCACTGGATTTAGTCATACATACTACTCAGCAATGTTGCTTCAGGTAGGTTTCAGTGAACTTTGCTTTCTGCGTTTGGTTTATTGTTGTCAGTTAAAACAAAGTTTAGTCCACAGGATGTGATTGATACTTTTGATGGTGCTGGTGTCTTTTCTAGCAATGTCGTACTTACTCTATCTTCTGCCACTTTATCTGTTGCTTGTAAGACGGTGAATTTGTTAATCTTATAGCTATGGTGGCTGATTTGTATCACTATCTATTTGTCTGTTTGATAAGTAAATAGTGCAACATTTTATACCAACAGGGGAGTCTGCTATAATTGTTAACATCTTCGGACTATTACCTGCACGCTTGATTTGTTTCATTTATACACTCATATGTTCACCATTATAAGTACATCAAGAAGGATAAATCAATATGTTGATTCAGTGATAATAGCATCAAGATGTCAATTTGAGTATATACCTACTTCACACAAATTCTGCTTCTTGAGAGCTAAGCCAAAACGAATGATTACTTGTGTCTTTGTAGAATGTGGAATTAATAAACATTTCTTTGCTGCATTGTATTAAGCACACTTTAAAAGCATATTTAGCATTAATCGAACTCAAAGCAAAGCTCGCTTGCAATGGTCAGCGAATCAGAACTGACCTAACACGAGTTAATTAGATGGTCTAGATGTCCCAGACGTAATCTGCACCACAAAGAATATTAAAGTCTTGTTATTATAGGCATAAAATTAATAAGATAGGCAGCTTTAGATTCTGTGTGAAATGTTTTCTACATCCGTCATGTCATCCTGCATACCAGATGCTTCTTAAATATTTGGAATATATTCAAAGAAGAAAATGGCGATTCGATTAAATTTTAATGCGTATTGTACATTCATGTTCTTTTTGGTTTATTATGTTTTATATCTCACAAAAATCAGCGCAGTATTAAGTATTGTTCAGTAATTAATTATACATTGAACCGCCTTTGTACAAGTCTCCATTGATCTTTTTAGTATTTCGTCTGTTAATCATCATTTACATGTAACTCCTGGCGGGGGCTGAAACGTGTTTTTATCCAAACTTCCTTCATGGACGGACAGAAATACGTTTTCTTCATCATTGGCAAACATTCTGCAATGTAATTAGGATATGATTATTATATTTGCTTCATGTAATATTCCAGCAGTTCTATTGTCCGAGAGATATCGTGAGTAAGTTAGGTGTTACTGTATAAAACATAATTATATGAATATCACAAGAAACATTTTTTTATAAGTATAAACATGACAAATTGACCAACTGGAAGCACGATCGAGCTAGTCTTCGGGGTCTTAATTCTCGGGCAATATATATCTTTGTATGTAGTAAGCAACTTGTTTCTTTATCGTGTATATTACCAATGGGTTACACTAGTATAAATGTTTTAACTTATTGTGAACATTTTGTTGTGTAAGATAATTGTTTGTTTTGTTTTTATGTGACTTATTGTCACTGGGGTTTAACGCCGCTTTTCAACAATTTTTCAGTTATATACGGCGACCGGTCCACCTAACCAGTTTTCCTGGACTGTATACTAACTAGTACTAACTTACTCTTCCACAAGGAGCCGGCAACCTCTCCACATATGGAGGAAAATCGACATTATCGTCAAATTTTCATAAAAGGGTATCACCTGCAGCGACTGGGATTCAAACACTCATCTCCAGGTTACAAATTGTGTAAGATGAGTGCCAGCTGTCAGTTAATGACTGACACTGTAACAAGGTCGCGATTTTTGTTACTTTAAGTTGAAACACGTTGGACTGCGGTCTGCACACTCACCAGATGTTCATCATTTCCGCTGGAATGGCTACTGAGGAATTGCATATGTTTTACAAATAGCGCTTTACAATTTCTTTCAATTGGAGATTTTATTTCTAAAACATATGTTAATACCATTTTACTAAATGCTTCTGAAATCATTTGTTTGTACTGAATTCGTATTAAAAATGACACATGTAATTATTTGGTGTAGATGTATTACAGTGTTTGTGTTTACAGTAGTTTGTATGCCTGTCTGCCCGATTAGCTCAGTTGATAGAGCAGCTGACTTGCAAGCAGAATGTCGCAGGTTTGAGCCCCGCATCGGGAACTTTATTTTCTGCCTCCTATTACACCAGAATATGTGTTCACTGGTGATACTATATTTCCCCTGAGTTGCTTCCTATGTAATTAAGATTGAATACTAAACTATTAATGTAATAAACATACTTGTATGGTAATCCATTGGATGCATGGAAATAATAATCCAGGGTAAATAAGAAAAATTCTGCTCTCCAGTGATTATACGTTGTTATATTGTCGTGACCTTCTTCAACAAATTCAACTTCTGGAAATAATGGACTGTTGGGAAATGTGTTATACATCGACCTGAGAAAATAAAGTATATAGTTTTATTGGATAATAACCTCTTAGAATAACTATTTGTGAATGCTACATGTTTTTACATTTTTACATTTATTCATGGTATAACATATGATGTAACATTTGTTAATTGTGTTCCATCATTTGCATATGCATATTTCGTATCCATAAATTTCTGGAACCAGAAATGTGCCAGTGAGATCATATATAAATGCACGCACGCATGCACCTTCGCACGCACACGTAAAATGATCTCACTGGCCGTTTCTAGTTCCAGAAATTTACAGATACGAAATATGCATATGTAAATGATGGCACACAATTAACGCCGTGATATCATAATAGCAGGGACTCCCAGATCACATGATACATACACTTCATCTTGCTAGAATGTAATTATAACAATGAAATGCAGAAAAAACACTAAATAATAATGATTGAAGGCAACAATGTAAATTTCTTGCATCTCACATTGAGATACACTAACTAATCTGTACATATGCGTTTTCGTTGGGTCAATGTTAGCATTGAAGGGACTTGAGGAAAAAGTATGACAAAAAACTTCAGAAAGAATTTGCAATACTGGAAAGCCAGCCAAGAGTAGTCCCCTTAGTGCTTTGATTTTGTCGAATTTATGGGTTTATTTCCTACATACATATTATATGTACAATAGAACCTCATTCAGCGACCACCTCAATGTTACGACCACCTTGTTATAAAGATCACCCATTTTCGGACCGGCTTCCATTAACTCCCCTATATTTCGACTTGATTATGAGACCACCTCATTATTACGACCAATTTGTCGGGTCACGAAGGTGGTCCCATTATTGAGGTTTGACTGTACGTCTATTAGCAATATAAAGGACTTTTATATTTTTGGTTGTGGCCACAACGTTTAGACGTTAGAAACATTTATGTTATCATTACTACAACGTTTTAGATGAGTGATGTATGATAACGTTATCATGATAGCTGGGTTATCTTACACATAATTAATATTCACTGACAACTTTTATCTTTAGTAATAAACCATTGTGTTGTATGATACTTACGATATTGTACAAGTTCTATAGGGTGGGTCTGGGGATGGGAATAATGCCAGCATCTTATTTATATTATACAGATATATAAATATATACAGTGGCGGGCCGTATTGTGGACATGCATACTCAAAGTCTTCTATAATGTTCATATAATGTTGTAACAATTCAGCTGTACTCTCGTTCAATCCTAAAAAAAACAAAAAACAATTTTCAATAATCCACACGTAGACAATAGATAGACACCAGGTAGACAACAGTTAGACAATAGGTAGACAACAGTTAGACAATAGGTAGACCACTGGTAGACAATAGGTAGACACCAGGTAGACAATAGGTAGACACTTAGGATATTAATGACGCCAAGGATATTTGATGACTTGTTTCACGGGGAACTTGAAAAGAGTGACAGAAACTGGAAAATGTGACACTTCATTCTTTTTTAATCAGATTTTATGGTCAAATGAACCAATGGCTGACTAGTCATAGTCGTGCAAACAGGCGTGTCTGTGATGTTGATAACGATCCATTCATAAACACTGAGAAATAATTTACACAAAATGTGCATTTTTCAATAAATATATTGTAAGTTATGTATAATGTTGTTACCAAACACTTTTAAAGCTCGACACTATTTTCTTAATGAGTGATAGGTTCCCTGTTTTATGTACTCAAAATGACTGGATAAAATCTAAATTTCTATATTAGATTGTGTTTTATATTCTAACATTAATATATATACACCTGTCGTAGATACTGCTTTTATAAATAATTTATTATTATAACGAATGCAGATTTATTCACATTAATGATACCAATTAAAGTTTTATCTATTCACCTGAAGGAATACCATAGCTGTCCAACCTCATTTGTCTGTTTTCACTGTCCACATACCATCCAGCTTTTATAAATTCTCTGGAACTTTGTACATTCACGCAGGACTATTAACAAAACGACAAAATACTCAAAAATGGATAAATGTTAAAACTTTACATGCACGATAGTATGAGTTATATCAGTGATACATTATTTGATGCGTATATTTAATCCTTAGAGTACCAGATTGACAAAGTGTATGCCTATTTTCTTTTTTATATAAATCCCACCTTTCCCATTTCAGGGAATAATAATCCATTGCTTTAATATGCGAAGATATGACCATGTATTCAACTTTTAGAGCACTAACTGGGTTCAAAGTGACTTACTTTCATGATAAACACTGGCCATTTAGGTGATCAGGAAAATATATACATGTACATACATTGATTGAACTTAGGAAAACGTGTCTTGAAGTTGCTTTGTATTTTGTTCTTTTTTACTTCATCAGCGTTCTAACTTTCACATCCAGTGGAGAATTAATGTATCCTAACCATCTTATATTTTGGCCCCAAACCTGACATTTTTGAGCGCAAAATCCAAAGTACGAAAATATATGGTGAGGAATTGTACCTCAAAAGTACGTTATTATTTGAGGGCGAATCCTACCGACGACCTCCCAGATCCTGTCACTGTTGTATAATCTGTACGCAGTTTTGGTTATTGAAAACACAATAGATGTATATAAAGTGTCACATGAGACTCTACAATTACTAAATATAAACTATGTTTAGGGATGTAAGCAGATAAACAATTTATTAATTTTTAAAAGTACCGAAAGAAAAAAATATAGCTTGTGCATATATGTTGCCAAATTTTGTATTGTTAGTAGAAAATGGATTTCTATATGATTCAAATTGTAGCAAATTTTAAGTGTTTGCTTCTTTGTTCATACATGTGTATAGATGAATATGAGTTGATAGTGAACAGTTTTTTCAATGAACAGGAAAGCAAGAATATAAAAAAAGATCAAATAAAACAGAATAAAAAAAATAGAAATAAACAATTTTCAACTAGATAGATTAAAGTTTGTGTTCATATTTGGGGCAATATTCTGACTATTATATGGACTATAATATGTATATATGACTATAATTAAGTTTGTATATATGACTATAATTAAGTTACTGCAAGTTAAATAAATATGCCATATAGAGTAATGCAGTGAACGACTGTCAACATCCGCTGATTGATAACGTCGATAGCGTGATGATCAAGGGAAAAATTTCGCTGATTAGCCAAATATTTGACCCTGGAAGCTGTTTGTTTAATATTAATTAATCTTTTCGCATGTGTATTTCCTGAATAGATATTTAACGGGTATCTTCATCCCATAACCCGTCCTATGATTACTAAATGATTGTAAAAAGATTGTATTAATAAATAGCATAAACACGGTAATACCTTATACACTTCCGGCCACGTTGGTTTCGGAGGAACACAGTTTATGTCACACACAAAGAATAGTACAATGAAAACTGTGCACAAAACGAAATTCATTTCTTTGCACAAATTATCCAATGATTTATATTGAATTTTAAAATGAAAAGTATCTAGCATTCTTCAATTATATTCACTATAACATATCACCACCACTAACACTTAGTAATAAACACAGGCTGAAACTTTTCGATTGATGTTATCAGCTGATTTATGAAACTGAATCAACTGGTTAAATATAATGAAATGAAAAGTAATGTACGCATTTCATTAAAACTCTGTCAGGAAATATTAAAGGATTAAGTGTTTAAGTGCTTATACATGTTGTGTTGCTTATAAATGCTGCGATACTTGCCACGTGTGTTTTAAATGTTGAGTCTACTGTCCGACAAACACCGTATTATTTTAGAATTGTGTTCTCCACATTGATAAAGCAACATTCTTCAACATGATCGTAATACAAATTTTAAAATATTATTTGGCCGTAGATAATTAACTACAAATATGTGAAGCTTTGTGTTACTATCAATTTTATGTCCGATATGCGCTTCTTTTTCTCTTCAGTATACATAATCTCAGATGTGTTTGATAATTTCAGGGGATAACTTAGTTATTAAAGATTTTAAAATTGATTTTATCCTCTGAATAAAGTCATGCTTATTTTTACTCAGAGAAAAGTAAACTTACACCAGTTGCACTAAATCTGGTATTTTTCAGTCACGTGCGAACACGTGCGAGTCACGTGCGAGTATCCATCATGGGTAACACATAGAAACAATTGGAGTGAAAAAATTGGATTGTTAAATATACGATAAATGATAACTATTTCACCAACCCTCTTTAGGGCTGACCTATCTATATTGTGTAACTTATCTCACTATATTTACCCACTGATTACAACTATGTAGCATTTAACGCAGTGTATCAAATCGAATGTGTTCGATGATGCGTTGGATAAACGATGTCAAACAACGCCGACATGTCAACATGCTACCCTGTTATAACGCAATCAAAGCGGTGGAATATACGCCTTGATTCATCCGAGACTTATTTACTAACAAGAATGGACAACTGCTTCAAGACTCACGACATTTCACAATACCCTATTCGTAGGAATATCAAATATCGCGTAATTTTAAATGGTGCTTTGATTTCGAAATCCATAGAACGTGCAGGGACGTTTGTATTACAATGAATGATTGTGTAGTTCAGATAGTGGCCTGATTAGTGTTTTTAGAAGCAAAACTGAATCCAGTGGGTAAAGATGTTTAGCTCATGGTTGCACTTTCTATCGTCACGTGGCGTGTGGCGCGCGTCGTCAACAACGGTTTCAAATGAACTCGCCTTTGAAGCCATTGAACCAGTTTCAGATATCAAACTTGAGAGAAATAATCATTGGATGATCCACTATCATGTCAACATAGTTGATTTTACTTGCTCAATGTCAAATTGATTTTGTTTAGCTTTAAATTTATTGTACTTGTCGTATAATTCCTTTATAATATTTAGCAATGTGTGAGTATATCTTTATTTTGGTGAGTATAAGAGCAATTCATCTATGTTATTTTGTCCGTATTTGCCGTTTTAAATTGATACAACTATGCTCTCTCCCGATAATTTGGATAATCTCCGCCTCTTATATCATCGTATCCCTACCTGTATTGTTATTTTGTGACGTGACAACTGTTTGTGACAAGGTTCAGATCATTTCATAGAGTTCACAGGCGTAGTTAATGTTTTGGCCAAGATTAAAGACGTAATCTTGGAGAGTCTTAGTACTGTACATTGATTTAAAATATTTAAACAGCTCCGACGTATCATGGGTTTTTGAGAACCGTTCATATTTAGCTAGCATTTCCCAAGGTTCGTCTCACTCTGTTGCGTCACTTTATCATTTTGTTTTAAGCTGCATTTTTCATTTCGTCTGAGCTCTCATCTTTGCATATGTGGCTAACTTATCAAAACACAGCATTATATGTTATGCATTTGCACATTGTATGTGTTTGTGAAGACATGGTTAGGTTGGTGTAAAACAATGGGTATGTAAAGAATCACTTCAAATAAAAGGTTAAATATAAAAATCGCGGTACTATTTGTGCATCATGTTTTATTCTATTGTGTGAATTAATGCATCAAAAACAAAAGGAATTGAGCACAGCGTTTGTGTAGCAAGGAGTTATGCGTGTATAGAAGTCAAACATAAAAATGTGCCATATGCATCAGCAATGTAGCGCAAATTTATAGAATTTAGCGAAAACAATAAAATATCAATATATAAAAGCAAAAATAACACTTAGCATAAGTGATGTTAATGTCGTCTGCGGTTCATTTCATTTCAGAACGTGCTCCGTTAAGTTTTGCTTCACCGAAAATCTGCAGACAAAAATTTGCAGACAAAATTGCGTTAAACTTTACTATATAGATCGATGAAAGATTTCTAGAATAAAACTGTGACTTTATTTCTTCGTTCCTAATGAAGTCAGTTGTCGATCTACGTATGGTTTGAAGCATTGAGATTTAGCTGATGAAGTTATATTATTGATTGGTTACACTTTCACTGTTCAGTTACATACATGATGGAACTCTAGGGTCAAGCGGTTGCTCAAGATAATCATAAAAAGATCTGAAATGATAAATACAATGTTACATTCGTTATATAATCTGCCTATTCAAGTACATAAAATGAAAACATTCAGACACTTAAACTATATTCAACACTGAACTAGAATTGTTTTTTATTGTTCAACGAAACAAGACGGTAACATAATTTTGAAACAAAAAATGATTAAAAATATCATTATCAGCCTATATTAGCTACTATAAACGTATGAGTGCAAAAAACCTAACTGGTTCAATTGCTGATTTCTACTATAAGAACAATTACTGAAAATATTCTTACCCTCGTTTATACGCGACACGTTTGACAGATGACCTTACGTTTAACGTTATTCACACCAGCAACCAGATACTGTAAAAGGAAATAAATTGAGAACATAATTATTTATGACGCAACCGCAGAATCCATAATGTTCTGCCATTTTATGGACATCGTTCGGCATCATGACTCAAACAGGAGACTTAACTACGGCGGTTGATTTATAATTATCGTGTTTTTATGAAGAGCACCGTTTGAGCAGTGATATGTTGCACCGGATACTTTGAATGACGATATTGTACAAAATGTCTCTTCGCTTTTGAACAATGTCGCCCTTTTTAGCCATAAAAATGCGTTATTTTGTTCGGCATTGTCTAGCGGTACTTCGAATTGTTGAGCGTCGTATCGCATTGTCGCGATGTCACTTCGCATTGTCATGTGTCGACCCTAATACCCGACGGCGACATTATAAATGGCACGATTAGGATTCCGTATTGAAAAACTAATTCTTTAGATGTGCATATATTAGCGGACATTGTCATATCCATATGCTAAATGCGTATTTTTCCAAAATATGTTTGAATTACAGGATAATTTTTCAAAATTTCAAATATAATTCTTACATTGAAGATAATTGATTCAGCAGCCCGTTTGGTGCGTTCATTCTCCCTAATTATGCCCATATTCGAGTCTGAAATTAAAATGTGTACATGATTTAACATGTCGATCACTTCTCAAAGAAGTAAAATCCACTATATTAATTTTCATGCATGCATTACATTACCAGTAGAATTTCAAGACAAGATAATTATGTAAATGATACAATTCTATAAGTAAATAATTGATTGTTAACACTAATAGTGTAATTGACATAATTATCGAATACAAAATAACAATATTATGCAGCATTTGAAATTAATACCAAAAAATACCTGCGAAAGTTGCGGTCGCAACTATCACCAATAGGAATACTAGCAAAAGTTTCATGTTGTCTGGTTGATGTCGTCCAGATAAAATGCCTATCTGCGCGGAGCCCGATATTTTCATACAGACATATGTTATGCTCGGCTGCACAGATTGCAAAGAAACAGCAAAACAAATCAAAATCGGATTATTGTCAAGGTCGTTGTATGAAAATTCCTATGCTTCACGATACGATATCGTCGCGGCGAAACTGCGACAAGTGTGTCAAGTGTTCTCGTAATAATCAGAAATTTATATAAAATACATAAAACGAGAACTTATTTAGTATATACTGATTGAATGATGAAATCCAATTTTTCTTAAATTTTAAATGTGACAACTGATCGGTGTATCTACCAAACGTCTTGAAAGAAATTCTGCGATATCGGTTATTGATGTATTCTGTTTATTGTATTAACATAAATAAACCATGTATAATGTATGCAGGTCAGCTGGC
Organism: Lutraria rhynchaena; assembly: GCA_008271625.1. Taxonomy (NCBI): domain Eukaryota; kingdom Metazoa; phylum Mollusca; class Bivalvia; order Venerida; family Mactridae; genus Lutraria; species Lutraria rhynchaena. Next base: position 444,630 of record VIBL01000067.1, read on the forward strand.
CAGACAGATGTGCCAAGGTTATTTTTCAACATGCCCCTATGTTCTTTTTGACAAAAGTGATAGCAAAATGCATGACTGTTAAAATCCATCTACGTTTCGAATAGAGCAGCGTTTTTTGTATCCCTTATTTATCATGTTCCACGTAAACAAGGCAATAATTTGTAACAAGTGAATGCACAGAGCATATAATTAATTTAAATAGAAACATATTAAATTTTATAATTTGAATTGATCTTTCAGGTACACGTGCAGTTATGCTGTAATTCATTATAAAATTTTAAATTAAATACAATGCATGATGAAAGTTTTTTCAGGTATTAGGCGCCTAACGCCCAAAATCACAATGATGACTCGTTTTCATGAAATACAGCGTTTGTATGAACTGTTGAATAATGTATCCAATGATTTTACCGTAGAAAAAAAGAATAAAATCTGTTTCTGACGCACGCCAAAATGGTGAACAAAACATTGCAAAAGCGTAAGCCATAATTAAGCATTTTCTTCCAATCCATCATGGAGTATTACCGAATTAAATGCACTTATGCACATATACATAACTTTTAAGTACATGGATATGCAAAATTCAATACATTTCATAAAATAACATGCGCTGATGTTTAGTTTTTCTCCTATGCAAACTTAATATTTGCATTAGGAGAAAACAAACATTAAACTTCAGTGACAAATTACTAAAAGAATGCAAGTTTGGTAATTTATAACATTACAGGCGTGATCTTTTTGAAATACAAGAAGCGGTCACAGACTACTAAATCCCCCGCCGGAAATGGAAGTACATGTACCATTACATACCAATTTCCTTTTACGATTAGCGTTGGCTTTGTATTCTGAAACCTAGCCACCTATTTAATAAAACAAACAAACTGGTTCCAAAAAAAAACACACAAGCTCTCTTATAAAATACAAAGGTATGACATTGTATTAACCAATGAGCCTTTTTTGCATAATTACATGAATAAATGCTCATGGAACACGACAAAACGAGATATGCAACAATGTGAGCACTACAATAAACCAGGATCATTTATCTTTTGGGTTCTTGGTGAAACTTTAATATGCTTTTTATCTAAAAAATGACTCCGAAATCAAATCACTATTATGCCATTTTTTTATTTTAATTTATCCACCTATCAAGGTTCGAGAATGTAACTCCAATCACTTTTGAGTTATGCTCTGGACAAAATAAAAGGATGAAAAATAACAAAAGGCAATAACTCAAAATCAGGAAGTGTGGAGTAATAGTTCTTTTGCACTGCACTTTTTCTCATCATGATCTATCTAACTATATATAAATATATATTAAACATATAAATATATATTAAATATATAAATATATACTAAATATATAAATATATACTAAATATATAAATATATACTAAATATATAAATATAAAATAAACATCAAGAGGACAAACACATCATAATGTAAATGTGCTCGTGTATTTCTGTGAGTTTTTAAAGGATTTGATGTTTATCATCGCTCATGTATAAAACAGACATTTACAACACGTAAGAATTAACAGCAGGTGAACAAATAGACATTGCAAGCAAAACATACATGCATCGAACATATTAGCAAATAATTCTACCTACTTAAAATTCAGATTCTAATACCAAAAGATTAATGAGTCTAGCAATATGTTCTGACATATCACGATATGATAAATGTAATGAATCACGGAAAATGCTGTAATATTCATACATGCTAAAGAAAAATATCCGTTATCCATCATGAACGTTTCGTGAAATGAAGACCCGTGAATAAATTGATTAGGGTCGTACAAAAGTAGGAACAATTTATTCAGACAATTGTCTGCTCTATCGGTGGCAAATCACAATAAAAATCATAAATTATTCGCGATAATAGGGTGTGTTTGATAAAGATTGTACTTACTAAATTAGTAAAGGATTGCATTTGCTTATTCAGCTTGAAAGTGTTTTACGTACGTAACAGAACGTCTAACGTAGGTTCGAATCCTTGAAATCAAATACTAGCATGAATATTAATGTTGGTCATTCAACACTTTATATAATGTAAGTAAATAATTCAATTCTTTTTCGTAAATTTGGCAGTCACGAATCTAATGGACATACATCAGAAAAAAACGCTAATAAGATATTCACATGATTGCACTGTGTCGTTGAAATTATCAATGAACCATGTTTAGAAAGAATCGGTATCCTGTCTGTTTGTGACGTATCTATTTGACAAATGCTTTAATGAAACGTAATGTCCATTAATATTGTTATATTTTTAAAAACAAAACCTCTTTATCTGCGTTGTTCTAAATATTTGACATTATGATGTAAGTTTCATATTATATATTTTAAAGTTATTTGATGGATATTAATCATTTGTGTTTAACAAACCGTAATACGGGCTTTTAATGTCTGCTTAATAAGTACAGCGAGGTAAGAATGCATCAATTAGTAAAATTGTAACAATGAACTTAGTATACTTATATACTGACAATGTTATCACTAAAATGCATATAATAGTTTTTAATGTACACTGTATTTCTTATTAATAATATTGAATAAAATCAGATAAAGTAAAAATGACTGCATTTGACAAAATCTGTAAAATTTAACAAAAGTAGATGTTCAGAAGCATAATTATGATTGGATTAAGCATGTATTTGTCAGAAGGATGTTTAAAGCTAGTGAACGGAATACAACCATAGCCACAATAAATAAATTAGGTGAAACCAACTATTATGTAAACACATATATCAAGCATGTCTGTTGGTTGCTTTTTCACGACATATGACATTGTCAACCAAAAATGCAAATTAGAGTTTTGGTTTTGTCATAAAAATCAGCAGATAGTGTTTGCTGACAAAATGCAATATATTATTTACATATTCCTGACATCATATATATATATGCGATTCTTCCTGACATCATATATATTTACATATTCCTGACATCATATATAAATATATATATATATTATATGATGTCAGGAATATGTAAATATATATGATGTCAGGAATATGTAAATATATACGATGTCAGGAAGAATCGCTGTATTTAAAAATCCGCCTCACAAAAATATTTAATTGAATAATTTGACTACAAACTTAATGTTATGTAAGATAATTTTCTGCATCGGTATCAGTAACCTTTTTGGTGTCTTTATCATTTGTATCTTGTTTCAGATAATGGAAAACTATTTCGCCTGATAGATTGTTTGGAGAGAGCGGCGAGTGCAAAATCATTGCATGAAAGCAGTTTTATCAACTGTTCTTTCTATTATACACTGGGATATTATTTCATAATAAAATAATTGACTGTTATTATCCTTAATATTTAATGTCATTTTATATACAAATCTAATATATGTATACAAAATATGTCATTTATGTAATCATCTAAGTAATACAATATATTATTTACAAAGAAAAGAAAGTTGCACTAGGATTTTCTTGGCCATAAATCTAAAAACGTATACGTTTGTAATTTTTGGAAACAATCTATCAAATGTATATTGTTTTGTTAAAGATCAAAGCCATAATCTTGGAAAATCTTTGTACTGTAAAGTGATTTCAAACGCTAAAATAATTTGTTGGTGTAAAGAGATTCCGACGTATCATGAGTTTTTTTTAGAATTACCTGTTGATATTTGACCAGCATTTCCAAACGTGCGTCTCCTTCAATTGCATCTCCTTATCTTTTTGCTTCAAGTTGCATTAATATTTATTCGCTCATTTGAGCACGAAGCTATAGTGACCACTATGTTCTGTATGAAGGTAACGCTGATGATAGAAATAAGGAAAGGCTAGTCGACGCGTGTATTATTCCATCTATGCGGAGAACAAGGGACTCCCCAAGGTTTCTAACTGATGTACCCTACAGTTTGCGGGCTCAGTTACCATTCAGCGAAGAGAGTGGACTATTGTTTTAAAAATATTCCCTATTTGATCAACGTCGTAAAAACACTAAAGCACATCTTCGTCATGAACCTCTCCGAACGATTAAATTGCTTGTCTGAAAGATTAATTTTCCTGAGTTTAAGGAGCGAACAATTTCATCGTCTGCATGAAATATCACCAACGTTTATTTTGATGAAGTATGTGCATCTAGTATGCAGTATTTGTCGGTTTCTAATACATGCGTATTACGACATCAAAAGAACACATAAATAACTTATGTTTTATTGTGTTCTTTCAATGCGCAGTTTTATTCAAATGTGAAGTCTTGTAACATAGCAATAATTACGTTTGATGGTGAATGCTGCTTATGTAAAAACATCTGATATTTCGGAAGGAATGTACTCGACGACTAGGCAGTATGGATCTTGTGATGGTACACTTATTGCTGATGATTATTACACAAATCCTGCCGATTTAATTTTATTCATGGCAATAATTATGTTGTTAGTACAATAATTGAGATCAGGATCAGATGTTGTTCATTTTGTTTAGGAAAAAAATCATTTCAATTGGAGACTATTTGTGTTTTTTGTTTATTTGCAATGTCAAATATAGTTGGTGAATCAGCGGATTTCGTTTTCTTACTAAAGATTACATATCAGTAAAAATGTATTCTGTATTGTACAAAATATGTATATTTATTTGGCGATAAGTGGATAAGGAGTACGACTGCCAAAGTAGTGGCACATTTAATAAAAAATGTAAACTCATACTTATTAGAGATACGTTTTTTTTTTCATTGGAGTTTGACGTCGCACCAACAGTCAAGATCATTTGGCGACCTTCCAGCTTTAACAGTGGAGGAAGACCCAAGGCTTTTGACCTTCCGTAAGCTAACTGTATGGCTTCCTCACATGTGAAAATTTGGTGCCGGATGGGATTCGAACTCCCAATCTAGTGATTACAAGTCAGAGACCATAATAACTTGACCACGGAAGTCCCTTATTAGAGGTATGTAATGATATACATACATAGAGGATCTTGAATGAGTGCTCATTCCTTACCATTTTTATTACACGAGTTGACTAAATAATATGACATGAGGCTCTGCCGAGTGTCATATTGTTTTCGTCAACGAGTTTAATAAAAATGGTAAAGGATGAGCACGAATGTAAGATTCTATTTATCACATAACCGTAAAAACGACCACAGAAAATGAAACGGACTACATGATGACGTCAAGATGACGTCAGTACAAGACGTCTAGTGTAGACTGTTCACTACTGTGCGCAAAAAAAGTAGTGCATGTTTCTATCAATCGTTTGGCGATAAAATGCAAGATAAAAGACATAAAATCGTTATTTTATTTACACAAACATCATTTTATTAATTAATAAAATTATTCCGAATCGAAAGTCGACCATGTTTACAAATATCGTAGTAGCGTAGTAATACAAAATATGCAAATATAGTGATCTAGCTAATTTGAATATTTATTGCACGGTTTGGCAGTGCCGAACGATATTTCCGGCACGGGTTTACGGCACTCCTGGACCGCAGGTTATGTGATAAATATTTATAATTTGGAAATATTATACGTAATATTAACGCTCGGTGTAAATTTCCCATTGGGATTGTGGGTGATACCTCATTCGATTACGTTTTAACATTGCTCTCTGAAAGGGGGAATTACTCTTTCTAAATGCTTTTTGATATCGCTGTAACTTACGATTTGCGTTGTGTCAAACTGGTTCCTAGTCTGCGCTGAGTAAAGGCTTTGTAACCGGGAAAAATAAATGCAAGCGTCTGACTTTTATTTCATTAACATATTTTTCAGTTATTATTGTGTTATTAACATATATTTTTGTATGATGGTGACGACTAGTCATTTTATTCGAAGAAACTGAATTAGTTGATGACATTATTTGTTCTATTCGAATTCAAACTTGTAAATAGTATTAAAACAAAACAAACGACTTTAGCATGACAGTGAGGGTGACGTACATATTATAATACTAATTGATAGATGCTACTGTACTTTAGAGACATACACTATTCATGCAATATCACCATTCGAATGACTTGAGTAGAATTTAATTACGTTTTACAACATCATTTTTTAGTCACAAGCGTCATTTATTTTAGATAATTATGCACATGTAAATCTTTTCTAATGAAGACATTAATCTCAATTGAAATTCTAATTGTATTCATTTGGTAGAGTCGTTGTTGGTAGTTAAAATGTAATATACATTATCAGTTAGTTTTTTTTAACTTGTTTACAAAGATACGTTTATTGCAATTAATTTTAAATTCCTCGTAAACATACTTTGGTTTCAGTTATTTTCGTTGGATTTCTTGGGTTCATATATCCACAACATCAAATCCTTCGAAAATTAATGCCGCAAATCAGCCAACATTCCGAAATTAGCGATATCCGACATTGTGCAACTTACAACCATCTTCAGGTATGTTCCGAAATAAAGAAATACCAAGCAAGTTCCGTAGATCCGTTATTGTTCGAGTAAACATCATTTGCAAATGTCAGGTGTCAATTTTGTTTAAATTTATTTGTACTATCTACCGAATGATATACATTTCCAAACGAAAACGTAATTTCAATCTGATTCTATAAGCAGAATTAGCCGCAATATTTTCTATATTTTCTTGTATTCCTTATCTTAAACATCAACAAACGAAAGTAGATTAGAATAAATTTATGTATAAATAACTGTTGTAACTATAAATGACATATACAGAGGACAATAGAAACCTTTTGTGAAGAACATTTTGTACCTCTGTACTCAGCAAATCCTACAGTCCAATCGAAAGGTAAAATGTCTTTAGTTTAGTTTAGCCCGCATGTTTTGGGGTAAAATAAATCTTACAAAATGTTTTTGTTTTTGTACAATTGGTCTGTGAATGTAACATTCTCGCATGGAGTAACATGTAACACTTACCATGGCATTGGATAGTTTATATTTGTCCAAACAAAAGCTAATTCAACGGAAATCTACGAGAACATATAAAAGTTCATCGTTCTATTTGATGCATGATTTGCCACTTTGAACTGTCCATAAATTCGGTTGCATGAAAATGAGCCAAGAATTTATTACTATATAAGTACTATTTGGAAAAGTTCTTTACGAAAGATTTAAGTTTGAATTGTCTACTTACACTTTACCCTAAATACTACTCTCTCTCTAATCCCCCAATCAAAAACCAACCAAACACACCTTGGAAATCTACAAGGGGGGTTAAACTAATTTGGTGGGCCGAATCTCACGCTCATCTGCGGGGAAACAAATATGTGTATGAAAGACACATACAAACATCCTACAGCAAACTTATATAAATGACAAGTTGATTGCTCTCGTCCTCTACGTTTTATAATTAAACTAAAAGAATTATACAAAGTGTAATAAATGACGTCATGCTTCTTCTAATGACGTCATATTGGAAGCTGTCAGAAGTGTAACTACACTAGTGTATCTGCACATACCTTCGATAAGTGTTTACCTACAGTCCATTTTATATCATTTATTAAACCTTACATTTGGGTCAACGACGCCAAAACCATCCTAAAAACCGTCGTATTCGGATTCCGCTTATTAAACTAATAAATATGAATGTTGATTTAGCGTCACCACAAGTGCACATATACGAATTGATAGAATGACGATAAAAATGGTACTATATTTATGCAAATTTAATACACACTAAATCCTTTGTACGGACGTATAAAATTCAGACAATTTGAAAAATTTGTATGACGGATTAGGTATGAGACTTTAAATGTTGGAATCGTCATCAAAGTCAATAATTTCATATATAAGAAATGCAACAAGGTAATTAAACACACGATCTATTCTTATTATGTCAATTAATTGTGCATTAAACCTCACGGCGCATTACTTTTCTATTATTGCTTTATTGGAATTTAACATATTTTTAAATGAATCTGTGTTATTTTAACAACAATAAGTTTGAACATATTTACAGCCGAGCAAGAATTTATTGAAGTGAGTATATTTTAATAATTACAGAAACAGCAAAAAGGCACATCACGTGTGAAAATGCGTGTGGTTAAATACTAAAACGCATCACGAAAGTATTGTGTAACAAATTGAATGTATAATAAATCTCATTTTAAAACCCGGCTAAGACAATACACTCCTTAATTGTTGCTTAAATATTGTCAATCAATTACCAACTCCGATTCTAATTCTATTCAATATTATAGTTAAGCACTTATATCTCCTATAGCTATTGATGTTTTTCTCTGAATGAACTGATCTTTATATTCTATTTTTACATTTTCCAGAGTGTCCTATATAAAAGCAGTGACGTCAATGAGAGGGGTGTCTAGTTTTCAGTGTCTGAGTGTGAACCAGAGCCAGTGCTTTACCAAGTTCATTACTGGAGCGAGAAAATGTATTGTGCATACATTAATATCCGAGTAAATGAGTAAAAAATGTCTTTAACTATTCTTAGACAATACAACATTTGCTTTCATTATGGTATCGTCTGCAAACAAAAGTATTAACAGCTTGATTACGTCTTACAGACATAAGTCATGATTTGAGTAACGTAATATATCATTTACATCATTTACGATGAAAAGAAAAATGGTTGAACTACGATCTCCTCGTTCATAAATCTTAAGACAGATTGTACCTCACAATACATAGGTTGAATAGTTTTGACAAAAAAAACATTTTCTCGTAAAAAAATATTAAAAATTAACTACTGTATCAAAATATTTTTTAAAAAATAGCAAAAGTACAGCAAGAACTGATAGCCTTATTTACAGCTGATTTTTTTAAGTCAAGTTGAATTTCTTTAGTTGTATCATATTTTGCCGGATCATTCCGTTAAGTAATATGTGTGAGCTTATCTTTCTATGGTGTTTATAAGAGTTTCTCCTTTGAAATTTGTAGCTTCACAGTATTTCCCCATTTGAATTAATACAATGAATCCTTTTTCTCCATTCTTTGGATAATCGCTACATCTTAGAAATTATGTAAAAAGTGATAACATTTATTTAGTATTGGGTGAAGATTTACCATCATACGTCTGGTATTGTCATGTTATTCTGTTATCTTTATTCATCTATGTTTATCAGTTCATTGGCAACAAAGTACAAATATCTAAACAATCATGCACCTAGGAGCACCGCAATACGTGAACGTATTTAGAAACTTTGGTGCGGTAAAATAATACTTGACATCAATGCATTTGTCAACTGAACCAAAAATATACATGTAAACAATAATACATACTATTGAAAATATATCTGCACGGTAGAAGTGATTTAGAATACTTCGGCAAACAGCATGTAGATGATTCTTGCATTAAATATATACTTATTCAATGCCTTATAAAGCTAAAAAATGAGTCAGTTTGTAGTTACATATTGAGTCAAATAACATAGCAATTTGGCAGAATTGTAAAAACTTCTTCAAAGGTTTACATGCTAAGGAATCATGGTAATTTCCATTTTTTCATTTCATTACAGAAAGAAAATGAATGGCGCACACATTAAGAAAAATACAATGTAATATTCTTTCAAAGTTTTTTATAATCATTACAAATATTACGGTGTGTGAGAACATGCATTTCATTTCCCACTTCGATCACGACGATTTAACTTGACTTCTACAAAATGCAACAGTAGTTATGAACCTTATATCGTGATTGGCATTTGAAGATTTTCCGTCCTCGTTCGGAATGAACGTATCTATACTCAAAGTAATTTGTAAGAGTGCATTTTTGTTTCACTTTGAAACTCTATTTTTCACAATTTATTTACACGCTTAATTTAAAACAGTCCTATGAATATTTTATAGTCTTAGTTTTAATGGATTGTTTTTTTGTACTTTAAACTGGTGCTACAATCATTAACATTCTTTTTTGATGCATGTATCAGAGCGTCATTGCTGCATATAAAAATCACTAGACACCAGGTTTTTTTTCAACACTTCGGAAGGAGAAGTTGACAGGTCAATATGAAACTCTTGGTTGCGTTTTTATTGGTGCTTGTTGTGACTGCAACATTTGCAGGTAAGACTCTGAAATTGCTCCTGAAAACTGTATGGATTAATGTTCATTTTTTATGCTGTATTTTTAGTATTCTCCAGAAAACGGTATGGATTAATGTTCATTTTTTATGCTGTATTTTTAGTATTCTCCAGAAAACGGTATGGATTAATGTTCATTTTTTATGCTGTATTTTTAGTATTCTCCAGAAAACGGTATGGATTAATGTTCATTTTTTATGCTGTATTTTTAGTATTCTCCAGAAAACGGTATGGATTAATGTTCATTTTTTATGCTGTATTTTTAGTATTCTCCAGAAAACGGTATGGATTAATGTTCATTTTTTATGCTGTATTTTTAGTATTCTCCAGAAAACGGTATGGATTAATGTTCATTTTTTATGCTGTATTTTTAGTATTCTCCAGAAAACGGTATGGATTAATGTTCATTTTTTATTCTGTATTTTTTAGTATTTTCAATAGATTCGTTAGAATCTAATTATGTTACTTGTTATAACATATTTATTGCCTTTTTTCTACATTGATAGGCTGATGCAGATTTTTATTTCATGTATGTATGTACCTGTAGCAGGTATTATGTATCCTTTAATGGAACTTTTATGGAATAAAGGTTGATCTTTGCCTTTATGTGAAAACGACTCATAAGTTGCATCGAATGCTTGCTTACTGTTGAAACGAGCATGCTGTGGAAATATTTTAATCACGAAATCTATGTAGAGTCCCTTCTAACATGCATAATAAGAGTAACTAATCTAGGCGGTACCTGGGACATCTAGAAATGACATAGGCCCTGTAGTGCCCATGGCCAACAACAGTTTTCAGATGAATGGAATTTGTGGGCTAGAGCGTTTTAAATTTTCTTAGCAAGCATATAAATTTCGAAAAGAATTTTTGAAAGAGAAAATCAAATATACACTGTATATCAATGTGACTGAGATAGCTAGCACGATAATATTATCCGGTGAGTTTGTTTTTCTGAAAACATTATCATAGTTATTTATATTTTTAGAACTATTTGTATATGTCATTTCTGAACAGTCGCAATAATGAAAAAAATGCAATAAGATAGATAGGCAACCACGACAGTGGTGTTTTGAAAATCTTTCCTAAAAAATCGAAATACGAATATTATGCTGGAAATAATCACTACAGCTATCTAGTATCTAGTATTATTGGACCATTTCAAAACTTGCACCAAACGTATGGAGACGATAATGTTGATTGCCGAAATAATATTTCTGTGTGGAACATAACTATTAAGATAATCTTATCATTGAGATATTCAAGTATCGCGATAAGCTATTTGACTGAAATGTGCACCATTAATTTCTATGAATAATGTGGATAAAAACTATACAATATGTAACATACTTTTTATGCTCGGTATCAGTAACCACATTCATATCATTCTCATTTGTTGTTATCTTATTTATATTGTTTCAGCTGATGGGAATCGAAATTGCCTGGAAGGTCGTTCTAAAAGAGCCGCGAGCATAAAATCATTGCGAGTAAGCATTATTGCAGTATTTGTCCCATTGTAAACTAAGACATTATTCTATTTTAAACTATCCAAAAAGTCAACGAAAAAGAAAAATGCAACGTGAGTGTGAAGATAGATAGAAATAACAATAAGAAATCGCTTTAGATTTTGTACTTTTTAATTCTATACAAGTGAAATCCAAATATCAGGTTTTTTTGTTTTATGTGACTTATTGTCACTGGGGTTTAACGCCGTTTAACCAGTTTTCCTGGACTGTATACTAACCAGTACTAACTTACCCTTACACAAGGAGCCGACAACTTCTCCACATATGGAGGAAAATTGATTTCATAGAAGGGTATGACCTGCCGCGACCGGGATTCGAACCCGGATCTCCTGGTTACGAGTCCAGCGCACTGACCACTGGGTCACGGCCGCGGCCCCCAAATATTAGTAGTTGTTTCCTCATCATTTGTTTTAAAGGGGAGACAATCCTAGTATGAACGATAAAGAGTTGCACATGGTATTCAACGTTAATTAATTAAGTGTATGAAATGTTCTAAACGTGAAATTATTATTTTCTAGGAATTAGTAAGCATGCACGCGTACTGCGCCAATGTACAATGCCCTGATCCCATTTGCTGCTGGGGATAGTAAAGTCTAGGTAAATATGAATGCTTCATTCCATTGTTTTATTCAAGTTTTTGGTATAAATTTATTCATTGCACCTATTCTATACACAATAGAATAAATAAGTTATATGATATATGTATTATTTTTAAGCTTTTATGTTGTTCGAGCGTTTATCTGTTGTGATCATTTGTTGTAAAATTATACATGTATTAAGGGTGTGTGTTTTTATGTTTAACACTTTTGTGTTTTATGGATCAATGTCGTAATTAGAAACAGTACTTTCGTAATCCTCGTGTTTTATTTTTTTAATTAAAATATGATACGGATCATATTGACGAAGTTTTATGGTACGAAGTTGTACATACTCGTACTAGGTCTGTTCCAATGATTTGCGTTTTTCTGATCTAATAAATGTCACTGCAGCTCGCGTCAAAAATACTATTTAAAGTTTCCATGATTTTATGCATGTAACGAAATGCTGTACAATTGAATTGGTTAATATTGCTACAAAAATTATACTAACGTACTTTTGTCACTTCGGCGCGTATTTGAGTGGCGCTATGCTGTCATGACGCCATTTGTTTCAAATTTATAACGAAATTTGAGCAACTCGCATGAACGTTCTTGATTCAAAATGGCGACGTCAAGCGACGAATCAAAACATTGACATTGACTAATTAAATATTTTATGGAACGCGGAATGACATTGGAACAGACTGTAAAACCATTTGTCCTCCTTAAAAGTTAATACTGATACAGAATCTAGGAAAACTTGTTCGAGTTACTTCTCGCCTATATATAACTGAGATACTGTTGCATGTAGGCGTAAACACAAAACACAGTTTTCCGGACGAATTGGGACTTGCTCCTTCATCGCCCCCCCCCCCCCCTGCACACTGCATGTACACATCTATTCTCCATGTTTCTGTTCTATCATATTTAACACCTTGAAACAAAATAGATTATCAAGTGGTGTGTAGATGGCGAATCGGGAAAGAATTTCATTTTATTACCCCTTACTTTTTTAATGTTATTCAAAACACTACGCTAAAATGAAAAGACGATTATATGTCTATAACCAGTAAATGATCGACTGATGAATCAAAGTCAATATTACATCCGTGTTCCTTTTGTTTTTATTGTTTCAGTTGTTTTGACGTCATCATGAAACACACAGGACAGTTCGTTCAGTACTTGCGTGGATGGACTTCGTCGGAATTCAATGTATATTTAGCAGTTTCTTGTTTATTTTAATATATTTTCCTCGTGTACTTATATTTACTCACTTGAATAAACATCTTGTACAGACAATTACGTACTTTGACTATTTCTTGCATACGTTGCCTATGGTATACTACTCCAGTTTGGTTCTTATGAGCAGTACGTGGCCTCTATCAGTGAAAAATACGTTCACGACGACAGCGTGACTTAAAATCTTATTATACACTTCGGAAGAAAGATAGAAACAATCATATCGCAAGGGAAACAAATCATACAATGTTAATAATCGCAATTAGAATTACCATTTTGTCCAAAACGGCAACAACACAACTTGTTTCAAATCCCTGAAATATGTTGTTTTGGATGACAATGAAATACGTGACAAGCACGTGTTACACATGTTGATATTAAAATGCGTAAGCAAAGACGGTATACAATTCTTGTAACATTTTCTTTGTCAACAATGAAGGAATGAAATACTAGTATCAATTAATTTAAATTCTTTTAAGAGGATATTGTTTGTAACTGTCGATTTTTATAACCATAAAGCGACGTAACAGACATGTACATAGTCTCCGTATCATTAATAGAAATGTGTTTAGATTGTATATGTACATGTATGTAAGTTTCTAGTGCATTTTACCGTACTATTTCAAAACATACGAAATTTGTATATAAACGATTGCCGTATTAAAGCTTCTTCTAGGCTAAAATTAGTATTAATTCATATATATGATGCCAATATCATTAAAGTCTTTAGATCTCGCCACAGAAACAAAATTGTAGTATGTTATTTATCATGAAGTTTTCAATTATCCTAATTTTTAAGTTATTATGCTGAACAAAAATGAACGTTGGTTTTACTGATTTATTTATTGCACCAAACAAGTCTTTGTAGAAAAAAAGGCGATTATTTTGCAAATAGGAATTAATTCATGGATATAAAATATTTGCATACATTGTATCATGAAAATGTGTTTTATGATACTCTTTTTGTTTTAGATATTACGATTAATTGTTATATTTTACATCAAGCTCATCATTCACCCTTAATCAGTGTTCACGGTAATGCTATCAACGTATTGTAATTTATTTCAATTTCATAGATATTATTTAATAGTATTTTTATCGCATTTTTTGTTTAATTATTTCAATATGTATGTCGATGTCTGCTTCTCGAAGTGTTACATATTGCTAAGCCAATGATAGGTTGTTAATAGGCTGTTAGGTTGCTATTTCTATTAAAACATCAGCAAACAAGAGGTTGTGACAATAATGACAATAACTCCTGAATTTATAGTTTAAGTTTACAATAATAGTATCACATTATCACTTTATCCACTAACGCAGATATATCGATGTTGTTGGTATAAATATACGCAAAAATAACCACCATTGTGCAACATTAACAATCCGCATAGCAATCGTCGAAACAAACGCTAAAATATCAAGTGACGTACTAAAAGCAACAAATTAGTCATGTAGATGTCGTCTGTGGTTCATCTTTCCAGAACGTGCTCTGTTAAGTTTGGCTTCACACAAAGTCGTCATTGTCAGACGATAAGTGCATTTACAGTATAGATCGAAGAAAGATTTTTAGAATAAAACAGTGTCTTTATTTCTTCCTTAATAATGGAATCAGTTGTCGGTCTACATATGGTATGAAGCTTTGAGATTTAGCTAATGTTGTTATTATCTGGCTAAATTAGTGTTCCCAATCAATGGTTGGCTAAAAAACGGCGCATTATAAACAATCCTCTATAAACACAACACAGTAAAGTTTGTTGACGATTTTGGATCTATATTTGGACAAACTGCACTAATTTGTTTTTTAAAGTGCTTTATGAAGAATTTGTGATTATAAATGATTATTATGTATATGCTTTTCGTTCAAATGTTACTTGATGGATAAGATAATTAAGATAAATGCATGTTTTGCTCACTGCGTGTCTTGGATAATAATAATGTATTTTATGTATGATAATTGATTGTCATTTACAGTTTAGGTACTTCTTGAAACGACTCACATGTTCATCAAAAACATTTTATTTTTGAATGAGACTTTAATCGATTATTGGACTGAAAAATAAAATTCAGAGTAATTCCATTACCTGACATTAGATTATAAACGCACTCTCCATCATAAGAAACAGGCACCAATCAGCACGTCTGTCTGAATAATCGAACCGACCTGTTCAATATTCACAGCATGTCTCTATCAACTAGATACTATCAATGAGTGAACTATCGATCTTAAAGCGGTAACGTGCACGAAAAATGCACATTTATATGGTAAGAAGTGAAAATGAGTATGATGACCTGGATGGTGGTAATATGAGACTCAGTCTTAATATTTAGAATTACATGTAATTAGTTTAAGGTGAAAATTGATAATGGATGGTGGTAATATAAGACTCAGTCTTAATATTTAGAATTACATGTATTTAGTTTAAGGAGAAAATTGATAATGATTTCTATTACATTTCTTATATTTCTGCAATTACTCTTAGGTTAGAATTAGAGCTCTGAGCTGAAGTTTCATTTAAAACAACAGTGTGTTCTCCGATATATATCTGCGGTAATAGGTAATAAAACATGACTTTTATTTGTTTTTATTTAGATGTTGCCATGCCTACAAAGAAGTCGGCATTCATTGCAACATAACAATTGGAATTACTGAAGAAGAATTTAAGTCAGAAATATATTAACCACTGTTCAGTCATAATGATGAAACCCATTTGTTCCTAAAACTGTTTAAATGAACACATAAATCTCAATTAAAATTTAAATTAAAATGCATGCATTTGCTAGAGTCCTTATTGGTATGTAAATGAAATGTATATTTTAGCCTGTTTACAAAGCGACGCTTATCGCAGTTAACTTTAAGTCAGCGTTTGCATCTGTTTCCTGCCAAGACCATCGTCGAGGGTTTTCTTTCTGACGATAATCTTTCCTTCCTTATCATCCAACCAAATATACTTATATTAAATATAGTTATATCTAATACATGTATTAGGACTTGAGAAAAACACCATCAACCAATTGTATAAACATTGGTTAACTCTAACCACTGGGTTTAATCAGAGTATTGGTTAAAATTTTGGTTAAATGTTTGGTTAGCTGTTGTAGAAAATTTTGTGTAAGTTTAACCAAATTTTGTATTTGTTAAAGCTCAAATAGATCTAACCCAATTCTAAGATGCTGGTTTATTCTTAACACAAACGGTAACCAGTACCAAAATGGCAACCCCTTTTACATGTTTAAATGATTTTTTTCATGATTAGTAAACCAAAATGGTTAAATTCAACCTTGGGTTAAATTAACCATTTGGTTAAAGTAAACCAATTTTTATACAATTGGGCGCAGTAATTAATGTGCAAAATACATAGAACAGTCTATGGTTAACAAACAAGAGAAGATACAACAGGACGCGGATAAGAACAATAAAAAGTATATTGTCATATTTGAAATACATTTTCATGTTTATTTGCTGTCCATCAGATGAATAGATTCGGTTGCATGGTGGCTGGATATAATGTATGAAAATCCAGTTCTGAAAATACAAACGGCAATAAAACATATAATTAAGTAGCTACGTACTAAAAAGAGCACTTATGGGGGGGCTGAACCTCTCGTAACAGCCTGTACAATACAATACCTGTCATATTTCAGTATTTATTTTACATATTTTATATACGGATACAAGGATATATGCACATTAATAATTTCATAACATAAACTAGTGTTTAATAATGGTTCTCATGTACATAACTGTATACGTACGGCAAACATTAATTATGAATGCTGAAAGACCGCATTTTATGAAAAACAAAAACAGGTTCGTTATTAAATGTTACATGAGATATCTGCCATAAATTTAAGCAAGTCGTGCAACACGTAATCAATACACTTATTTATTTGAAAAGGCAACAATGTTAGATGAATCATGATGACACATTCAGGTGATGATGCACTATTTAAAATCATTTACCATCGGGATTGTTATGTTGAAATACTTAATTAACATAGCATTTTATTCAGCAAATCAGCCGGATTTAATAAATCGTTTATCAAAGCCGTTAATTTCAAACTTAAAAATATTACAATTTGCTTTACATGCAAGGAAAATAATTCTTATTATTGAAATATTATAAAACACATTCTACTGACCTTTTCTATCCAAAGTGTGGAAAGTCATCGACATCAGCTTCATCAGATATTAACCAATCCTGAACAAGAAAAGTAGAATTTATTTCAGTTGTGTTTATTCGCAGAGAATGTTTATCGGCTCTTTTCCACAATATTGGTTGTAACATTTAATTACAAACAACAAATAATTTAATGGTATCGAATGGTTCAGAGAAAAAATATTCATAATGCGATATATTATGAATTGTAATTCTCCATTATGGCGTAAACAAATCTTTCGCTGTTATGGTATTGTTCAGCGGGCGTTATATAGTGTTATTAAAATCCCCTATTGTCTTTCAAAACGTTATGTTAAGACAATCATGTCTAAATAGGAAATATAAGATTCATTAGTTGTACCAGAGTCCTTTAAAATTAATAACTCGATAATAAAAGACATCTGTAAACGTCGGAACATATGTCTGAGTAATTTTAGCACGTATGTAGCTTTACAATCAGTTTCTAGATGGCAGAATGGTCCGCTTCCAATATTTCATTCTTTTGCCGAAAAAAAAATGCAAATCAAATTACCTTTTTTATATGCATTAGATGTAATCCCACAGAATACATTACATTATACAGGATGCAATACCTTTTGTTGTCCTCGTTTCTAAGAGGAATGGTATGTTACTTTATTTGAAACTTCGGACACGAGCTATTCAAATAGGTATTATATTCAATGAAACACAAAACACGTATCTGCAAATACCTTCAAGAAATGTGTGTCGGCAGATCTTTTGATACGCCTACCACCATGACCTTCGTTGATCCCGCCTAAAACGGATCCCGCTTATGAAACAAAATAATCCAAATGTTGTATTTAACATTGCATTTATATAGAAGACTAAGTATGACAATAATAAAAAAATAATAAAGTAATAAAAACAAATGTAATGATAGAAATGGACATTTCATGTCGTGTTTTTTTTTTCGAGAATTAATTTTAACGGAAATGCAAAGACAAAGAGGATAGTTGCAGCGAGTACAGTATGAATGTAATGTCTGAAAATTAGGGGATTTAAATACAATAGTACGGCACGAACTTATTTCAATAACAAATTATATTGATGATACGTCTTAATTTGAAACCATCCGAATAAGATTATATTACACTGCTAGTATAGTTCGATTATTTAATGAGAATGCAACGCTATACGGTGACAATAAATTAAGTGTATTCATGACTTGGACGTTGGAAGAGAAAATTGCAACACTCGTGAATCATGTATACAGTATATACGATCGTTTTATTTTATAACGATTGGAGAAAGCAAGTGCGTCTATATCATGCATTAAATTGATTCGGAATACAAAATAAAACTAAGCCTATCAAAGCGCAAATTTTTCATAACCTTATAATTACATTTAAGTCTATAAGACTGAAGTACTTTCTAAAAATCAAATGACCGCTAGAAAATTATGTTGGTGAAAATAGTTATTTAATTCCTACTCCTTCGAAATTCTCTCAGTGAATTAATTGCAATAATGCCATCCGATAATAACCTCCGAAGACTGGTACAGGAGGTACGGCATATGAACATATCCATAGCCCTAAACTTTGTATTAGGAGTTTAAAAAATACACGCATATAACTTCATGTTTCATTACCTCATAATGGACATCAGTCGCCTATTTCTGTAATTGAAATACAAACAATAAACAA
Source organism: Lutraria rhynchaena (assembly GCA_008271625.1). NCBI lineage: Eukaryota > Metazoa > Mollusca > Bivalvia > Venerida > Mactridae > Lutraria > Lutraria rhynchaena. The sequence continues at coordinate 463,767 of VIBL01000067.1, forward strand.
TTCATATTAAAAGTTAAACAACAAAATGCACCAACCTGCGCAAGAAGCCAACAGCAACATAGTGGATACGAATAAAAACAACACTGAGAGTTTCATCTTGGTCTGTTGAATTCCACTTCAAAATTGTCGGCTAAGCTCGATGTCTACTCATTTTATTCGTACAGCCTTGCCACTCCGATGCACAAGATAGCAAGCTGTGACACGTGTGTTTGCTAAAATAAACTGCATCTATGTTAAGCATGTGCATATTAAAAAGATTGACATATAATATTGTTAAAATAATACACAGAAAGTGACTGCTAATGAAATTTAGCACAGAAAAAAGATATCGGTGATTGAATGACAATCGTATGTTCAAGACGCAAGCTCTAAGATGAATATTTGTAGCCGATTTCCTTTTGTTATTGTAGAAATTTTTCACTTTTCAAATTTCCTAAATGGTAAGATAAATTGCATTTATTTTTCATTCATATTGTTAAATATTTCATTGGAGTATAACTACGTTTGAAACCTCAATACGCTAAGTGCCATGTCATACGTATGTACATACCTCTTTACATTGCAAACTATTATTGTTATTCTTAAATTCTAATGACTGTAATGTTCATTAATTAACAATCAATATTGTCAACTTATTGTACAGATGTACCAAATATCTTATATACTTATATACATATGTAACACTGTTGTACTCACATTAGGTTATTGGTATTCTGAAGGTGAAATAAATTAACTTCAATAAATAAATGTAAATCATATTTGATGGTGTTTGATTATGTCGTAAATATACCGTCTTTGTTCTTTTACATCGGAAAACAAATTGGCCACGACCGTGGTCCAGTGGCTAGTAGGCTGAATTTGCATAGTGGGAATCCGGGTTCAAATCCCGGTAGCGGCAGGTCATACCCTTCAATTGGAAAATTTGACACAAATGTTCTTTCTTTCCGTATGTAGAGAAGTGTCCGGCTCCATGTGGAAGGGTAAGGTAGTACTGGTTAGTATACAGTCCAGGAAAACTGGTTAGGTGAACCTGTAGCCGTATATAATTGAATAATTCTTGAAAAAAAACGGCGCGTTAAACTCAATGTAAAAAAGAAAAAAAACAAATAGGTACAAATTGTTTGGGATTTATTACCAGCTGTTGGACATACGATGGGCATTTGAAATGTTATCCTTCACATAATAAATATTGCATCTACTGATCTTTATATCCTTTCTACACAATTAAAAGTTTTTTAATGTAAATCTCAAAACTGATGATACTTAAAAATCCTGGAACTCAAAGACTTCTTCAAAATTTTTGATCGCTATTCAGTACCGGGGCTATCCAAGATTATGGCCTTATTCTTCACGAAACCATAAGCTATTAAGGTGATCTCGATGAACACACCAACAAGCGTAAATAAATACAAGTATTAGCATTTCCAAAAATGCTTTGAGTCGCCGTTCAGCCAAGTATAAGAGCTAAGAATAGAATATTGAATAAAGATTTCCTAGAGAATTCATTTCTGGTTTCATTTCTTATTGAAAGTTTGCAATATATTCTATATTTACGACGATATTAAACTGGTTCCCGTTGACTCTGGTCATAAAGAGACGACGTTCCTTTGGTGTACTGCAACATGGAACGGGGACCAGTTAACGACGATATGAAGCGCCCCGAAAGAGCATTATGTAAAACACATGACTAAAATATCAAATTATCACATCCAAAGGAAACGAAGGATATTATGATTAATTAAACTAGCATTCATATCTAAATATTCATCAAATAAAATCCTCCTTTTTGTTGAAATAGATTTGTTTCTGAACAATAAAAGCTAAATTATATATTTTCTCACGGTAATATGTCATAGTGCATTCGTACTTGCTACTTTCTTAAAACTCGTTTAACAGCTCGTTTGATTTAAGCAGATTTATGAATATTTATTAGCTTTGTTTTAATGGTTTTTTTTTTACTTCAAACTGTTGGTATAAAGATGCATGCACAATGCAATAATTCACACATTCTGTTTAATGCGTGTATCAGAGTATTTTCTGAAACAATATAATATAATAAATGTGTTCGTTAACTTCCGTAATAAATATATTTCCACAAACAACACCGATTTCACAATTCCGCAGTTACATTTACACAGCAACAATTGAAACTGCTAGCCGGACAAAGACGGTATATGCACATACGTAATGACTAGACAAAACTCTGTCTTAATTAGCTTCACCTCATAACCAATAAAATCAGTTTACGGTAGATTTCTCCGTATACTTTTTAAAAAAGTTTAAACATGTGCAATCTAGAAATCTGGAAGGGTATAAGGGGATAACCAAACAACGGCATACTCTCTGAGCAAAATTGGCAGTGCTATGATAGTCTGTATACAGATACTTAGCATAAACACACCCAATCATGCAGGATATAAATTTACAACAGAATACATTTCAACAGCCGTGTCAGTGAAATCGTCGCCATGCTTTCTGCAACATATAATAAATGGAATCTGTACATGCCCGTGTAGATTTGAATTTTAAATTTGAATTATTTGAAGCAGTTCAAACAAACATTTTAGAATCATTACGAAAGCGAACATACTGAGCGGTTATTCTACCCTTGCTGATACATTGTTGTTAGTATAGTACTCAAAATTTCGTCCAATACAATTGAGCTCAGCATTTCTATAAGAGGGAAGCGAAAGTCAGTTGTGACAGAATTTCCTTTCGTTTTCGATTTGATCTTTTGTGAACTTCCGGTATGCATAAATTATCGATCGGCGAATGTTGTCAAGTTGCGAGTGTTCGTCTGCAACTATTCATTTGCCATTTTCTGGTAAAACGGTGATTATAGTAGCTTTAAAGTTATTGTGAACGTTAATCAAACAAAATAGTATAAATGCGCCTGATATATCTAAAATATAAAGATATGACATTAATATATAATCAGCTTTATATGTATAGTTCATAAAAAAGGAAATAAATTCCTTTTGTGAATTATATTTGGTTATATATTATAGGGCTAATACTACTTTGCATGTAATAATATCAGTTGCATTACATAATTATTTATACGCATTCTCATTTTCGACTTCATGGTGTTTACATTACCTACTTACCCAAATACCGGAGCAACCTACTTCGATGTACCAACGCACCAATGGTATAGTCTATTTTATGTTTGTTCAAACAAGAACAAAGACAGCGGAACAGAACAGAGACGATGGCAAATATGTGAATAAGATTATTTCATTTTTAGGAGCTGAAAGTATAGTTAAAATTATTAAAGAGGCATCAATATTTCCTATATATATCTCCAATTCCACCGATGGTATAGTATATCTTGTGTTTGACCAAACATGAGCAAAGAGGGAGAAAAAAACAATAACAATTATATGAATAAGATCATTTTATTTTTAGAAGCTGAAAGCATCATTTCAATTATTATATAGGCATTAACATTTTCAATGGATCTTCTATGGTGAGCAATGATTGTGTATTGTCAAATTTGAAATGCATTTGCATGTTCTAAGCTGTCCATCGGATGAATAAATTCAACAGCACGGTTGCAGAGCTAAAGCAATCAGAAAATGGTTCTGAAATCACAAAACAACACAGAAGAAAAGGGATAATAACATACATGGATTTTTATATAATCATAAAAAGTGTACTAGAAAACCAGTCGATTTAACCCAAGTAACATGGTTATAAGTAATCACATGTATAAAGGACCCAGCCCAGCAAACACAAGACATTGTTCCAACGTTGTTTTAACGCCTTTTCTCTGACGTTGGGAAGGCGTGTTTTTTTTTTTTGGTCGATAATGAAAGTTACATTGACGTCAGTTCCGGATGCCAGAAAAATGTCATTTTCACGCTGTTCGAACGTCATGAAGATAAAAAACAACATCTTATCACGGTGGTATTACATTTGTGACATCTCTGAATCCAGATGAGTGAAGTGAGCAATGGATCGGTTCGAAGTTCGACATAATGGTGAAAGTAAGAAAACAACACGTAACTAAACCAAAACAGATTTATCAAACAATAAAGTGCATGTATTTAAAACAAACAATAAATCTAAAGCACGTAATAACAATATAATATATAATAATAACTAGAACTAACTAGAACTATCACTGTCACTGAAGGTGATTAAATAAATACAATAACCTAACAAGTCGTTAAAGAGAAGAGGTGCACACAAGATTTTGTCTACAGACAAATAAAAGGGCATAACTCAAAACGTTGGATATTTGCTGTGAGTAAACATTTAATGACATAAATAAATGTTTAATGATGGTTCTTATTAGCAGTTCCTCTTCGCTCCTAAATAATAGCATGTTTAAAGGATGAATTGCGATTTGGGTTCCATACGGAATATAATAAAGGCTGTATGTCAAGTTACTAATTTATACAATGCTAATTAATGATACGTGATTTTGTTCGATTCAGAATTGATTTGGAAAGAAATTTTAAGGGTCAATGTAAATTTAAAGGGACAATTACTCATTGTCACTCGACTAATTGTCGCTTTTTAAAAAAAATCTCGCAGTGAAGCATTTAAATTATAAACGTTTAAAAATTTGTCTGTTCCGTTCTGAGATAATATAATTATTTGGACATTAGGAATGTAATGGGTTAATATTGAAATATTATAGAAAACATTCACACTAACCTTAACCATTTACGTATCGAAACTTATCGAAATCAGTTTCTTTAAACATCAAATCATCCTGGAGAAAAGAGAATGCATATACTTTTTATAGCATCAATTATCCTTGGTGTCTCAGTTCTTCAACCAAAAAAAGATAAAGATTAATATACATATTCTGTCTGAGTAATTGCAGCACGCGTGTACCTTGACAATCAGTCTTATTAGTGGTTAAATGTTCTGCTCCCAATATTTCTTTTGCATTAATATCCAATTTTAGTCTATTGCAGAAATAATGCAAGTCATATCGCCTATGATTTTGATCTAAGATCAACCAAGGATATATCCAAGTACCATGTATTGTATATGTTGCTCAGGAGAATACTCTTGCATAGTCAAATAAAACTTGGAACATGAGCTATTTAAATTGAAGTGATGAAACAGGAATTACATTTACTTTAAACACAAAATACTTTGCTTATAAACATGTGTTAATACCTTCAATCCATGTTTCACACCCCCCTCTCTCTTGACACGCCTATCTAAACCTTGACCTCGTCCACCAACACTATTCTTGAGACCAGGATAATCGTGTATCGCTGATGAAAACATTTTAAGAAAAAATGTTAGGTTATATACAAAAAATAAAGCTCGAAACAACATCCAATGGCGAATTGTATTTATGATACATTTTGGTATAAACATTCTGAGCAAGATGTACCTCATTCCTAACATCGCTCAAATTTAGGCAGGACATACTCTTCTGCAGGAAAAGTACAGAGTGACAACACCCATTATACGTTATGTATAAACAGTGGTGTGAAAGAAACTACTATATGTGAACGTAATTTAACCGTCAAAATCACATGACTTCATGTTGTGTGCTTGTCTGGAATACAAAATAAGGCTTAATGTTAATTAATTAATGTCCCAACACTTCGTAATTTTATCGTTGCATTGAAGTCTGCATGATATTTCTTGTACATGCAAAATTAAATGGCAGCCTCAAAAGGTGACTAAAATATATTTAATTCTGACGCAGCCGCTCTACTACCCTATATTTTATAAACTAGTAGATTATTGGTACAGATGTATTAGAAGTTTACATAGTTTATTTTTCAGCTTACATAATAATAGAATATTCCCTCAAATCATTGGCCTTTTTTCTCTCAGTCCGCAATGATTACATAGTTATTTTTAATTTTGTCAGTTAATTAACTACAATAATTACAAAAGCTGAAATCCAAAGATGTATGATAGAGACGATAAGGAATAATTATAAACCAAAACTTCAAACGTTTATTGTAGGAGTGTCGAAAATTGCACAAAGTATCACTTTATGCTATTGTCGCATAATTGACGCCAGCCGTCCTCTCTCTGTGTTTATTGATTCACAAACAATACAAACATCATATAAGAGTGAAGTAATAAAATACACAAACCTGCGCCAGAAGCCAACGCTAACATTGCCAACAAAAGCATAACCGAAAGTTTCATGTTGTATTGTTGGATCCGTCCTCAAAAATGTTGGTTAAAATCGTTGTCTCATAATATAATGCGCACAACCGCGATGCTCCGATGCACAAAATAGACGCTCTTGTGACATTTATTTTGTTAAAAGTAAACATATTCTCATTACATATGTCACGTTGTTAAGAAAACGAAACATACACAAACGAACAATGCAGTGCTTTATGTATTCGTTTGGCTTTAAGTGACATTTGTTTTTAATGTATTGTTTTAATTAATTATAATTTGATTAAGCTTAGAGATAGACTCGACAAAATTTTAATGTTGTCTCTTCTTCGAAGAATTGTTGTTAAAATGCCATAATAGTCATTAAATAACTTGTTTTATTGGCTATATCATGTATATTGATACCGTATATTTTTGTCGTCAAGAAAAGAATATATAAATGAGATATGAGTTCAATTTGTATTTTTATTTTTGAATACTTCAATTTCTAATTGAAGTAATAATACAATTGTATAAAAACTTTTATGCTAGCTTAAACCTTTCAATGTCGCTAACCAAAACAATGCAATTCATCTACTTGTGTATATTATCAATTAACACCCTGAAGGCACAATACAGATAAATGTAATTATTAATACTCGATTTATGATGCTTATCAAATTAACACAGCAGGGGCGGCACATCACGTCCATTATTAAGTGGTAAAACTGAAGTATGTATGTTTGGTGTTAGATAACTGTATTTAAGCGATAGACCTAATAGATCGGTATAAGTGTTTTTTAATATGACGTCATGTTATGTCGTCATTGTAAAAAGAGAGTTTTTCAATACGACAATGCTTCTTAATATCTATCATTAACCTTAAATAACATGAACGTGAACATTTCTAATACACAGAAGATGAAAAAACAGCAATTCATGACATCAATGAATTTGTTGACTGTACAAAAAAGTATATGCGAACAATAATGCATGCAAATGAAAACATACCTGTGCGGTAATATTCCATTCAAAATTCAAAAGTGATTTTGAATGATTTAATAAACGACATGTAAATTATTATTTTATTAAGTATGTGCTTGTAAGCGGTATTATAAACAACAATCAGTCAAGCTAGTAGTTACATACTTGATCAAATAACAGTAATTTGGTCATGACGATTGTAATAATTTCTTCGAAGATATTCATTCTTAGAAATGATAGATATTTTCTGTCTTTGTCACGTCAATTAAAAAGTGAACGGTGCGCATATATGTATGAGAATGTTTTTAAATAACGATAAATAAATTGAAATAAAACGTTTACTTTTGTGGAATATTACTTCATTATTATTTGACTGTATCAAAAATTAAATTTCAGAATTAATTACATTGACGAGGTTTGGATTAAAGTAACTAAAATTACAAATAAATGGCCCAAATCATTGTAAATATTACTGTGTATGAGAACTTGCATTTCATTTTCAACTTCCTAAGGTGTTGAACATTTGTGATCCTATAACAACAGTAAGAAACATTAGTTGTAAACCTATTCCGTTTACCTGACAATAAAGATTTTCAAATCCTTCGTACCAAACGTATCTTCACCCACGATAATTTGTCATAGCGCATTCGTATACGCTATTTCTTTCTGAAACTCAATCAATTTTGCAGGATTTAATTGCACGTTTAATGAGACACATTTATGAAAATTTATTAGCTACGTTTAATTGGGTTGTTGTTTTTTTCTTCAAACTGGTGATATTTGATAGATATGCATGCACAATGCAATAATTCACACATGTTTAAAGCGTGCATCAGAGCATCAAAAGCTACATATACACCAGAAAATTATCGGACCTCGGGCTTATCCAACACTTCAGGAGAACTTGAGGTGTCAAGATGAAACTCTTTGTTGTGATTTTGTTGGTGCTTGTTGTGACTGCAACTTATGCAGGTAAGGAACTTGAATTGCTCAAAAGAAAGATAAGGATTATTTTTCATTTTTTTCTGCATTCTTCTTCAGTGATAGCTTGTTGCAGTATTTACAGCGGGTTTCAAAGTATAATTTATGCTAATACATATCGCTCCTTAAAGGCGTATCGTGATACATCACGGTATTAAACACCGTATCGCGATATGTTGTAAATTTTGTTTTAAAGTTCCATCTTGCGTATATCACTGTAAAAATAGATACTTTAAAGAGAGCTATTTGTTTTCATATTATACAATTTCATATTTTCGAAATATGTATGATCGATCTCTCCTCAGTACGAATCTATTGGTGACAGTGTAATTTTTTGTAGTGTTGAAACTTGATACACATATGTTTGTATGCACAGTTAATAATGCGAGATTGGCCGGCTTTTCGTCAAGAATTATGCTTCAAAACAATGTTTGTGCTATTTTAACATTGATAAACATAAAGTTTAGTTATTTAAGCTAAAACCGATAATATTGGTATACTGAAAAAAGAAATATTGTGATATTTATATTTTCTAGCTCGTATCGCAATACGCCGATAAACTGATAAAACCTCGAAGCTCTGCTAATAGACGTGTTATTGAAAATCTGTTGTTGTTTGAACATATTTATTGCTCTTTTCTACGATGTTATGTTGACGTATAGATTTTTTACACGCATGTAAGTATTGTGCTGCGATTTTTACTTAGTTTTTAGGAAGTGAATATTACACGAGGTTTTGTGCTTCTATCAGTTGAATAATGCGGACTCCTAACTTTTTCTCTGGCGTAAAAGACAAAGAATGAACATATATTTTCCTCTGAATTATATTAGTGTATGCCCAATGAAGTCAATGATAAAGAGTGTTTAAAAAGACACTTCCGTATTTTATAAATGCATTTCCAAAGAAGTCAACAATGAATATTGACTTCTCGGAGGAAAAACTGACCTTTTATTTGAATACATTATTTTTCAAGTCTTCATCCAATAGAAATGGATGTTACAATTTTTTTAAAAAAATCAAACCAATAAAAAATAACGATTACGTGGAGTGCTTGGGTCAGGCCTTTCAATTATTACTGAGATTGTGGTACACTTTGTCAGCTTTTTTGGTATTTTTCGTATGGGGTTATTAACATCAAAACAAGACATCTGATGTAAATAAATAAAGATATAGTAATTATCAAAAATACAAATTGATTGTTTGAAATAAAAAAAAAAAAAACACTAATTTTTGCAGACAAATGTGTGAAATAAAATAGCGTATCGGTATCTGTACCCACTTTCGTGTTATCTTCATTTCTTCCTTGTTTCAGATGGTGGGAAGCTACGAGCATATCATCTGAGTGATCGTCTTAAAAGAGCTGCAAACACAAAATTATTGCGAGTAAGCAGTATTACCCTGTTTGTAGTGTTCAGTTGTATCTATTGTAATCTAGGAGATTAGTCTGTAATAAATTATTCTGAAAATCTAATTAACGAAAGGAAAAATGTAATGATGTTGTTAAGATAGACACGCTGTTTAAAAAGAATATCAAGATGTTGTGATGATAATTTCAATACTTATGAATACAAATAAAATCAGATTTTTTATTAGCATTTTTTCACCATTTATTTTAACGCGGGGAAAATTCTACATATGAATGATGTTGAGATGTACATGATATACAGCATTAATTAAGTGCATGAAGCGTTCTAATTGTGAATGTTTTATTTTCTAGGAACAAGTCAACATGCACGAATACCGTGCTAATGTAAAATGTACGAACTATCCTTATTGCTAACGAAACTAATGTAGGTAGGTATGACTGCTTTACAATATATACATCACGAAACAAAATCGGATGCTTATTATTTTAGATTTACGATTTTATTCCACCGTCATTTTAAACAATTACGTTAAAAGTTGTTTTTGTATATTTATTTGTTGTATCTACACATTAGATATTAGATAAGTTATGTAGTTCGAGCATTTTATCTGTTGCGGTCGCTTTTGTTGTGAAAGTTTGCATCTGTATTAAATACAATAACATGATGAAAAAGTGTGGTGAGGTGTATTCTTATTTCATTTTTTTTTGTTGATTACTTTTGTATGACATAGTCGGAAACAATTTTTTTTAAAGCTATAGTGTTTTATTTTTTAATTGAAAAATATGATGGATTATATTTAAGGAGTTGTATGACACGAGTTTTTTTGTTTTGCAATGAAATGGCATGTACGTCATGCAACTTACTAATGAATGTCCTCAAAATTAAAGGGTCTCAAATAATAATGTTTGTACCTTTCTACTTCGAATATGGCGCATAAATAAAAGTGTAATGCTGAGTAAATATGCGATAATCATTATGCCTTTCTGTATAGGAACATATTTTCTACGTACTAATTTACTAAGAAAACATTGTTTTGCGAAGTTGACGAAGTCACGTCTGATAGTTAATTAGTATAACGATTGAACCACTTTAATATTTTTTGTTGTTGTAATTAAGTGTCTCTGAATTGCCGAAGTCTTTGTTGTGTTGTCTACAAGCTTCTCCGCTTGCATGGTGCATGTATTAGTGTATTCTCCATGTAGCAGCGTTTTCTTCATGTTTGTCTTAGACACATAGAAAATGGATTATATATGTGTAGACGGCGAATCGAGAAGAATGAATGCTTGGAACAAAATGACTGTTTATGTCTTTACTTTTTAATGTCATTTAAGATACTAATGTAAAATGGATAGGCTAAATATGTCTACAGTTTGTAAATGATATACGTCTGTTTCATTTCTAACCGTTCATTGTTTCATCGCAGTACCTTCTGATTTTTTTTCAGTTGCTTTGGTGTCGTCATGGGACTCACAGGACTCTTCCTTCAAAAATTTCATTCTCTGGTGATATTTCGCATTTATCCCTAATGATATGAAATTCGTTCCTATATCTAAATTCATCAATATCAATAATTGACTATATTTTATTTCACAGAATTAGAAAACGGAAATATTTCCAACGATCAGTGAAAGGGAGTAACAGTGAAATAAATCATGAAAAATTCTTTTAAGTTTGCCGACTTTTGCTTTGTACAATTCAAATATCGTCTAAAAATCATAATTTGGCACAAATATTAGGATTTGAAAGAATCAATTGCAGACGAAATTTATATACAGACGACATTTATATACAGACGATATTTATATACAGACGACATTTATACACAGACGACATTTATATACAGACGACATTTATATACAGACGACATTTATATACAGACGACATTTATACACAGACGACATTTATACACAGACGACATTTATAACTTTCTTGGTTTATATCATAGTTACTCTTCAATGTCACAAAGTTGCGTTGATGACCTTAGTTGAAATCAAATGCATTCGTTGCAATTTATTATTTATATAAAATATTTCTTTTCTTGTGTACTTATATTCGCTCAATTAAATAAACATCTTGTACAAACAATACCGCACTGTGTGTGTTTATTTTATATGTATGCATTGTTTACACAAACCTGCATTTTAAATACAATGACAGAGTTTTGAAATGTTACATTACCATGAAAATGAAATTGCATTGTTTTGCTATTTCTATCATTTTATATACGTTTAAATTACGTTTGCCTAGTGACTTCACACACTTTTTATACTTATTGCTTGAATGCAATTTATGACTTGTTATATACCAGCCACTTTACTGCAGAGAGATATACTGGATAATTATTCAAGCGTTGTTAATGTATTTGGAATGTAATGTATCTTATACAGATGGTTGTTATAAATATTATTAAATATGTAAACAGTCTTGCGATGAGTTTTTGCATTCAACCGCACTTATTTTTTAAGCAAAGATTTCATGTTTTCACTAAAACTATACACAACTCCAGTATTTTCGTTCGACAGTCAATTGGTTCAAATTCATTCTCAAGAAAACAACGAAAAGAGTCATTTTGATTATTATTATTACAATATTTTTTATTCAAGTTTTGGCTATATATTTTTTTCACTCTTTGAAACAATAGCCATAAGCCCTGAAAGTCAGCTCGCTTCCTGGACATATGTCACTCCGAATTATGTTCATTACAGTTAGTGTTATTAAATTCTCTTTTGTGCAGGAAAATTAATATTTTTCTGAATTTGAAGTAAATCACATATAGTCGGTGGGATAAATTTATAGTTATTTTAATGGATTGTTGTCATCTGAGGTCATAAATTTGTTTATGAATGCAATTTGCTTAATGTGTCCATTAAAGCGTTCATATATAAGTATTAAACATCAGAGAACGGGCTAAATCAACACTTCGGTAGTAGGACTGTTCGGGTCAACATGAAACTCTTAGTTGTGTTCCTACTAGTGCTCGTTGTAACTGCAACTTTTGCAGGTGAGAAATTTGAATGTATTCTTTAAATCTTATCTGTAATATTTTGATGTGAAATTTGTAGCGGGTTACAAGGATAAAAAATACGAAGTATAATTCAATTTTCATATGGATCGTTGTTCCTTGTTTAAACACGTTGGGTGCATTTTTCTTCAGTGATATGTTGATTATGACATGCGTGTTATTCGTAGTATGTTAGCTGTGTTAAAAATTTTGGAACAATTAGTTGATCATTATCATTTTTTGGAAACTATTGCAACAAACTTTTTTGTCGTGCCAAGTCGTGGTAATATGCACACATTTGTGTGGTCGAAATTTCAATATGTATTATTATACATGACAATGCTTATTTCATTGCGGCTGAAAAATATTTTCGACTAAAACCGCTATTTTGTACGTTCAAATTCTACTACCCGTATCAATCATCTATCAACTTGACAATAAATGTATGACTTTAAACTGATTTAAGCTTAAATCAAGCAGTACCAATAATATCACAGTCACGTTCCAGTAGTCTAAATCATGACTAAACTTAATGACTTGCATTGTCACTGTATAGTGTTTTATCCTTATTGAATAGTAAAGTTATTTCAGCAATTTAATGTAATATTATTCAGATTTGTTTTTAAAAAAATGAGACGCATCATCAATACAATTTGTTATAGAAGTAAGTTCGTCCTGTACTGTTGTGTTTAACTCCACACATTTTCCGACATAATATTCATACTGTACTCACTAAAACCTAGAGTAATTCATAATATTTTCGTTTAAATTAATTCTCAACGAAACAAAACATAATTTCTATTATTATGTTTGCCTTAATTAAATTATTGTCATACGTTGTCTTCATTATAGTTTTGGCAATATTAAATCCAACTTTAGAATCATTTTATTTTATAAGCTGGGTTCGATTTTGGCGATTTCAAGATTGGGGGTGCTGGTGGGCGTATTAAAAGATTCGCCAACACACATTTATTGAAGGTATGTAAAAGTATAGTATTTTGTGTTTCATGAAACGTAATACTTGTTTAATTCACTTAAGTTCGAATAGCTCGTGGGGTTCTTCTTTAAAACAAATACAACAGAATGTACTGTAATGTATCCTGTAAGATTACACTAAATGCAAATTAAAAAGTAACTTCACTTGTGTTATTTCTGATTTAAATCGAATATCAAAGCGAATGTAATATTGGTAGCCGGTCATTAAGCCATCTATAAAAATGTTTGTCCAATTACACGTTTACTATGAGTACTCAGGCATACATTCTAATGTATACCCGTCTGTACTTATTGAGCGGTTATAGGACTGTAGCACAGTAAACAAAGCACCTGTTTCCTAATTAGTCAATAATCAACGTAACTGTTCAAACTACATTGAGGGATTTAAATAACACTATAAGGCTCACTGAACAATGTCATAACGGTGAAAGATATTTTGTTTAAAACATAAATGAGAAAAATATATCTACACTTTATGTATATTTTTCCTCTGAACTATTTAATACCAGTAAGTTATTTATTGCATGATCAAATGTTACTACAGATTTTGTAAAAAAGATCCGATGAACATACTTTGAGAATAAACTTAACACATATAAGTACTACTTTTCTTTCCCAGAATGAGTTTATATCGGATGAAGCTGATGTCGATGACTTTCCACACATGGATTGAAAAGGTCTGCAGAATGTCTCCTATAATATTTCAATAATAAGAATTATTTTCCTTGTATGTGAAGCAAATTTTAATGATTTTAAGTTTGAAATTAACTGCTTTGATAAACGATTTATTAAATCCGACAGATTTACTAAATAAAATGCTTGATTAATTAAGTATTTCAACATAACAATCCCGATGGTAAAATGATTTTAAATAGTGCATCATCACCTGAATATGTCATCTATGATTCTTCTTACATTTTTGCCTTTTCAAATAAATAACTGTATTGATTACGTGTTGCACGACTTTATGGCAAAAATCTCATGTAACATTTAATAACGAACCTGTTTTTGTTCTTCATAAAATGCGGTCTTTCAGCATTCATAATTAATGTTTGCCGTACGTATACAGTTATGTACATGAGAACCATTATTAAACACTAGTTTATGTTGTTAAATGTTTATTGTGCATATATCCTTGTATCTGTATATAAGATATATAAGACCAATATAAATATTGAAATATGACAGGTATAATATTGTATAGGTTGTTACGAGAGGTTCAGCCCCCCCAAGTGCTCATTGTAGTCCTAAGCTATTTAATTATATGTTTTCCACCGTTTGATTTGTATTTACAGGACTGGATTTTGATACATTATATCCAGCCACCATGCTACCGAATTTATTCATCTGATGGACAGCATAAAACATGAATATACTTTTAACAGTTCTTATCCGTTTCCTGTTGTATCTTTTCTTGTTTGTTAACCATAGACTATTCTATGTATTTTGCACATAAACTACTGGTGTATTTTCTCAAGTCCTACTACATGTATTAGATATAATTATATTTAATATAAGTATATTTGGTTGGATGATAAGGAAGGAAAGATGATCGTCAGAAAGAAAATCTTTGAAAATGGTATAGGCAGCAAACAGATGCGAACACTGACTTAAAATTAACTGCGATAAGCGTCGCTTTGTAAACATGCTAAAATATACATTTCATTTACATACCAATAAGGACTGTAGCAAATGCATGCATATTAATTTAAATTTTAATTGAGATTAATGTGTTCATTTAAACAGTTTTAGGAACAAATGGGTTCTGTCATTATGACTGAACAGTGGGTAATACATTTCTGACTTAAATTCTACTTCAGTAATTTAGATTTTAATGTTGCAATGACGACTTCTTCTCAGGCATGACAACATCTGAAAAAAAAATAAAATCATGTTTTATACATGATATTATTATATTGAACAGATCGGTTCGTTTCTTCAGACAGACGTGCTGATTGGTGCGTGTTTCTTATGATGAAGAATGCGTTTACAATCTAATATCAGGTAATGGAATAACTATGATTTTTATTCTTCAGTCCAATAATCGATTAAAGTCCCAACGACGGCCTCCATTTTCCAAAAATAAAATGTTTTTGATGAACATGTGAGTCGTTTCAAGAAGTACCTAAACTGTAAATGGCAATCAATTATCATACATAAAATACATTATTATTATCCAAGACACGCAGTGAGCAAAACATTATCTTATCCAATCCATCAAGTAACATATGAAAGAAAAGCATATACATAATACCCATTTATAATTACAAATTCTTCATAAAGCACTTTATAAAAACATTAAGTGCAGATTGTCCAAATATAGACCCAAACTCGTCAACAAACTTATTACTGTGTTGTGTTTATAGAGGATTGTTTATAATACGCCGTTTTTATCCAATCATTAATTGGGAACACAAATTTAGCCAGATAATAACACCTCAACTAAATCTCAAAGTTTTAAACCATATGTAGATCGACAACTGATTTCATTATTAAAGAAGAAATAAAGTCACTGTCTTATTCTAGAAATCTTTCTTCGATCTATACTGTAAATGCACTTATCGTCTGACAATGACGACTTTTGGTGAAGCCAAACTTAACAGAGCACGTTCTGGAAACATGGACCACAGACGACATTAACATGACTAATTTGTTGCTTTTAGTACGTCGCTTGTTATTTTAGCGTTTATTTCGACGATTGCTATGCGGATTGTTAATGTTGCACAATGGTGGTTATTTTTGCGTATATTTATACCAACAACATCGATATATCTGCGTTAGTGGATAAAGCTAATGTGATACTATTATTGTAAAATTAAACTATATATTAAAGAGTTATTGTCATTATTATCATGACCTCTTTGCTCTTTGTTGACGTTTTAATAGAATTAGCAACCTAACCTAACAGCCTATCAACAATCTATCATTAGCTTAGTAATATGTAACACTTCGAGAAGCAGACATCGACATACATATTGAATTAATTAAACAAAAATGCGATAAAAATACTATTTAATAATATCTATCAAATTGAAAGAAATTAGAATACGTTGATAGCATTACCGTGAACACTGATTAATGGTGAATGATGAGGTTGATGTAAAATATAACAATTAATTGTAATATTTAAAACAAAAAGAGTATTATGAAAAACATTTACATATTTATGACCTTGAATTAATACCTGTTTACAAAATAATTGCCTTTTTTCTACAATGACTTGTTTGGTGCAAGAAATAAATCAGTGAAACCAACGTTCAGCATTTTAACTTAAAATTAGGATACATATGTTGATTTGGCTAGTAAATATTCATAAATCTGTTTAAATCAAACGAGCTGTTAAACGAGTTTCAAAAAAAGTAGCATGTACGAATGCACTATGGCATATTACCGTGAGAAAAGACGCGTTTGGCCCAAGCGGAGAATTTGAAAATCTTTATCGTCAACAACGAAATATGTTCACAACTATTGTTTCTTATTGATGTCACAGGATTACAAATGGTTAAATCCATTGGAAATAGAAAATGAAATGTAAGTTGTCATGCACTGTAATATTTACAATGATTTAGACCATATTTTTAATATTAGTTACCTTAATCCAAAGTGTTACTAATTCTGAAAATTATTTTGATAAGTCAAATAATGGTAAATTCACTGCAAAAATGTAATTAAGAAGTGGTATTCTGTACAAGTAAACGCTTCTTTTAATTTATTTGTCGTTGTATTTAAAGATATTCTTCTACATGTGTTCGCGCCATTCATTTTTAATGACAGACTCCATAGAAATGTCACTTTTTATCACAGAAATTACATGTAAATGTATTCACATTATGTTTTTTGTGAATTAAAATATAACATATCTTAATATATTTAATATCATGCTGTTCAAGGATATTTGAAAATTCGATTTCCAATGAAAAATATTTCCCTTTTCAAATTAAATTACATTTTTACACTTAAGTATGTACTAAATCTAAACTTTTCAGAACACTCGTATTTTCCCCCGCTATAGGAAAATTACAACACGGTTAGCTCTGTGACGAGACTGTTTTAACTGTGATAGTGGGGAAGCCAGCTAAAAGAGGCCTATGTCTAGTTAATACGTGTCCAACCAGCAGTAACCACCGTAACTTGTGCAGGTATTATCGATAAATTGGGAAATATTTTTATAACAAAAGTTGACAAACCAATTGATAATGTTAGTTTGCATTGTTACAGAATTTCACAAACAACAGAAATAGAAAAACAACAGCCATAACTATATCAAATTGAATACATGATAATTAAACTTATTCATTTCGTCTTAAGTGTCCTAGATTTTGCCCCTGATTGTACAGATTGGTTCTTTGTCTTCACACTTAGAACAAAAGATTACGAATAGCACAAGTATATACTCGCTAACTCAGACTCATTATCTCAAGTCATTATTGATCGATTTATATTATAAGCGTTAATATTTATTTTATGTATTATATATTTTTGCGTTATATATTTTTATGTATGTAACATTGTAATCTTCACATGGACCTTTTGGCTTACTGAATTTGAAATAAATAAATATCTATCTATGTTTTAGTATCGACTACTTTTATTGACAAATTATGACCAATGTGAGGAATAGAATGATTAACTGATTTGCACAGAAAACCGATTTATAGTAGAATAGATATGATAAAATTTCGAACCCGAAATTTCGTTTGTATTGGCAATAATGTAAAGAGATTGTTAAAGTTAGATTGTTTTGTTTAGTGTATATAAAAATACGTCAGAAACAGATTTTTATGGTAGACTGCATTCCGTGCTTTTCTTCGTTTCGTTCTATTAACGACGAGACAAATTTAATGGGAATAAGTCTACTTTTAACAAAATAAATATCACATGTATGTCTATTTTGTGCATCGGGGCGTTTCGACTGTGCGCATTACATTGCGATGTATCGTTTTTAACCAACATTTTTAGGACGAACTCAACAATACAGCATGAAGCTATCTGTGGTGTTTTTATTCACGATGGTAGTTTTGGCTTCTGGTGCAGGTTTGTGCATTTTGTTTATTCAGTTTATAAAATGCTTCTAGTTAATGTATAAATTCACAGAGGATGACTAGTGTCAATTATGCGGCAATGGCATAATGATATAATGGACACTCTTTAAATAAATGTTTGAGGAAAGGGCTTCATTAATATACATTTTCGTCCGTAGCGTTCATCGATTGCCGTTGTAATTATTGTAGTAAATTAACTGCCATAATTACAAATAACTATTTAATCGTGAGGTTTGAGAGAAAATTAGGCCATTGATTTGGAGGAATATTATTTTATTGTGTAAGCACTAGAATAATATCGAGTATATTATATCACTAGTATGATTCTAGTACGTATTTTAAAATTCTGTAGACTTTTATCGCATAAAACCTTCTGACAATTTCATGCACCGTAAACTTACTTAACTCATGTAGCTCTCTGAAGGTACTTTACAATGTGTTTCTTAATGTCAGCCTTCCCTTGTAATATAATCACCGGAGTAAATGAAGCTTCGTTTTTATACCACAGCGCCCAATTGTATAAACATTGGTTAACTTTAACCAAATGGTTAATTCAACCCAAGGATAAATTTAACCATTTTTGTTTACTAACCATTCAAAAAATCATTTAAACATTTAAAAAGGGCTGCCATTTTGGTACTTGTTACCGTTTATGTTAAGATTTAACCGGCATCTTAGACTTGGGTTAGATTTATTTGAGCTGTAACAAAAACAAAATTTGGTTAAACGAAATCAAAATTTTCTACAACAGCTAACCGAACATTTAACCAAAAATTTTACTAAAACTCTGATTTAACCCAGTGGTTAAAGTTAACTAATGTTTATACAATTGGGTGCGGATAAAAACCTTGTCAAGAAATAATAAATGTGTAACAATAATCTATCAGTTGAAAACATACTGGGTAGGAATTCGACTGCGTAAGAATTAAATATATCTAAAAAAACATATGTTAAAGTGGTTATTAAACTTTGCTTGTATATGAAATAAGGCAGAGCTTGCAGACTTAAACGCTATGATATAATTATGCAATGTGTACAATGGTAACTGACACTCCATAGTTTTCCTGCAGAGGGATATGTATTACATAAATATGAGCGATGTTTGGAGTGAGGTACATCTTATTCAGAATGTTTTTATTAAAATTTATCATAAATACAATTTACTATATCGTACAGCGCTGGTTTGTGTTTGTAACCCAATATTTATGCTTATTTGTTTCATTAGTGATATCAGATTATCACGGCCTCAAGGATGTTGATGGCGGTGACGGAAGAGGTAATGGAGGGTATGGTAGGCGTATCAAAAGGGAGGGCAACAGATACGGTTTGAAGGTATTAAGACATGTGTATAAACATAGTATTTTGTGTTTCTATTTTTATTCTATGTTTTATTTGGAATAACACGTGGTTTCAAGTTCTTTTGAGCAACATACACACTACAAGGTACATGAACATATCTTGCGAGTATTAGAGATCACAATCAAAGGCAATATGACTTGCATTATTCCTGAAATAGACTAAAATCGAACATGAATGCGAATGAAATATTGGGAGCAGTACATTAAACCACTAATAAGACTGATTGTCAAGATACACGTGTACTGCAATTACTCAGTCAGAATATGCGTATACATGCTTATCTTTTATGGGTTAAAGAACTGAATTGATGCTATAAAAAGTAAATGCTTTGTATTTTCCCCAGGACGATTCAATGTTTGAAGAAGCCGATTCCGATGGCTTTCCATACGTACAAGAGTAAGGTTAGTGTGAATGTTTTCTATATTTCTACATCAACGTATTACATTCCTAATGTCCAAAGAACAATATCTCAGAACGGAGCAAACAAATTTGGTAACATTTATAATTTAAATGATTCACTGCGAGATGTTTTTTAAAAAGCGACAATTAGTCGAGCGACAATGAGTTATTGTCCCTTTCAATTTGCATTGATGTCTGTGGGAGTACCCCTTGCTCCAAAGATTAAAAAAAGATTCATTTCAATGAAAACTCAGGATAAATGGTGCCATAAATTGTATCAAACTTCATAAAGACAAAAAAAATAGGTCACCGTGCAATATCCATAGAAATTGATATTTTTCACAACAAGTCTTAAAACTTTTCAAGTGGTGTGGTTAAAAACTTGTGTAATTGGTAACTTTCATAAATTTAACGATAATTGGGTGATATTTTTATAATTAATTAACATTTTGTGTAGCATTATGCAGATACATCAGAGAGGTATGATATTATGGATAAACTACAAGTGGAATTTTTCTTACATGTGTATGCATATGTATGAAGTCTAAGTTAAAATACTTTGCTGAGGAAAAATGTGTTGATGCTAATGTAACGTAATATACGAGCTGGTAACAATATGATATGAATAATCTCCCTTTAACCATTTAGTGTGTTCAGCGTTGGAGTGGATACCTATTAGGAACCAAAAAGCTTACAACGACGCAGTTATGTTTTTCTTATCATGTATTTAAACTGACTCGAACAAAATCACATACCATTTATCAATCATTATATTAATTACATTTATATAGAAATTTGTTACGTAATTTTGCCCCTAGCCGTTACTACATTCCGTATGCAACAAAATTGGAATATACAGTATGTTCATAATGCGGTCAATTCTTATTTTATATATGATATCGTTTTTTTCGGGTAAATTGTAATGAGAGGAGCTGCACACAAGAATCATTATTCAACAATTATTTGTCATTAAATATTCACTGGGTCCTTTTTACTTGTGATAACTACGTTACTTGCGTTGAACTAGCTGTTTTTGGGGGAATCTTTTTCTGATTCATATTTATGAGGGTCAAAATACATATGTGTTATTATCCCTATTCTTCTGTGTTGTTTAATCGTCGTTTCGTTGTTTCAGAACCGTTTCCTGATGCTTAAATATGACAGTACACACTAATTACTCACCACAGAAGATAGATAGAAAATATTAAAGCCTCTTCAATAATTGTAACAATACCTCCAGCTTCTTAATATTAAAACTTCCTATTTATGTAATTGTTATTGTTTTTGTTCTGTCTTTGCTCCTATTTGGTCAAACACTATTCATCGAAGTCGGTTGCTCCGGTTTTAGGTATATAGGTAACATAAAATACATATGTAGCCGAAAGTAAGAAAGCATATAAAAACTGTAACACAATAGCGATTATTTTATGGAACGTAGTGTTAGTCGAATAACAAATAACCAGATGTTATTCACGGAAAAAATTATTTCCCTTTTATCAACCATATATACATATAGATCTGATTTTATATTTCTGCCATGTCTTTATATTTAGAAAAATAATATCGAACACATTTTGCCGCTGGTATATCTTTGTGAAGTACTGTAGACTTTTATAATATAAAACGTTTAAACAATTTCATGTTCTGTAACTTTATACTCTCACATAGCTCTTTGATTGTACTTGATTATTTTAATTACACACTAATTCAATCACCAACATATCTTGATAATGGCATTATCTGATTACTAAGAAAACGGAATGACTTGCTTTATTTTTTTTCGCATACTAGTGTTCATCGGACAATTCAAAATCAAATAGCACTGTGTGTCCTAATGTCATATTTCCCTTGAAATATGATCACCGAGGTAAATGATGTTTTGCACTTATATAACAAATTCAAAACTTTGTCAAGGCAATACATCTGAACCACTAATCTACCAGTTGATAAAATACATGTATAGGGTAGCAGTACGGCTTAAATACATTTAACCACCTTTTGAGGCTGCCACTTGACTTTGCATGTATAAGAAATAATACTTCTGCAGATTTCAATACAACGATAAAATTACGAAGTGTTGGGGCATTAATTAATTAACATTACGCCTTATTTTGTATTCCAGACAAGCACACAACACGAAGTCATGTGAGTTGGTCGGTTAAATTACGTTCACATAATAGTTTCCTTCACACCTATTTTTATACATATCGTATAATGGGTATTGTCACTCTGTACTTTTCCTGCAGAAGGATGTGTCTTCCCTAAATAAGAGCGATGTTAGGAATGTTTCCATCATATTCTGAATGTTTTGAACTAAAATTTATCGTGACTACAGTTTGCTATGGAAGTTGTTTTGAGCTTTAATTTTTGTATACAACCCAACGTTAAATTTTATGCTAATTTGTTTGATAGTGATATACAATCATCACAATCTCAAGAATGTTTATGGTGATGGTGGACGAGGTCTTGCATTTGGTAGGCGTGCCAAGAGAGAGGGGCACGGCCAACATGTAATCACACATGTGTATAAACATAGAATTTTGTGTTTAATGTAAATGTATTTCATATCATATCATTTTAATATGAATAGTCGTTCCCCCAGTTTTATTTGGAATATCGCATGATTTCAAATTCTCTTGAGCAACATACAAGGTACGAGTATCTGAATATATCTTTTGGGGATTATAGATCAAAATCAAAGGCATATATGAGGTATATGACTTGCATAATTTCTGCAGTAGACTAATATAGAACATCAATGCGAATGAAATATTAGCAGTACATTAAAACACTAATAAGACTGATTGTCAAGATACACGCGCACTGCAATTACTCAGACAGAATATGTGTATAAATGTTTATCTTTTATGGGTTAAAGAACTGAAACACCAAGGATAATTAATGCTATAAAAGGTATAAGCATTCTCTTTCCCCAGGATGATTCAATGTTTAAAGAAGCCGATTTCGATAGCTTTCCATACGTAAAGGGTTAAGGTTAGTGTGAATGTTTTCTATAATATTTCAGTATTAACATATTACATTCCAAATGTCCAAAAATCATATCTCAGAACGGAGCAGACAAATTTGGAAACGTTTATAATTTAAATGCTTCACTGTGAGATTTTTCGGAAAAAAGCGACAATTAGCCGAGCGGCAATGAGTTATTTTCCCATTAAATTTGCTCTGATGTCTATAGAAGTATCCCTTATTCTTAAGATTTAATAAAAAGAAGATTCATTTCAATGGAAACTCACTATAAAAGTATAGTTACCAATAACATGTTCAAAGCGACGTTTAATCGCCGTTTTACCAGAAAATGGCAAATTATTAGCTGTGGACGAACGCTTTCGCTACTGGCCGACAGCGTAACAGATGGAAAACAGATGGAAATACACGAAAAAAGATTTTTATTGCAGACTGCATTCTTTGCTTTTTGTTTGTTTCATTTTGTTAACGACGAGACAAATTAATGAGGTTTTGTTTACTTTCAACAAAAGAAAAGATATCACTAGTAAGTCTCTTTTGAGCATCGGAGCGTCACGGATGTTCGCATTGAAGTATGAGGCATCAAGTGTTACCAACAATTTGGAGGACGAAGTGAACAATACAACATGAAACTATCGGTAACGCTTTTATTGGCGATGTTAGTGTTGGCTTCTGGCGCAGGTTTGTGTATTTTGTTGCTTCACTCTTATACGATGTTCGTAATTTATGAATAAATTCACAGAAAGAGGACAGTTTGTGTCAATGCCATATAATGTTATTTATGACCATGTTCAACATTCCTAGTAAAGCTGTTTTAACATGATTTGTTTATATAAATGTCGATTAAGAAAATTGTTTAAAATCATTTGAATCTTCAACGCCGTTTGTTGTTTTACTTAGCGTCAAAATAAATCGAGGGAGAAGTTGATATGGTTGTTACTGATGTGAATTAGATAGACGGTAGTTGTTGATTAAAAGTACGTTCTAACATGTTCCTTTGTCTCGTTTTCCACATGGAATACGTTCTATAATTATATTGCGTCTGTATTAGATTACAGTATCATTGGACCAGGAACAATTCTTAATCTACCAGTATTTATGAATGTATAATACAGTGTCATTGGACCTGGAACAATTCTATTCATTTTATTTAAAACGCGTTTCGTCTTACCGCAATTTGAAAGTAGCCTCCCTTCAAATATCAGTCTGGGGTTGTTTCCTTTTAGCCACCATACAGGCGACGAATTAATAAACTGGTTCCCGTTGATTTTCTGTACTATGATGCACTGAAACATGACCAGAAACGTGCCAATTTACCATTCGATTTCAAAGCGGGGCAGTCTGAAATATTGATTGTAATACCGTATGAAATTATATTACTGTAACAGTTGTAGTTTCATATCTAGAACATATCCAGAAGAATATATTAACTTTATATACGCTTGGTGTTGTTTCGCTGTGATTAGCCTCTTAATCAAATGAGTACAATCTAGTCGTTTCGTACCTAATAAGTTTCACATTTGGTGTTTTTTGGCTGTATGTTAGTATATTATCTGGTCAGTATAAAACAACGTGTGTGTAAAGAATCATTCCAAAGGAAAGATAACATATTAGAATAATGGCATTGTTCGTGCTGTATGCTTTATTCTATCGTGTGAATTATTGCATCAAGAACAAAAGCGATTGAGCACAGCGTTTGTGTAAATAGCATTTTGTACATGCGTACATAAATGATAAATGCAAGTTGTCATGGGCAGAAACAATTTCAACACAAATTCGTACTAAGCGAAAACAATAATAAATCAAGCGGCAAACTAAAAGCAAAAAAGAAATTCACGGAGTATAAGTAATGCGAATGTCGTCTGCGGTACATCCTTTCAGAACGTGCTCTGTTAAGCTTTGCGTCACCGGAAGTCATTACAGGCAGACGGTAATTGCATTAAAAAGTCAAAATCGTTGTATGTGAAAATGATTTTCGAAAAATAAAACGATAACTTTAAGTCTTCATCAGGTTGATCAGTGGATCTACAGATGGACGTTTTGGAGTTTTACAAATGAGTTAATTTTGTTGTGTTTTCTTGTATAATTCGACTTAAAACTGTGATATAAATTGTGGAGTCAAATGGACGCACAAAGTCGTCAGAAATGATCTGAAACGACAAATAAAATATATGATTACAATACATTATCTGCAACATATTGTCAGAAATCACTCAATGCCAATTCAGATACATAAAATGAAACTGGTCTCAACACTGATCATTTTTAATGAGAAATGAAACAAGACGGAAATATCATATTAAATTTTCATAAACCACTATCATTAAAAAAACATGTTCTACTAACGTTGGTTTCACCATACATAAGGGTAAATCCTTGGTAAAAGAATAAATTTTTCTTATTCTTACTGCACATACTGTTTATGATTAAACTAGTGATGCATGTTCATGCATACAATGACCGTTATAGTAACCGAACGAACTCAGTTTTCCAAAACAGGAGATAATTATACAGACAACTCTGGTGATTGGATTAGAAATGAGTACAATAAGTGACTGCCGCGGATCATTTTTCTGACAACTGAGGTTGCTTTAATTCAGGTAGGGCTTATCATAATGGATATCTTTGTTAAGATATTCGGCGGCAAAATCTTCCTGAATTCTTGCATGAAAACAATTACTGTAACATTCTTACCCACGTTATTTAGCGTCATGCATTTCTACGTCATCCTGGTGCCCCGGCAACTTCATTCATATCAGCGTCCATGCGCTATAAGGAAAGATGGATTCAAAAATAATTATTCATGACGCAATTTCATTATCCAAATTTTATCGACAGACCTGCAGACATCGTGTCTCAAATAAGAGGCTAATTGGGATTTAATACCAGTCTAAAGGTTCGGTTAAATTACTGTAGCAAGATCTTATGCTATGCCTGAATTACCTGTAGTTTTTTTACTGTGGTTGTTCATCCCACGAAATCATGTTCGCAGAATTCAGTTAGAAGCAGCAGCTTACGAAATATAGATTGTGTACGTTTTCCTGAATGTTTTTGAATAACAAACTAAGTCACAATATCTGAATCACGAGTGTTTGCCATTAAATCGCGTGATTCCGCGGATCATTAGATAAGCACATCCATGCTGAGATTGTCGGATTCATTAGCTAAAGTCATATTTGTCCAAAACGTGTTTTAATTGTATTAAAATATTGCAGAGTTTCGAACTTATATTTTTACCTTGAATGCACGTGATTCTGCAGCTCGTTTGATGCGTTCATTGCTGTTTATGTTGTCGGATTCTTAAAATAAATTCAATTATGAACATTATTTAGCATGTCAGTCCCCCCATCATCATGTTTTCGTTATCGCGTTTTTACAACATTGGACCGGTCATACCAAAAATGTTGACTTTCCTTCATATGTAGAGAAGTTGCCGGCTCCTTGTGGAAGGGTATGTTAGTACTGGTTAATATGCAGTGAAGGAACAGTTAAGTGAATCGAACGCCATACATAACTGAAATATTGTTGCAAAAAAACGGTGTTAAACACAGTGAAAAAATACAACATTAAATTAATGTTTAAAGTTTGGATATCTTGTATTCAGTGATCTTTGCTTTATTCCTTATTTCTTGTTTCTATCATTTTTCAACGTTAAATGGTAACTAAAAAACTAAAAAAGTTAAATTTTCACAACGAGAAACGAGATGATGATAGACTTTTTGAATGTATAAATGAATTTCGCAACTAAATTGAACGACGGTTAAAAGTATGAAAACATGTAACACAGACGCACAAAAATGACATTGGATTTTAGAAGTTTTTGATTTCGTACAAGTAAATAATCAATCGAAATCATTAATATTATAAATGGCATAATCGCCTACTAAAAAAATAACAAAATTATACATTATTTGAAATTAAAACAATTTTCACTGATACCTGCAAAAGTTGCTGTCGCAACTATCACCAATATGAAAACCACAACAAGTTTCATGTTGTCTCGCGCTGGAGTTTTCTTCAGAAATGTTCGCAATGTGCAATGTTTAAATACAGATGAATTTTACACTCGGTTGCACAGATAGCCACAAGAGACAAGGAAATCTTCTTGTTTAATTAAATTGTTGCCAAGGTCGTTGTACAAAAACCCATACCTTCACGACACATTACATCGGCAAACAGGATCTTTTAACATAAATTGCAAAACGTAAAATGTTCGCATGAAACCACACATAAAAAACAAAAAACTTGTAACGAATATTGACTGAATGTTCACGGAAATCAAATATTTCTAAAGTAAATCATTTAATATAACGGTGTAAGAAATCAGTCAATAAAACTAGGAACTTAACATTATAGAGTCCCTAATAAAACCTTCATAATAAAGCGTTTCCTGAAAATTATGATACTAGTTTTACAAACCTTATTGGTATAGTACACAGGGGGCTAGCACGTTGAAGGGGTGGAGCATAATGGTGTATTAGGCCTAAAATGGCCACCATAAACACGTATATCATATATATATATATATATATATATACATATGGCCACCAAAAACACGTATATCATAAATATATACATAAACATATATATGTATATATGTAATACAGGTGTTTTTGGTCCGTGTAGCCATTTTAAGCCTAATACACCATTATACACCATCCCTTCAATGTGCTAGCCCACGGTGGTATAGTAGCCTATACAATATTTGAAAAATTGTTAAAACATCATGTAATTTATGCTTTGTTTAGCAAGTGCGCAGTAAGTTTATTTAGAAAAGTGCTCTACTACAATACATGAATAAATGACACCTCGTTTAAGTTAACAGACGTCTGAAAATATCCTATAAGATGTCAGCTGTTGGTTGCACTAATGTTATTACGTAATGCGAACCGGACTTTACAATAAACTGTGACAACTATTTACACACTCATTTTAACAGTGCAAACTATTACACATCCTTATTGTCGCTATGTTCAGTCCACGGTTTGAAAAATTCATATCCCCTTCATTCTCATTTTTACATTTACAGCTTAAGTTTACATTATCTTATTAAATGACATATTATTGTTATCTTTTTCATTTTGATGCGCGCTATATGACCATTAGATGTCTATGCGCCATAAAACATCAATAAACAATAAACAATATCATGTAATTGCCAAGAGACAGCTGACATGTTAAGTAAACAACCTGATATCCATTAATTAAAAATTATATTCTACAATAAAAAGATCAAAGTGTTTTTCAATCAATGATGGCATATTGCGTAATAATACAATGAGAGGAATCACAGAAAAGAATTAAATATTAATATAACTTGTTAATGTAAAATAACCAATTAAAGGGTGGGTATATAACCCTGTAACCGTCTTGAACATTCCTTGTTATGTAGAATTGGAAATATCACCTTTTTTATGCATGACGTCATTTTACATTATTAAGGAAATAATTGTCACGCGTGCAACATTGTATTAAACATTAGAAATAAACAATTCAATACATTGCAATTCAATTTTGATTCGCTTCTATTACATTGTTTAAAAGGTATTACGGTGCATGGATGGTTAAATTATTATACTTAATGTCGCAGGGTAAATTGGTTGTTTGTTATGTCTGTACTTGTCATATGTATTATTGTTTTGTCATATGTGCATGTGTGTGTGTTATCTTATAGTCATCCCTCCTGCTCCCCATAACTCACCATTCATGTTACCTGCCGCCCCTGTACATACCGGAATTAAGCATACGTAGGTTCCGCTTGCGCACTACTGTTCACACGCAAGTCAAAACACGATTTCCATTCTGTTGAGATGTGTTTTCTCATTTTCTGCGTTTGTGCCTTTGCAGGTATTGCCATTTATTCATTTATTTAATTTTCATTTGTTTCAGCGTTACGTATTTCTTGTTTGTTCATGTATTATTTTGTAATAATTGTCGCACGCTTGTCAGAACACGATTTCCATTCTGTTGAGTTGTGTTTTCTCATTTTCTGCGTTTGTGCATTTGCAGGCCTTTTACCCCTTTTTACCCTTTTCCAAATGGTGTAGAACCAGTCTACGACATTGGTGGCCAGTGTGGTATTTTGGAAAAATATATAGAGGTCGTGGAATTATTGGTACGTAGACAGAACGACATTGGTATTTCCCGGCTTATGACGTCACTTCCGTCCTTTTGGGATTCCATTCAAAGTGTAAACAAGGATTCTTGGTCGTCAACATGCTTACTTTCATTTTAACAATATTAAATGGTACCATAATTAAGTTTAATTATACATTGAAATAAAAAAGCTGCAGTGTTCATTCACGGGTGCTACATTGGATGTGTGTCATTTATTAAATTTTTTGGGATACATAGCTACTTCAATGTTAGGTTGTGGAAAGGATTTTTATTGTTATTTTGACCTGGGACCAATATACACATTATATTATATCCCTTGTAACCCAATTATCGGTGAATACTAAATACCGGTGATTCTATAAATAGCCATAACATACAAGCATGCGAAACTGACCGTTGTCAACAAACGCTGCGCTTGGTTTATCTTGGTTCGCGCCATCTGTCGGCGCCGAAACAGAGTTATAATGTCATTTTTTAGGGTGAATAAGCATTAAAATTAGTTTAATTTAAAGAAAATGAAAAATATTCATGATTCAATCAAAAAATTTCAAATTTTGTTGTTTTTCTTAGAAAAAAAATGGATTTGTCTCACAGCCATCTGCAGGTGCTCGCTTCCGTTATAAAGATACTATGTTGAACTTCCTACCGATAGTTTTTCCTATCCATAATGTAACTTAATAGAAAACTATGCATGGAAACAAAACAGGAAGTTGAAAGAACACTATAAAAAGTGCCCAGTTGTTGTTTTTGAAACATTTAAGTTGAAAGTTTCACATTTGAAACTGTTACCTTATATATAGCTCATTTGTATAGTTTGGAAGTTTAACCCAGTACAGTAAAATGGGTGCTACATGATGACGTCATGTGACATTGAGAGATTTTTACTTGATCACCGGTATTTAGTATATTCGAGGAAATAGTGATGTCACTCTACAGCTTTGTACTTATTGGGTTGCATGCACTAGATTAATGGAGATTTTGTACATTTGGCTGTTGACATCTGCAAAAGAGATATGAACTGATAAATCACTATATTTATTTATGGGGTGTGATTTGTTTTCTTTTTTCAATTTCCGGTCTAAATTTAGCATCACCGGTATTTAGTATCACCAGTATATGTGTATATTGGTCCCAGTTTTGACATATTCATAAAAACTGTAAATTAATTAGTTATATTGATTTGTGAATTACTGTATTCAGTGACACTTGTAGTATTGAATTTTAACATCATTTATGACTGTTTAATTACATATTGAAATTGTTATTGTTATTTGGACATTTTGTGTTGCATCATACAGTCAGTCAGGCAGTAGCGGATTTCGGGCAGTAACGGATTACGCGCTTGGTCTTTTAAAACCTTGCTAGTCCGTTAATGATGTATTAATAAAAGAAATATTCAGTCATCAACCTGGTTCCATTCCTCACAAATTTACATATGTTTGAAAATGTTGTGATTCTGGGTAAGTCTACAACTCTGTGTAGCCCCGAATGAGGTCTCCGATGTTTACGTATTTTATGCGCGCAATAACGTGTCGTTAAAACTGAAATGCGTATATCATCAAACTTAGCATTTAAATTACCCTCAATTTGGTACCATATTGTGTATAAATATCTCATCCATCATTCAACTCAGTTATTTTGCACATCATTAATCTGTCCGATTTAAGTGAAAAATGCGAAGTCGGTGATTCGGGTAGTAGCGGATTGACGATTTGGGGGACTGTGTCAAAATCAAATATCACTCTAGAAATGGGCGAGTTTTGATGCTGACGAGTGGTAAACGCATTTCTGTGTAATAAAAATGTTAAACTTAGATTTACATGCCTGATTGCTTATGATCTTGTCCTAAACTGTCGGAAAATTGATTGTAATGCCATATCATATTGAGATGATCGCATGCTCATTTTCTCACCATCGAACTGTTTTTTCTATTCTATTTCAATTAATACATTCAGTATACTTTGAAATCGTGAAAAATGTATAAGTGATGAATTTATTACGTCATCAACTAAGCATTATGACTTGTGACAATCCGATGCAATGTAGTTGATACGTCAATCATTTGTTGCAAATTGTGACAGGGACCTGAAGCAAGCCGCAAGTTGGACTGTTCAAGCCATAAAGAACAGGCAATAGACTCAAATAAAATGTCAAATAAAATTGCAGCCTGTATATACACAATCACACTATCAAATTTATCTGCATCCCAAGCAGCCAACTAGACCAGCAGTTCTGAAGATCACGGGTGGTATTCACAAAACATCCTTGAGCTAAAAATTTCCTAAATTGGTCCACTCATGTCCATTACACATGAAAAGGCAGTGAGCCAGTATAGCAGGATAGATATAGATCGATTAAATTAGGAACAACTATAATTTTTGAGATGTTTTGGAGAATACCACCCATACAGGTTAACATGGGTGGAAACACAAGCGAAATGAAACGTCAAAACAATTATATTATTTTCAAAATATTGATTATTCTGATTAAAGTTTTGCAGAATTTTGTTTCAATTTATTTTCTTATACAACCTAGAATATTTTAGTCTGCTTTACTTGAGCCTCATTAAACTATATTGATATGCATATAACATGTATTGCTGTTCTCGGGCCCATGCAGATAGAAATGATGACATAGGAAAGCGATGATATATGGCCTTTCAAAGAATGGCGTTCAATGATATAACATTGAGTTAGTAGCTTATCTAAGATTTAGGGGTTACTTAACCCGCTTTGAGATGCCCCCGTTTGACGTTTGACCACTGACACACCTTGTCACAGGGTGTAATCCGATACTGCCTGAATCAATCCGCTACTGCTTTAATGAGTGACTTACGAAATTTGGCATTTAAACTATGAAGATGAAGAAGTAGAAAAAATTAATTTACACCATTGGAAAGGTCACAAAATTTGCTTTTAATTTCTTATATATTTCAATAATTCACGCACTCTATCGACGACGTATGCAGTGAAAGTTTCGTTAGCAATCAGCTACTGCCTGACTGACTGTAATTATTCATTGAAAATTGTTAATAATTATTTCATGTACATTGCAGGTTTTCATTGACTTGAGTTCATGTAGTTGATTGAATATATCACAGAATGATCACTGCTTGAGGACTAATTTGAATGAGGAGAATGCATAACTTGGTATGGTGAGCACAACATTCATTTTACTAATTTTAATGTCCCAATATTATTAATCATCATCATTGGCCATTATATAGTCCTATATATGTAGACCCTGACCATACTTGTTATATGTATTTATGTTATAAGTATAAATAAGTATATCTGTGTGTGTTTATGTTTTTGTGTTAATATGAAGGCTATTTAGTAATTATCATAACCAGTTAGTGAATAAATTGCTACATAGTTTGAATAGATAGTAGTATTATTTTTATGGTTATTGGTACACATGATAATTTCATTGTTGTGAATTTATTTTCACGAAGGTAGTTTACCTACATGTACACAAGCGTGCTGTTTTGGGGTGCTTTTTTTCAAAAGAGAGAAGTTTAATTACACATCCAAAGGACACAGGACAGGTATTTATAATGTGAAATGTTGATATGCTGGATTTAATAATAAATTAAACACATTTTATTCCTTTCAGAAAATTTCATATTATTGTGTTGTTGTTATCCATTCATTCATTCATTCATTCATTCATTCATTCATTCAACCATTCATTCCAAAAAAAATTATATATATAATGTAAAGTATGGTGTATCTGCAATGCCATCTAAACTATAAACCTTATATACTATTATTTCATTTTATATTTGCATATTAAAAGTGGTGTTTATGTACACCCACCACATTAGCTCAGTTTCACAAACTCCTCTGAGTCAGGTGAATACACAACAAGTTGAAGTGCCAACCCCTGAAAAAGAGTATGCGCGCAAATCTTTGGGTGGGTGGTGACTCCATACTGTATTCCCACCTATTCACGTGAGTCTAATCAAACCTATCCACGTGAGTTTAACCCAACATATACATGTGAGTTTTAACCAACTTATCCTCGTGAGACTATTCACACCTATCCAGATGATGGATTCAGACGTGATGGTCCTATAACCATGGGCACTCGCTTTTCCAACAAGTACTTTTCAACACCGGCTGATAGGAGTTGTCATTATGATCGATGATATGATCATCCTTATGGTTAAAGGGTGCCTGTTTTACCCATTTTTTCAGGTGAAAACAAGAAAGGTGATAGCTCCTTTGAAGTCTGGAGGTTTGATGTAAATTGCCTCCTGCGAGAAAATGTGCATCCCATCCCAGTCGTGATGGAAGCAATCAGACGTTCCCACAAGGGAAAGGCCGGAGAAGTTTTGCTCCATTTCGGTGAGTCTGCCTCAGTTTATGAAATTTTATCTGAACTTTAGGGTATTTATGGAAATATTCGCTCAAGTGAGAAAGTTAAGGAATTATTTAACAGTGAATCACAGAAGGCTGGAGAGTCAGTAGCTGACTACTGCTTAAGACTGGAACAGATTTTGAGTCGTGTTCCTGAACATATGGACAAAAAGACCATGGATGATATGCTCAAGGATAGGCTATGGTCTGGTCTTACGGACTTAGAGCTTAGAAATGTCTCAGGATACAAACTGGAGAATGGCATTGATTTTAGTTCTCTTAGAATAGAACTAAGGGCAATCGAGGAGGACCTCCAATTGTCAAGATTGAGTAGCAAACCCACCTCTCTTAAAGAGAGTGACAAGGCGCCAAGTAATACAGGTGCTGTAAACCAGTTTTCATCAATGGTGCAAAGTAGGGTTTGTGACTAGTTGGATTTGCTAACTAAGCAAATGGGACAGATTAGAATCGAAGTTTGGAGGCCTTGAGAGCGAATTACAGGGGCTGAAACAAGAGAGTACCCAACGTAGGGGAATTAAACAGCCTGGGGATTTGAACTCCCCGCGACTTCCTTCTCAGGGCCACTAGGAAGTCAGAATGTGTCTAATGGCCCTGGTTCTGTTCCATTGGTTGGGCATGAGACAGACCTAATAGTGAATGGGTCTGCTGTACTAAGGCTTATTGATACTGGTTCTATGGTATCCACATGAGCACATTCCACTTATATGCGTTTGAATCCTTGACCCTTGCTTCGTGATTCGGAAGATTTTTGTCTAAATATTACGGGAGCTAATGGTACCATGGTTCCATAATTATATTGGTTATGCTGTCCTTGATATATCTATGCCATATTCTGATATAACTCCTTTTGCAGTCCATATATTTATTGTGCCTGATACAGAATATTCATCATACACCATTGATTGTTGGCACTAATATTATCAACCATTTAAAGTCACTTGGGATGTCTAATGGTTCATCAGCTTTCCAGGATGCCTTTGCTTCCCTTTCCAGTGGTCATATTGTCCCTGTCACGTCATTTAACTCAAAGGCTATAGTCATTAAGCCTTTTGAAGCCAGAATTATCAGTGGGAAAGTATGTGGAGAAGGATCTATGTATTCTTGGGTTACAGAAACGAGTGATTCTGGTTCTTTAAATATATGTCCATGCCTGGTCAAGGTAAATCCTGGAACTTCGTTTTCCAAAGTACCTGCGCGTGTTTGTAATATAACAGCAAAACCTATTAAGATAAGTCCTAAGTCATTATTATGTAATCTTCATGATGTGGATGTTGTAAGGTCTGTAAGTCCTCACGAAGGTGTTTGTGACAAGACCTGCAATTTTAATAAGTCTCTTGTTGATCTAGGCGTTAAAATACCTGACACGTTGTCATTTCAACAACTTGAGCAAGCTTCCACTTTCTTGAATAAGTGGTGTATTTATTTTCATCTGGTCCCACAGATTTGGGTCTTACAAATCTGGTTGAACATGAAATTAAATTAACTGAGTCAACTCCGTTTAAGGAACCTTACAGAAGGATACCACCTGGTATGTGCGAAGAAGTTCGTGAGCATCTCAAAGCAATGCTAAATGCTGCGCCATAAGAGAGTCTGATAGTCCTTTCTCTTTGAACATTGTTTGAGTTTGAAAGAAAGATAACTCGCTGAGGTTTTGTATTGATTATAGAAAATTGAATGATCGTACAATAAAGGATGCTTATCCTTTACCTCGCATTGATGAAACAATTGATTGCCTTATAGGCTCCAAATATGTTACCAAACTAGACCTGAAGTCTGGGTATTGGCAAGTTGGCATCAAAGAAGAAGATAAACATAAAACTGCTTTTAATGCTAATTCATTTGGTTTGAATGCAATCGAATGGCATTTGGTCTGACTAATGCTCCCGCTACATTCCAGCGTTTGATGGAACGCTGTATGGGTGAAATACACATGAAAGAGTGTCTTATTTATTTAGACGATATTATTATATTCTCTGAAACTATTGAAGAACATTTTAAAAGATTAAAGTCCGTTTTTGAGTGATTGGAGAAGTATGACTTAAAACTGAAGGGTTCGAAATGTGAGTTCTTTCAACCCCAAGTTCAATACCTTGGACATATAATGAGTGCTCATGGTGTTCAAACTGACCCTGAGAAGATCAGTGCTCTTAAAAATTGGCCTGTCCATCATCAATCAAAGAATTACATTGTTTTCTTGTTTTTTCCGGCTATTACTGGAGATTTGTCAAAGGTTATACCCAGTTGGCAAAACCCTTGGATGACCTTCTGGTGGGCCATCCTACTAATAAGGATAGTAAAGGAAGGAAAGCTCCTGCACCGTGGAAGTGGGATGCTGCACAACAGATGTCATTTGATGCCATTATTTGTAAGTTTATCACTCCACCTGTTTTGGATTTGCTGACTATAGCTAGCCATTATTATTGAATGTGGATGCTATTGGCCATGGACTTGGTGCTGTTTTATACCAAGAGCAAGATGGGACAGAACGTGTGATAGCGTATGCCAGTGGGGGCCTTAGGCCCAATGAGTGCAATTATCCTGCGCATAAGTTAGAATTCTTAGTGCTGAAGTGGGCAGTTTGTGATAAATTTTCACAATTACCTTATGGTAATGTTGTCAATGTTCACACAGACAATAACCCTCTGACATACGCATTCACTACTGCAAAGCTTGATGCTACTAGTCATCATTGGCTAGCTGCTTTGTCAGCATATGATCTACGGATCCAGTACCGTGCAAGTAAAACAAACATTGATGCTGACTCCTTAAGTAGGTTGCCTGAAGAAGATTATCCCCAGATTGTATAAACAGATGCTGTAAAGGCCTTGTTACATGCTCAGTCCATTGCCCGCGAGAAAACTCCTGCTTTTGAATGTGTTTCTTTGGCAATTAACGCTGATCATGCTAGCTCCAGTGTTGACTGTGGTGTTGGCTCTGTACTGAACTCAGTGAACTGGGTTGTAGAACAACGGAGCGACCCAGTCATCAAATGAGTAATTGAGTTACTTGATGCTGGACATTGCCTTAATGAGAGGCAGAAGGCCAGGGAGCCAGAACCAGTCAGGAAATTCCTTAGGGAGTGGCCAAACTATACCTTTAAGAATGATGTATTATGTAGAAAAGGGCTTATAAGTGGATACCCTGTGTAGCAACTTGTGCTCCCTGAAACCTATTGAGAGCTTGTTTTTATGGCTCTCCATAATGATGCAGGCCACCAGGGCAGAGATCGAACCACATCTCTCCTTAAGTCCAGGTTCTATTGGCCTCAACTGGAGCAGTTTGTCCAACATCATGTAGTCGACTGTCCTCGATGTATTCGTAGGAAGACTCAAGAAAACAAAGCGGCAAAACTGGTGAGTGTATCCACCAGTTACCCAATGGTTTGGTGTGCATGGACTTCCTGACACTAGAAATGTCAAAAGGGGGCTTTTAGAACATACTAGTAATAATGGATCATTTCACCTGTTTTTCTCAAGCCCTACCATCAAAAAATCAAACAGCGCACACCACCGCCAAATTGTTGTTTGAGTCATTCATTTGTCTTTATGGATTTCCAAGTAGACTCCACAGTGATTAGGGGAGGAACTTTGAAAGTCAGGTAGTCAAGGAATTGTGCGAACTCATTCTGACACTCAAATTTAATCTCGTGACCTTCACCATATTCCTCATCTTCAAACCTCCTCCTCAGAAAGAATAAGGTATGTTCTTTCTGAATACTTGAATACTTGAGAAGTTTCAACACAAGTTCCAGGGGTATTAGAAATCGCAACTGGTTTTGTGTATATTTATACAAGTACAATAACAAATCTTTATAGTAATGTAAAACTTCGATATTATGAATCTTAAAAAAAATGTAAAAATTATAGTTATTGATAGTATACAAAATGTCATTATAAATGACTGTTCACATAGCTTTAAGTAGACAAAGGTGAGTATAAATGTATGTCCACATACTTGGACATAGGTAAGTATTGATGACATGACCAATCAACAAAATCACGCGATATTGGGGAATAATGTTCATCATCATTGAAAGATTGTAAACTGAACCAAAAAAGAAACTTTGCGAGACTTTAATGGGACTGTTTCCACATATGTGTATATTAACAGTTTTTGTTCGT
Organism: Lutraria rhynchaena; assembly: GCA_008271625.1. Classification (NCBI taxonomy): domain Eukaryota; kingdom Metazoa; phylum Mollusca; class Bivalvia; order Venerida; family Mactridae; genus Lutraria; species Lutraria rhynchaena. The sequence goes on from VIBL01000067.1 coordinate 501,597, forward strand.
ATTTGTTATTGCACAGTGATTCAAAATCAATTCATCAAAATTCATTCACAGTCTGAAAATTATCAACTTCATTGTATTTAAGGCAGACGTCGATTCAATTTTTATTGCTTTAGTGATGAGTATGTCCACCGCGAACATTGCTAACAGCTTGGCATCGACGACGCATTGAGTGGATGAGATTATTGATTGGAGCCTGTGGTATATTATTCCACTCTTCTAACAAAGCTTCACTGAGCTCATTACTAGGGGGATTTTGATGTTGCCGTACATGTGTGTCAAGATTATCCCAAAGGTGCTCGATGGGATTTTGACCGGGGCTTTTTGAGGGCCAGTCGTCTATGAAATCAATATTGTTGTTTCGCAAGAACTGAATATTGTCACGGGCGACATGAAGTCTGGCGTTGTCTTGCTGAAATACAGAAATAACGCCGTGATTTTGTAAGCAAGGAACAATGTGCGGGGCAAGGACATTTCGTAATGTTTGAGCGGAAATCCTGACATTATGAGTACCTGAGATGACAGACGCTGTAGCTGTCGCAATTAAAAAACGATTTCGTATATGTTGGTATGAATATAGCGGTATTGCGCCCGCGTGGTCACGCGTGGTCTACCACTACATGGAAGATCTTCCATGCTTCCAGTCTGCTCAAACCGCTGTCTCAGACTTCTGACTGCACAGATGATCCAACATGAGCAGCAACCTTTTCCGTTGAAGTTCCTGCCTCCAGCATCCCAATGGCTCTCTCTCTTAAATGGTTCGCAATTTGAGGCATCGAAATTTTGCCCAAATTGTATCGATATAAAGTTGTTTAGGTATTTTTAGGACTGCAGTTGTCAAGTGCAATAATTTGCATTGAAAAAAGTTTACACATTTAAACCAGATATGTCCATTCCGTGCGTGCACGTGGAAATGGATATCACATGATATCGCAGGATATTGTTCGACATGAGGTGATTATCTAACCAGTTTCCCAAACTTGGACGTCAGTGTTAACTACTACATAATACACATTTTTCTACATTATGTGTTTAACCTTATAAGTTTAAGACCTACTTTGGAAAGTTTCTTTTTTGGTTCAGTGTATGTGACGCAGCAGGCAGACAAATAACAATGCCAATCATTTTTAGCTGCTGAGAATATTTGGAACTTGGTTGTCTAAGCTCATTTATTTTTATTGCTAGTTTGTCACAAGATTTTTTTTATTTAATACCGACTAAATTTGATTGATTTTCACCCTTTTGCTCTTGAAGTGATTTGAATAAAATATATTTTGCATTTTATGCCATCTCCTGGCCAATGGGAATCCCTGATGCTTCCTCATTATTACCACTGTATACTGCTGTATGTTTTTTCCTTGTGAATCTGGACCAGAAATTATTAAAGTTAAAAGATCACAAATAGTGGCCTGTTTCATTGACCTATTCCCTAGAGGGACCTGCTGTTAGCTGTGAAAAGGTATACATCAGATATATCATTAGCATAGTTTAAAACTAATTGTTTTAGGGATCTACTGTCATTGACTGTCTACGAAGTAGGCCCTGAAGCTCATTCCAGGTCTCACATTAAGAATAACAGAACAAGACATTATTTCACACAATCATCATTTATTTTATCACATGCATAATCACAGATACCTTCATGCAGCTATAATTTATTTCATTGCAAGTATAATCACATATACGCTTTGAATCATAGTGAAGCATGATTCTGTAATTTTGACATAAATAAAATTTTCTCTGCAGACCAAACTTTCACTATACACTGAATTTTCAACACATAACAAAGCGCAGGTACCAAATATATATTTCGTACTTATTTTATTCATCAATCACTTCACAGGTTAAGACAAACATTTGATTACTTGATTATCTTGGTTCCCATATCAATCGCAAGTATAATCCGACTGTACAACAACATTAAAGCGCATTTTCTTTACATAATCAGTAGGCTCAAATATGATAAACAAAACTATTTTTATTTTTGAAGCAAAAATCATGTTTAAACAAAAAAGTAATACGAAAATCATGGTGATTGTATTACAAATTGTATATTAACATATATAAGGTAAATTAAGCTAATCACAGAGTTGTCAATAATCTCATAAAAAATAATTCATAATTAAGATATAAATACTCTTAGAAAATTTAGAACATAAAAACATTATATAGAAGGGGAGAAAGCAACATGAATTTATAATCATAAGAGTACTATCATACTTCTATACTCTGTGTTCGGTAACCAATTTTTGTCACAACAAATACAGTTTATAATTTTACGTATAGTACAGACAAATATAGGCCATGCTCCTGCGGATCTAACATGCAGATTTGACATCATTTCATTATGAAAAATTTGATTTATAAATTCATAAACTATCTACATGTTTTCATTCAGTGATTGGTTTTAATGAAACTTTAATACACTCCACAGATAACAAATGAACAATGAAATTACCTTGAACCTACAAGCACAGGCAGAGTGCACACAATCACCAGAATATATACAACAAATGTCTGTTAATCCCAACAGTGGAAATTATAAAGTCTGGGATAGACTCATTGACATAAACATAAGCAACATAGATTATCAGCGTCTTTAGGAAACAAAGAGTATGAGTCAAAATGATTCAATGAAACAAACTTACCAAACAGGGTTCGAATTCAGCGTTATTTTCAACTAGCTAATATTAGCTTGTACCTCTTGTTTACTAGCTAATGTGAAAAGCGACTAGCTAAAATTTAGAACAAAATTTTATTAACCCATAATTAACAAATTACTAATTTCATGGGCCATGTGGAGTTTTATTTGGCCTCTTCTTCCTCTGACCACTTAGTCACCATACACTCGGTCAAATATGCGAGTGGATTTTATTGCCACTCACCATTCAGAAATTCTACGAGCTATCAGCGAGTATGCGTGCCTAAGTTCGAACCCTGCTTACCAATATAAAAATCATGAAATATCATGATGAGTCAAAGTTGTATTGAAACAGAAATATCACATAAATTTGTACAACAAAAACAGTATTAAACAAATGTGAAATTACAACAGTACACCATGTAATATAAAAATGAACAAAACAGCATGATAGATCAAATTTCCAATTAAAAAACGAATTAACACAATAACTAAATAGCAGCAAAGTATCAACAAAATTAAACAAGGAATAATAAAAAAAATGTAATCATTAAAATCTTTAACATTATAGGCATATTGACTCGCAAGAACGAAAATACAATAAAAAGGTAAAACCTTTATCAACGTAACTCCAGGTTATCAAATACGTATTTTTAATTCACTCGAATAACAAGTTCGTATTTAATTGTAAACATCACGTCTATAACATTTCCATTACAGGAAGTTTTAGTATCGGCGTTGTCCAGTTTGTTTCACATGTAACGTATGATAGACTGTTATCCAAGTGTGTACACTATGTTTGTATAAGATATCAGCAGGAAAATCATTTAAGATATTTAAATCTAGTGTCTCCATTTCTTCAACATATGCGTACAGATAGTCTTTTAACCTGTAAAATATGAAATATATTGAATGCACAATGTCATAGATGAAGGATTTCAGAATGATATGATTGTAAGGCAAACAACCTCATTAAGTCCATGAGTACTTAAAGAAAAGCAGCATGGTTGAAGAAAGTTAAATTGTTTTATTACGTTCCTCAAAAGTTTGACCATCATAGGTATTTTAATCTCACCATAAATAAACTTAATAAGGTGACTCACTTGTAGTTAGTTGAGTCCGTGTAATCTTCATTGTCAGGATTCTCCTTTATTGCTACCTTAAGTAGAATGAACTCATGTAAAACTTCCACAATTTGTGACAACTTCTCCACAGATAAGGTCTTCATGTAGTCTTTCAAATTGCCTTTTATCTCCACTGGTAAGTCCTCATGGAATTCTTTACTAATACTCTCAAATATTGTCTGAAACATGAAAAGTATATGAGAAAACACATATAAACTGAATACTTGACATCAACAGCTAATACTGCATTGTCAATGATACATCCAGTACTGTATTGTCAATGATACATCCAGTACTGTATTGTCAATGATACATCCAGTACTGTATTGTCAATGATACATCCAGTACTGTAATGTCAATGATACAACAAGTACTGTAATGTCAATGATACAACAAGTACTGTATTGTCAATGATACATCCAGTACTGTAATGTCAATGATACAACAAGTACTGTAATGTCAATGATACAACAAGTACTGTAATGTCAATGATACAACAAGTACTGTATTGTCAATGATACATCCAGTACTGTAATGTCAATGATACAACAAGTACTGTAATATCAACGATACAACAAGTACTGTAATGTCAATGATACAACAAGTACTGTAATGTCAATGATATGACAAGTACTGTAATGTCAGTGATACAACAAGTACTGTAATGTCAGTGATACAACAAGTATTGTAATGTCAATGATATATACAGTACTGTAATGTCAATGATATATACAATACTGCAATGTCAATGATACAACTAGTACTGTAATGTCAGTGATACATACAGTGCTCTAATGTCAATGATACATACAATACTATAATGTCAATGATTCATACAGTACTTTAATGTCATTGATACAACAAGTACTCTAATGTCAATGATACGACAAGTACTCTAATGTCAATGATACGACAAGTACTCTAATGTCAATGATACATACAGTACTCTAATGTCAATGATAGAACAAGTACTGTAATGTCAATGATACATCCAGTACTGTAATGTCAATGATACAACAAGTTCTGTAATGTCAATGATACAACAAGTACTAATGCCAATGATACATATAGCACTTTAATGTCAATGATACAACAAGTACTCTAATGTCAGTGATACATCCAGTACTTTAATGTCAATGATACATACAGTACTGTAATGTCAATCATACATACAGCACTGTAATGTCAATCATACATCAAGTACTTTAATGTCAATGATACCACAAGTACTGTAATGTCAATGATATATACAGTACTGTAATGTCAATGATATATACAATACTGCAATGTCAATGATACAACAAGTACTCTAATGTCAGTGATACATCCAGTACTTTAATGTCAATGATACATACAGTACTGTAATGTCAATCATACATACAGCACTGTAATGTCAATCATACATCAAGTACTTTAATGTCAATGATACCACAAGTACTGTAATGTCAATGATACATACAGTACTGTAATGTCAATGATACGACAAGTACTGTGTATGTAGACATGCTGATCTATTTGAACAAATCAGAGTTTATTTGATAGTGATGGGTTTGACACCCAAAGCGTGGGTGTGGATATTGTAGTATGCAAGGAAAGATTCACTGCATCTATATAACAAAGAAAGACCTGCAATGCTATACATGCCTTTGAGTTTACTGTAAATATATAAGGAGTCACTCAATATCAAATGAGGATTATCAACAGGGCTCGGGAGTTAGATATGAACTGGCTTACAATATAAGAAACAGAAAAATGATTCAATGATAACTAACCTCTGAGTGTTGACGACGATCGACCAATACTTTAGCTTTCAGCATTGACAACAGTAACCATAGTGATTTGCAATGTTGGAACTCACACATTTGTCTAGCCTTAAAATAATAAAATCTGATTGAACAAAGGTCAGTAAAGCTTTTATCATGCAAGCAATGTTTAGTAAAAACAGGTATGTAATACATTCAACATATGTACACTGTATCATCATGACCACGGTTTGGAGTGTATATTTTATTCCTAAATATGATACTATATTATTGAATATGCAACAAATATGAATTAAATTAGATTATGATCTTATAAAATACTTAAAAGTCAAGATATTACATTAGCCTAATCATTAATCAAGTGACATTTCATGTCTTATATAATCAAATGAATAAAGTATGGTTCAATAGAGATCTAAGTTTTTTACTATTACTTACCCTTTGACTTCTGATACATGTTTCATCCATACATAGTGTTTGTACCATGAATGTATGTAAGTTGTCACGGTCATCTCCACCTGTGGACTTGAGGAAACTTATAGTAATGTCAAGATTATCCAAGGTCAGACAAAGGTCCGGTAGGGATTTCAATTCTTCAGTGACCTGTGTCTTTACAGCAGCAGACAATGTATTCTGTGAGATAAAAGTACAAAATATGCTCATAAGATAACAAGAACATCATATAGAAACTGATGGAAAGATCACATTCTACATTAACAACAACATCATATATATACTGATGGAAAGAGATCACATTCTACATTAACAACAACATCATATATATTAGTATCATCTACAAGTAATATGATTACCTTAATTTACTCTCCTTGGTAGTTTTGGGGTAAAAGATAAAATAGTAATGCAGACAATGGAAAAATAAAAGAAACAGCCACGCTTAGTTATAGTGAACTTGGACATCGTAAAAGTTTGGTTAAAGTGAAGTTTTTATAAATCCCAGTCCAAGCCATTCTTTACATAAATGTAATTTGGATATTGTGGAGAACTTATTCAGCCTCATGGACTGTGTTGTATCCATGTTCCATTATATTTACTGAATTCGTGATTTTTCCATTCTAGTCACTGTAAATGATGTGTTTTGTTTACCCACCTGTGGTATTTTCTCCGCAAGTTTCCGGAATACAGCATCATTCGTAAACTCAGTTCTATATAACATCTCATCAATCTTTAAATAAATGAACAAAAAATGAAGTTCATATAAACAATACTCGCATATTTTCTCATTAAATATAAAATGGAAGTAATCAATCCGAGCATTGTAGAAAACAAAGAGAGGATTCCAAGTTCCAAGTCTCCAATCTCATTTTTGGTCTATACTAATTTGGCCAAAGAGAATACAATTATTACATATCTTAGTAAACCTTCAAATGAATTTGATCAAATTGACATACGGTAAATTTCACTGTTTAACTACAAAATAAATCTGGGAAATTTTCAAAGACCAACTTCAAGAATTTACGTTTAGCAAAATTTACAAAAATGTGAATGGTAACTATAAAGAATCAAGTAGCAGCTATAGTTACCTGGAGCACACTTCTGACATCAATTCTAGACTTTGAGAATAAGAATCTATCCATCAGTTGTCTTTCTAGTCCAGCAAAATCATACTCAATCTTTGTTCCCTTCCCCATCTCAAATGAATACTGACAGTTAGCTAGAACTAATGGTAAAATGTCATGTTCTGGATCATAACTGATTAAATGTGCACTCGTTACTTCCTTTGGAGATACAGTGGATATGCTGGTAGATTTCCTATAAGTAAATTAAGTCATGTGTAATGTAATACAGTACTCAAGCAAATAACATAAGACATCTAGTGTGGTTAAGAGGAAGGAGAAAAATTACTCCAAGTGACTTTAAGCAAGATAAAAAAGAAAACATTCAAAACTGTGACTTCTAGATCAGCGGTACTGTAGTATGATTCACTGTTTAACTCACACTAAAAGCATTTAGAAGACTGATGTCGTTCAGGAAAGGAGACAACTAAGTATCACAGATTTTGCAATATCTCAATCATCAGTTATCCCAAAAACTCACCTGTGAGACTCTTTAAGATATTTATCCAAGAAATCATTCTGTTTTCTCATCAGAAAATCTAGCAAAGCGTACGAACAAAGTCCAGCTTCCTTTACTGTTGGAAGTAACATCGCAATCGGAGTTCTGTCATTGATTGATTGAGTGCAATATTCCTTTGGTACAATCACGCCACCTAGTGTTGTAGGGCACTCTGAAATTGTTCACAAATAATGTACCAAGGAAACAAAATGTCTAAATGTTTGTACATACATTATAAACACAATAAAAGTGGTATGTATATAAATATGTTGCATATGAAGCATGATATTGCATTAAATGCATAGAAATGTTCCAAAAATAAAATCTAGATGAACACAATAGAACTGTTGTCAATTATGGTACAGTCAAAACTCTCTAATTCGAACCTTTCCAATCCAGAATCCACCCTGAACCAAAAACGTAAACTGGTCCCAAATTTCGTGTATTTAATACTAAAATGTTTTTGAAATTCAGAACCTTTATATTCTGAAAACCTCTTTAACCTGAACATTTCTGTAAGTCTGAACAAGTTCAGATTAGAAAGGTTCTACTGTACATAGAAAAATCATAACACTTATATTATCTTAGGTTTTTATGCTGACAGTCCCTGACAGTAGGCTACTGGAAGATGGTGATGAGGAGAATCTATGAGAACTTACTGTACATAATCAAATGTTCTCTCACGAGTTCCCATGCATCAGCAAAATCTTGTAACAATTGAATGGTCTCTCCACCAGCTACCGCTTCTGTCAAAGAAGTCTAATTGATTTAATTTTATATACAGAAAAATCTCATTCAGCAACCACCTCAATTTTATGACCGCCTCACTATTTCAACCACTAAGTATCACCGATTTTGTAATAACTCAATCATCAGTTATCCCAAAAACTCACCTGAAGCGGAAATCATTAGCTCAAAGTTCTTTTTCATTTTTTATTGGTGAAATGAATTCATTCAATATCATTATCAATCACTAATAAATATGTTCCTGAAAAAATACAATTCAATTATCTGTACTAGAATGATGATACTTCTTTGTGTGCACTCTAGCATTTTATTCAAATTTTAATAATTTAAAATTGTTAAAAACTGACTGAAATAATATCATCATTTACCTCTCTTCAAGTCAGAGACAGTGATATGTGAAGCCTCAGCTTTGTCCAATTTTCTCTGATATTTTTGGAACAAGGCTCGATGTAGTCTCAGAATGCTTGGAATAAACCTTAAAGCTCTCAAATGATGTTCCTGAATAAAAGTGTTAGATACGTGAACATGTTAGAACATAAAAGCCACATTAAGACTTATCACTAAATATAAGAAATTTGCCCAAAGCTACAAAAAATCCTTTGTGAAAACCCAAGTTTGGACAAGGGGTATTCTTTAACAGGGATTTCAGCAGCAAAAACAAAACAACATAAAACAAGTCTATGAGGCATAACTTAAGATTTTTGCAAATGATCAAGGATCAATGAATGATCATAAATATTATCAATGTAAAATGCTAAAGTATTCAAATTGTTATGTCTATGCTTTGTAGTATTATACAATATTTGTACCTCTCTCAAGAAGAGTATGCTTCTTATTATTATACAATATTTGTACCTCTCTCAAGAAGAGTATGCTTCTTATTATTATACATTATTTGTACCTCCCTCAAGAAGAGTATGCTTCTTATTATTATACATTATTTGTACCTCCCTCAAGAAGAGTATGCTTCTTATTATTATACATTATTTGTACCTCCCTCAAGAAGAGTATGCTTCTTATTATTATACAATATTTGTACCTCCCTCAAGAAGAGTATGCTTCTTATTATTATACAATATTTGTACCTCTCTCAAGAAGAGTATGCTTCTTATTATTATACATTATTTGTACCTCTCTCAAGAAGAGTATGCTTCTTATTATTATACAATATTTGTACCTCTCTCAAGAAGAGTATGCTTCTTATTATTATACATTATTTGTACCTCTCTCAAGAAGAGTTGGAGAACTTTTAATTGCTTCTGATGCTTTCGTGTTCCACTGATTCTAGCGTCAACTTCCTGTCGGAGATGTTGCAGTGATATTGGGGTACGATATCTCCATACACGAGGGATCTGCTGTAACACAGAGGGGTCCTCAGGTTCCGAAGAAGTTTCCGTTTCATACAACAAACACAATAAGGGGTTTGCTCCTATGATAATATAGAAATAAACAAATAGTTAACTCCCATGTAGATGTAATATAAATAGGTTATGTCACATTGATATAAAATGGACAGTCAATTCCTATTAAGATATAAAATAAGGGGTATGATCTTATACAGTCAATCAGAACAGACACATACTGTCAGTAATGTTATAATTTCATTAATATGCAATCATACGATTTTTCTAGACCATCAATAAATATTCAGTTGCTATGTGTAGTAACTTATATATATATATAGCACAATATTTATTGACTAAATCACAAAAAAATACAATCCTTCCTTTTCCTGACATGTTTTACATCAAAGCTATATTCAAACAGAATAAGTGTACTTACCTAATCTTTGGTCCTGTGCAAGTCGCTGGTTGTTATTCTTCAGTATATTGTCCAATGTCTAAACATTACAACATTAGAAATTACCATGCATTCAATACAAGTAATTAGGATGTTCAAAATTACATTCCAAAAATAAATACATAAATGCTGACCCGTCCCTAATACTACATTCTGATTATACCATTACACACCCACATATGTACAACTTGTTTGTAATACATATATGGTATTATATGCCAATGATATGTAAATGTATTGTGATATATATGTTCCAATAAACGTATGGGTATATACAATACCCGAGTACTGGATAAAAATATCATCAATTTTGAGTTGTTTATTTACAATATAGTAAGACATCACCTGAAGATTAAACCATCTCATTATCATAATAACAAACACTTATTTTGCGGCAGGCGTTCCTTATTTCCTCCTGATAACGGGACTACCACAGTCTAAAGACCATTTTCGAAATTCCAAAAGGTGATCTTAATAACAGGCCCGTTTCTATGCATACCATAAGTCCGACCATCGGACCCATTCCCAAAGCCAAATACGGGTTATTATTCCCATTCCGATAACTTTTTCCCAAATTACTGGATTTTACGACTCAATTTAATAAAATTTGGCCAGCGTCTTTTCCCAAAATGGCTAGAAAAAGGCCTGTAATATCAAGGTTTTATGGCATGTGAGGCTATGGACTACACAGTATTACCTGCAGAACTGGTTGTATAAATTTGTTAGAAAATTGTTCCTCCCAATTTCTTCTACCTTGTTTACTAGAAAGACGATATATACCCTTAGCAACTTGTTGCCCTAAAAAACAGCAGATATAACACATGAACAAGGTTTCTATCAAAATGACCAATTGGTCCAATAATAATACTTGACAGAAAACACTTATCATAAAAGTATACACATATTTATGACACCTCATTTCATAACGCAAATAAAATTTGAAAACAAGCTAACTTATGACAGTAAATCATTCATCGTTTGCCAAATATAAGGCACATACCTTCATTGTGTGATTTCATCATATGATTTATAATCACATGCATGGTCAACAAAACATCGTCCACACTTCGACCCAGAGCTACGTGTATGTCATCAACATCTTGTACTAAGTGACTCCAGACATAATCTATCACATGACCTTGGATTATGTCAGGCTTAATCATAGCATGTATACCCTGCAAAGACATATACGCACATAGAAATGTAATGACAAGGTTTCTTATCTGTTCATCAACACAAAGTTTGTGTACATTTTCAGTCAATGTGGTGTATCACAAAAAGGTCACGTACATATTTATTTTACAATTCATTGAATACCATGTGTACGGAGGGTGGCCTAAAATACTATGGAATGAAAGCATGAAAAATCAGAGATCTCAGTTGTATAATGTGAGTTACAGCCAGGTGACCATTAAATAATAAGTCATACAATCACATCATGAAATTTGATTCATGTAAGACCAACTATTGCAAGATTTGTTTTGTTTGTTTATCAGCAATTTTTTCAGTTATATACGGCAACCGGTTCACCCAACCAGTTTTCCTGGACTGTATACCAACCAGTACTAACTTACCCTTCCACAGGGAGCCGGCAACTTCTCCACATATGGAGGAAAATCGACATTTTTGTCAAATTTTCATAGAAGGGTATGACTTGCCGCGATTTGAACCCAGATCTCCAGGTTACAAGTCCAGCACACTAATCACTGGACCATGGCCTCATTGCAAGATTTAAACAAAGGTCATACTTGACAACTTACAGCTGTATTTGTTCTACAACCAAGATACATAGATAAATGTAGGATCAGTCTGATTGTAGCACAGTAAGCAGGGCTCATTGTTCTCTCTGGTTTTGGCCCTTGTCCTCTTACAGCAGCTCTTCCCAGTATATGTCCATGCTGTGTGTTATCACCTCTGAAGTTAAACAAAAAAGTTGTATATGTAGAAAAAAAATTCTGACTAGCCTGGTAACAAAAATATAACCATCATTTTAGACGAAATTTACTGTTTAACTGATTGTGAATCAAACGTGACAATAGTTCATATTGATTCAAATATGTTGCACCAATTTTTCTGCATGATACTTTGACATTTTTACCACAAGTTAACATAATAAAAAATAACAGTACATGTATGCCTTGAGCGGTCTAAAACCCAACTTCAAATCTACAGATTATATAGTGCACAGTACAATAATATTAAACAGTACAATAGTTAACACCCTTAACAGTCACTAGATCTACGGTGTATAAAAAATTATCAAAAACAGGCAAAAAAAGCATGGATTGATCATATAGGATATGAAACAAGTACATTATACAGAGGATAGATAACAAGTAAGTATATAAATATGATCTGGGAATCTAGTTAACCCACCCTGCGTCTTGAGTATTTGAAGTCAGTAGTACATGGCCCGAACCTCCAATGTCTGCCCCACATTTACACTTAGAAACAACATACGGTCTACCGCACTATTTAAAATAAAATTGGTTTAAACAATGCCTTTTTGTAACTTGATGCTGTAGATTACTCAACATGGACTTGTACAACATCACTCAGACACACTCATCCCTCAAAACATGAAATCATACTTCACTTTATCTTCAGCCTTGATATTGATGAAGAGCCCACCCACAATTAATTCATCCGAATATAATTTGGTAAAACGTCACAAAATTAATTCAAAATAATACTCCTAATTATTTACAAAAGATACTATAAGTCACAGTATGTTTACTGAGTGATATTGCAGCACATGTTGAGTACCCTACCATACCAAGATAAAAATATCAACAACATAACTAAACAGTATTTGTTTGCTCAAATAACCAACTGTTTCTAATAAATGTGAAACCCAACATTCCTGTACAAAGATGTTTTTCCACATATCGTCGCTGTTATTCTAAAATGTTGTATGTCGATTTTGTCTGTTTTTGGGAAACATCAAAAAAAATGACCAGTAATTATATGACAAAAAGTCACATGACATAACTGTGTTAGCTGATTGGTTAAAGAATCAAAATCCTTCGCAAAAGACGTATAATGAGTTACTCTATACGAAGAACAAAAAAAAATTCACACCAAAAATGATATACGTCATTTTAGAATAACGCTGACGATATGTTTATTGTATTCACTGGTCCTGATACAGTCAAGTTTCCCATTTACAGAAATAGACATGGCATCAAAGCACCAAACACCCTTGTATGTCACACTGACCCTTGATCCTGAATATTTCCAGGACGTAGTTTGTACCCCTCACCCCCAATAACAGCACCACAGTCTTTACAGTTACCAACAGTAGCTGGACGACCACACTAATTGAAAGAAACACAATCTTTATCAATAAACAGTTATATCTATATTCAGGTATAATTGTTATTTTGAAATTATCATATCATCAGAAATATATGTAATCAACAGAAGTTTGTACATAGATACATACAAAAATATTAGAGAGCAAGTGAACACAAGTCAGATCATATAAAACAATTTATTGTTCCTGACAAATGGCTAATATAACAAATTGTCAGTTTAAAATGGACAAGTTAAGTTCATACCTTCCCAAAAAAACCTGTCACAAAATTTGTTAACATGACTTGTACCTTACCAAACATATGTACATATATGATAAGAAAAATCAAATATCAGGAATTGTTTTTTAGACAGCACAAAAATGTCCAATTCAGTAGAATTATTGTAGACATATTCAACATTGTCAGTAGGGTTTAATGCCGTTTTTCAACAACTTTTCAGTTATATACGGCGACCGGTTCACCTAACCAGTTTTCCTGGACTGTATACTAACCAGTACTAACTTACCCATCCACAAGGAGCCGGTAACTTCTCCACATATGGAGAAAAATCGACATTCTTGTCAAATTTTCATAGATTTCATACAAGCCGCGACCAGGATTCAAACCCGAATCTCCGGGTTACAAGTCCAGCGTACTAACCACTGGACCACGGCCTCGGCTACATGTTCAACAGCAACAATCACTTAAATTATTTCAAGAAGGTTCAGTATTTGTAACAGATAATGCAGAGAAAAACATAAACATACATCACCAATCACATATGGATGACCATTGGGGCACCCTGAAACATAAATAATCATCACACTAAGTGTCATTGATGTATCTCATGTATATGTGGGCAAAACTTGGCTTTTTACGACAACTGATAAAATTTAAGAGATTTTGAATTTTGGATTTCAACTTAACTAATTCATGAAAGGTTTCAGCAACTATATAGCAGTACTTAAGCATTTATATGAGGAGTATTTCCTGTTCCAGAAAGGTACTCCTTAATTATCATGTAAATAGCAGACTAATGGCATCAAACTGGTGTGTACTAGTCTTAGATAAATCCCGTCCCTTTTTTTCTGGCCATTCATTCAGGATATTATCATATATTAATATATCACACATGAACCAAACATCTATATACATAAAGAGGTCATATTTCGAGAAAGTGGCCCTTCCTGAGTACCTCACATTATCTTTGTTGTCTTAATGTTTCTGTAACATTTGACTAAAATAAGCGAACAAAGTCTCAGTGATCATAAATAATCATACTGTAGAATACTGGGTTGTTATCTGCCCCTGGTACTGCTTGTCTTGCTGCGAGTAATGCCTCTCTAACATCATCAAGATCATCCTGCGGCATTGTGGGTAAAAAGAATTGCTGAAATTCAAATGTAGACATACATTGTTAATTTCTCTAGAGACTCAAAAATATATTTGTCATTGATTTTTTTCAATTACCTAAAGTTAAGCTTACACAGAAAATGTGCTGACCCAAATACTTTATTAAAAAAACTTACTTTTTCAATCTCACCTTTCCCATGCAGGTTATAAGCCATAAATTGCCAAGCTTCTAACATATACACATTTTTTTGCTAACATAAAATACGACATACTTATTTTTCCTGAGAAAGGACGCTATCCTTAAAACACTACAAAAATTACTCACTGCACAAGCTTGTGGTTTGTTAAATAAGTTCAACAGTGGTTCGAGTAAAGTTGAATCCCCTTTTAAATGTGACATCACAGACAGGAAATGCACAATAAGGCTTTGAATTCCTTGCACACGCAGGTCTTGATTGGGTGCTGAGATCAGATGTCCTGGTTTAAGTTGATTCTGCACAAAGCTGTTCATTAACTCCTAAAATGATAAAACAATCAGAAAATTGATCCAAATAAATGTATACAGTGCTATCTGTCATAAAATCATCTGAAATGATAAGAAAATCAAACAAAATTTAGTTCAACAAAATGACAAGAAAAAATACACAAATCCAAAGACAGGTGATAGTATAACGAAATATATAACCAAAGTCAGGCAATATTTTCACATTAAGTCACAACGAAGTTCAACATGTGATGTTAATTAATACACACAAAATGTATTGGACAGAAAACTCACCTTGTTTTTTATGATATCACAGCCAGCCACATAATTGGTAAATGCCTCCTGTACCTAATATAATGAATAGTTTAGTTATACACAGATTACATTGAAACATACCCTCATAAAAGCTGCTTCAAATACTAGCAATAAGCTTAAAATATGGCATCAGTCCCCTTTAATTCTGGACTCAAAACTAGTCAACATGCCCTAGTAAGCTTCATATAATGGTTAAAATGTTTACATATTTACACATGATTTAGCACAGCAGTACAGTAAGTTGCCTTTAAATTAATGTCTATGTTCATAATGAATGCCAACTACTTTAGTACCTGTGGCTTGAGGCGTCTTTGCTGTTGAGGGTGAATATTTGAACATGTAACTTCTCTATGTACAGCTAACTGTAACATTGCTTCTACTCTGACACCATTAACACGAAGTTCCTACAATCAGGTGAAAAATGGCATAGATCTGAATAAAGCTCAAGTTACACTGACACATGAGTATTAAAACAAAATTTTTGGATACATGTGCACAATACAAGTACTTTTAAAACTTAACCATTCCTATCACTTTAGCTAGAGATAGTATAAAAAATCTGGTACGTATACATTTCATATTAGTGTAGTAGTATTGTACATTATATGATATAATAGTGTAGTATTATACATTATATGTTATAACAGTGTAGTATTATACATTATATTTTATAACAGTGTAGTATTGTACATTGTATACTATAATAGTGTAGTATTGTACATTATATGTTATAATAGTGTAGTATTATACATTATATTTTATAACAGTGTAGTATTGTACATTATATGTTATAATAGTGTATTATTGTACATTATATATTATAATAGTGTAGTATTGTACATTATATGTTATAATAGTGTAGTATTGTAAATTATATGTTATAATAGTGTAGTATTGTACATTATATGTCATAATAGTACAGTATATAACATTATATGTTGTGCATGTAATTGATTTTATAAATGAAGTTATTAGAGTTTTATGAATGTTATTTATGTCAGTTCTTTGTGTAAGAACAGATATTTGTTATGTTGTGATAAAGGGAAGACAAACCTGCAGAGTCTGGTCTAAATGTTCCATATTCTCACCAAGCAGCACCTTCGTTAGCGCCTCACGAATTTTAATGTACGGTTCACCACAGACAATGTACCTGTCAGACACTTCAACAACCTATCATAATTCAAGACAACAATAAGACCGATATATCAGTATGTTATAATATCACAAACATTGTTTTAATACAACAGATATCTGGACATATCTTACTTTTCATGTCAAAGTGCCAGCCAGCTATATCATTCATCAAAAACATTACGTATGACAGTGTTAACATCTGGTATCTTAGTATATATGGCTTCAATCAGTTAGCCAATGAATTAAGTTATTTTTATGAAGAGAAAAGAACATACCTTGTCCCTATTAACATCCTGTCTATCAGCTAGCCAGTGAATAAAGTTAGCAGGGTGGACACACGCTTTCTGGAACATCTCAATACCGTAACATCTAGATAGATACTTCACAGCAAAAATCCTAAAACAGTGAACAAATTATCAAGTTTAATGCTTGGGCATCACAACTAGAGTGAACAGCCATATATTTCTGTTTAGAGACTAAAATCAAAATTCCACAGTATTCAAATCTTACTTTCTTACATCCTATTTTTTATCTGTAAAGATGCATGCAAATTATCTAATTCTTTGTAAATAAACTTGTTTAGAAACAGTCAGTGTTTCATTTTGAATCCAAAATGTATGGGTCCCTGGGATGCACATTTTTGAAAACAATGCATCCCAATCTGAAGCCATTGGGTCCAGTGTTTCATTTTGAATCCAAAATGTATGGGTCCCTGGGACCCACATTTTCAAAATCTTTGCGTCCCGAGCGAAATCTATGCGTCCGGGACGTGGGATGCAAAGCAAAATAAAACACTGAAAAGTTATTTCAAAACATAAAAAAATCCACAAAGGATTACAATAAAGCACAAGAATGGTGCTAAAAAAGAGAGATGACACTTTGTATATCTATTCAGTAAAATTAATCATCTCATCTGTTAGCATAGAGGAGAAAACTGTAACTTCACATTTGGAACTTGGTTAACAAGTTATTGCCAACATTCCAAGACACCCAGACTAACCTAATCCATTTGACATCTGACTCATCACTTAATGTCCAAGCAGCATCAATAACTCTTCTAACATTGTGATCAACCTGTCTTTGATCTGTACCCTTCTCGATCACCATGGCAATATATTTCATAGCAACAGCCAATCCCATTCTTGCATTAGCTAAAGCGTACAATTTTCCTACAGTAAGTTCATCTTCATTTATACTCTGCTTGGCACGTTGTAATGCTGCATAAGCACACAGAGCTTCATGATTCCTCACAGTATCAACTTGGTTTGCTTCTTGAACTAACTTGTCCTGATGAATATTTAAATGATGTTAACCAATACATTCAATTTATTTATATGAAATCATTATGCCTACTAACTTCAGTTATTTCAAAAATTTGTACTATGTATAAACCTATTTGTTCCAGTACTTACGAAGACACATGGAAGGTGGGACTTTTTATATATGCTTTTTCCTAGGAAATCTTTTTTTATCTACATATTTACCACAATGCCATTGATCATGGTAACAGTAATTAAAGAAACAATTTATATCTGTCTATTAGTAATATAAATTTTCATCTGAAGTTGGTAGGACATTTTGGAAACCTGGTAAGACTGAACATAGTGAGAATGAAAATAACTTGCTTGCCTCGAAACAAGCGGCGAGTTAATACCTCAACCCTCTTGGCAAGCTTAAAATCTATAGCAATTAAATAATAAGTAAACAGTAATGGTTAGGTAGACATACCATTATACATCGTTTAACTACAAAACTTACCTCTCTAGAGAACATACCTCTATGCACTGTATAACCAACAAACTGAGCTCTATATAGTGGTTTGATTGATCCTGCAAATCTTTCTTTATATAACGATCAGCATGTTGAAGGAAATTATTAAGATATTCTTGAACATACTCTTCACTGAAAATATCATAAAACTACAGAGTAATAATGATGCTTCATTAAAGGAATGAAAGAATTAGCTTAATCAGACAGAAATGTACAATATTTAGTAGCAACACAGTTTTAAAATATAGAGAAAATTTAATACAAAATTGTATCATTTCTAAAATCATCATAATATATATCAAAAAATAAATCAAAATCATCTATTAAGTATTTACCACATTCTGAAATAGATCCATATTGGAATATGCACTTATTTGTCTAGAAGGAACAATATACAACTACAACAATTATCAAGTTGTACAAGAAAATCAGTGTTTTCTATTCTTAACAAATATAGTGACATTCTTAATCAAAGATAGATAAGATAAAAGTACAACTTTTCTTTCAAAATCATTTTTTATTATTACGATAAAAAGTTTCAACCAATGAAGAACAACACTTCAATCATACTTTAAAAAATCTAATAATGTACCTGGTCTTCATGAGAAGTTGAAGCAAGAAAGATCTGAATACGGGATTAGGATCAATTCCTGTATCAAACACAGTCAACTCTCGTGTACGCTGTTGTTGTTGTTTCCCTCGTGACGTAAAGAAAATATATCCAAGTAATTTTTCCACAACATCAGCAGACGGAGCCGTATTGTCAGCAAAACATAATTGATTAACAACATCCATGAAAAATGAATTACATCTCTTCTGGTAATTATCAAGTTTTTCCAGCTTTTCTCTGAAATAACAATCAAACTATACAACAAAACAATCATGGTAAAAATATGGTTGTTTTTGTGAGAATAATTTATACTAACTTATTTTAGCTCAATCGCGAAACAAACAATTTTGCTTCAATTAATCATACTACCGTCCACGTCCTGGACATTACACCAGTACTGCGTCCAAGAAATGGGATTATGAAGTTCATGATTGAAACTCACTGAAGCTGGGATTCGAACTCGGGACCTTCGGATAAGAGGTCAGACCTACTACTTCTAGACCACGATACCTTCCTTTTTTGTGAGAGTTATACATGCAGTCCTTAATATAACGCTAAACAGTAAGCAGTTGAACACTAATTGTGAAATTCCTTATCATTGGCAACAAGCTCTTAAAATTGTTCTTTGCCTTAACTTTGATGAAATATGCACTTTTAATACTTCAAACATTTTATCTAAAACATTGCACTTCACACATAATTGTCATCATTATAAATCCACACTAATGATAACATAAAACATACTTACTTATTATTATCCTGTCTGACTGGATTCCAGTTATCTGGCAAAGATTTATGGCACTTTGCACATTGCATTTCTGTAACTCTCATGTCATCGTAACATTGGGCACACAGAGCATCACCACATGGTAGAGTTATTGGTGGTCCTTCTAGCACAGACTCACAGGAGCAGCATTTCACTTCACTCCTAGAAAGTAGAAATCACCCCTTGAAATGCATTGTTACCAATATAAGTCTAGATTGTTTGTTTGTCTTTATGTGACTCATTGAACTAGGGTTTAATACCGTTTTTCAACAATTTTTCAGTTACATACGGCGACTTGTTCACCTGGCCAGTTTTCCTGGACTATATACTAACCAGTATAAACCTACCCATCCACAAGGAGCCGGCAACTTCTCCAAATACGGAGGAAAATTGACATTTTCGTCAAATTATCATAGAAGGGTATGGCCTGCCGTGACTGGAATTCAAACCAGGATCTCCGGGTTACAAGTCCAGCGCACAAACCACTGGACCACGGCCACAGCAATATCTGTCTAGAAACAAATCTCAATCAACTAAGTATACACTAACCAAGATACATAATTGGGGTCTGTAGTCACAAGCATGTTAAATTCCAAGTTGCAGTATCTGAGACACCTTTGACAAAAGTGTTCTTTAAAAGAATTTATAAAATTCTTCCTGCTGGTATTCATTCACTATTTTTGCATTTTACTAAGATAAGAAAATGGGAACAAGACATCTCGCAAAAGACCCTTGTAACCTTGTTCTTTTTCAAACCCAACTATGGATATCGTGCTCTTTCAACTTATAGAACAACCAAGTCAACAAAAAGTAAAGACCAACTCATCTCAAGAAAATGGTCAATATCAATATTACTTTACCAGATTAAAAAGAAATAATAAAAGCTTTACAACCATAAAACCATCCAACTGTTTGAAGTCACAGTTGTCACTTAAATAATGTGGAGATTTTATCATGAACATTAATAACTGCTTACCAAAAGTGGTTAAGTTCAGAGAAAAACCAATCTAAGTAACAGCTCAGACAAGCAGTCAAATAATGCCTGATTAAATAACTCACTGAGTTAATGGTAATGGTAATAAACAACATGATTTTACACACAGGTAATAAACAACATGATTTTACACAGAGATAATAAACAACATGATTTTACACAGAGAGATAATAAACAACATGATTTTACACAGCGATAATAAACAACATGATTTTATCCACAGCTAATAAACAACATGATTTTACACAATGGTAATATACAACATGATTTTACCCACAGGTAATAAACAACATGATTTTACACAATGGTAATATACGACATGATTTTACACAATGGTAATAAAAACATGATTTTACCCAATATACTGCTTCATTGCCTGCTTGTTACAACTCTTCAAGAATTTTTCCAGACCAGTAAGTGATTTTATCTCCTTTAAATTGGTGTCGTCACCAAGTACCTGCAAGTCAACAAAACCTTTTTGTCCACACCTTATTTGATACGATAACTAAGCCGTAATTTTAAGTACTATTGCATTTAAGGCCCTCCAATGTTTGTACTTAATGGCAGCCATTTAAAATGTTTGGACTGATTTATCAAGTGACAATTTCAACATATTTAGTGGAAGTCATTTAAAATGTTTGAACTGATCTATCAAGTGACAATCTCAACATATTTAATGGCAGTCATTTAAAATGTTTGGACTGATTTATCAAGTGACAATTTCAACGTATTTAATGGCAGTCTTTTATAATGTTTGGACTGATCTATCAAGTGACAATTTCAACGTATTTAATGGCAGTCATTTAAAATGTTTTGACTGATCTATCAAGTGACAATTTCAATGTATTTAATGACAGCCATTTAAAATGTTTGGACTGATCTATCAAGTGACAATTTCAATGTATTTAATGGCAGTCATTTAAAATGTTTGGACTGATCTATCAAGTGACAATTTCAATGTATTTAATGGCAGTCATTTAAAATGTTTGGACTGATCTATCAAGTGACCATTTCAATGTATTTAATGGCAGTCATTTAAAATGTTTGGACTGATTTATCAAGTGACAATTTCAACGTATTTAATGGCAGCTAATTGAAATGTTTGGACTTTTTTGTCAAGTGACAATTTCACTGCCTCCAGAAACTTGATTGTGCAGGTGATATCTTAATACATTTAGTGGTGCATAACCACAATCACACATTAACACCATACGTAGGTGAGTTCTAAAGAGTAATGAATGTTTTACTCCATAATTATTGTATGAGAATATGATTTTGCGCAGGAATAGTTATAGAAATATCACTTACAGACCAAAGTGGCATGCAATGTTTAATTGTGATTTTATCTTCTTTTTCAGAGGCACAAACATGCTCCAAAAATAACTTCACAACAAGTACACGACTCCATAATCCTCTGCAGAAAACAAATAATGCTTTAGTTAAAAGCCTATAAAGATTACAAGACGTCTTTAACATCAAATTATTGTAGAGAAATACCAGTACTATGGTTAATGCAAACATGTGTATAACATCAGATTCAGACGAATAGGGTTAAAAATCAATTTTTGATAGCTAATACAACATTTGAAGCATAATGAACTTACCCAGCTCTACACACAGACTGGTCGCTGTGATCTCCATACAACATTTATAACATAACAAACTTACTTAATTCTATACACAGACTGGTCTTTGTGATCTCTATACAACATTTATAACATAACAAACTCACTTAGTTCTATACACACAGACTGGTCTTTGTGATCTCTATACAACATTTATAACATAACAAACTCACTTAGTTCTATATACACAGACTGGTAGCTGTGATCTCTATACAACATTTATATCATAACAAACTTACTTAGCTCTATACACAGACTGGTAGCTGTGATCTCTATACAACATTTATATCATAACAAACTTACTTATTTCTATACACAGACTGGTAACTGTGATCTCTATACAACATTTATATCATAACAAACTTACTTATTTCTATACACAGACTGGTAGCTGTGATCTCTATACAACATTTTTATCATAACAAACTTACTTAGTTCTATACACAGACTGGTAGCTGTGATCTCTATACAACATTTATATCATAACAAACTCACTTAGTTCTACACACAGACTGGTAGCTGTGATCTCTATACAACATTTATATCATAACAAACTCACTTAGTTCTATACACAGACTGGTCTTTGTGATCTCTATACAACATTTATAACATAACAAACTTACTTAGCTCTATACACAGACTGGAAACTGTGATCTCCATACAGTTTGGGATCTTCACCATGGAGACTGATAACTTTTTCTACCACAGGCCTGTATCTATGTACCTTATTCAACCATCTGGATCTCCCAAGTTGTTCATTGAGCTCTTCTTTTTTGGGGGTAAGGTTTTCTATCAGCAGACAAACAGCAGAAAACGTCTGAAAATAATTCATTAACATATTTTACATCATCCAACATCCCACTTGAATTTCTATATCACATAAACGATGTACCACTTGTAGACCAGTATAAAGAGTCCGAAATGTATTATATATTTTTCATGGAAAATGCCAAATTCTATTAGTATCATAATAATTCGAAAAAGGCAACATCATAGGAGAAACTATAAAATGTTTGCAAAGACAGAGTGGAAAATAGGTTATATGACATTAATACAATTGTATAATCACCATAGAAACACTAGATTGTTAAATATATTGAATAAATCAGCAGGTTATTATGGAAAGAAATATGTAACAAACTTACAAATTCTTGCTCCTTGAACATAAAGTGGTCTGGTTTCTTTTGTTTCAGATTAATAATGCTTTCACTACACTCAGGCCAAACGTTGTTCATAGCACGGAAGTAGGTCAGTCGGGGAGCCAGTGACTTGTATGCTAGATGAATACACACTAAATTATGCAGCAGACCACAGCCTGGTGATTCTTGAATAATTCCATTACTTTTGTAGATAATAGATTGACACACAAGCTGAAACAGCAAACAGTTCATATGTGTAATATTTAGTTCATGTCTTGCCCTAATTTATGCATCACATTTTTTGAAGGATCGGTTTAAAACATATATAAACAGGCTAAACTTGCATTAATATTAAATAAATTACATTAAAACTATGCCAAGGCTTGCAATGCACATTTCAGTATGTTTCCACGGAAGAGGCACAACATTTCAAGCTTTTAAGCATTTCAAATACGTTGTTAGTATATACAGTCAGATTATAATTTTCACATACTTACGTCCATCTAACATCACATACACACTTCTTTTCATAATATTTATTAAGTAAATGTACAGAGTTTAATCCAATAAGTAAGAAATATTCACAAACAAACCTTTTGTTCATGCCCAGATGAAGCATGATACATTGTATGTACAAAATCTTGAACATATTCATTCATTGCTTCTTCTAGAATAGACTCATCCGCAAACTTTGTGATAACATCACCGACTGGATCTTTTTCTAAAACTTTCACAGCTTTTTCAATGATCTCATTATCTGTTTCATCTTCATCTGTGTAATAAACATCAAACAAAACATACATTATTGTCTTTTAATGCAGTATTAAATTGTTCCTTCCAATGAAGCCAGAATAGAAAATAGAGGACAAATGACCTGACATTATGTTTTATGTCTAATTGCAAAAGAAAATATATGTCTGAAATGGATCTTAAACCATTAAATCTCATGGTCGGCTACGGCCGTGGTCCAGTGGTTAGTGTGCTGGACTTGTGCTGGACCCGGAGATCCAGGTTCGAATCCCAGTCGCAGCCAGTCATATCCTTCTATAAAAATTTTACAAGAATGTTGATTTTCCTCCATATGTGGAGAAGTTGCCAGCTCCTTGTGGAAGGGTAAGTTAGTACTAGTTAGTATACAGTCCAGGAAAACTGGTTAGGTGAACTGGTCACCGTATATAACTGAAAAATTGTTGAAAAATGGCGTTAAACCCCAGTGACAATAAGTCACATAAAAACAAAACAAAACAAAAAATTTCATCGTCAGAAGTAGCGCTTTAAATGCAGATTTGCATACTGCTTAAAATAGTTAACTATTCATACAGATGTCATAAAACTAAATTTGAAATATCATTACATCAAACCATACACCTAAAATTTGCCATAAAAGAGTTTGAATAGCACACATATATGTGTAACACTAGTAAACATATTTACATCAGAAACAAATGATAAAGAAGATTTCATTAACTAACGCTTTTATAAATAACAATTTAATATTCAACATTAATCTGGTTAACTTAAATGATGGTTACCGTATATTCCCATATAAACGACCCCCCCACCTTTTTGGACAAGAGAAAAGCTTACAGAATCTGATGTTTGGACAATTTTCAAAGGTTAGTCTGTGGTTTAAATTTATTAATACATATTTGGCAACTTGTTTCAAATTTCATTTTTTGTTCTCAATTAAACGCCCCCTCTTTCAAAAAATGTAATGCCCCCAGGGGTGTTTATTAGGGAATATATGGTATATATTTAATCAAATGAATCAATAAAACATATCCAGTCACCACCAAGATTTCAATGCAATAATAAAACATTTACCATCTCCATTTGAATGACCAGTTACACTGGCTAAATTCAGAATGTCTGCTATTTTTAGAATAACGAACCATGAAAATGGAAAACATGCAGTAAAGGAATGTCCTTCACAACCTGTTGTCATGACGACAACTTCTTTCAATTCACTCTGTCTAGTTGGTGACTGTAAGTCTCCATACTGAAAGGTAAACAAATCATGTTCAGATCAGTAACCAAGAAAAGTTAAAAAAACGAATTTTAAACAATTCAGAGCATTTAACTGATTTTATATTTTTTTTCTCTGGAGTTTAACATCACATCAACAGCAAGGGTCATTTGGTGACTTTTCGAGCTTTTAATGGTATAGGAAGAACCTTAGGCATATTGCTGGGTAGAACAACTGACCTTCCATAAGTTAGCTGGACAGTTTCTCCGTAAATAAAATTTCGTCCCCAACGTAGAATTCAAACTTACAGCCTCGAGATGCTTGTGATTACTGGTCAGAGACTATAGCCACTCAACCACTGTGGCCCCTTATTTTTCTGAATAGCAGTACACATAGTACAAACCTGCAAGTCTATTGCATTTTGTGCATTCAAGAATCGAAGCCAAAGTTCTCGTTTCCATACAGCATGAGTATCTTGTAAGATCTGTAAGTTGTCATTTGTATCTAGACATGCTATTATCCCAGCCAATATAGGAGCAATTTTATTCTCCAATGTCAGAAGACAGGATCGTCTGCAGGGAAGAAGAGTAAAATATAAACAGTCATAGAGTCATCATAAGAACCTATCAAACAACTAATTGATCATTAGTTGAGGATAAACAAGTGCTCAAGATCATTAAAGAACCTATATCACTGTTAGTACATTAATGCAACAGATAATAAATATGTATTACATTGAGAACTTAAACATTACTGAAGTACATGTTTACCCAAATAAAACCATGCTATGTGGGTAGAATTAGTTGATTGAGGGGCGCAGTTTTGACCAAGAATGTTTTTTAAAGATTTTCCCTGTATAATCTATGATATACAAGTGACGCCTGGGAAAGGGCCAATTTTGACCCAAGGTGCTTCATTTGAACCGTTTCTGTAGAGGACCACAAGGCAATGCAACACACCAAATATCTATGCTATAGGTCATATGGTTTTAGACAAAAAAATTTGGAATGATTTTTCCCAATTGTCAATGTGAAATAAGTGACCCCGGGGGCAGGGCTAATTTCAACCCTGGAGAATAATTTGAAGAGTATCGGTAGAGAACAAGACAATGCAGCACACCAAATATCTAAGCTCTAGGCCATGTGGTTTAGGCCAAAAAGACTTTAAAAGGTTTTCCTATGTAACACAAGTGACCCAGGACTGGACCAATTTTTACCCCAAGGGTATAATTTGACTAACATCAGTTGTAGACCACAAGACAAAGCAACACACTTAATATCAAAGTTCCAGGTCTTGTGCTTTTGGCCAAGAAGATTTTTAAAGATTTCCCCCTATATAACCAATGTGAAGTGACCACCAGGATGGGGTCAATTTCTACTCCATGGGCATAATTCGAACATTCTCTGTAGATGACTCAAAGACAATGCTACACATCAGATATCTAAGCTCCGGGGCATAAGATTTTGGACAAAAAGATATATAAAATTTTCTCTATTTAAACAAGCGACTCCAAGGTTCGGACAATCTTCACCTCAGGGGCATTATTTCTTAACTCTTAATAGAAAGCCATCCAAGGATCATTCTTGTGCAATTTGATTGAAATTGGCTAAGTGGTTTGAGAGGACAGTTTGTATCAAACAATTGTTGACAACACACACAACGCAACACAAGATGTCAGACGACACACAAAGCGATCACTATAGATAATTATCAGCTCTTTGTGCTCAGGTGAGCTAAAAAATTAACATGATAAATCTTCAGGATATTCTACCGTTCTTATTATAAAAAATCTGCAGACCTGAATGTTCCAGCTTTGTTTATATTCTCATTTGAAGCAGCTTCATTTACCAACCAATGGTGAGCCAGGTGGGACTTCGATTCTTTCTCCTTCAGAAGTTTGGCAATCAATGAACATACTCCATGCAGAAAAGATGCCTGATCTAAAACATTACAAACTTGCATTATTGTATGATTCAAACATGTTTCAACATCTTCGTGAAACAACATATAATTTTGATTTAAACTTTATTTCAAGCAATGAGCAAAAAGAATGTATACAGAATTGTGTTGATATAAACATAATTATGGTTCAGATTGGAAAACAAGGTCATAGCGACACTTATATTAATTCCTTTCCTTTCTGATTTTTAAATTGTGAAATTAGTTGATACGGTCAGGAGCTCAACATAACATATGATTTTAATTATTGATGTCAATATTCATTCAGTTGAAACAGATTCCTATCAACATAATCCTTTTAGGATCAGATATGTGGAATTTTAGTTTAAAAAATCATCAAAGCATATCGATATTTGTTCAATGTCTAAACAAAGGTATGTTACCTTTGATATAGAGACTCATCTTAATCCTTTATTCTTTATTATATTTCTAGCAGTAAATTTCATTTCCGGCAGTTTGGGGACACCCAAGCCGACAGCTTAGGAGCAAAAATTACTTCGTCAGATTTGAACAATCTACCTACCTCCTTCATGTTCTTGATGAAGAAATGTAAGAACCATCGACACTCTGTCAGTCTCCTTGTTTGTATTTTCAACTTTATCCTTCACCATCGACAATGCAGCTTGTACACAATTCAGAATTAAACCTTTAATATTCAGTTTATTCTTTCTATACCTCATGGAACTAAGATCACTTGTTTTATCAACAGATCTTAAGTCTAGTAGAACATCATCTAGTTTTAGTGGTTCCCCAGCCATTCTGTCAGCATATTCCATGTTAGTTTCACTAGTGTTAATACCACTAGTTGCTTCATGTTGAAAGCTCATACCATCTTCAGTTTCCATTGGCTCAGCTGTACTGGCACTATTTAGATACAGTAAATACACATAAATACTTAACATTTAAAATCACCAAGGCATAAATAGCAGCCAAATTGTCATACAATATATACTGGCCATCATAAGAAAGTAACCATCATAAAAATTCTTCTATTTTGGCCTGATATATTGGCCTTGAATTTTTAATGGTATACAAGAATTTTATGGTCAATGACTACAATAAACCATACCATGAAATTTTTAAGCTATCTCCAGAATTAAATTCATCTCGATTACTTGCGCTTTGTCTATTTTATACCAACATCACTTACTGGTTACTTTATAATAACGGCCAGTATAACACATTTTTTGTTTAAAATGATGGAACTTAATGTTGATCTAAAAAATCGATTTGCTTAGCAACGTATCAAAACAAATTGAAGGTTTTGTTTTGTTTTTATGTGACTTATTGTCACTGGGGTTTAACGCCATTTTCCAACAATTTTTTAGTTACATACGGCAACCTGTTCACCTAACCAGTTTTCCTGGACTGTATACTAACCAGTACTAACTTACCCTTCCACAAGGAGTCGGCAATTTCTCCACATATGGAGGAAAATCAACATTTTTGTCAAATTTTCATAGAAGGGTATGACCTGCCACGACCGGGATTCGAACCTGGATCTCCAGGTTACAAATCCAGCACACTAACCACTGGACCACAGCCGCGGCTCAAGCATACTCTCACATTTATATAAAACAAAACAAACCTATGGTACATATTTACAGTAAATTTTTTTTTTTTGTTTTGTTTTTTTTTGCTCTTTTTTGGTTTTTGGTTTTAAATCTGTCATCAACTATGTTTCAGAAGTATACTGGCAAATGAAAATATTAGCTACATTAAAACATAATGAAAGGAACTGAACCATATGATTACAAACTTTTTGCCAAAATTGGATGCATATCAAAAAGCTATGAACTTATCCGGAATTTCATGAATAAAAATTTACCCATGTGTATGTATGTCTTCAACCTCCATGGGTTCAGGTTCATTGACAGCGCAACTTATCAACCCAGCAACAGACTTCCCCTGCATGTCTTTTAGTGTTGGCATATTCATATCCTCTGTGTATAGGTCATCAATGTGTACAGAATGCCACACACCACACTAGAATATCAGGTGTGAAATAAGCAATACATTTCATGCCTACCGAGAGTAATCAATCACAGAGAAATATTTGAATTTATTACAAATAATCAAATTTCAAGATAATTACTTGTCCACAGTAAAACTCTATGGTTAACTCAGCAACTTCAATAAAGTATTTAACTTAATAATGTAAGATTAACTAAGATTGACTTCTGAGTTTTCACAATGTTTACATATATTGATGGCAAAACATAAAAAAAGTTGGAAAATATAATAAAATACATAATGATAACCTGGAACCCTGTAAAGGCGGCCCCTCTAGGTAACTGAACTATAAAAACAACGTGTATTGGTGCTCTTAGTTCGTCTCTAGATTTTTCAAACTCGTCAAGAACACAGTACCGAGCACTCGCGATTAAATTAGCATTCACGTCTCCTGAATCACACTGTATTATCATCAAACTAGGATCTTTGTCTGTACTTTTGATATGCTGTCTGTAATATTTTAGAACAATTCAATTAGTATATTCTAGGGTTAATACGTTATTTGAATAAGAATTTCCTATAAAAATTTCCCATCTCAGGTCAGTGTAATCAAAAGCGACATTACCGAAGTTCAATAACTCCAGTGTGAATAAATCAGCATAGGTTTCAGTGTAAAATGTCAAAGCTTCATTAATCTGAGAAAATTGAAAAAAAATCAATTACTGAAGTGGTATAATGGCTAGGGGTGGGCACGGGTTCCCAGGAACCGGTATGTACCAGATCCAAATTCTGACTGGCACCGGAATCGATTAATTTTTAGGAACCAGTTCTTTCAATATAAATATAAGTAGATATTTAGTCATAATAAGATTTTCTAAAATAGCAATTGTTTCTCCATCAAAATCTGAAATAAAAAGATAAAAAAGTTCTTGTAGTTTTTTCCTCCCAAGTCTCGTTACTTGTGAGACGTGTGACGTCATAACAAAGCATCTACAAACATGTGGAGTAACAGGGCGAAAAAGTCACTTGTATGGCAACATATTATATACAATTATTATTTTACATTAAACAACGCTTATCGGAATCGGTGAGAATCGGAATCATGAAATTGGAATTGATTTGGAATCTGTTAACTTGAACCGATGCCCACCCCTAATAATGGCAGATGTTTTCGAAATAGTACAACCAAATGGAGTTGAAAATGTGGAACAAATAACAGTCACTTGATGGTACAGAATTTAGTAAAGATATTAGCAATCAGAAAAGGAATAGCAGAATATTGAATATATACTTACACGATTCTGTTAGTAAATTGTTGTTCAGTATCGAATGATGAGAGAGTCTCCAACAACATGATTTTATCTTGATTAATATTTGTTGCCTTAGAAACTTCACCTTTATGTACAGCAGCAATCAATTTGGAATGGGTTGTCACCTTTTATAGTAAAAATGAATAAGGTAAAATCATAAACACTATACAAGAACAATGTCATTTGAGAACATCTGTAAGTCTAAAATAGATTAACCCTTCACCTTATAATACTGCATATCCCCACAACTTAAGCAGACGACTTTTGAAAACATTGGTGCAAAAGAAGCCATTGCTTGTAATGAGTAATGACTTCTTTTCCACTCTGTCAGAGAGAATTTTCTTAAATAAATTGATGTTTTGTATACTTGCTTTGAATTTGGAAGAGTCCTAAGTATGCTTATGAGACAAAAGGTTAAGAAATGTCAGCAAAGTGGTTTCTGCAGCTAGTACATGATTATCATCCCTACATATGTCTACTTACAATAAAAACAGAACAAAACCACATCAATCAGTAAATTATAATGAACAACAACCTGAGCAAACAATGCCTGCTGTGACTTCTCCTTTACAATTTTCATATTCAGGTAATGTATCAGACTTTCATGAGCTTGCTCTTCATGGTAGACACGGTCGAGCCACTTTATCTCCTCTGTAGTCAGACTGCCATGTTCAAGTCTTACCAGAGAATCTGGAGTAGCACACCATAACAGAACAGACTTCACTTCTTGTAAAATCTGAAAGTAAGAGTAAAAATATCACAATATGTTATATCAAACAGTAAGATGTATATGAATATTATGTGATATCAAACAGAAAGATGTATACAAATATTATGTGATACTAAACAGTAAGACATATACAAACATTATTTGATACCAAACTGTAAGATGTATATAAATATTATGTGATATCAAACTGTAACATATACAAATATTATGTGATACCAAACTGTAAGATGTATATAAATATTATGTGATATCAAACTGTAACATGTATACAAATATTATGTGATATCAAAGAGTAAAACATATATAAATATTATGTGATATCAAACAGTAAGACATATATAAATATTATGTGATATCAAACAGTAAGACATATATAAATATTATGTGATATCAAACAGAAAGATGTATATAAATATTATGTGATATCAAACTGTAACATGTATACAAATATTATGTGATATCAAACAGTAAGACATATATAAATATTATGTGATATCAAACAGTAATATGTATATAAATATTATGTGATATCAAACTGTAAGACATATATACATATTATGTGATACCAAACTGTAAGATGTATATAAATATTATTCAACATTCTATTCAAGTTTGTAATTCGCTAAGTTGACATTTACAAATAAGTGACATGCTGGTCTACCATGCATTCATCATGTCGTACACAAATATTGTCATCATATCAACTGATTGTACTAATGTTCAGGTGTTTCTAACATTCAAAATGAATATTCATGTTCTCACCACAACAAGTTTCTAACATTCAAAATGAATATTAATGTTCTCACCAAAGCATGCTTCTCTATCAAATCTGTAACATCGCTGTATTTTTTCCATACATGTAAAACTATAGCTGAGCATGTGTCGTCATGGTAACCAATAAATACATCACCAACCTTGTTCTGGCTAGTTTGTTTTTGTCTGTATAAATGCAAATAAAGACAAAATGGATGACGGATCAATTGAATAAAGAAATACAATATCAAACATGGACTCCAGTCCCTACTTATATATAAGACATGCAAGTCATAACTACAGCACTGGATTTTTCAGATGAACAAAAAAGTATTCTCTATACTTAATTTTACTGCAAGTTTTAAGTACAATGCTTAGTCAACTGTTTAATGCAACGGCAATAAAAGAAAACATTATATTTGATTCATTTGTGATCGCTGATAATCTGACAAAAAGCCTACAAAGGATAAATGACTTTAATGTATTTATCAACCTGAAACCAGTCATCCTCTGGCTCACAAAACATTTAGCCCATTCTTCTAATTGAACCACAACCTCTTGTTG
This sequence comes from Lutraria rhynchaena, assembly GCA_008271625.1. Lineage (NCBI taxonomy): Eukaryota > Metazoa > Mollusca > Bivalvia > Venerida > Mactridae > Lutraria > Lutraria rhynchaena. The sequence continues at coordinate 534,463 of VIBL01000067.1, forward strand.
GTCTTCTGATAACATTGTGTTGATTGTAAGGAAGTGTTTCTCCAGTCGGTTAATCAGAGGTATTGGGAATTTATCATACACTGTCTGTTTCTCAGCCACAACAATCAGTCTATAAAAGACATATTTCAGTATTACACAAAGAATATGTTAACATCTGTTCAATACTGAAGTTAATTTTCATCAAAAGGAATAACTTGATAACAAGAAAAATACTCATCCCATCCAGATAAACTTTAAGTTAGTGAATAAGTTTATCTCATAATATAACTATCAAATTTGTTTGATTTGGAAAAGTCACCTTAAACTATTCAGTCAAACTTGTGTTTGCGGCTACCTCCAAATAAAGACAACCCTGTGAATAAAGGCCATTCTTTGAATAAACGTCACAAATTATTTAGATCAAACTAACCCCCAAATATAAGCCACCTGTCAATAAAGACTACATATTGTCTTTCCCAAAGATGGCCTTTATTTACAACTCTGATTGTAAATAATTATATACATGTGTCGATACAGTGCATACTTAATTGCAACTATGTAATACCTGAATTTTTTGTGGACTGGACATTTTACTCTATGTGTTCCAAGTCCTAGATCTACGTATCTCTCTCCACCGAAATATACATAATACTGATTGAGAGCATCATATAAACTCTCATACAGATTCTCCAGGTTCAACAAAACAACAGTGTTTCCAGTCTCCATACAGACTTTAATCTTGTTGATGTTACGACAAACCTGAAAATGTTTTTGATAGTAAAATCAATCAAATTTGGACAGTTCAATCAATGTAAATGTTTAAAAAATATCGCTATGACAACAGGGCCATGATGGTTGATATCACTCACTTTAAAAACCTGATGAATTTACAAGTTGGTAAACAAATGACTCATAGGGCAGAATCGATTTTGACAAATAAGCATAATTTCATCAATGTTAGTAGAGAACTACTAGACAATATTAGCACTTAATATCTAAGCTCTAGGCCATGTGCTTCAAGCCAAGAACATCTTTAAAGGTTTTCAGCAAATATGTCTATGTTACACAAGTGACCCTTGGGGCAGGACCCAATTGGAATAATTTGAACATTCTCAAAAGAGGACAACTAGACAAGACAACACACCAAAAACCTAAGCTCTAAGCCATACAGTTTTGGCCAGAGAGATTATGAAGACTTTTCCCTACACAATCTATGTAACACAAGTAACCCCAGGACTGGGTCAATTTGGACCCAACGGGAATAATTTGAACACAATTGGTTAAGGACCACAAGAAAATACTAATCACTAGATACCATAGCTCTAGGCCATACAGTTTTGACCAAGTTATTTACAGGTTTTGCCTATTTTAACGAGTGAGGACTTCGAAGGCTAGCCACACACTCACGGCACCAATGTAATTGGAGGCAGAAAATAAAGTTCCCAATGAGGGGTTCGAACCCGAAACCTTCTGCTTGCAAGTCAGCTGCTCTACCAACTAAGCTAATCGGGCAGACAGGCATACAAACTACTATAAACACATATATTATATATAAAACACTGTTAGAAACATGAAGTCAAAAAAGAAGATATTCTCGACAAAGGGAAATTTCGTTACAATATCAGTTTCAAAAACAGGAATATTGGTGGATATGATGACTGTACTCTGATGATTCATTACAATAATGTTGTGATTGTTCACCTGTGTATATTCTTGGTCACTTCTGAAGCTACTACCAAATATGGTAATAGGGCGGATGTCACTACTTTTAGATAAAATCTCCTGCTGTATAATACTGAGGGCTCCATAGTTCTCTGTGAGTAACAACAGATATCGACTCTCACTGTGGAAATTCAACAGAAACATACATAAACTTTATTATGCATAATCTAATTAGGAAAATGTTGAAAATGTATATATTAAAACCTCATTAGCATTTCATGAAATCCCCATAATTTTTTAAATGGTGTTCAGTGTAAATTATGGGATAGAGTAAAACATGGAGAGATAGTGTCTAAGACTCAGAATCTTTAGTAATCTTTTCATCTGATTTGTATCAAACAGACAGGCTTGAATAAGTCCAGCTTCAGTACACACAAAATCAAGTAATGAACACAAATATGGTGAAATTTACCTTTTCATCTGATTTGTATCAAACAGACAGGCTTGTATAAGTCCAGCTTTAGTACACACAAAATCAAGTAATGAACACAAATATGGTGAAATTTACCTTTTCATCTGATTTGTATCAAACAGACAGGCTTGTATAAGTCCAGCTTCAGTACACACAAAATCAAGTAATGAACACAAATATGGTGAAATTTACCTTTTCATCTGATTTGTATCAAACAGACAGGCTTGTATAAGTCCAGCAGGAGAACAATCGGGGTCTGAATCACTGGGCTGAAAGTTAAAGTATCGTGTTACCATGTAAACTGTTGTACATAATATCACATCTAAGACATAAAATAGGTTTAATAGATTTAATAAAGGGACAAATTCATACAAAAAAAAAACACACTTTCTGTACACAGACTGTGTAAGTATAAATGTGTTGATTGGCAAATAAATTTACTGACCAACCAACGTTGTTGTCATTTTATCTTAGACAAAAAATATCAGACAGAAAACAATCAGTATAATAAAAAAGAAACATTGCAGTGCTTTCTTTAAACACTGAACTATTTTCTAACCTATGATTTTTTTAAAATAGAGATTCATAATAAAATATCACTTATAATGTACACATACTCTATCTTCAATGTGGATAACTGTTGATAAATTTTTCTTGAAACTTTCCACGGGGTTAACTTGATCAAGTCCACCAAAATTTCGTTTTATAGCATGCAGCATTTCATGCCATGTAAGATTGGTTTTGGATTTCTCAACAAAACTGTACACCATTTTCACCAAACTACACAGAAAAAGAAATCAAAAAGAGCATTTCAGAGAATCGGAATATCATATTACAGTCCTTGCAATTTGCTGTTTATATAAGGATGTTAAGGAGTTCTTTAAGAATAAGAACAAAGTTTTTGTAATTTGACCGTTTACTGTTCATGACCGTACTAATATCACCGTAAAGTCGTATAATAGTAAAGTTTAGCTAAGATTCAATCAGAAATATCTAAGAGTCAGCCACTACATGGCATGTTTCTGGACCGCATATATTAACATGTTACCTATAAAAGTCTCTCAAACCGTAGAACTCTCTCATCTCCTTTGAGGCTCTCTGGAATATTTCCAGATATGAGACAGCCATCGGTTCAATCAATGGTGTAATCCAGTTACTGACATCATCTTCTGTCTGGCAAATGCCTCTACAATTCCATATTTGGAAATATTTAAAATTAACCAAAAAGACACAGATGCATATTTTGTATCCTGTGAATTAACTATGTACATATGTATATAATAAACACAACCGGACAATAATTACACAAATAGGTAAAATATGAATTATTAGCCAAATTTATTACTGTAATTTCACATTTGTCACAAATGTTGAAAATGTTTTTATCACAAATCGCAATAACATATAACATAAAACAAAAACAAAAATACAACTGCGTTATGTCTTAAAGACCTATTTGACCTCATGGTTAATCACACATATTAATGCTAGCCTGAGAGACCATAAAATAATTACACGGCACTATTTTTCAGTTCCTCGAGGTCCGGGACTTCTCTCTGAACCAGTATTCCTCTGTTCATTTTCGCAGGATCTAAAGCCCAGTTTGATATACCAATAAAGGCCACCTATTAGATGATAGAAATAATGAAATAGAAAGACCAATAATGTTAAAAAGATTAAAACATTTTCCTCGAGGGTCTTATAAAGTAATACATCAATAAATCAAAATGGTTGAAATCTTGTAATAAAAAAACGCTCACAATTGCTTTACTGAGCTTATGGCCAGATTAATTATCAACAAAATTTCTATAATTGTATGTATATGTGTATATGTTATGACAATGAGTTGTTATGCTTAAGTCGAAATAAAAGTTTTTATTCTTTTCTGTTACCAGAAAACAAGCCTTAGCACTGCTAGAAAATCCTAGCAGTCATAATTTTTACAAATAAAAAAAAACAACATGAAAAAAACATTAAGTTATCTAAATCTGATAATGGTTCAATACATTTTGTAACAAAACTGGTTTATTTGCTCCAGCAGCCCTACAAGCAATGAAATTTCAAGTTCCTGTGACCAACAAATAGAAATTTCTCAAGTAATGAAGGTCCTCAATATATATCAAATTGTAACAATATTTTTTTCTATACTATTCACAAGTTAAACATATCAACAAGGCTTGGAATTTAAGTGAAAAAAAGTAACCTTTTTGTGTTTTTCAGGTTTTTCATCACCTTGACAACCATCTTCAAGTAGTGGATGTAGAGTCTACAACAAAATGAAAGAAGTTAATTATAGTAACACAGTACTTAGGTCATTCTGTTTTATCATTTTGTTAAGCATCCACATCCGGCCAGGTTTTAAGCTCTGTCAAACCAAAGAAAAAAAAAACCCATTTTATTCAAGTTCACTGTTTCTTGATTGGATTCTACAGCTTCCAAGATTAATGACTGTAGTTTGAAAATCAATTTTTAAGTAGACCTTTACTATAATTGTGATCTTTTTTGAATTTCATTTGAACAATCTCAGTAAGGGACCGTAAGTCTATGCTTAACACTAGATATCTAAGCTGTAGTACATATGGTTTTGGCCGTAAAGATATTTGAAGGTTTTTCCTATATTATCTATGATTCAAAGTGACCCAGAGGAGGGGCCAATTCTGACCCCAGATGCATATTTTAACAATCCTGAAGCAGTTTTGGCCATAACAATATCATTCTAAAGGTTTCTGGTATATTATATATGTAAAAGAGGTGATCCCCAAGGTGGAGCTAATTTTGACCCCAGGGGCATCATATGAAGAGGATAATACAGTGCACCAAATGTTTTAGCTCTAGGTCATGCGGTCTAGGTCAAAAAGATATTTAAGGTATTTCGTATTTAAACAAGTGACCCCCACGGCAGGGCTAATCCAAGAGGCATCATTTGTAAGTATCATTCCTGTGAGGTTTGATTGAAATTGGCACAGTGGTTTCATCGAAGATTTAACTTGAAACAATTGCTGATGACAGACAACACATGTCACATGAGGATGGACAGGGCAATCAGCAGAGCTCACCAGATGCACTTCATCCTCTGGTGAGCTAAAAAATAATTCGACAGGTCAGAAGGAGAATTTGTTAACAGGTTGTTTGGTGTTTAAAGCCCCATGAGGCATAAAGAAACATTTACATAACTTTAGTATGATCCGATTTATGTAATGTTCCATGCATAATTATTCCAGATATAAGAGAAGAAAAGAGGAATTTCTCAAAGTAGATTATGAAGTGTTTTACCTTGAGGGGCATTCTGGGACTGTCTTCTGCAAGACCCACTTCATCAAGAACAACAATAGACACAAATGTATCCAAATCTTTATCTTTCTGAAACTGTGCGCACTGTTTGAATGTACCTACGATTCCATCTGGGGTTGACAGGGGACTGCATTGAAATGAAACCATTTGGGCCTGAAAAATGACACGATTTTCTTCCGTGAAAAATATGGTAGTTTTAATTGGTAATCAATATTCAAAATTAATATTTGTGACATTATACTGTCTATAACATATGAATATCATAAAAATTACCATCAACAGAAAATAAACAATTTGATATACTGGTATATCCATATATTTAGAAGCCAAAAGGCAATATTTTAATCATTATCTAGATTTTTGAATCAATATAACGTAAAGAAGACAAACACCAAACTACAACTTCATAATACCTGCTTCAACTCTTTAAACAACTCTTTTCGAGCAGCATTACCCTGCATAGCGTCTGATACTATCGTCTTAGCCAAAGATTTGGAGCTCCCTGGTTTTCCAACAAGAAACAAAGGAATACGTAGTTCGATACACACAACCATCATAAACACGTTTTCCTTCAGGGCCATGTTACGCGCAATGTTTTTATCCAGTTGAACATGATCCAAAAATACCTCCTGGCAACTGGAAAAAAATACATCATTTTTTTTTTCGAAAGAACATGTGTGCTTGTATTAATTTATGTCACTGTGTAATCATATAAACAACAACTACATGTTTGTTTTTGTTGAATGAATTGAAATTCTCTGTATATTTATGTACATGTTTCTTGTATAAGCCTGTACATACGTCTTTGCAATCTTGACGTTAAAAGTATTAGTAAATGGTCAATGGCATTTTATGCCGAATAAACCAATTAACTTCTAACTTCTATTAAACTGGATGTTAGTAAAACTCCTCCTTTAAGGAGAAGCAAACATTTGAGGGAATTAAATCACTAATTTTAATAAACTTTTTTCGCGAACATGTCATTTATTCTTTAATAATATTTTGAACTGAGTCATACGCTATGAATATTACAAAAACAGAATGGATAGTACTCTTATGATAAATAGCAGATACCTCTCTATTTCCATCCTTATTTGTTCGTCTCCTCCGGGTAAATTGCAAGGTGCACAGAAGTAACGTGCAATGTGTTGACGATATTTTGGTCTTGTTTTTAGACAGGCATGATAGCAAACACCTATTGCTAGGATCAGCGATCTTGTTATTTCATCAACTGCACGATTCTGTGTAAATTTGTAAAATGTAAAAAAATGATAGTTCACAGTTCCATAAAGTAAGGTCACCACAAACTATTATTTTACAACACATGGTTGTGACAATGACTTAACAAACTGGTACATACCCCAGATATATGACATAAAGCCCATCATTAACGCATATAGATTCAATTCATATATAATAATTAGTATCAATGGTTGCGCAATATAGATAGTGAAGTATTTACCTTAACAATTCCTGATTCATCTTCATCATCATCTTCTTCATTTTCAGATAAATACTCATCATTTCCAATAACATCTTCATCAATGTACAGTTTTTCATCCATAAGTTTAAATAATGTTCCATTGTCTTCATTTTGAACATAAAACCAGCTCATTACAGTCAAGACACGATCAACGTCTCGCAGAGACACAAAACTACATTCATCCTAAATAAAGATTGTAATTATTTACATCATTTGCAATGATTTCAAATCAGGTAAATAAAGAGGTCCTATTAGTCATCAGGTGTCAATCATTGCCTTGTCAGTGAATGGGAAAGAAATTTTCTTAATGGGACAATGGCCCTTTCGGATGCAAAAACAATGTGGCATTTTGAAAACCAAGGTGACATTTTCATGAGGCGATAACTGAGCAGCGATTAAAAAAGTTTTCATAACTATTTATAAGTGTCTATCTGCTAGGCGCTTGTTCCATAAAAAAGCTAGCTTAAAGCGTCAGATGACACAGAGTGTCAATCATTAGGTGCTTGCTTTTGCAAAAGGAAAGAATTGCATTAAGCGTCAGATGACGCTGAGCAGCAGTATTTACATCATACTCACTTCATTTCATACACAAAAGGGTTGAAAACATGTGAATGTGCCACAGACTCATCAGTTGCCAAAGCCAATGTGACATTTTAAATTTTAATGTGACTATGGTGCATGGTGCATGCCTTTCCCGATCACTGCTTGTAAAAAAGGCCATTGCTGGTAACCTTTCAGCACTTACAATGTAACCATAGAAATAAATGAAGCAGATGATAACTTCAAGTGAGTGTAATGACCGCCAAGCCTTCAATCATATCTACTACACACTGTATAATGTAATATGGTTGGCTAGGACAACGAACACAAATAAAGTTTTAAGATAAACACATTGTTTGTATATAAATATATATATTTGTGAATTAGAAAAAAAATAAGACAGATTAAATAATGCAATACAGTCTGCTGAATGAAACAGGTCAAGGAACCAGTCAGTCAGAATTCTAATGGAAAAAATATCTTTAAAACTGCAACAGTATATTAAATTCTATATTTTTTATTAGGTTTTATTACATATAAATAATGCTAAAGTGTAGCCATATGCAAACGTATCACAAGTAATGCATGAATTAATGAAGCCATCAAACCTTCTGAGCTCTCATGTAGTCCTGCGATGCTGTAAGAATGGCACTCACAACTTCTATCAGTCCATTAATATTTGGTAACATATCTTCCCGAATCTGGTGGAAAATATGACACAAATATATAAGTACATTAAGCGCAGAGCTAAACTTCTTCACAACACATTTCAGAAATCTATGCCTAAACTTTCTTATCTACAAATCCCAAGAAATTATCAAACATATCAGATCATGGTAAAGAAGCAAAGAAATATTTTTAACACTAAATTCAAATCAAAGAATAAAAACTGTTGAATAGACAACAACAGACTTCTCGAAACTGCTGGAATACTTGCCTGACATTTAGTTAGAAAATGTTAGAATTTCTGTCTTAAAAATTGAAAATTTGTCTGACCGAATATATTATAAATAAGTGATAAATGCTGTAAATTGTGCTTACTTGCCTGACATTTAGTTAGAAAATGTTAGAATTTTCTGTCTTAAAAATTGAAATTTTGTCTGACCGAATATGTAATAAATAAGTGATAAATGCTGTAAATTGGGCTCAACTGCCGAACATCTGGTCTGGCACTCGCCGAAAAGTTAGAGGAACTGCTCGAAATTTGCCTGACATGTCTAACGATCCAGCAATTTTCGGGATGCCGGCAACAAAGTCAATGTAATCAAATATCTTTCAGTCGTAATTTTAGGAACATATAAAAAACAAACTCATTCTTACATATCTTCGAACCATCTGTCTTATGTACAAATCTTCAACTTGCGTGTTGAGTTGTCCAAAATCCCACACAAGTGGTAGAAGACTCTGTGGCAATGGTTGTACTCGGTACACAAGACGTCTCATTGGTACACGACCCAGTCTGTCAGTTGTTTCATCGGCATCCACATGATAACCTAGACCTGCTTGTTCTAACTTCTTTATCAGTTCATCAGAATGTCTGTGATCAACAAAAGAAAGTGAATAAAGATCACAACCTCTATACAAATTGCAGGAACTTGTGTTCTACTTGAATTGAATGTCCTATCAAGCATCGAAGTCAAAAGATCAACTTCATGTATACATAATTGGATGTTTTTGCATCTATTTCCTTCAATGGTACGATTAAACTTTTTCTGACAATTTCTCGTTCAGTATCTGAGAAACCGGACGCTAAAAATTTTTTGAATCATTTGAGGCTAATTGCAGTCAATTGTTCAATGGCAGCCAAATATGACATGAATTTTGTAGGCCAAGTTTTCTGATACATGGCAAAGAAGACATTAAAAAGGTTTTCCCCAAATAAGCCTTGTATAACAAGTGACCCCACAGGCAGGGTTAATTTTGACTCCAGGGGCATATTTTGAACACTTTTGGTACATGACCACAAGACAGTGTTACCCAACAGACATCTAAGCTCTAGACCAAGCGGTTTTCGCCAAAAAAGGTACTTCTAGGTTTTCCCAACATAACCAATGTAAAATAAGTTACCCTAAGGACAAAGCCAATCTTAACCCCAGGGGAATCATTTGAGCAATCTGGGTAGAGAACCACAAGACAATGATACACTTAACACATCTTAGCTCAAGGCCACAACGTTTTGTCCAAAACGATATTTAAAGGTTTTCCATGTATAATATATTCATATTCAAGTGATCCATGCCGTGATACCACTTTTGATTGCCACATTTGATCTCAGTACATGACAGAAGGACAATGCTACACACCAGAAATCTATAGGCCATGATATATGGCCCAAAAAGATATTTAAAGAGTTTTCCGATCTTAACCACAAGGAAAATCATTTGTAAAATCCAAGGATCATTCCTGTGAAGTTTGATTGAAATTAGCTCAAATATTGAAACATTGGTGATGATGTATGTCACATGACATGACAACAGTCAGAGCAATCACTATAGCTCACCAAGAGCACTTCCTGCTAAGACGAGCTACAATCAATTTTTCTTATGACAATAATTTGAGTTTAGACACAATAAACATACTTTCTGTATGGATTGCATGCTGCAACCATCTTAAGATTTTCACAGAGTTTAAGCTTCTTTCCACCCATTCTTTTATCACACATGATTTCTTTAATCAGTCCAATAGCTTCAGTAGTGTTGGCTTCATCAAAAAACAACACCGTGTACATATGTTCACCTAACTCCTGTTTATTTCTTGTAGCTATCACTTCCGCTTCTTGTACCTTACGTACTATGTCTGCATGTGTAGTTCCACCATGTACCTATGTAACATTAAAATCAATGAATAGCATTGAGATATTCTTATTCATCTATACACACTCAAATAAGCATGGGACTCGCCAAGCACATCAATGGAACCCATTTTAGGAAAGAGATAAGACAAAGTTTTAAATTGTTCATTAGAGTTAAGTTTACAACAGACGATCAAACAATCAAGCTACCAAATGAGTGCCTTTTCAGACAATTTCATTCAATATACATCGAATTAAGAGTGAAATTCGAATGGACCACCAAACTGGAACATTACAATGCAAAAAACTAATTTTAAACATGAAGAGTGAGTGGACGTCAATCAACTATATTTCTATACTACTACAGGCATGAATAACACTATCAAATCAGGAATGTAACATGACCTAGTACAGTTTTACTTAATATTTGATTAAATAAACCACAAAATTCACCAAACATATATATAAATTGTAAATAAAAACATTGTTTTGCACCCAAAAAAAGGAAGTTCTTTCATTTGCAATTGAGCACAAAACAACCATGAGCAAAAAGATCGTCCACTATTGCATACCGCATACCGGGTAACACACTAGTGACTCCAACTAGTGGTGAAAAAAATATTAAGCTGAAATGATGTAAGTTTATCACGGAAAATGTTTAACTTCGTTCATACAGTCCAGTACATTACCTTCATCAGTATCATATTGGTAGCTTCAAGCCCCGGTGGAACTTGTAGGGCGCACATGAATTTAATCAGACGAGTTTTTCCGCATCCAGTCTCTCCCATGATAATAACAGGTATATCACATCTGAAAATATGAGCAAATAGTTCATAAAATATAAATTGTGAACTATAAAATTATCATTTATATAAACCTATTCAAAGATATTTATGAAAGTCATATAAGAATTGACACATTTACTGTAGTATCTATTGATTGTTAGAGGTTAAATGTTAACATGACATACAGTAGTGCAACAGTTCACCGAACTTCAAATATATCCGAACTTTTCGAATCGGTTATCCAAAATTTCAGTTTGGTATGCCTAAATATGGTCATTAGCCCATGCAGCTCTATTTTGACCAATCTATTTGCTGCAAGTCATTCATTCTGCCACTTTTTTTTAGTAACAAAATGACTGAACAAACTGAATAAAGTGACCCATCGGCAAGTTTACATTTGCCAGTTTGAACATACTTTCCAATGAAGGATGGGGCACTGAATATTTTATATTATTTTTTATGTACAAATATCCGAGACAAATCACCGAAAACGAAAAGAATTGTACCCAAAACTGAACCGAAATGTACTTGTATCATTTCAGCCCTAATGATAAACACAGGTTCATGTATTATTCATCAAACGAAGTTGAGGTCATAAAATAAATCATTAAATAAGATTGAGAGATTTTTATAAGAGATTTTTTCTTCTATGTCTATATGGTTTGACCTTGTCAATTAAAGAACAAAGCACTAACCTAAATCTCATGTAAATAGCTAGAATCTTCTTTACATTGTCTGTTGTCAATTCGTACGTGTCATCAGGATCATGTGGCATATCTATACCCATCACATTACACAACTTCTGGATCTTCTCGTGCCTTTATTATAAATAATTAGAAATGAAACTAAAGTACAACCAAATACTTAGTTACAAAAAGTATGATGTTGCATGAGAATAAAAATATATATGTGTAATTACCAATATTTATCAACGATATCTATGCCAGATTTAATGATAAATGAGACAAAATCACAAATGCATTTACCAGTCCTTCCAATTCTGGGTATTCACAACTTGTGATGTCAATGATAGATGCATTTTCAAGCCAGAAAATATTCATAACATGCCTGTAATGATTTCAAATAAATTCAATTAACATACCTAGGGAGCGCATCAAAGTTTTCCTGTAAAGGTGCGTGATTTCTTACGAGGGCATCATACAGATTCTGTGCCATAATACCCCTCTCCAAAGTAGCTCTAGTCTGTTGATCAATTAAGTTTCCAGAACTTCGTTCAATATTAAAACCCAGGAATGTGAACGTAAATCTATCGGAGTTGAAGAACAAGTATGGATGGGGACTGAAAATGATAGATACATATGTCATGAACTATCACATTATTTGATTCTAAATACTAGTTTATTCTTTAAAGTACATCAATCTTCGATGTTCTTCATGATTAAATTTACTTTCGATAAAACAATCATGTTGAATGACTTTGCCTAATCATAAACAATGTCATTGACAGATATTTCCAAAAAGCACATATTCAAGGACAGTAGACCAAACAATAATGTCAATGCTTTCCAAATTACCTGCTCTCCCAGGTACGTCTCATCTGATATGCCTGTAAATCATCCACCTCTTCATCTTCCTCATCAGTTTCCATTCGGTCAACATTTCTAAGATGTGCAACCATTTTACCTGCTCCTGGTGACTCTTCACTCATATCTAATGATCTTGTGGAGAAATCCTAACGTACAAATGAATAAAACAATGTATTGCATGATATTGCTGGTAACGATCAAAACTATTAATGATAAAGCTAAAAGCTCATACATTACCCTAAATAAAACACAGATAGAAGGTAGTTTCATTTGTTACATTTCATAAGAGGGTACGATAAAAGTGACCTTGACTTAACCTTCAAAGCAATCCTTAGATTGGTTTCCACACAACTTGAATATACATGTGTATGGGTTATATTTTGGGGATGGTAGAGGGTTTTCTTTCTAGAAATATATATATATGAAAAAGGATTTCTAGAACAAAAAACCTACCTTCCCCAAAATATAACGTACCAAAAAGCAAACACTGTGGAACGGTCTGCCGCAAAGTTACAGGATCATATCCTCAGATAAACAAAACAAAGTAATACATATATACAAAGTAATATAAATGAATAAATAAATATATCTATAAGGTGAAACTTCAAATAATAACCACCTCAATATTATGACCACCTTATTATAATGACCACTTATCTTCCGATTGACTTCCAATTACTCCCCAATAATTCAACTTGTTTATGAAACCAACACATGATTTCAACCAGTTTTTCAGGTCCAAAAGGTGGTCTCATTATTGAGGTTTTACTGTATTTATTGATACACACAGTAGATACAGGGGAATGCCACTTTACATCTCATTTATAAAGTAACATGACTTTGACCTCAAATAATACAAACTTACCCTGGACATCTGAATAAGAAATCTTAAAACAAATTTGGCAAATCCAGGGAGATCCTCAGCAGCTGCTGCTCCAACGAAGTTGTTCCGTTCAAAATCCACAAGCTGAGTGTTGAGAAACCATACAAAATGATGAAGTTCTGACCATGATGGATCATTTAGGCCACATCGTCTGAAATTATACGTTCAAATAACATCAGATTCAAAAAACTAGAAATGTGTAAGCATATTAAGAATTACTGATAATCAGACAATCATAATGTACTTGGATGAAAGACACAAGAAGTATTTCCAATACCTAAGCAGTGTCTGGAGGCAGTTCTGGGGATCCCCTTCTGGAATACGAGGATTAATGTCAGTGAGTTGTCTCCCTTGATCCAAACGAAGCAAGTACTGGAATGGTCTTTGAAACACTGCACTTTTGAACAATTTACCATCAAACAATTGGTCAGAATTCTTGTACCCTAAAAAACAAAAATAGTACTTCTCGCATCTATAGCAACAAAGAACATTATTTAGACAAACATCGAAATTCATTAGCTTTTTTTAAACTTCGCTTACGTAAAAATAAGCTGTAGATAATACTCAGTTTATCACAAATATTTAATAGCCAATCAGAATGTAGGTAAATCAAGAATAAAATACATATATCATCAGAACAGCATAAAATTTATTGAATAGACACATTAACAAGACCAGACAGCAAAAAATACAATTCTACAATACTTGTACACGGCTTTATTTCCTTCTATAGCAAGGGCCGTTTATAGGCGTCTTCCCCTCAGGAAAAATCCTTAAATTCAAGCAGATTTCCCCTAAAATTCAGTTTGCATCGAGTTTTTTCTTCCCCTTTTGCAAAAATACTGTGTTATTTTTTCCCCAAAATTTAAGAAAGGCCCCTTCCCCTACCTGTGAAAAAAGTTCTGGTGTAAATAGTTATTTATCTAAACAAGTACCAAACTGATCTAACAAAAATGCACCAGTTACTACATGTAGCTCAAAAAAACTCAAAATACAGTCAAACTTTGTTATTACGAGCATCAGTATCATGAGCACCTGACCATCTCAACCTGATCTCCAGGTGTTTTTAAAGTCCCATCAATTTATGTTTTCAGATGTGTACATTTTTCAATCAACAAATAAACACCTCATTATTATGAGCTTCACGTTTACCTCGAGCATTTAGTCTGTTCCAATGACTCCTCGAGATAACGAGGTTTTACCGTAGTACGATTGTTTTTGACATCTTACCACTGAAAGACACGCCCCGCACAGTCCCTATGATGATGTATACAATGTTTTACTTAAAACAAGTACAGATAATGTTTGTACATGAATGATAACTGCGTATGATCTATTTTACCTTCCGGTTTTTCGTTCATGTATATATTCAAACTCTCCACAGGTGATCTACACGTAACATCTGGTAATATATTCAACATTGGATGAACATACTGTAGCTCTCCATCCTAAAAATATATCAACGTAAAATATAAAATATATCACATTACAACAACTGGATCAGCTCAACTATCATATATACCCAACTACCAATGATTCTTTCCAACATTGTCTTTTTCCTGTAACTTAGTGGATGATAAGTGCATTTTGATAAACACAATTTTACCAGGAGTTTTTTTACATTCATTTACCTCATAATACCACATTTCCCCCGCATCTGAAGCAGACGACTTTTGAAAAAATTGCGGCAGGAGGAGCCATTACTTGTAATGAGTAACGGCTTCTTTTGCCACAATGTTTTCCATTCTGTCAGAGAGAAATAACCAAAATTTATTAAATAAATTAATGTTTTGTATATTAGCTTTGATTTTTAAAGAGGCCAAAATATGCTTATGAGGCAAAGGGTGTAAAAGTTTTAGACTATGAGATAGAGTTTTCCCATGTTTTAAATGTCGGTATTCTTTAATTCATCCAATATATTCTAACTGGAAGATGTTATTTAAGAAAGCACCGCAATAAAATTCATACACGAGAACTATTATCACAACAATTAACACACCTGTCTGTTTGATGCCTGCATCATTAAAGGCATGGTTTCAATTAGATACATATCCATTGACGACTTCCTCCACACCCAACCTGTCTTGTCCATCAAACACCCAAGTATCAACAGATTAAACAGCAAGTAATCTATACCATTCTGAACCTATAGGAAATTACCAACAGTAAATAAGAAGTGTTGTTGAAATACATATCTACATTTTATACGCTCAAGTGAAAAATTGTAATACAGGAATTTATGTTTACATTTATCCAAAAAAGCGCAACATTTCTATCTATCATTTATTTTCCAATTTAGCTCTCTCCCATAAGTCATTCCCACACTAAGAAGATTTCTGGCCACACTCTCTCTCTCTCTCTCTCGACGGGATGAAATTTAAGATCTCCATGTTACTAATTTTCAACAATATTGGGTGAGAGATATAAATTAAGAACTACAGTCTACAGTAACCAGTTTTCAGGGAACAAAAAAAACAGCAAAAGATAAAAAATGTATAATTCATAACTTAGTCTTAATAGGACTACTCTACCCAATTAACTTAGATAAATTATAGTAACGAACCTCTTCAGATGGGAGATATCCTATCAGCCATTCATGCTTTTGAACAATTTTTTAACTGTATTCAACCCACTTTATTAAATTTACTTAATGACATATATTTGCTAGAGTAAAAGCACTTATTCAGATAAGTGAGTAGCCGATACAGTTACACACACTGAACTCAACAGAAGATATACCTCATGTGAAACATCTATATGAAATAACCTGGTAGCTAGTTCACCAGGACGAGTGGAATGCTCTAGAAGTCTTTCAATCACATAATGGACATTCAAATTCTTCTCTTGTAGCGGGATAGACACGGTGTCTGATTTTACAGACCTATTTAAACCCGATAAGTCATCTTCACGTCTCGTTTTAAACAAAGACTTTCCAACACCAGCTCTCCAAGATTTTATAACACGTACTGTAGATCTAAAATAAAAAGTAACAAATCGGTTCAAGTTGTTTTGTGCTGTTATTTAACCCTTTGCCTCATAAGTATATTTTGAACTCTTCTCAATTCAAAGCAAATAATATTCAGTACAAAATATTGATTCATTTAAGAAAATTGGATTATTTCTCTCTGACAGAGATGAAAACATTGTGGCAAAAGAAACCATTACTATTACAAGCAATGACTTTTTTTGCCACAATGTTTTCAAATGTTTAACCCTTTGCCTCATAATACCGCATTTCCCTGCATCTGAAACAGATGCAGGGAAATGTGGTATTATGAGGCAAAGGGTTAAAATAACAAACAGTCAAACCTACATGTAGACTATTACAAATAGTAGACTGGTTCGACGTGACCTTTGACAATAAATACTGCGCAAATGCACTGATTTGGGTAACTAGTTGGTTGGAGTTTGTTGTCAAAGAAGAGAATATTGTTGGTAGGTTAATTTAAAGAGGTTCTTTGTCTACTGTCAGCTGAGTAATTTTGCAGTGAGCATTTCGAACAGTACAACTGGAAAAGCGGCGCATGTTAAGGGCCTCAACCTAGAACCTAGGCAATAAACTAAGACATATCTTTATAACCTTTGTGACGCTATCCAATACTGAATCTCTAAACCAGCAAGTCAAGTTTTAAACCTGTTTAAATATAAAAGGAATTGTCCCATAATTACGTTTAGCTGAGGGTATGAAAATTATAGAGTACCTATCACTATCCACAAAGGCTGCTGGTTTAATCTTAGTCTGAGCATTCTGTACTTGTAGTTTATTGACAAGATATTGTCGAAGATGATCAATACGTGTAGGTAGTAATTGTCTCTTGTATTTGTCTAATGATGATATTATAGTAGATCTGTACTCATTATCCGAGCTGCATATCACCAGTAGCCTATAACTCAACTCTAAAATATACATAATATTTAATGACACAGTATGTACACAGTAAAAAAGATTCAATGTCTAATTTGGCCCGAGAGATAATACTAATATTACAGTGACTGACTTCGAAGAGATTCTTCACAACTTCGAATAGAAAAAAGAAAGTAAAAGTCAGTGAAAAAAGAAATTAACAAACGTAGATTTTAAAAGTGTCTGTCTCTGACAAAATTTATCACCATACCTTTATGATAGACATCAAGAAGGTATTCCTCCAAGCATCTCTCGGCAGCCTCACTAACATCATAATCCAATAAGTCAGCATTGACCAAACAGTGAATTTTACGACTGCTGTCAAATATAGCTCTGCGCCAGAATATGTCCACCTAAGCATAAATGTATGACAATATTTGTAATGATTTCAGTTCTAAATGACACAAGAGAAAATTATTTTTAACAATGTATATCGTAAGGTCCCAGGTATACAGAGTCTGTATAGCAATATTTGTAATGATTTCAATTCTAAATGATCCCAGGTAAGATCCCAGGTATACACAGTCGAACCTCCCTAATCTGAACTTTCCTATTCAAGAATCCCCTATAAACCATTTATTTCATTATGCATTTATTGCAAAAACATCTTTGTCGATTTTATGTACATATGATAATAATAACAAAGTACATTAAAACTAAAACTGAAAGCAGTAATAAATAATAACATGAATAACATTTCCCCATCTTTAGTTTTATTTGGAGTACACAAAATAATGAGAAGCATATTACCTCATCTATAGTTTTATTTTGAGTACAAATGATAATGAGTAAGTTATTATTTCATCTGCCGTTGTATTTGGTGTACACATGATAATGAGTAGCTAGTTACTTCATCTACTGTTGTATTTGGTGTACACATGATAATGAGTAACTTATTATTTCATCTATTTGGTGTACACATGATAATGAGTAGCTAGTTATTTCATCTACCATTGTATTTTGTGTACACATGATAATGAGTAACTTATTATTTCATCTATTTGGTGTACACATGATAATGAGTAGCTAGTTATTTCATCTACCGTTGTATTTGGTGTACACAAAATAATGAGTAACTTATTATTTCATTTATTTGGTGTACACATGATAATGAGTAACTTATTATTTCATCTATTTGGTGTACACATGATAATGAGTAGCTAGTTATTTCATCTACCGTTGTATTTGGTTTACACCAGATAATGAGTAGCATATTACCTCATCTATAGTTGTATTTGGTGTACACATGATAATGAGTAACTTATTATTTCATCTACCGTTGTATTTGGTGTACACCAAATAATGAGTAGCATATTACCTCATCTACAGTTGTATTTGGTGTACACATGATAATGAGTAGCTTATCACTTCATCTATATCTTTGGTGTACACATGACAATATGTAGCATATTACATCATCTTTAATTGCAATTGGTGTCCACATAATAATAAGTTATAATCACCTCATCTTTAGTTGTATTTGGTGTACACATGAGAAGTTCATCAGACTGTGGTAAAGGCTGGTCTTGGTTGTGGACATAAATGGAGAGGGTTGTCATCAATACATCAGCTACAGTAACAAAGGAACGATTTATAAATACGGTTGATTCCCATTAGGTCAAATTTTGGTTATGCCAAACAGGTATATTTGACATACAATTAAAGCAATGTAAGCAAAGTACAAATTTGTGTCACATATGACAATGGCTACAGTGAGTATCCTAAATACTAGGATAGTCATGGATTTAAGTAGAACAAAAAAATTAAATATATGGCACCTCCGATACTGTTGGATTGCAATCTTAGTAAAATGATGTTAGCTTGATATAAACCGTTTCATTTAGAAAGGGTAATTGATGTTGCAACAATCGCACTTCATCTTATTTTGTGTATAGAGAGCAAACTCTTTTGAAAATGTGTCACAAAATATGTAAAGCTAGATACATAATGTTTTCAAATTATAACAATATCATAATACATGAGAAAATATTATACTACAGCCCTACATATGACCTAATTTAGTCTATCTTGTACAAATTATCTGCAGGTGGGACATTTATGCCATATTCAAGCAGAACTTTAACACACATACATTATATTAAATGCAAGACACATCCATACATGTACTTAAATTTCAAATTAGGCAATATATGTTTATCTCATATTTCTGTTTATCTCAAACGAATTTCCATATTCCCTAAGAATTTGAGGTAACAGGAATCAATAGGAGAGAGCAACGCCAAGCAAATTATAAATACAATGATTATAATACTGCAAAAAAAAATAACATACAAGTGGCAAAATTCTTCACAAACATTATTTTATGATGCACAAGAATTGTGCATACCGTATATTCCCTTATAAACGCCCCCCCTTTTTAAACAAGAGATAACAAAAGTGACTTACCATGACAGACTATTTTAATCCGAGATGAACAATAGAAATTAGTAGAAAAATAGACTTTTTAAATCCAAGGAATGAATGCCCCGGGGCATTTTTTAGGGAATATACGGTATATTTCATCTTGAGAGTGACATTTATATTTTATAATATAACTATGGTATACCAGATGGGCAGACGATCAGGTTAGGTTCTCCTTCTTTGAATACAGGTGGTAGTGTTCTATTCAGCTCCCTAGTATCTGAAATAAATGTCATTGATTTTATATCTCCTGACCATGAGGTGCTCATAGTGAGCCATGGTGATCACTATGTCTTAAATCTGTTGTTGTGTGTTTTCAACACTTGTTTCAACTGAACTCTCCTTTAAAACCACAGAGCTTATTTCAATTAAACTTCACTTTCCCCAGGGATCACTTGTTTCACACAGATTATACAGAGAAAACCTTCAAATATCTTATTGGCCAAAACCTCATGACCTGCAGCTAGATATACATAGATCATATGAGGAAAGTCTATTTTGGATTTTTGGCTAAAACTACAAGGCCTAGAACTTAGATATCTAGTAAATAGCATGGCCTTGAGGTCCTTTACTGAGAGAAATTGGTCCCACGCAGGGTATTGCTTGCTTTACTTAGATTGTATAGAGAAACCCCTTGAATACCTTTTTGACCAAAACTGCATGGCCTGGAGTTTGGATAATTAGTTTGTTGCATTGTCATGTGGTCCTCTACCAATTTTATTCAAAATTATTCCCCAAGGAAAACTGACCCCACCCCTGTGGTCACTTGTGTTATAGATGGTATAACGAAAACATTTTAACACCTTTTTGGCCAAAACCGCAAAGCCCAGAGCTTAAATATTCGGTGCATTGCTCTATCAGGGTTGTTCAAATTATTCTCACGGGGTCAAATTTGACTTGTAGACTTATTTAGAGAAAACTTTTTTTCAAATCCTCCTGGCTATAAGCACATGGCCTAGAGCTTATTTATTTATTGCATAATATTGTAGAGAGGTTCTCTACCAATACTGATCAAATTGTGCTCCTGAGTGAAAACTTGTACTGCCCTTAGAAATATTTGTTTACTAAGCTATTAATTTACCAGGTTATTCAGGTTCGCGATATATAGGGCCATCATGGCCAACTTGTTATATTTATAGATATTCATAAGTTATTATCAATTAACAATTACAACCAGATAAAGAAGACATCTATAGCAATTAGCAAGGAGACAACCAGCTTATCATTAGGATGAAGTGCAATATTCATTAAAATGCACATCAGCTGACTTAAATATTGTCACATACTAGTACCTTCTTCGCTCTAGATGAAGTACTGAAGTATTTCCGCTACCCAGAAAACAAGTTTGTTATACATTACTTCATTTATTTACTCGTATCCAGCAAACAGAAATGAATTTATATGGTATACCTTTCATCGACAGATATCGGAGTATAAGTCCAAGATGTTCAAGACTTAGGTAGTCACAGATATTTGACGATATGGATTCCAGGAACTGTCTCCACAACACAGTAAGGTCATTTATCAAAGGTTCAACTCCAGTATTACTGAAATCATGTACAGCACAATAAGCACAATGCAGATAGCTGTGTGTAAATGTAGAGACATGACTGGTAGTTATTAACGATTAAAATTACGTACCACTTTTAGATGCTTTCTGAGAAAATAATCATCCAAACAAATGACTAAGGCTTTCACCTGATGTCCGAACTGATATTCAAACTTTATGCAATAAAAAAAGATTTAAACATTAAGGAAACTCATATATAACCATGATAGTAGTTAACAGGCACAGATCTTTGAAGTCCCTAAATTGTAATAACCTTTAGGTCTATCTAAAACTTAATTAACAATTATAGCTTTGATAGTAAAATTATAACAGACAAAACTGTTAACTGAACAACACAATATCCAAAGTATCAATAATGACAACAAGGATAAGACGTAATAATATAACTGACATCAAAAAAGCCCCTGTGATGTCCGAAACATTAATTCTCTGACACTTGTTCAAATACAAGGGTAAGAAAGGAATTATATTTGCCCTCTAAACTTCTGTAAGTAATTATATTACTTAAGTCTTCGGATCATACATCAAAAAGGTTTCCTTAATTACAATACATAACTTCCACATCCAGAAAGTCTCTTGGTAAGCAAACACATGTATAACATGAGGGCACTGGTTTGTGGAAGGCACATACGTATACTGTAACTGAAATCTATGACTAGAGTATACATTTTTAATTCGGGAGTACAAGTAATATGGGTAAAAGTTTGGGGAGTAAGGCAGCCCTGTAACTTTCTCTGAGTTCTTAGGATTGATTACCATGACAGTAGTGTGAGCTGCAGCTTTGACACGCAAAAGGAAAGCATATTATATTGTGACTTCCAGACATTTTTTCAGTAAAAGTATAGTAAAGTTCAAATTTTAGTACCTTTCTGTGTTTACTGGTACCCGCATAGCTAAACCTTTAATAAAGAAGATCTTAGCAAATCTTCTTCATTAGATTCAAAATCGAAGTTTTCTGCTATGTTTGGTGGTCCATAATATAAGATCTCGACCTTTCACACTGGTTTGAAATAGTGTTTCATAACCCATGATATTTTGCTGTTGCCTTCATTCATACTCAGGAAATACTTTTACGAACTGTATCGCATGAACGTAGCATAATTTATACACCCCTCCTACTTAGTGACATCATTCATGACTCTGACATGTTAGAGTAAAATTTGAACAAGCCGATATTTTTGTTTGATTATTTTTTATTTTACTAAAGAACCTGATACAATTAATTATATACCTATGTTTCTCCAATCCTGTTATATTTTCAGCGATAAGTGTTTGTATGTTAGTTTCAGAGTGACTCCATCCACTGAAGATAGATTTCTTTACAGGTACTTCATAATCCATCACATCATTGTCAGCATCTTCAACTGGTATATCCATATCTTCATGCTCCATACACCAGACAATACCTGTTCCATACAAAGCATAAAACTTGCAAAACACTTGGCTTGATTCATCGGTAAATTAAAACGGAATGTGCGACTGACAGATAAAGAAGAGCATTGTATGCTTAAAGACACTAAAAGACAAAACTGTAACTTACTCCCTAATTAACCTAGGGTTAAAACAGTGTTTCCCACAGTGTAATACTGTTATAAACTTGTAATTTAAGCATCACATCAATATTACTACCTTGTGTAATATCTTCAATGTCAACATGGTTTGATGCTTCGATTGCGAGATGTTCATCATAACCAGCTTCAATTACTTCTTGTATAAATTTCATCCTTTGCTCATCTTCAGCATTATCATCTTCATTTTCTCTGAAAACCAGAATCATTTAACATATTGATTTACACTAACATGGAAATATATCACTGATGAACTTTCATATTTAGTTAATCAGCATCAGATAATGTTATTTTCTAACATTTGTACACCTTATGAAAATATTACATCTTTTTGTTTAACAAGCAACACCTAAATCATGTTACCCTCAATACATACTTAATAACAATTTGAATTAATTAAATATTGCAACAACATAGTTTGTTCAATACATAGAAAAGATAATAATTCAAAATTGTGGTTATGCTAGCTAATATTGTGGCATTGTTATTTGTCACAATGTTCTTATAATGCCACGATATTTTAGTGTTACATTCCCTAATGGTATTTGTCACACACAATATTTTAGTGTTACATTCCCTAATGTTATTTAATATGCTATCATTGACTTACTCTGTTTCTATGGTTTCAACATTGTTCTCTTCAATATCCATGACACACTGACTATCAATCTTGTCCTTTGCTTCACTCATTGCTTGTATAAGGTCATCTAGAAGCAAACATTGAGAAATTCTACATAAATGTTGATTATAAGTCATTCATTAGGAAATTATGTTAATACATTAAGAGAACATCTGAATTGATAAGGTAATACAGTGTAACTTCTGAATTCCAAACCCTCTGAAATCCGGACACTTCTGAAATCCAAATGTTTTTTCCCGGTCCCGAAAATTCCCCCTCTGTTTCGATGTAAATTATACTCCTGAATTACGGAACTTCTTTATGCTGAATTCCAAACGATAGTTTCATAAATTTTGGGTTATGTATGGGCAAATTTTACATCCAAAATCTGGACAGTGCAGAAAATGTCAAACTTAATTAGACACACAATTGTAAACCCTGCGACAAAATTTCATGCCCTCCCTATCAATTGTTTACCAATCAGTGGTGTTAGTTTATTTTGACACACATACACTGGGCGTCATAAGAAAGTAACCATCATAAAAATTCTTCTATTTTGGCCTTATATACTGACCTTGAAATTTTAATGGTGTACAACAATTTTATGGTCAATAATGGATAACAACATGGTTACACATAACGGTAGTAATGGTTGGTTGGCTTACTTGTGGCGCACATGCGAAATTGCTCTTTTTAAGAATAACTTTAATAAAATAAAATTTTATACAAACATCTTTTACTGGTTACTTTCTTATGATGGCCAGTATAGTTATGAATCAGAAACAATGATGGACATAGAGATACTCATGGTTAGAAACACAGAGATGAAAATATGAAAATAATAAGATTGTTAATTTTTTTACTACTAACCAGGAGTACAATCTTGTTTCACGGCAGACAATAGTGGATATATGAGATGTGAAGGTTCCTGCTCTGTTCCAACCTTTACAAGTTCCCTCTGTAGAATTACAAGTTGATCTACGGTGAAGTAATTCAGGTGAAGGTAATCCTTTCTTTTCTTCTTGATGTATTTTAACCATTCATCCAAACATTTCTCCATAAAGTTCGCAATCTCTGGAACCATATCCTTTAAGTCTTCTTCAGTAGACTTACGACCCTAAATAAATCAACAGTAACTAATGAATGAACGTACCATAAGTACTGTAGTGTAGTCAGACATCTAAACCAAAGCCACATTAAAATAACATGTTAACATCATGAATTAATAGTATTTATTATAATAAATTATACAAACCCTCATTTGTGGCACATCATCGCCCAGGCCAAATGCCAAATTGACACACACTGGACGTTTTGGATTTGGGTCACAAAAAAACCTAGCGGTCCAGTCTTTAAACAGAACACAACCAGAGGAGCACAGTTTCAAGTAGACATTACTTAGTCTTGTTAAACTATCAAATATCTGAAAAATATACCACATTTAAGATTTAAAAAGTACAGAACGATTGTTGTGCTAAGCTACACTGAAAGCAATAATCAAAATCCGGGTTTCATACAGTAAAATAATTTGATAATCTTTAATTAAAACTCAGACTTTCATTGCATAAATAAATTAATAATCTAACAAATACGTGTCATTTAAAGTATGGTCTTTTTGATGATATCTGTAGCATTTATCAGACTCACCATGGTAAACCTATCCACACTGTCTGAACCTTTCTCAGCTTTACCTGCCACCAACATCAGCCTACTCTGGAGGTCTTGTAATTGTGAGAAGGTGTAGCTCCTAAAATGTTGTTTGCCTGTCTCTGTCTGTTTATCTGATTGTTCTTTTACTGACAATTCCAGAATGTCTGTCAAAACCTGAGGATGAATGAAATCAGAGAACTCCATGTTTCCTTATACATACAGTCGTACAACACAAGATAAATTCCACAAACTATCAAAGTACATAAGAATAATTTTACAAGTTCCAATTACCTTGAATACAGCAAGAAATTATAACTCCCTAATACCATTAATATGTAGGATACAAAAATGAATATCTAAACAAACAAGTGATTGAAAAGTGGTTTATAAATGATAACAGGAAATCATCAGGTAGCAATACAGGAACAGGAAGATATTCATACCAGAAGAGATGCATCATGATTCTGATTTTGACTTCTACGTTTCCAGGCATTTTTACCAACAGTGTATATACCAAGGGCATTGATGGCTTCAGCTTGCATAAGGGAGGTAACCTCTACAGAACCATGAGCTTTCTTTATACCTTTCATCCACTCCAGCTGATTATTTGTGTCTTCCTAGAATTAAGAATATACATCTTATAGAAATAATTAATGTAATAAATCTATTTCATTAATTGCATGAGATGTAATTACATTCAGACAGGTCGAGTCATTGGTTGGATAATTGATATGATGATTCATGTATCACATTTAGCATACATAATATCAGTATTAAAAGCCATTCAATTTGGTTACACTTACTAGCATTTGTGGAAGGTTGGGATTGGCTTCAAGTTCTTTCCATACAATTGAGCAATGGTTTAGTAGATCTTCGTATCCACAGTCTGGTTTAAGATCAAATATCAGTGGAGCATATCCTGTTACAGCAGAATGAAGACACTGGACACGGGCAATATTGATAGGTTCATCACCAGCGGACAGAAATGCTAAATCAACAAATACCTTTAGCTCCTTCAAACCACCTGAAATGTGTGATGACATGACTATAGACATGTATCAAAAAATTATTGGCATCTTTAATGAAAAAAATCTCAGGTATCATTAGAAGTCACTTAAAAGAGCTTTGATATGGAAAAGTCAATGGACACTAATTTCAGTCTGCAAAGGTTCTTCAGATTAAAATAGTACTAAATTATAGCAGTCAGAGTTGATATTTTATTTACAAGCAATGGCCTTTTAATGGATGGACAAACAGAGTCCAATCTAAAGGCACAGACACGAAAGATGGTAAAAATTCACCAATAATGTAGTGAGTTGATATTTGAATTCATATTCCTTCAAATGTTACAAAAATAGTACATGTACAAACATTCATGTACTACCTGAACAGAGTTACATAAAATGTAAATCAAAATTCATTTATTTACCAACCTTTTTCCATAGAATCCTTTAACCATTCAACTAGTTTTCCACACCTGACAAATGTATGTAAACATTGGCCCTTTTTAGGCGTAAATTCTTTCAAAAAATCACAGGCTCTCATAACAGAAACATCAAAGGACCTCATCTCCATTGCATTATTTCCATGCTAAAATATGATTAAATATTTAATGTACGAAAGAACATGCTTAATAACATCATATTGAAAGTATTGCCTTCCTAAATCCTGACATAAGTATTTGTGATTAAAATAACTAGAACTATCACTGAAGGCGATAAAATACCCCTGCAGAGCCCTTTTTTAAAAGCTTAGGAGAAGAGGCACACACAAAATTTTGTCTACAGACGAATTAAAAAGGGGCATTACTCTCTGTGAGAACAAATCTGAATAATTTTCTTACAATATGTGCAAGGAGACCTAATACCTAATGTGCTTGTATAGTTTTTTTAAACATCCAACAAGCTGTTTAGGAGAAGAATCCCACACAAGATTTTGTTTTTAAACTAAAATTAAAAAGAGGCATAACTCCATTCAAAAAGATCCGAATATTTTCTTTGAATATGTGCAATTAGACCTAATGCCTAATGTACTGGTAAACTTTTATAAACACCCAAGAAAACGTTTGGTAGAAGCAGTGCACATAAGATTTTGTCTATAGACAAAAAAACTCTGTGAAAATATAACCAAATATATTTTTTTAATACGTGCAAGTAGATATTTTAAATAGACCTGATGCCTAATGAACTGGTAAACTTTATAAACATCCAACAAACCGTCTAGGAAAAGAAGCACAAACAAGATTTTATCTTTTGACAAATAAAAAAGGGGCATAACTCCAAGAAAATAAATCTGATAATTTTTAAAAAAAACATGAGCAAGTAGCCCTGATGCCTAATGTACTGGTAAAGTTTTATAAACTTCGAATGAACCATTTATAAGAAGCGCACACAGGATTATAAACAAATAAAAAAGGGGCAAAACTCCGTGAAATAAATCTGAATAATTTTTTTATGATACGCATAAGTAGACCTAATGTCTAATATGTTGGTAAAGTTTTATAAAAATCCAACAAAGGAGAAGTGCACATAAGATTTCGTAAACAGACAGACAGATAGACGGACAGACAGACGGACAGACAACCCCCAGGGGGTATACTTATGTTGTGATTATTTCACTTATCAACAACTATTAAGTAGTACAAAATAATATCATCTAACAGTCATGAATATGTACATGTTAACATAAGTCTAGAAAGCAAATGCGATTCTCTCTCTCTCTCTCTCTCTCTCTCTCTCTCTCTCTCTCTCTCTCTCTCTCTCTCTCTCTCTCTCTCTCTCTGTCTCTCTCTCTCTCTATCACTAGCAGAAGTTGTTAAGTACTCAATTAAAATTTAAAAACAATGGATTTCATGACAGGAAAATTGTACATACATGTGCCAATAATTCATACATCCAATTTACCTTTTTTTATTAAAGTAATTGAAGTAAACTGATAACAATTATGCAGTAAAAATGTCACTCTGATGCTGGCATTAATCAGAAAATGAAAATGAAAGACATTACAGTTCAGATAAAGTAAAATAACTAGTATAT
Organism: Lutraria rhynchaena; assembly: GCA_008271625.1. Lineage (NCBI taxonomy): Eukaryota > Metazoa > Mollusca > Bivalvia > Venerida > Mactridae > Lutraria > Lutraria rhynchaena. The sequence goes on from VIBL01000067.1 coordinate 562,663, forward strand.
ACAGCAGTAACCAAATAGAAGTTTACTCACAGTGGCAATAGCTTTAATCTGCTCAAAATCACCTTTCAGATCATACTGGCAGGCAAAGTCCAGAATCACTTTAGCTCCATTTACACATGCTTCAAGATGTCTGTATTTTTGCAGTTGGTCTACTCTTTCATGTATTGTACTTAACTTAATTCCTAAAATATTCATTTCTCTTTCCATTTCGTCATATTGTTCCTTATATCTATGGGCCAAAACATGTTCAAATTCACTGAACTTTATTCTTCCGGTAGTAATTTTGTCACATATATCTTTTAACCTAAGAAATAAAAATGAAGCATATCAATGACAAAAATACAATGGTTTTTAAATGAAACACAGTTTGAAGTGAACTAAGCTAAATTTCATCATAAGCAACCTGATTGAAGAAACACAGTGGACCCACAATGGCAAAACATTGACCACCTCAGTCAGGAATAAAAAACAACTATCAAAAGAAATGAAACAATCAGAGGGAAAAAATAGTGTGTTACAAATAATTTTAGACTATCAGGACTTATTGGGCTAGTTTTCATCATGAACACCATTAGTTTTACAAGATGTAATTAATCTACAATGAAATATACACCAACAGTAATTCCACATAAAAAGGCAAGAGGGAAGCTTAATTTCCAACATGGAATTTACTGGTTGTGAATATTCCAGACAACTATGCACTGTTAACAAATTTATTTCATCAACTACATCCTTTCTCAGTGATAATTTATACTTGTCATTGATTAATATTGTTATCCACGGAGTATAAATATGCTTCATTACAAAAAAGAAACAATAAGACATGAGATCTGCTTTGCATATATGTATTCTGTATTATAGCAAAACTGCAGACAAAAGGTCTACTTCATCACTGAATAGAAACAACAAGAGATCTGCTTCATCGAAAAAAATGATTATAGGAAGCTAGCTTTATTTAAACAAGCAAGTCTGATAAAAGAAGCAGTCTGCAAGTTGGTCTGCTTCCAAATGATGAGGTACTCTTAAACTAATACTGACAAAGTGACATCATGGTTGCAAGGCCAACGACTTTGAATAACTTGTGTTGAAAAATATCATCTGGATTGCATCACAGATGCCTAACTATGTTTTGGAGTTGATTAACTGATAAACACACTACATTCATAACATCGTGTTCCCCACAGGCAATGACAGTAATCGGAAAGAAACCAGCGCACAGGAGTTGGCACAATTTAAGATGATGTAAGAATAGTAGAAAGGTCACAATAGGGAGATAAATGCAGTGATCTGTATATGTGATCTAGTCACACATTATCAGTGCAAAACATCCATGTTTAGTGGGGAGGGGGGTCAAAGAGAAATATTGAAAGATATTGACAGAATTAATTTTCAGTTGCCCTGTTGTATTAAAACATTCATTATGTTTAAGGGAAAACAACATTTAACATATATTATTTCACAGTGAATAATTATCCTAGTTTCATCAATGATTAAATATTTTCACAATTTCAATAAATATGTAATCACTTTTTCTTAACTGGTAGCCAGACCTCTTCTACAACACAGTCTAATGTTTCAACACCACTCTTTTGACACATGCCAGTCCATAACCACAGGAATGTACTACTCTTGGAATATTTCGTTAATTCAGAAACCATCTCAAAAACAGATGCAGACACATTAAATGCCTTCAGAGTCGGACGAAAATTTTCTACTTTCTCAACTTTGCTAACATCCGCTGGCTGACAAAATTCAGTGATTCGGCAATTCTCCAGATGTTTCTGTTTTTTCAAAGTGTCATCAATTGGACTTCTGTCAACTATAAGAAAACAGTCAAATAACTGGCAAGAAATAAAAAAAAATCAAGACAGTGCAACCTGAAGATTCGATGGTAAAATATAATGTCATAGTTAATGATTATTACTCTGACTGTTAAATATATACATATTGAACAGAAAATACTTCCTCTTGTATGGAGGTAGATCACTGACATTTGGTTATTATAATGAAATTAATACTAAACCAGCATGAATATATAACAGAAAAAAATAAAGATGATAAAAAACAGATTTTCATGCAATTTATTGTAAGGCAGATTTTTTTCTGCTAATTTGTACTTCATGGGCATAGTGAGATATACATATATTTATAACAAATTTACCGAGTAGAAAGGAAACCAGTGAAACAAGCTTACCATTCTTTAAATGTTGACATAAAGAAGCTAGATGTGCCATCTTCTCAGCTTGTAGCTGAAATTCCTTCATTTCCTTCTGTCTGACTTGTAGGACATTCTTTATAAATTTTTTAGAATGTTTTTTACTTATAAGTTCAACAAGTTCAGGAAATTTTTCATCTCTCTCCATTATCAGATTGAAATTTCCAACAGATATGGTTCCATTTAGTAATGCCTCCAAAGACCCTTCGATAACAGACACCGCTTGGACCAAACCTTCCAAACAGTTTGCATACAACATTGTGATCTTTTTACTATCATTGTCTGTAAGAAACAATACATAAATATAATACTATGCCACCATATCAACCGTCCAGCCATACAGACTCATACTATTGATCACAAAAATATAATACAGATGTTACATAACACCATGCAAACCAAACAATCATTTTGGAAACAGTCTGCAGCCAAACACTAATAAGTCACTATCAAATCTTATCAAGGGACATAACCACACACACACACACACACATTCAGGATTAATAAAACATAGATGTACCAAGTAATTATGAACTTAAAAAGAAAACAACAATAAAATAATCAAAAGATCCAAACAATCAACAACTTGACCAAATGAAAAATTCCATGACGTTGAAAATAAATTTCCCTGACTACAGGAACCTTAACTCCTGTAGAAACTTACTTAATGTTCAAGAGAGCATCACTATGAAGAAATTCGACACACTTTGACCAGATATGCAATGAATACCTGTGCATGACCATTATTCATGCAGGGAGTTTCATTGGAATTCATGAAAAATGAAAGTAGACTCCTTTAAAACAATTCTGCAACAGACTGACTAAATATGGCCGAGGCAAATCAAAAGAAAAAAAATATTAGCATGCGATTTCCTTCATAACTCTGAATTCAATGGAATGTTACATAATTGAATCCAATGCATTTTGATGCAGTACACTTACAATATATCTTCAGATACAGCGGAAATGCTGCCCATCTTAAAACTAGCCTCAGTATCTTCTGCTCAATTCCATCTGTAGATGCTCCAATACTTTTATTCCATTCTGTATCAAAAAGTTGAGAAAGTAGACTTCCATATCTTTTGCTATCTGTATCACTGAATGTTCTATAATCAATGTCATGACCCTTCTCAATGGCCTGAAAATAATGATGACAACAAATTGACTTTAACTTGATAATGAACAAAATGGACATATTTGCTCTGTGCACCTGAAGAAGTAAGTAATTTCGTGCTCCATAGAACAAGAGGGTCATGATGGCCCTTTTTTTGCTCACCTCAGTAAAAATTGCAACTTCTATGGGTTTCCTGTTATTTGACATGGTGACCTAGTTTTCAACCTGAGTTGACCTATGTTCAAACCTGTTCATGATATGATTTATACAAACATTCCAGCCAGAACTGGTGAAAATCCAATCAAAACTGTGACCTATATAGTTTTAACAAGGTTTTCTAAGACTTTCCCTGGTGACATAGTTTTTGACCCCAAATGCAAGGTTTCCTCTAGTTCATTTTTAGTCTGCGCCAGTAAAAACGCCAAACACAAAATATTTGCGCCAATGGCTCCAAAGCTGGAGCCAGTAATATGTGTGAAAGGAGACATATTCACGGCCAATGGGTGATCCAGCTCTTAAATGGAATATTTTACCATGAAAAAGTTGGTATTTATGATAAACCATCTGAGCGATGAGTTCAACAAAGGGAAGTAACTCTCAAATTGTCTGTATGCGTAAATTCCAGTCTCAACCAGTGTAGTTAAAATTTTCAACCTGGGATGTTGAATTGTAGACAATTTCAAACTTATGCAATTAGTTCGTGTCATTCATGAAGTAAATTAGTATGCGACCTTGCAGTTATATTAGCAACAATTATTGTTAGCTTATCCTTTGATGTTCGAGTGGGTCATGGAACAGGCGAAGATCAAAGATGGTAAGTTCTTTTTGAAGGTCATTAGACACCTGTGGACTAGATCATCGGCAAATTGACTTGTACAGTCAGAGGCTCCCAGTGGAGTAATTTAGTAAAGAATACCACACTGTTCATCACTAGTAAAATTTGTTACAAACAAAAGTTGATCACAAACCCAATAATCCAATTAATTATTGTGTCATTTGCATCACAACACTTTTTCAAAGTGTCATTAAAGTCGATTAACAAGGTAATCATGCAGATCACATGCCACCTATCAGTGTATCGGAGGGCTACTTATTATTTTCAGCCGCTTACATCATTGACTTTTTTAATTTCATATAATTTACTTTTGGTTTTTTCTCATTGGCACCGGTAGAATTTGCCAATGGAAATTTTTATGTACCAGAATTATTTTTTACCGCATTTGGCGCCATTGGTGAGCGACAGCAGGAACCCTGCAAATGAATCATGTTCAAACCAGTCAAATATATCATAAAGACAAACATTCTCAAAATGTTTAGTAAAGATTCAATCAAAACTGTGAAACTAGAGTGTTAACAAGGTTTTCCAGTGATTTGACCTGGTGACCTAGTTTTTAAAACCTAGATGACCCACGTTCCAACCTGTCCAAGATATCATTAAAACAAACATTCTCATAAGGTTTGGTGAAGATCCAATCAAAACTGTACCTCTAGAGAATTAACAAGGTTTTCCAGTGATTTGACCTGGTGACCTTGTTTTTGACCCTAGATGACTTATATTCGAACATGTCCCAGATATTATCAAGAGAAACATTCTGACAAGGTTTAATGAAAATCCAATCAATGCTGTGACCTCCAGAGTGTTAACAAGATTACCATTTGATTTGGCTTATTGACCTAATTTCTGACCCCAAATGACCCAAGTTTGAACTTGTCTAAGAAATCATTAAGACATATATCCTACTTAGGTTTCATGAAAATTCAATCATAATTATGACCTTCAGAGTGTTAAAAATCCCCTAGTGTGGAGAATGGATGCCAGAGACTTGACTGATCAATATATTTCACTGAGCAGTGAGCACTACATATAAAATTTTAACACCATAAATATCAAATTGCCATGAAAAAAACAACAAATGCCATAGTATTCAAATATCACCTACTGCAGAACTTTGTCAATCAATTTCAATGTACTGCATATTTTTATGTGATAATGCATATTTTCTAGTCAAATTCACTCAGCAGACATATCTTGTGTTGTTGGAAACATTCCTATATCTGGTTGTAGTATAATGACATTAATATTTCTTTAAATAGACCTGCCTATGAACTCTTTGGACACCTTGAATACATATACAGGTATATTGTTTAAAACAAACATACAAACAATACAATGCGATATTAACATATTCAATAAGATAGAAACATTATTTTGTATATATAGCTGGGGAATAAAGGAGAATGGAAATATTTTGTTCATGCTATATGTCACTTAAATATATTAATTATTAAAACAAAAAATCTTTCTTGACATATAAAATTGTCATTATTATTAATGAACAAGCTTACATGTTTTCATATTTTAGAATAAATAGCTCATTAGGTGCATATTTACCCTTGGAATGAAATACGTGCATTCCTTATCACGATGGCAAATACATAGTAAAACAAAAACACACAACATTCAATATGAACAATCAGAGACATTTGCTCAAAGACAATTTAAAAAGACAGAACAGGGTATAAACATTACTCATTAGTTCCGTAATTACTCTTAGAATAAGATTTTTGTATTTTACGTAAGAATATTACATAATAAAGCAAAAACCCTCATTATTCAATATAAACATTACATAAGTTAATAATTTTGTTTTGGTAAAAACAATCTAGCAACATAATTTAGCAGCAATACATGAAGGGAGTTACAGAAATGAACTTACTTTCTCAGCAGCTCTACTCATGCATTCCTGCATACCCGGATTGTAAGTATCAACTTTTTGACAATAGTTCTGTACAAACTGTGTCATTCTATAACTCACTGTAAGTACCTACAATATATCCAACATAAGTTTTTTTTAAAAACCTAGGTTTAACATTAAAGATAATTCAGCATGCCTTGACTGTTTGTTGAACAGAAGTAAAAATAAAACAAGAGGCCATCATGGCCCTGAATTGCTTACCAGAATAAATGTAAGTTAACTCGTCACTAAAGAGGTAAAAAAGGTACACTTCTGGGCAGATAAAGGGGAACAATAACAAACTTGACGAAGGACCATCAAAGGATACTACAAAGGAATATTGGTGATGACCAGAAGATGCTACAGACCAAATTTGGTGATGATCAATCCATTGGTTCATTAGAAGAATATGTTTAAAGATATTTCTATTTTGAACTCTTGTGGCCCCTAAAAGGGGGCAACCATTTTTATATGAGCATATCTGATAGAAGAGTATCGAAAAATGCTACAGACCAAGTTTGGTGATGATCAATCCATTGGTTCATGAGAAGATGTCTAAAGGTTTTTCTATTTTTAGCTCTGGTGACCCCTGAAAGGGGTCAACTGGTGTAATATGAGCAAATTGCAGTAAGGACATTAAAAGGATTCTTCACAGCGAATTTGAAGTAAATCTGATCGATAGTTTCAGAGGAGGAGGCCATTGTTGACACCAGACAACAGACAAAGGACGCCAGAACATCCCACTGATTTTCAACAGTAGGATAAGATAATATTTACTGGAGTTAGAAAATTCAAGTGTTAATCAGCATGTCTGCAAGAATGTTACTGATTTATGACCTTGACTCAGATATACTATATGTAGACATTGAAACTCCAGTGAATGTTGAATAAAATCACTTAAGTTAATGAAATGGCAGTATAAATGATGCCATTTTGCTGATTCATGAGACAGCTGGACATTTGCCCCAATGTGAAAAACGATAGGTAAGTCATTAATAATTATAAAAGTTATGTGAAAAAGTGTTGTTTTTAAATAGAACAAATAAAATTGTCACTCACTCCATTGAAAGTGTAAAGCCTACATAGAAAATAATAACAATTTACTAACATGACGCTGTAGGTTGCTCATAAATGACGTTGACACTTCCTTATTCCATAAGTTTCTTATATCTTCAGACTGAAGTTGCTCAGCAGCGAACATGTTGCTCCATAGCTATTTCAAAGCAGAAAATAAGTACATTTTGTAATATAATCATTGTAATGATACAGTAAAATGAAGAACTTCCAAAACTCAGTAAACATTAAAAAAAATAAGCCAAATCATATGTAGATATATATCATGTTATAACACGTAAGATAATATAGTCTTTATTTGAACGCTTCTGGGTCATAAACAAGTACCATACACCTCCTTGTCCCAGACTGTACTTTAACTATACCTTACCCCCCCTGCCAAGACAAAAATAAGATTGTTAAAAATCTTGATGCAAAAATGACTTGAGTGGTAAAAATCACCTCAATAGTTAGTGATAATCCACTCAATTTGTCATAATAATACCTTAAATTTCTCAAATTTCAGAATTCTTTTTGATCATCTGTCATTTGAGGGTGACAACTGTGTTTAATGGGTGAATGTTTAGAGACTGTGGATATGTTAAGAAGGTATCATGAAGGTATCATTCCTACCTTGGTCCATTAATGTTTGTTAAGAGAACCTTTAGGATCATGTTGCAGCTGGCTCAATATTTCTTAATGCTAATAAATAACTGGGCAAGTAAAATGTATTAGAACCTGGTTTCTTGTTCGCAAGGTAATGTGGCCATTACGGAGTTACCATTAATTTACCCAGTATAAAGACACAGGGTAAATAAAAATAACTTGACTAGAACACAAAGGAAGCTAGAGACTGACATTGAATATTTTTCAGCATAAGCTTACTGAAAGATTGTAGTCCAAATACAAATCCCATCTGCTGTACCAACGTTCAACCCAATAAACAACTGACTTAGAGGATTGATGGAGGAGAGTTACATGGTGCTTTTCCTTCTTGTTTGTATCATAGTGACACAACACTATATCATACATAGCTATACAATGAATCAGAATCTGTGTGCAGTAAATGATAGTATCCACTCGTCCATTGTCCAAACTTTGTTTTAGCAAGTCAAATGAAATTAAGTAACACATCTTCCACTGCTTCAAATTACTTGTTTCACTGTAAATATTAAGAATAGATCTAAACAAGTATATAAAACAAACATACGCTTATAATTGATTGCAGCAAAAAATTATAGTTTAAAAGTACAAGCTTATAAGAAAATGATTTCAACTAGACAATGCTTAGAGTAATCACACTTTATACAGGTATTTTCAGATTCTATAAACATTACTGTTAAACTTGTTTGGTCAAAATTTCAAAACAATGAATTATAGTTTTATTGTAAGAATACATTTTTACTTCCATATTTAAATCAAAAATGATTATTAGGCCAGTTTGTGATAAGTATGTTCAGATGCTGACTGACAAGACTTCTAATAAAGAACAGAGCACTGAAAATTTCATGACAATATAATTTTGATGGATGAAGTGAAACAAAGCTAAATTCTACAACTGAACTATCTGTATACAAGAGGACATTGACAGTGAACATTCCATATTCAATCGTGTATAAGACGCAGTCATGTATTAGATGCACCCCCGTTTTTTTATCAAAATCGGAGGGAAAATACATATTCTTGTGTGTAAGACGCACACAAATTTGACGAAATCCAGGTCTGAGAGCGGAACTGACATCAATTTTATATACCTTCATACAACTATATCCAGTCCTTATTGCAATAAATTTGCAAAAGATCTAATGCAATCATCATGATATTTTATTTATTCGTGCATGAACTTGATTTATAACTATGTTACAAAAGAACATGTTCCTCATTTGACCGAGCTAAATGGGTTACGAGCTGGCGTGAATAATCCTCCATAATGACATGTGTTACATAAACATGTGAATTACAACTTGCTCAGAATGTTATACAAGTTGACATGTTACCATTCATGTCAATAATTTCACACCTTCATTGTTCCCCACCGGAGACGTATTGTCTACGAACACAATGTATGCTTTGGTCAATAAAAATAATGCATTCAATACACGTTACAGAGATGTTTTCATTGATGTTATTTATGAACAAGAAATTAGAGTCAGTATTGAATAAATTCACTTCAACCCTCTTAATAAATAAATCAAGCACAGCTCTATAGCCAAGCGGTTTGGCATTTAACCTTTTCCACTAATACAAATTTTTTTTTTGTCAAATTCACTTCATTTACCCTATCTATATTGCATTTATTGATTTGAATAAAATTAAATATACATGTCTGCAATGTTAATGATAATTAGACAGGCTGCAATGCCTAAAAAAGCTATGGATCGAGAACGTTTTGAAACTGTACGTATATTCAGATGATACGTTTTCGTCTACAGTCAATATCGACTGGGGAAAACATGTCTTTGGTTTGTTCTGGCGTATAAGACGCATCCCCAACTTTTTACATATTTCTAGGGGAAAAAATATGCGTCTTATACACTGTTAAATACGGTACTACCTTTAATTATAGATCTACAATATTTCTAAAGATCATTTTAAAATTCCAACAATGTACTATGGCTCTTGCACTTTGTACTCCAATCATTCATTACCATCAACATTTTAACAAATATTGAACTGAATCCCGAGTTAAACATTTGAAGTAACGCTCAGGATAACGGATGAGGGGATGTTCATAAAAAGCTAAAAAAAAATGCTGCAATTCCTTACCTAAAAAATGCTCCTTGCAGTTGCTTTAACAACATCACTATGCAACTCTCAACTAGCTAAAGATAAAAAATGCAATAGGTGAAATGCAATCACATTCTATATATGAATTTTAAAACCTTCCAATGAAATATTAAAGAAACCAATATGAATTTTATCATTCACATTTTCAGTGTGCTAATACCACGTAACTTTGACATCCTTTTTTTGGTAGTATGACATCAAGGTCATAAAGAATGGGCACACTGATTTTGCAAACGAAACTAAGAAAAATTATTACAAAAAACTATTTCGCTTTCATCTAACGAACTCTTCAAAGTTTCATACATTTATAATTGCAAGCAAGAGAATAGGTAAGCATTAATTGATTTCTTTTCAAAAATCTCATATAATCCACTCACATAAATCTAACACTTTGTGCAACCAAAACAAAACATAAATACATGTATAATAAAACAGCACATGACTCACCTTTTCATCGTAAGTCTGGTACATTTCTGTCCATGCAGTGGGTTTGTTAGTTTTTAGTTGGAAAGTCAAATTTGCTAGGACAGCTTCTGTAGGTATTTCTGATGTTTCAATTAAAGAACCCAAGTTCTGAAGATCTGTTGACGAGATAAATGCTCGTGGGAGCAAATAATCCAATCCAAACAATGGTTGTAAATGTTTCAGCATATTTTCAATTGGACTGTGAGATAAAAATAAAAACAAAAGTTTCAATCAAAGCTGCCTTAAATGACATCTTTTTATCTCTATATTATACTTATGTCTTATTCAAACTATATCAAGTATTAGCACAAAATATAAATCTTCAAATTTTTATATTCCAAGCACAATGTCAAAGACAAAAATTAGATATGAACAATTTGACATAGCTAATTCTCAGTCAAGACAAATACAATAAAATGAACAATTCTGTAGAAAGAGATACAGAGTGAAACATCTATTAAATGAAATAATATCACTCTGGCAATATTAACATTAAATGGCCATACTTACATTCAAAAGCCATTAGAAGATCATCCTTAATTTTTATAATAGACTAGGCCGGCAGTTTAAAAGCAACATTATTCTCAGCATCATAAAATACGAGTGAAGTGTGCAAGAAAATCTAAGTATTTAAGTATTTACGTTTCATCAATTATTTGGTATTAATCAACATAAAATAGAGGTTGGAGCACTTGTTCAAATGAGGTTGGTTTAAGTATATTTCCATGGCCTTTTTTTCCTGTTTTGTTTTTGTAAAACTAAGAATAACAAGAACTTATTTATCAAGAGTGAAAAAATCCATTTGCTCATTAATTTAAGTACCCCACATTGTCAAACAAAGAAAATATTTTACAACCATTACAAAGAGTTGCTCTTTGAACATTGGTATAGCAAGTAGTGAAAATCACAAAAATTAAATACATAACTATGAATTATAAACATACATTTCCCACTTTCCACTCTTCTGTTTAAATTTTCCATGTGCATCAGAAACTTTGTCCAATCCCCACCATCTAGGTGTACTACCATCATGTTTTAAATCAGTATTAGGTTCTTCAAAAGGTGCACAAACACCAGACAGAAAGTGCACCCATGGCATTAGAAACAGCCAACATGGGTTCCTGAAGTTCTGCAGTATGTATTTCACTAAAGCAACAATGGCATTATTTAGCTGTTCCCTGTAAAAATTATATAAATGCATGCCATATAAATGTATGTTAAGAGAAGCACTGGAATTTAACCAAAGTTATAAACTACTTTGCAAATGATTTCTCTTTACATACAAAACATAATAGTCTCCCTTAAATCATGCTTTTAATATTTGATCTCATCTGATAACAGTATTGAATAAGCTCAATGTAATAATATCAATCTTATAAGCATCATTATAAGCATTAGAAGCAGCTTACATGTATCGGGCCAGAAAAAATAGTTGTTCACAGTTACCTGACCAACCCTGATTTTTTGTGCTAATCATAAGTTTTTTAACAGCAAAATCCAAAGATATTTGGAATGAATCAAATTCATACTCTCAAAAAAGATATACTAAGAAAAAAATATAAATGTTATCAAATTATATAGCCTAACATTTTTGGTCAAGTGGTCCTGAACAAGACTTGTTTTTCGAACCCACTCAAAAGATCAATACGCATGTATTCAAATATAGATACCACAAAATTGAGCTTATAAACACTGACATGAACTTATCTGACTTAAGTCGTAACTTGAGTAACATTATAAGTAATTATTTAGTATTTTTGTGAAACCAGGGCCTGATTTTCAAATTTAGGTGAAAATGCCTAGATGCCACAAAACATAAACAGAAATCATCACTTTAGCCATTTTCTTAAATTTTCAGCATTATATTCACAGACAGGTAAATAACCTTTTTTCTGGAAAGCAAACATCTGCTATGTTAAAATCAGGACATTCTCTTTTTTCCCCATCAGCTCTAACCAATAAAGCTTTTGTTAATATATGAATGCTTTTTAAATCTGGCATAGGTAGTTCTGCAGTGTGTATGAAAACCAAAATGGTTAATGCAGCAGCAGTCACTTGATCTCTCTTCTCAGGTAATGATGATGAACAATCTGCTTCCATATGCCACTGATGAATCATTGCTTTGACAATTTTTCCTCCAAACTAATTAAAGATAAAAAGAAGCAAAATTAGATACTAGCCCATTGTAAAATAACTAACAATTAAAACTAAAATATAAATAATTTTCTGCAATCCAGCAGAATTAAATGTAACAATAGTTTACTTTAAATAACTTTATTACCAAGGTCCAGCATTTTTATGTTCAGTTTTAAATACTAAACACACGTAGTTAGTTGGGACAGTGTTCATAATCAAATGATCAGTTAAAAGGTAAGAATGAAGATTACTTGTGTTGAAATTGTTACGTTCAAATCATGATATTTACAAGACACATGCAGTGTGTAATTGAAAGATAATGCATTAAAATTTAAGGTTAGAATATGATTGCAATCCAATATATATAGAATGAAAAAAATGACACCATCAAATAGAAGGCCATTAAGACAAATATTCATTACAAATAGATTTGTAAATGAGGACATAATAACTATGAGTAATGTTGACTTACAAACTTGTTAAACTCCTCAGGGCTAGTCCAACATTTACCATCAACAAAGTAGATTTTTCTCATACATTCACGAAGCATTTTTAAGTGTTTCAAGATGCTGTCTGGATTCACATGACTTTCTCCTTTCTCAACAATATTAGGACAAAATAAATGTAGTGCACTTCCAGCATGTTCAATCAATTGTTTTTTTTTTCCTTTCATATAATCCCACACTTTTTCGGTAATGGTTTTTGGCTTGTACTCAGCATAGCAATCATACTGATGCCATACATCTAAATAAAAAAAATGGAGCTTACACAAATGTGAAAAGTTGAACAGACAAATCACTAAGTACGTAATGTTATTTGTCTGCTATGTTAGAACTTAAATATAGATATGGCAAAGCAATAATAAAATCTAGATAATATGATACCATAAAACTTACAAACAATTTCCAGAGTTAAGAGACCTAGTTTTCATGAGTATTTCGAGAAAAAAAAAACAATACAATCTATTCATACTAACATTCAAGAAATCCAGATATAGATTTGAAAATGGACAGGCTGATTTTACCCTGACGCTTAGTTACAAGTATTGTAATTTACTAAAACATTCCAGAAAATACAAATTCAAAATCAAATACTATTGGACTCAATAACACAGTTAAGTTCTTGCAACGCTTATATAAGTTATATAACTTAATAGATTACCAAGTCCCTTCAATCTGATTGGTACAGTCAAATCCCGGTGGGTATCATCAAACTTGTGATTTTTCATGTAATGTTCAACAACTTCTTCTTTGTTCTTTTTAATGAATAAGTATCTGTAAGGTATGGATTTTCCTCCAGATATAAGTCGAGTAGGGATGTGTTCTTCATACGTTAATTCATGTACATGCTTTTCCAAATGCCTGCAAACAAAGAATTTTATCACAAATAATGAAGATGTAAACATTTCTCAGTAATGGACTCAATATCCCAACGCTATCTACAGTTTATTAATGATTATCAGATAGACGAAAAAATTGATATTCACATCAATCAGGGAAGCATTTATCTGTATTCATATTAAACAAGATGCAGGTTTCTGAAATTGTTTTCATGACGATATTCTTGATGATTGTTTAGGTCCTGAAATTTACTAATTTGTCTGAAATTGGTGTGATACAGATACAGTGCCATCATAATTTGAACTTATGTCATACCTGCGCATACAGTGTGTAAGTCTATCAATCAAAAAAATAACACAATCACAGAAATTACAAATATTCACACATCATTTCATAAGTTGTTTTCATTATGTCAAAATATCAAAAGATGCGACTATTTGGAAAATGCTATTATTAAAAAAATTTTAGTTATTCAAAAGTTTGCACATTGACTGTATATTGAAAACTGGAATTTTAATTCTATAGATATACAATGTACAAAGGAGTTTGAATACAGAAGAACCTCATTTATTCAAAATGACTGAATAAAATTGCATCTAGAAAAAATCATGGTTCCACATAATCCATAATCAAACAAATACTGCAGAATACAGAAGCTTACATAAAGAAAAGTGATTACTTATTTGTGAAGAATCAACATCCTCACACTCTTACTAAAGGCAAAATTTTTTAGATTGGAGTACTGGCTATGATTTCAGTCCTAATTTTCTATGTATTACCTATAAACTCTCATCACACGGCTTTTTCTATTCCATCCACCTAATTCCTCAGCTCCAATCACAACAATACAATCAAATTTTACAGGATCAAACTGATAATCTTCACTTGTAAGAATATGAAACCGAACCAGTACTTTTTTATCATTGTCATTTCTGAAATAAATGAATGATGTATTATAACCAAAAAAAAAAATACATTTACATGTATAAATATCTGGAACTAAAGCATGGACATTAATAATGTGTACTTGGCAATTGAGTGGTCTTATGTTTGTCATCACAACAGCAACTGCATTTGTGCTAGTTTGAATTGGTTCTATGCCATTTATCAACATTATTTATAGTCGTGTATGTTGTTTGGATGATCATACCACTCCTGTTTTACACACCAGAATTAAGATGTATATGTGCATTCCATAAGTGACTAACCAAATCCATACATGATGTGTGTTAAAATACGCTACTCAAAATTTGATAAGGATACTGTATACTCCAAGAATTAGTCATACATTTTTCAACCAAGTTTGAATGAGTCTACTTTAAACTTAACCTTGTGTGTACATCAAAAACAGTAGTACAGGTTTTCATAAACACAAACATGATGTTCAATTTGCTAATCAAAATATGTATGCCCCAAATAAACATGTTTCTTAGGTATGACAGCTTATGTTCAAGTTCACTTTTAGCAAGATTTGCACACTTGTTGATATCATCCATTAATTAAATATCCAATTTCTTAGCAGTGTAGAAATGAACATAGGAATGTTTCAGGTTAATCTCAGATGCATGTAGCCCATGATCTTGGTATGTAGAAGAGCATGGTTGCAAGAATGTGGAATCTTTAACACTCATGGAACTGATGAGCATCAACATGGTGATGGTTATGAATGGTCAACTAATCAAGCTAGAATTTGTTGTATCATCCTTTATGCTCATTGTCATTGCTTCTAGAATGCTTCCAAAATGATTTTCAGAATGCTACTGGTATATGAATTTCCACACAAACAGTTACAAAAAGAACTCCACAGCACTGGTTGAGGGAAAGACGATCTGCTATCCACATTCCATAGACAATAAGTCTAAGACCATGTTCCATAGGAGCTGAATGGACTGTAGCACTTTTCACCAATGAATTTTGAGTGGACTTTGCAGATATGCTAGCCATACCATTTGCACTATGATTGATAGAGCAGAGATTGTCATAGTGTGACTAGCATGTATGGCTACACATCATACAGAATCATATGTCAATGAGACTTTAGGTCATTTAGTTCACTCAAGTGACTGTGCTGCAGATCCTGATTCATAGTAGAAAATGCCCACCCTACAGTCCATATCACAACCAATATTTAGAGACTGCAACCATCATCAGAATGGACTGGCAGCTAAGTCCCTAGACTAAAACCCAATCAAACATGTGTGGGAATGCTTCAGCTGGCGATTGCTAGGCTTCCTGTCCAACTAACTACTGTCCCTGAGCTTAGACAGGCCCATCTGGAGGAATAGCAAGGACTTCCAAAACACCAGATTTGTGCCTTCATAAGGAGTTTGTAGAGGTGCTGTTTGTTTCACTGGGTTCAACGCCGTTTTTCAACAATTTTGTAGAGGTGTTGTTGAGCAGTTATACATCCCAGAGACAAAATACAAGTTATTTAAACTAACAGTTGCCCTATAAATTTGTAATTTCCATTTAAATGTTGAAATATTGCCATCCTGTTCTCTTTCATTAACTTTCACGGTTCCTTGATCTTCAAAACTTTTATTATCTGACAACAGATGATTTCAGTGGATACAACATATCAATGGCATTTGAATTAAATAGTGATCCTCATCAAATTTTGAACAAATGAATGAAGCTTCATAATTAGTAGGGGTGTAACAGTTAACCAATATACTGGTTAATATTGCAATACGAATTCTGACGGTCTTTTATATAAAGATTTTCAATAAGACAAATTTACAAGCAAACAAAATTTAATCGCTGCATTTTCGTAAATGCCAGAAGATGCGACTGTTATACCTACCAGTGTTTGATCTCAACACTAGTCGACATATAGATCTGTGGGCTACTTCACTGTGAAACTACATATGAATTTCATATATAAATATATATAATATTGCTCCATTTAAGATGATGCATGTGCATCAATTCCTGCTTTGCTTTTCTGCGCGAAAACAATACGTGTTGCAATTTATTGCAATACGGGTTTTGCGTATTGCAATATATTGCAATACGGTTTTTACCATATTGTTACACCCCTAATAATTAGACAATAAGTATTCATGGTTCATCACTACATGCATTGATTTTGACAAATATATTGCGGTCATCTATTTTTTATATTAATTAAATGAACGAAATTTTCTTTCTCAATAACATTCAGATAGATGTATGCTACACTGAAAAGGTTAAACAGCTAACAAAAATTCTACCTCCATGGAAAAGACAATATGCAATTCCAGAACAGAAACTAGGACATGGATACCCCTAATAAATGACAGTGGGCATGGAATTGGTAAATGAGAATAGTCACTTCATTCATGCATGTGAAACATTATCTTTATATATTCTGATCAATTAGGCCAAATTTATATTTCGAAATCCCATCATGCACGACAAAGTCATGAACCTGACACAAACGAATTCAGCGTTCACCGTTTGAGTATGCCACATGATTCTTACATGTGACAGGTCATCTTCATATAATGATCATTTATGTCAAGTAATTTTGTAATCCCGATGTTCCCACTATACACTACAAAGTTATGTGCCTGACAAGAACATGTATTTCACTGTGTCTATATAAGGAATAGTCATAAAACTTCAAGCGGCCACAGTGACCTTGACCTTTCAGCGAATGATATGGTTCTTGCGCACAACATGTGGTCTTCATGTGCTGATCATTTACGCTAAAATGTTTCAAAATCCCATCATGCATGACAAAGTTATGAGCAGGACATGAACATCTATTTTATGTGCCTGAATACACACACACACACGCACGCACACACAGGGTAAACACTATATGCCTACCTGCCATTTCATGATGGGAACATAAAAACACATGGTTTTTGTTATTTCCTAAACACTTGAATGGATCGATCACAGGAAAGGCAAATAACAGGCATTCACTCTTTAAGTTATAGACTTTTAAGGACAATATGATGCTCTAACCCAAAATGCTTGTTTTAACACCTAACTAGTACAAATCCAAACAATTAGACTATATGTGCTCCTGGCATGCTGAGGTAAGCACTCTTCAGTTTCACAGGAAACTAAGTATATACAATATGTCATTTTTCATACAAAAATGATATAATAAGGCACACAACCATGGGCAAAAAGTATAAAAGCACATTTAAAAGACATCATTAGATTGATAAGGCACATTCCATATTGTAATTGAAAAAATCAGGTAAATTGTTCACAAATAATATCATGACAACATTACCTGTTAGTGCTTTGTTTACCACTTCCTCTGGATGATGAATTCTCTTTTTTGGCCTGAAAATAATGCTAAAAAAATGAAAATTTCCTTCCTTCAAAATAACAGGTTGGTCAGACCAATCTTTCCAAATATGATTTTATACTTTATGTTCTTAACATTTACCAGTAAGCAACCCTAATACTTGTTAGTTTACTGCAAATACTTAAAAAATCCCCTACGCAAAATTCTTTTCCAGTGATTTTGGCCAATAGACATTTTTTTGTTCTCTATTCCAACATTTCATTTTCAGTACAAACATATAAATATATAAACATGAAAATGCCTACCAACTCACTGAGCATTAAAAGTTTAGGTCACCACATGATCTCAAGAGTAACGTATACTTAACACAACCTATAAACATGAATTTGCAAATAAGACTACTATCAAGGAAACATGAATCATTAAGAAATTATAGGACCTGTTTGTTGACATCATCTTTAGCTTCCTTGTCTGTATTGGTCATGCTTCTAGTCTGCATTTGATGTCTTGCTTCATCAGTGTTTCTTGCATGGTCTTTTCTCTCTGTCTTCTCTACAGTACTATTTGAATCATCAGGTTCTGGAGGCATTACAGGATCCATATCTTTGGCCTGTGTATCGGATTTAAGATCCTTTGAACTTAGCTCAAACAAACTACTGGATGAAAATTCATGTTCTTTAGTGTTTGTTAAATAAGTTTTTGGTGTGTGAGGCACCCCACCACCAAAAACCATTTCTGCCTTGGCATCAGCTGCTTTAGCAGCATTCTTTGAATCATCATGAGATAAGCTTTTCATTGTACATTCTGAAGTGTCCAACATTTGTTCAGTAGTTTTGCATTTATCATCAAGTTTACTTCCATTATCAGGAAGTCCATGCTCACCTTTGTTAACATTAGTTTGATTATTTTCTTGATCACATGTTTCTTGTTCTATTTTTCTTTTCTTCTCTTCACCTCCTTTCTGTTCTACAATTCTTTTCACTGAATTGCCACTGTTAGATTCAAAAGCAGTATCACCTGAATGGGCTCCATTCCCACTTCTAGACTCTGCTAAAGTGTCACCACCAGCAACATTATTTTGGACAGCATCATCAATTATTTTCAATTTTCCTATTTGGACCACATTAGAATGAACTTCATTTTGGTTTTGAGAAGCTGCTTGTTGTGTATCTTGGTATACAATATTAATATTTCCTTTTTGAGTCATGTTTCTTTCAGTTGTATTTTCTGCAGGTTCTAACATCTCAACATCATTATCCAACACAGGATCAGAAATTTTAGACTGGTGGCTTTCTTTTGTAATATTATCAGAAGTAATTTGCTTTGATTCATCTTCATGGTCTGACTTTACAGCAGAAGTATCAGATGCTTCAGAACTGTTCCTGTCAAGTCCAGTTAGTTTCTCTACAATGTTAGGCATAACATTAGTTTTTGTTACCTCAGAATCTTCTTTTGACATTAGCTCTGTCTCACTGCCATGTGCTGAAAATACAAAATCATGAAATTATTTCTTAAGCAAACGTTTCTGATATTCCCTGATGAAATAAAAAAAAGTGTATCTAATTATCCAGGTATGGAAAAAAAGACCAAGTGAAATATCCAATAAATATAGTATAAATTCAGAAGAACATAATTGATTAGAAATTGACAGATCAGAATATTATGTCAGAAAATCCACAGTTTGGTACAATCCATGGTATTGGAAAATCAGACATGTTTGAATTCCACTATGTTATGCAAAAACATAGAGACTTCCAATTAATCATATAATAGTAATTATAATAGTACAATAATAGTAATTATAATAGTATAGTAGTAATATAATAACATAAATGTAAATACAAATTAGCAATAAACTAAATGTGCTAAATTCATTTTTTATTGACAAAAAGATTTGATAATCGTGTTCTTCATTCATTTCCAATATTTAATGATTTTGAATTCAAGTGTCACAAATTTTTATTAGTCATATGTCTTATATGTTTTTAGCATTTCATTACATTTGAAACTAACTCAGAAAATAAGTAAACAGTTTAATTTAAATTGCTGATTTAAGTGAAATTATGATATCATTAATGCAAATGATTAATCAAGCCCAAATCATAGGTGAACTATCTAACCATATTTCATTTTTTTGTAATAGGATAATTATGTTCCCATTATTGTGAACAACAAACCCCCCAAAAAATATATTGTTAGTGCGGCTTCATCATTTGTTGCACACAGCTTTTGACATATAAAAGATACCCATCAATGGATAAGCCAAGTTGGTGCTTTGGATTTTAGTTGCAAAAATATGCATTTAAATCATTTCGGAGACCTGTATATCACTTCAGATAAGGCATGGTATTAAGTAGTGCTGAATCAATATACCGGTAAATCAGTATTAATCGGTTTCCCGTTTTTCAATATGGTACGGTTATCGGGTTTTAGCTGTACTGATATAAAGGGAGACAACCTAATAAATGCGTAACTTAAACTGGTACCCGTTGACTCTGGTTGTACAAAGACAATAGGTATGGCCCAAAATTTCCTGGACGCTGATTGGCTAATTGCGGTCAAAATCCGGGCAGAATTCTGCCCGTGGGATCTCGCAAGACTTTTCGTATTCTGAATGCCTCACATTTTTTAACTCAATGCTTATTTCATGCATAATTTAAAATGGATTAAAACATCAGGGTCTCTACGTTATGGTATGTAGAGTTAGAATCAAGCATTCACTGTTTTATTTTGATTAAAAGGTGCAATTTGTATCTTAAGTATTCAGGCATCAGTAACATCTTCGTTTATATTTAACAGACAATTTAGTCCATACCTGTTCCTTTGGTGCACTGCAGCATGGACTATGATGACTTAACACGAAAATTTTTGTCTGTTTAAAACAAAGGTCGAAAGTGTGGGGATTTTTTCTAAAGTGAACGATAACAAGGCCTTTGCAATACTTGCAAGGGTCAAGTGGCAAGTTCTGGTGGAACAACAAATATGTCCACACATCTATGGAGGCATCATAAAATCGATCCGGCTGTTCAATCTCCAAAACCTATTTGAATCACACTGGAAAAAAGTTTACCTTTAGAGACAATAATATTTCTCAAGGTCATTTATGAAATAATAAATACATCCCTATAATGAACTATTATTATGGTGTACTGTTACTTCTGTATCATCAATACGTATCGTGAATCATTAGTACATATCGCAATACATATCGTATCAGAAATATCTGAGCAATACCCAGCCCCAGTATTCAGATGACATAATTTGATAACTGAGGTAATTTTATACAAAAAAATATACAGGGAATAAATGGAGCCCAAAATTTCATTTCTGATTACACCAGGCTTTCGATAATTCACTGATGAAAAACTGACCAGAAAAAGTGAACAAGATGGCGAAGAATAATAAGAATATCAAATTATTACAAGAAGTTTAGGTTGTTTTAAATTCTGGCCCCAATGTTATAAAAAAATAAATTCCAATCTCTATTCTATTCTCAAAGTATTATGGTTGAAAAGATAGAGATCATTAATACATGTATCTAAACACATATTCAGGTCAATATTGCTGTCAGAATAATGTAACAACAATATCATTATTGTCTGACCATAATCAACTTTGAACATTTAAAGACAAGGTATGAGATTTAAGCTCAGAGACCAATCTCAAGTTTTATAACCTCGGACCATGATTTTAGGTTATTCAGCAGAAAGCATCTTTATTAACTTAATCTACTTCCCAAAACAGTTCCATCCTTTCATTGTACATTGAAACAAATTAAGAATTTAGAACTTTGATTAACAAATGTTCAATTACGTGTTCTATAAAAAATAACATTTAATCATGTTACAATCAAAACATATAAGGCAACAAGAAGACAAATATATAGAAATCAGCAGACACTATAGATATCAAACACTTACTTGCAGCAGATTTATTTTTTTTCAGCCCACATTGTCCACAAAATAGAACATTTGGTTCAAGTGGAGCACCACATTGGCATTTCTCAATCTGAACATCGAACAATGATTTATCAATCGGTTTACCACACTCAGTGCAGAATTTTTTCTTCATTGTAAGTTCAGCACCACACACAGCTCCATTATCAAGTTTTCCATCACAGATCACCATAGTTTCAGACTTCTGTTCATCAATCATCTTATAGCCACATTCTTGACAGAACTTCCAAGTACCCACACGACCACACTCAGTGTTGGAGCACTTCATCATTAAATCCTCCTCTGGTTCTTCACTTCTGCAAATTTTAGAAAATCAAAGTACTAAAAAAATGGTTAATGGGGGGGACACACCAGAAAGGGGTCACAGTTAGAAAATGCTGAATTAACTATATTTTTCAAAGAACCTTAACTTTTATATTATCGTTTTGTACAAAAACTCCTAAGTTTAACATTTCGTAGCATTTAAAAAAACTTAACATCAATAGGTCATTTCTTAAAACCGTAAAATTTACCAGCAATAATTGATGCAGATCAAAGTATTGTGACATAGTTTTATTAGTCTTTGGAAGTCTTATAAAAATGTAACTTTTACTGTAATGCTCATTGTACTCCTTTCAATATCAAGGTATGTGTTTAAATATGAGGAACAGTTTTAACTGGAACTATCACTGAAGGTGATTAAATACCCCCCACAGAGCCCCATTTTTTATAGGCTTAATAACTTAGAACAAGACATTTAGGAGAAACGCACACAAGATTTTGTCAACAGACAAATAAAAAAGGGGCATAACTCAGAGCAAATAAATCCGAATAATTCTTTTTTAATATGAGGAACAGTTTTAATGAAACTAGCATGCAGTACATTACTAGATTGTTTAAGCAAAATAATTGCAACACCATCTAAATTATACAGATTTCAACCATGTCTTCCTTGTTACAAAGAGCATTAGTTTTTATTATGGATGGGAATGAATATCAAAAATGATATTCAAATATTCAACTGAGGCATTTGAATATATTGGAATATTTGTTTTTTGTCCATTCTTGAATCTGTCAGGATTTGTTGCATACGAAAACGGGAACAGTTTGAAATTTTCATTCCATGCATTTGTGCATTGGTTTATATTCTTTTCAGGACTACTACCTGTTCATGTGTGTAGTTAACAAACTGTAATTACTTTACATTAGAAGATGAATATCAATTGAATCATTTTAAATAATGTTGTTGTTGCTCTTACAACGCTATTAGTCGTGCTCTAAATGTAGGAACATATCATTGTCATTTTCCAATGTTATTCCTCAGAAGTTCTCTAGTCATCAAATATGCCCAAGTGCTGTGCTATGGGAAATATTTATGTTATTTCTTGTTTCATTGAATAAAGTTTCCTGTTGTTTTTTTTCATAGTACATAAAACAGACTTATTGTTACTGGGGTTTAACACCATTTTTCAACAATTTTTCAGTTATATACGGCAACCAGTTCACCTAACCAGCTTCCTGTACACTAACCAGTACTAACTTATCCTTCCACCAGGAACCGGCAACTTCTCCACATATGGAGGAAAATCGACATTTTTGTCAAATTTTCATAGAAGGGTATGACCTGCCGAGACCAGGATTTGAACCCGTATCTCCGGGTTAAAATTCAGCACCCTAACAACTGGACCATGGCCGTCGCTCACATAAAACAGACTAAGTACAAAGGAGCATTGAATATTGTTTTGTCGTTATAAAGTTATATCCAAATTATTATATAGATAAGATACAGCCATATTGTAAAACAGAACTCTCAAAAATAAAGTTTACTTAGTCTTAAACACAGGTTTAAATGGCTTCCTTTTTAGTCTTAAGCACAGGTTTAAATGGCTTCCTTTTTAGTCTTAAACACGGGTTTAAATGGCTTCCTTTTTAGTCTTAAACACAGGTTTAAATGTCTTCCTTTTTAGTTTTAATCACAGGTTTAAATGACTTCCTTTTTAGTCTTAAACACAGGTTTAAATGACTTTCTTTTAAGTCTTAAACACAGGTTTAAATGACTTCCTTTTTAGTCTTAAACACAGGTTTAAATGACTTCCTTTTTGCTCAGGTTTAAATAAAGCTAAGCAAATTCCTCTTAATTTTAACTGGTTCATTGATCCAGAACAAACATTCTTAATTTTCAAATAAGAACATGAATAACAAGATTTTCCCAAAGGTTTTTTTCAGGTGAGGGTCCCTAGGACTCCCATCTCCAACATTTTAGGGGTCTCTTGGGCTTTTTGGGTGTCCCACACAGAAAATGCCATAGGCAAATTTCTAGTTGGAAGGGGTCCCGAGGACGCAGTGGTCACTCTCAATGCGAGTCCCTCAGCTGAATATTGCGTCAGGGCTGCAAGAAACCTGCATCAGGGAAATCACTAAATAACATAATCATATGTATAACATACACATTGAATTTTATCTACTTAAATGTAACTGGCAATCAGTCAAGATTTATTTTATCATCAATATCATGGTGTGCACTGGTACATGTTTGCACAGATAAACAGGAAAAATTCACATATCAAATTACGTTTTTTAAGTAAAAAGAGAGATTATACTATAACATGTGAAAAAATATCGACACTCAAATAAATGAACTAGGTATGCACTATTTTTTCATACCATATAACAAAGTAAAATACATGGAAAATATCAGTAAGTTGGCTATTTATTCAACAGATATCATGCAAACCGAATAAGACAGAATCAATGCTGCTCACGTTACTATTTGAAGTAGGGACTTCTACCGTATTAACTACGAGGGAATAGGGGACAGGCTCTCTATGGCGTAACTATCATAATTCTATGTTAAACAACTTTATTCCAGAGCATTAATTTAATGCTAAAGAATATAGAAGCAGATCAATTGTAATAGGATTTGTTACGCTTTTGTGGTTTTTATCCATCATGCGACTTTTTACCCGCTATTATCGTCACTGAACGACCCAATTTCTTGGTTTAAAGTCCACTATGATTGAATTTGTTATGCTGCGGTAGTTTTTATTCGTCATGTGATTTTTCCCTCCCTTATTGTTATAGAAGACCCTGATTTCTGTGTGCGCAGTCGTGTTTTGTTGATGATGTCAGGAGATTAAATATGGTAGACTGTGTATGCTTGTTTTCATTGTGTTATTAATGCATTGTCTTGCATAAATTGCTAATCAGTATTGTTGAGATTTCACTATCTTTCCAAATTAAGAAATACATTTATTCTCTGATCTAAGCTTCAAAATACCATTGTAGGAGTAGCCAGTATTTTTCCTCCTCGTCTGATTTAACTGATTGTGACACAACTCTGTCATACTATTCAACAGTGATCATACTATTCAACAGTGATATCTAAATTTGTAGAACATCAAAAGTCACCGGCAGTCTTCACAAAAGGCTTCAGACCATTAGACATGTTCAATAGATTTTGTTAATAAAATTCTATCACCTTGGTCAGATTGCCTGGTGACTTTAAATCTAAGAGAAACAACTTTCTTTTCTCTTGCTGAGGTATTTTACTTGTTAGCTTGCCTGATTTTTGTATTGTGCATTCTGATTGGGCAGGTGTATGTCAACTAGCCAATCATCATTTGGCTTTCTTATCACTCTCGGACTGTTACATAAGATGGCATCTTTAAGATATTTTGAGAATGCACAGCCAGGATAACAGATTTCAAATGAAGAAAGTAAGAGAGTGTGGTAACAAGTAAAACAGCATCAGAAAAAGAGGCAACAGTGTCGGAGGTCACAGAAGCAAAAGGAGCCTTCAGTGGTTACAACCACCATTGATAGAAAAGTAGAGGAGCTTGGAGAACCCAAGGTTGAGAAGTATAATCTCCCTACTAGTACTGGATCCTATTTGTCAATCAAGGAGGAACGAAGACCTTGTGTGATAAGGAATTGGACTGTGACGCTGATTTAAGAATAAAATGCTGAAATCTTGACATGCTCATGACATTCCTTTTGGGAATAGAACTCAACTAGCACTAGATATTCATAGTGACGTGACAAGTATGTTCTTTTGCCAGTTGTATCAGTGGTTTGAACCTTTAACTAATGCGCAAACAAGAAACTTTGCTAGAATAACATGTTCATTATGTATTCCTTACAGGCTTTTTATTCTTGAATGTCTTTAAAAAGTGAATGAATAAACAGAAAACACTTATCTTTTAAAAGTTGTATTGCCTAAAATTAAATATTTTAAAAGAATATACCTGAATACAGACCAAAACTAGATATTTGGCAATGTTCCAATAATTTGTTCGACAGATTTTTCTTTCAAGCTTGTCAGACTGAATATTTGGCCTTTTGCAAAGTGTATATAGTAAAGAGTATATATCAGTTTTTTCATGTAAGGTAATTTTAGCTTAAATTAGCCTG
The DNA here is from genome assembly GCA_008271625.1 of Lutraria rhynchaena. Classification (NCBI taxonomy): domain Eukaryota; kingdom Metazoa; phylum Mollusca; class Bivalvia; order Venerida; family Mactridae; genus Lutraria; species Lutraria rhynchaena. The sequence continues at coordinate 589,102 of VIBL01000067.1, forward strand.
TTTCATATAGAATTGATTACATATAAGGTAATTTTGGGTTAGTGTCTTTTAACATAGAATTTATTTCAATTTTACAACTACAAGTCTGTTACTATTTCCTATGTTGCAATCATGATAAATGATACTCCCACAGGTAATGAACACTTAAAGTTAAGTCATTGGACTATCATTTGCAATCGAGACATCAACGTAAGAATGTTCCTAATAAACATGGAAAATTATATACATCTAAAACAAAAATCGATGCGACATTAAAAACTTCTCAAGATGAGTTAGATGCTCATGATATTGATGTACATAATAATGAAGTTTTACTGCATATGTATTATACATTATATTATTAAAAAAGGTGTTTATATTTTTTTGTCACTTCTTTCATTCAATATCAGAAGTTATAATGAAGTAAGGTAACTGATGAAAAACGTGAGTTCAAGGCTCAATTGCATTTTTGTAAATATTCACTGATCATTTTACTAACACTTAGTACGAGGTCATAAATTGGAGCAACATTTGTCAAATCAAAAGTAGGGAAAGGTGGCTTTAAGTTCCCAAGAAAATCAGTCAAACGGTCAACTTCAGAATAAATCATAGCCATGTACAGTGTTACTTCTGAATACCAAACCCTCTGAAATTTGGAAACTTCAGTAACATCTGGCCGATTTAGAGGGGAAACCGGTGTATAGAGGAACCAGTTTAGAGGATTTCCAAATTGTAATTTGTCCACACATTCACTTTAGACACATTTCCAACCATCAAAACCAACGAAAAAAATGTGAATTTATTCAGAATTGAATTTCAAACACTTGCAGAATATCGTTTAGGGCAATTAATATACACTTTACACCATCCAGTAATTTTAACAATTCAGGGTCATAGTGTTATTCAATGATTCAACCATAATTGTCAAGGTTACACAACATTTTGAATTTATATCAGTTACTTAATCTTTAAAACACATTTGAAATACATTTGTCAGCATGATTTGTTAAATTAATGACTACATATTTGAAGTAAAAATATACAGGTCCAGTTGGTTGAATTCTGAGCTCAGAGCGCAGGCCATGTTTATAAGCCAACACACCGTGGGTTTTTCAGAAAAAAAATCTTTAATAATGATAAAATAAAAACGAATACATGATAGAAGTGAACAAGAAAACAAAAGCAATGTACTCACTCCATGTTTATTCACCAACCAACGTCAACGAAATTATTATTTATTGACAAAACTATCTGTTTCGAACGAACATACTAACTCAGTTATGATCGAAAACGAAACTACGCTTACGAGTCAACTTACCAGAAATTGATAAAATTTTCAGATACCATTTTCAGAAAATGACGCATTTTTTGAACTGATGACAAAGCAAAATTACATGCGACATTTATTTGCAAGTTTCCCGAAAATCTGCCGACCTGGGAACCTCGACTTCGTTCTTCGGTCAAATCGAAAGTAGCCTCGATGTTTAAACAACGATACACCCGATGCTAATATGCGGTCCGAAATTACCCTCGAGAGACATTGAGGAAAGGCGTCATTTATTTATTCATGATAATTGGAGATCAATACCATGTTTTTGGTTCATTTAAATATGTTATAATGGTTTGTAAGTGGCTGAATTCTAGGTTTTCAGGTTACAGTTAATTACATAAAATAATTCATGAAATATGACAAATGAAACCACTCAATGTTGTTGCTGTTTCATTTTTTAAATGTTTGAGACTAAATATTGTTTCCTGTCTTAAATACTACACTTAAAACCATCAGAATACATACAAATTTTAATGAATCATTCCATTCACCAGGTCTCATGTGTACCGCAGGGAAAATGTTTATCAATTAAAATCCCCTTTTTTGATGGAAGTTGTGGCTCCAACAGAATCTTCGGTAATTTTTTCAACTTTGTAGATGTCGTTTAAGTACCTAATACAAGAATGCTTTCATAAATCCGTTCTAAAATAAGTGATTAATGTATTCAACAAATTATCACGAATTTATAGCGTTGAATTTCGAAATATCATTGAGCACTGCAAAAGGAGGAATTATGGATGTGGATATATACATTTATCATATAGCATTTTTTGTTGCTCGTGGTTTTGTTTTGCTTTGCTTTGCTTCGCTTTTGTGTGGCTGTCATTGAGTCTTTCTTATGCGCACTTACCTATAGGCATAGGCGGGCCCAGGATTTCTGGTTCGGTGGGGGCGGAAACTGAACAAGTAGACTTGAGTGGGCCACCAGGGCCCCCGATGGGTCCAGGGCAAAGCCCTGGCCAGGGGTCGAGGGGGCCGGAGGCCCTCGGAAGCTCATGAGTTCTGGTCATTTCTAAGGGATTCAAGCACATTTCCAGAACCTCACCTATTCTTTCCAAGTTATACAATAAAATGTACAAGTGCTCTGATATACTTTGTACTTCTAACTTATTGCGCGCATAGCGTGCGAAAATGTTTTGACACTTATATATATTTTCATGTAAATATCATATTTTATGATAGAAAAAAACCTTTGCTTGGGCAATTTTAGGGGGGGCGTACGCCGCCCCCCCCCCCCTGGATCCGCCTATGATAGTGCTGCTAATCAGACTGTGAACGTGAAATCCTTTTCCCCTTAATTAAGAAAAAATGCATTTAAAGCACAGGTCTTTGCCTTCTTTACTCCTTTATGTATCATACATTTCTTTTCCAAGTAATTAAACATCCAAAATGTTTGAATTATAATCAGTTGCTGAGTTGTCCGGGTAGAGGGGGTGAATGATATTTTATAATAATAGCAATATTAACGGCTATATTTTGAATGGATAACATACCTGGTTTAAAACCAATTTTCAGTATGGTCCACATAACAAATTACAAATGCAGTTACAAACAGCATAATACTACACAATATAGGTGATTATGCAAAATATACAAGGAAGATAAGATTTTAGAAACAGAAATGATATAAATTGACAGTGTGACAGTAAATAGTAGCATGTATACACAATTACTACATTGTAGTTATGCTGATATCACCATAATTAAAAATTGTCCTTACGGAGTACATCCACTTAATATAAGATTTTTTAACTTAGCAATTGTATCTGAGTCACGAATATATCTGGGTATGCTCTAAGGTGGTAGATCTTTTATATAGAGCGCTAATAAAACAGGCGCTATAACAAAACCTTGAGGTACGCCTACTGTAATTTCTTGAACACCAGACAAAATATTTCATACACATATTTATATGTTGTTGTTTATATGGTGTTGTTAGTTAAATCTAACACAAATAACGTCTGAAAAGTGTTTCAAAACATGCGTCTGAGTCTGCTTTAGTTTCCATCTGACATACTGTAAAGAAAAATACATCAACTTGTTAAGACATAATCTGCCTATTTAAAAGCGAAATGCTATAATTTAGCATAACATTACCTCTTCTATAAGTGCAGTTTCACTCACAGAAGCTGGCATATATCAATATGCAAGTTAATGTGGAATTTGGGATAACTTAGTTATTTAGAACAAACCGAAACTGATTCATCAAATGTGTCTCAGCGCAACGATCTACGATGCGTGGGGACGGTATCCGCCTTCAGTGCTTTGATTTTTTAAAATGTTACTATAAATAGCGTATTGGGTTTTCCAGCTGAACTGGCCGTGGCTATCCCCCCCCCTCCCATATCTATAAATAGTATCGTGTGGGAAATCCAGTGCGTAAAAATAACTTAGTTCAACGATTACGTAGATACTGGCCTGTTTGTTTCTACTTCTGATCAGATCTGGTCAGACCTTCGCAACTAGCATACTAGTTTCGTCGACTAGTCGCTCACAGTCATGATGGATACATGCAATTTTATGCAGCAGAGGACAGCGCAACCACCACCCGATTCACTGGGAATAAACGTAGAAAAACCGAAATTTCCGCAGTATGCCGTTTGCTCAAAACGAATGGAATCCTTTGAAACGTGGCCCGAGTACATACCAGTTGGAAAAGGAGAACTGGTTGAAGCCGGACTGGTCTATACAGGTGAGTCATTCATGAGCAGCAATGGAAAATTATTTCATTTGTTGATTGAAACTAATAAGCGTTTATTCGTTGAATGCACTGGTATTGGATTTCAGAGTAAGACTTTGAGCGTGATGATACAATTTAAAAAGTAACACGACTATATCATATATGGCCCTAGACTACTCTCTTAACATAGCAGAAGACGTAATGCCCATCTGACGATTGTTCAGAATTGAAGTAAATCTGGTTAGCGTCGTTCCGTGTTAAGTTATTTTGTTACTGATGTCTATAATTAGATTAGTCATTTATACTTATTCGACTTTTCGGTTGCCTGATTCCATAAATGAATTTGGAAGGGCCATCCTTTAGGGCGGGGCCAAATAAAAAAATGTTTTACCGTCACTAACAGTCTAATTAGTTGGACTGTTAGATAATCCGCCTAGTTATATATATTTGACATTTAATGGCAGTTGAGAACTTGTGAAATTGTAATGAATAAGGACAGATTTGCCAAGATTTGTGAAGTTTCAACTCTTAGCCATAGGATCAAGACAACTTTGACTTGATGGAGCAGCATTTATATATATATTATTTAACAAATAGTTTGACAAATATTTGTAAATGTATTTATAATCACAATTGTATTTACCTTTTGCTACAGGAATTTGTTTATTTATCATAAATTTAGGGATTATGCTAAAATAAGTTTAGGGATTTTGTAGTACGGTACATTTTGTTAATTTTTTGGATGGACCAAAATTATTATACATTATCACATTTGTTGGATGAATTAGTTGTAGAGGAACAAAATTGTATTTAAAATACATCTATTTGCTTCCATAATTTGGAGAAGTTAGTGATTTAAAACTGGACAATTTGGCGCTTGGAGAGAATCAGTATCATATGTTGACTTAATGAAGTCACAGACACTATATTCATATAAACACAGGAAAAGGATCAGGAAATCAAATCAACGTAAACCTGCTTTGAGTATATGCACTTCTGGTACTCCTCTTGTTTTTTGGCAATATTCACGTTGCATGGAAAATTACGATGTTTTTTTCTCATGTTGATTACAAATACTTGTATGTGAACTTTTGCTGTATACCGTGTTTGCTGATGCATTTGCTAGAGAACATTACAGAATATTTTTTTAAAAAAAACACTTTGCTTTCACCCAGTGTTGATGAAAAAATGGATACCAACTCATCTACATTCTCATCAAGATTCACTTAAAGGACTTGGCTTTAAACATTAGTGACGATGGCTGAAGAACTGAAGATGAATATCAGCAAGACAAACAGATGATAGATCATCACCTTGGAGATGAAGTTTGAAGTCAAAGCATAAGGTTTTTTATTCGCTCATGTCGCTAACCTAGCTGATTATGTCACCTTTCCATGAATTCTCTGTGCTCATCCGTACTTCTGATAAACTTTGACAGGAATCATTGAAGCTTAATATACCGATGTTGCTGACAGGATATTGGTAGAAGAAATCATCTTTTTGTCAACAGGGAAACATATTTCACTCAAAAATGAATGAAACAAGATTGAATTACTGCTTCTGTTTGACATGTAACTTTGTTAATGCTGATATAAAATTATTCGACACTGCTAGACTTGACTTTTACGAATTTGACATTCATTGACATAAAAGTACTGTGCCTGAATTCAATAGAAATGCATATTAACACGTGTGCACTAATTAAAGGATTTAAATTATATTATGTTTTTCTTACAGGTGTTGGTGATAGTTGTCGTTGCTATCATTGTGGTGGAGGATTAAGAAACTGGGAACAAGGAGATGTTCCAATGAAAGAACATGCTAAATGGTACCCGAAATGTCCTCATCTTCTCTTACTGAAAGGACAGGCTTACATTGACAAAGTTAGAAGTGGGGAACCAGTTGAGGAAGATGGGGCAACTCAGGTAGTCTAAACTTAAGGGTATTTTTGATAATACACAAGTATAAACTCTTGTAGAAAAGTTATTTGTTCATGCTTATTTTGTTTGCACTTCATCCATTAAAGGTAATAATGATGTTCTTTAAAAAAGCATACCCAGTATATAAAATTATCATAATCTTGTGTAGCATATCATTGTGCAATCCAGATTTCATGCTGTAATTTGTACAATGTTTTTTATACATGTATATTGTGTTTTGATTGCAGAATGTGGCTGATAGTTCTGTTACTGAAGTTGATTATTTAGATTTGCCTGCTGCCCTGAGTTGCATTGAGATGGGATATTCCAAGGAAATGGTCAAGAAAGCTATCCATATTTTCATATCTAAACATAGTAAGTTGTTGCAATATTCGGTACTTTATTAATGTTTTGCTCATCTATGATTGCCTTGAAAATGAATCTCGTATTTGTGTTTTTACTTCATTTACTGCGTAGGAATTGTTTGTAAAAATATATAGAAACTTCTGTTATTAATTTGCTTTAATCTGTTGCAGAGCGCAATGATTTTAAAGGGACAGATATCTGTGAGATTTTGTTTGAACTTGAAGAAAATCCAGAATCTGAAATATTGGATGGTCAATATCTTGAAATTGATTGTGACGTACAAGAAGAGACTATTCCTGGTAAGCTAAGAAAAAAATCCATATGGTGTTGTTTTGATAAATACAATGGTTAGGTAGTAATACTCATTTTAAGCACTGTCATTGCATATTTAAATTGTATTATTATTGGTTGAACCATCTAAACTTATACATTGAGTAACATGATCGAATGTTTTCTCAACATATATTTCTATGTATAAATATTAAAAAGATTGATCAATGTGTAACAGTATGAAAAAAGAAATATTTAGGGTATGATTTTTTTTGTCTATTTAGAAACTTTTAGTGATATTAAATGCAACAGCATTGAATTGTTAACTGTATTGGTATCAAACAATTTGATAATACTGCATAAAGTTTTGTGCTATAAAAAGTGACACTGTAGCATTACGAAATAGTTTGTGATCACAAGATTAATTTACAGGGTTATTTATAGACATTGTTTCATACCTGGGAATCCAGAATCTAGTTTCCAATCTTATTAGTGATAAGACATGACTGTATTATACATTATTGATCATGGGTTCCCAGCGGAAAGTAATGACTTTACGACATGTAAATTTGATATTGTTGATACATCTATTGTTTCTTGGTTTTGCAATTGTTTTTATGAATACTCTTTAAGTCAGCTATTATCTGTTTTTTTTTTTAGAAAATTTAAATAACCTGATGGAAGAAAATGAGCGTTTGAAGGAAACAACATTATGTAAAGTATGTGTCGACAAACGTGCAGACGTCATCTTTCTGCCATGTGGTCACATGATTTGTTGTCCTCAGTGCGCACCTGCCATGACCAAATGTCCGATATGCAGAAAAACCGTTAATGGACAAGTCAAAGCATATTTTGCTGTAAGCTCGAGATGATCACTATGGTAATACCCCAAATTTGTGTACCTGTGATTATTGTTGCATCCGTTTCAATGCTCACCCCTGTGCTGCTTGTGCTCTTCCTTCTGGAGGAGAGGATCAAATGTATGTTCGATAAGAATAAGCTAAGGTGGCTACAATGTGGTGGTATATTTATGCTGTATTGTTTCAGTATGACTAATAGTATGTACGGCTATTTTTTTACTAAAAAATGCAAGGTACAGCTAAGAATCACATGTTTGAGGCTGAAGTCATTTTGCGAATTATTTCTATGTTTTCATACCTAAACTCAATTGAACATCACTAAGTCAGTGTACGGTTCAATTGATTATAACTATTGTAACAAATTTAATCTAGTTAGACATTGCTCAATTTATATTTATGTTATTTTCGTACAAACCAGATACATTCTATGTGTTTTTTGCATTCACAATGAATGCATGAGAATCTTACGTATGAAAAAAGAGAAAAATTGCAAGATTTCTAATGCAAGGTCTGTATTTTAGCTTGTAAGACAGTTTCTATGAGCTCTGAGATGGCACATATATGCTGCTTCTTGTAGACTGAAAAAACACACTGATTAACACCTATTTAGTCTGCATTGGTCTGTATGTTGTTAATCTTTATACTAAAGTTGTCTGTGATATTTTTGTAGTAATCTCATATATCTGTATATAGAATAGTCTTTCAAGCTTATAAACTGGCAGGGTTGCTGCTGCCATTTGCCAGTTTCGCTAATGGCGAAAAAAAATCTGCAAGTGTCGAAAAAAAATCATATTAAGCATACTTTTTTGAATCCCGGACCCTCCCCTCCGTACATGCGGCGGAAAAAATATGATGTCCCTGAACTGGTGTAAGTATTTTTTTTCACAATTAAATAAAATGGGTAACATATTGTATAACAGCTAATACTAAACTTGCAAAAACCATAGAAAGTAAATTACAAGATTGCTTGTATGTTCATATTAAGAAACACACATTCACAGTACATACCAGTACATGTTTACGCTCACTTGCAAAACACATACATGATAACTCACACACACACTCACAAACATATTCTAGCAAAATAGAAAAGTTGATGGTTATGACGAAGATTTCCTACCTCTTTACCAGCATGCGTAATTGGCACATAAATCTTATTTATGTTGTTAGGTTTAAAAAATATAAAAAATTAATTCTGATTCCAAAAAGATCTTAATAGTAACATTGAAAGTGATCATGCAAAATGTTAATATTCTTAATCAGTTTTTAACAGTGTATATAGGCTTGGAGTTTTGTATATATGTATGTACATAAATTCATGTATAACCATTTAGATTAGGAAAGTAGTAGGGATATAATTCTACTATTTACAATGATATTTCTGTTCGTACCTAAATTAAACTGCATCTAATTTACTGCTAAAGGTAGACACAAGATTAATCCTTGTTATAATCCTGCATTAAATTAATGATAAAACATTCATTTTCATCGAATTTAATTCAAATATATATATATACAATGTATATATATAAACCAACGCCAAATACTTAGTCAAAGGTTAACATGTTCAGGCCGCCAGTATTTACATGTTAGCTTGTACATACTTCATAAAATGATAATGTTGCTTTGACCTAAATAACTGTTTTGTTCTGTAGTGTTTGTATAATTGTGATTTTTTATCAAAGGGAACATTTATCAAAATCAAATGAAATTAAATTGGTGGGGGTCAGGGTTATGTACTTGTTAAACTGTAAATCTGGTACTTGTATTGGCCTTACATGGTAATATAATAACAAACAATAATATCATGTAGATAATGTAATGTATTATATTCCTTTAGACTAATTTTGATAGGAAAAAAATGTTCTAATAAAAAATTAAAACAACTATAAATTATGTTGTGTCTTGTTTTTTTTGTGGATTATTGAATTCATAGAAATAACTCTATGTAAATTCTTGGACCAGATTTCATAGATGATGTATCATTCTATGATGAGATATTACCAAAATATTTAAATTGTCAATAATAAATTACATGATTCAGCAATCGGATTTGGAGCAATCATGCATTGCCAAACATGCCCAATGAGCATTGGAAATGGCATTGTTTTTGGTTACAGAGCTAATAGAGTCAATATCAGAACTGACATGTTTTACCAGCAATTCTATATAAATGGATCAAATTACATGCCATTTTCATTCTACAATCACAATTCCTGCAACTTGGATTTACCAATGAAATGCATGACTATGATGCGTAGTGATGAAGTTTTATTCACACAAATTTCACAAAAGACCCAGTAACAAAAACGAACTGTTTCATTAATTGGCATTAAAACCATTATATTATGCCTGAAATGAATTGATAGAAAGTATTTTGAAGCAGACGACATATACTTAGTGTTTTTGAATCGATGTCGCCCCCTCCCAACAAAAAAGAATTGCCCAAGGGCTCTGCTGAATAGCGTATACGGCTGTTAATTGGTGTTAGCTAGTTGGAAAATAGCCAGAACTTCAAAGATATTAAAGCACACTTATAAAACCTTGCAGAATATACATTTCAGACCTTTTTTTGGTCAAACGAGAGTCGCATACGGTTGTTTTTGTTAGGATGAGAAAATGTACGGAGCAGCATACGTAATATGCCCGTCACAATAATATCGTAATATTTAATAAAAAAAAAACGATAGAGCTATTGTAATTTGATAAATTTTATATTAAATCAAATTTTAGAACCTGAACTAATTGGCGCCTTTAAGTCACATATTTTCTCACAATAAGTAAGAGCATTATCTTTGCGATTATAATGTAACAATAATTTGGTATTTAGATGAATAAACGTGGACGCTGGTATCGGCCGTACAATCCGTTAATTGGACCTGATTCACTAGTTAACATACACCAGTAAAATATCCAACAACAATGTATGGCATGTTGTTGAACTTTGATTAAGTACAGTTTTTTTTTCTTTTTAATGAAGTAAGCACTTGTGCTATATTAACATTTCAATCATCACGTATCAATTATCCACGAATACAAATAACGCCGCTCCTATTTGTATTTTGTTCACTTCCTCCTGTGGTTTTCGTATTTGTAAATCTAAATCATAAATTTGGGAGATCAAAACATTACTTTCGTAGCACTCCCCCACCTTTCCATCCCTGCCATTTTGAATCATTTTCTTTTATTAGGGGGAATATTTATGACTAACCTTGTATGATTACAGAGATTTAGTTATTTATGGATTAATGCGTTACAGATTTGGGAACCCAGGTTAACATTTCCTGGTATAGTTGTTAATTTCAAATCTAAGTTTTTTACGAAGTAGTTCGTGCTTTGTTGGAACACGTGATCAGTGATTGTAATGCACTCGCTGACTGTTGATGTGGAAATATATAATAAATTAATCACTGATATATGCATGAATAATTGTTTTGTTTTTTTTTCATTATCTCTTAACAAGTTATCGAAGTAGGCCCTATTGAAAATAGCATACGTATCATAATTGTCGATAGTGTGCCCACTCAGCATTTAATAATAGTCATCGTGAACATGACAGGTACAAATTTATTAATAAATGACCATATTAATATATTTTTTTCGTAAATTTCTCAATTATATCATTAAACCTTCCTGATTCAATCTCATGATTATGTGAATTTAACCGAAATATAATTAATTATATTCTGTGTTTATCTATGAGGATCAGTAGTAAATTACTAAGATTATTTTACACATAATTGAAATATAATCAATTAAAATTTCTTTTTTTATATCGTACATGTACAAGTTTTCTTTTTTACATTGCACAAGCTTTTTGTATTATACACAGGGCGACTTCATTATTACCACATTAAAAAAGTTTTGCGACATAAAAGTAACGAAAAACAAGTCTTAAATCTGAATATGATACAACATGACACAGGCGGTCACAATTTAAAATTCAAGTTGTTCACGTGCTTGCTATCGGAAGTAAAAATCTGATTGTTTTCGTATACATTCTAAATGATAATGAATAACAAAAGGACACAAAACGTAAAACCTCCAGTTTGAATCTGCTATTATTATTGCTGTTGCGTTATTACAGTCGTTAATGCTGTAATGTCAAAGAATTGTTTATTAAGTACTTTCACATACCCGTGTGGCTTCATTTGATCTTATTACTCAAATATACATACTCATTTTCTATTTAGATTCTGCAAACCATTGATAACCATTGATCACAGATAGCGGATTACGTAAGACATTGTTAATTGCAGACACATTTAATCAGAATGTGTGAAAAACAACCTGTCGTAATTCAATGACTTGGTATGTCTTTAAAAACATGTTTACTTATGTATTTTTATTGCAAAAAATACATTGTTAACATGATGAATGTATTTTATATGTCAGTCTCCATCACCACGACACAAATGAACATACATACAAAATCATACTTACATAAGCATAATGAGCATTTTATATCTATTTTTCTCAATGTGTGGGTACGGCTTTAACAAGAAAATTCCAACAAATAAAATAAATGTTGAAGTTCCATTGTAAAACATCCTGTCTCATAATTCAATTTTATTAGGTTTTTATGTCATTTTATTTAATTTCAATGGTATTAAAACATCGTTTGTTGTATAATAAATGTTTTTAACTATGTGGGAGCGAATCGTTATTCAAGTTGGGCGAATCGTTATATAAAGGGGATGAGTCGTGACGGGGCGAATCGTTAGTAATTCGATTAGGGCTCTCGAACATTTCATTGTATTCCCTGGGAAAGGACAGGTGAGGTCCTGGAAATGTGCCTAAATCCCTTGTAGAAATGACCAAAACTCAGGAGCTTCCACGGGGCCTCTACCCCCTGGACCTACCGGGGGCCCTGGCGGCCCCCTGGACCCCCTTATGCTACTTGTTCAGTTTCCGCCCCTAACTAGCAATCCTGGATCCGCCTATGCTAATGATCCCATTTCTAATATTAAAGCTTAGTTATCAAATTCATGCGGTCGGTATCCCTAGCGCAAAAATATATATATTTCGTTCTTTGTCGAAAATAAAGACACTATCTTACGCAAGCTTGTTATAAAGGTATAAAATGTACAGTACAAGTATCAATGATGTTGTTGCTTTCGTTGTGTGGTTGTTTACTGGTCAATACTTCTACATCCAACTAGTGCGTGGATTTAGTGATATTGGATTAGTTGGACTGTTCAATTTTTTGCAGGTACAAAATATTCGCGATCATTTAAATATTGCGTTATTATCAAGGACTCCACATTACCAAGGAAACGTATTTTTATAAATGTGTTACATAAAAGTTGATGTTCAAAAAGAAACGTCGATCTTTCTCACTCTGGTTGTTGATTGGTTTACGAAATCGGCCAACCGAAAAGTCGACTTATTTAGTGAGGCAAGTTGTTGATGTCAACATTTTAAACAGCGGACTAAAATTTACGTGTAAATGCCAAGGTTATCATTTTATCACGTCCTGTTACGGATCCTCACGATTATTTTTGTCCGATGACGTATATAAACGTTTCATAAATATCTTGTTTATTACATAACTTAAGCGCTGTATGTTTACATGTTATAAACTAGAACGTTCTGGAAGATCGCGATTCATCCAGATAACACGAAAATATTCCATAAAACCTTCACTTTTTATGTGAAAACCCGTGATGGTGCATAGCACTATTAGACGCCTCTCTGTTTCGCAAATGGTTCCAATGATTATTTACATGATAGTATTTTTTTAATTTTCCTTCTGACGTCTTACACGTGACTCAACTAGATAGATTTCCCGTGAGTGAGAAATATTTCTATAAATAGCAACCTGGGATTTCCGTGTAGTATATATATCATACTGCGCGTACTCGTTTATTTCAGATTAACGTGAATTTACTTAATGTCAGCAATGATAGCCGCTCAATCCAGAACTTCACAGCCACCACCACAAGCACTTGGAATAAACGTTGAAAAGCCGAAATTCCCACAGTACGCTGTATGTACAAAACGATTTGAATCTTTCGAAACATGGCCAGAATATATACCCGTAAGCAAAAATGATCTTGTTGAAGCTGGGCTGGTTTACACAGGTACACATAATTACGTACATAGAATAATGTTAATTACTTTATATGAGACTGTCACACTTCTAATGTACATGTCTGTAGTGTGAAATTCATTCAGAAAAATACTAGAGATAATGAAATCTCTAACTATCTTTTTACAGAACAATATATGTACTGTGCAAAACTGTGTAAGATATGAATTAATTTGATTAGAAATGATTATTCATATAATTTGTCAATTATGAGTTTAACTTTATTCCATACATTAGTTAGATATAATACTTAATCAGTTAAATTATTGTCATTTATTATTTTGTTATATTACAGGTGTTGGTGATAGTTGTCGATGCTATCATTGTGGTGGAGGATTAAGAAACTGGGAACAAGGAGACGTTCCAATGAAAGAACATGCTAAATGGTACCCAAAATGCCCTCATCTTCTCTTAGTGAAAGGACAGGCTTACATTGACAAAGTTCGAAGTGGGGAACCAGTTGAGGAAACAAGTTTACAGGTAATCTATCCTTTAACTTAAAATACAAGTATATTTGTGTTCACTAATATGTTCACCGAATTTGGTTCTAAAATAACATCAAATTTTTCTATGGTAAAAATAAAGCTTTTGGATTTTAATAAAACATTTATGTATTTATAATTATAAGAAATGCTGTCTTGATGTATATGTTATATAATTGTTGTATGTTTTACAGATTGATTCAGCGGTTGAAAATGAACAAAAATTAATTGACAGTCCTGCGGCTTTAAGTTGTATACAGATGGGATACTCCCAAGATATGGTTCAGAAATCTATTGACATTTTCACTGCTAAAAATGGTAGGTACATTAATAATTATGAACTGTTTGCTTAATTTGAATAAAATGGGTTATGTCAGATAAACAAGTTATACTTTTTCAATTGTCTTTCTGAGAATTGAGCTAAAATACGTCTGACTTTTGCATATGAAAGGATAGTCAGAAAATACAAGAACATGAAATTGTTGATTAATAAGCAGCATGTTTTAAAAGCATTTGTCTAGACCTGTTTGTATAACTATGAAGATGAGTAATATAGTTTGAAAAACCAACAAATAGGAAGTGATACATACTGGTATTGTTGTAATTGTTACACATATCGTATATTGTGGGTTTAGTAAAACTGGGGGGTTTCACCTACTCCAGTTGACATGTTTCAGTTCCTGTTTCATATGATTACAATCATTGGATTGTTGATGCTCATGTATTTTAAATTGTTGAATAATTATAGACTTTACATACAGAATATTTAAATCTTTTTGTTCTGAAATTCATTTTTACTTCCTCATATATAAATATTTAAAAAAAATGTATAAATGTCTTGATTCCTTGAAAATTATGACATTTTTATTTCTATATAAATGTGAGATTGGGTAATACTATGGGTAGAATGATTTTATAATTTATCTCTCTGTGTGATGTTTGGCTTATAAGTAATTGCTTGGATGTTATGTGTATAACTTTATTTATTTGATATTTTATTACATTCTCTAAATGAACATCTCAAGGTTCTAGTGTAGTTTACAACAAACCATTTATTAAAGAGAAATCATTTTTTACTCCAGTCATAGATAATGTAAGTATGCATGTTTTAGATGATATGAAATCATTGGCATTTGGACCAGTAAGAATTCTGCTTCTTGTTGAAGTCTGTTATAAAATCTATTTAGATGAGAACATGCAAGTGTTTATATTTTAAGGTCACATCAATTTCAAAGGTGCAGATTTGTGTGAAGTTTTGTTTGAAATAGAAGAAAACCCAGACGCATTCAACGACTTAACAGTAGCAGACTCAGTCAATACTCAGACATGTACCGACCTTACATCAGGTAACGAAGTTTCCAACTTTCAAGAATGCAAAAAAATCAATAAATAGATTCATTTTTTTTTAATATTTGCCATAGACACCGAGTATAAATTTGTCATACAATATTTGATAACAGAGCTGTTGACAGAGGTTTTAAAACAAAATGATCTTTGTACATTTTAACATCTTGTATTATGATGTTTTACATTTAGATAAAGATATACAACTGACATTGATTTAAATATTAAATTAAACAGACTGGAAGGAATGATATTCTTACACATTCTGTGAAAGTATTTATGCACTGGTAATAATATTCACAACATACAACTTTTTACAAATGTTAGTTAAGTATTTCATTCATTCACGTATGAACATAGTTTAATTTATTGATAACTTTTATTTTTAGAAGATCTAGAATCATTGACAGAGGAAAATGAGAGACTGAAGGAGAATCAACTCTGTAAAGTATGTTTGGACAAACCCGCAGACATCATCTTCTTACCATGTGGTCACATGATCTGCTGTCCCCAGTGTGCACCTGCTATGAGGAAATGTCCAATTTGCAGAAAAATCATTAACGGACAAATTAAAGCATATTTTGCCACAGTGACTAAATGAACATTCATCTAGATCTGCTAGTGGTGGAACCCAAGCAAGCACTCAACATACAGTGTTAGTGAAGACATACATTAACAAAACCAGGGACATGAAAGAACCTGTAAAAACAGAATCGTCCGGAGTCATATTGTCTGTGATTACTAAGCTGCACATCATTGTAACAATGTGTCAGGATTATATGTTTATCATAAATGTATAGACAATTGTATGCATGATGTAAATTTGGAAATTACTAATTAACATATGATATTAGTATATATACATATATACATATATAGTATGTTGTTTGAGAGAACGTGTGGATATATATACTTTAATTGGATATATTTTAATGATCTGACTTCCTTATGAATACTGGTTTTCATTCTAGTCCAAATCTTTTCAGTATTATATGATGCCACAAGAAGTGGACTGTACATTTTAAGTAATTATGTCACTTTAAGGTGCTAAAATGTTTTTGTTTCATTCATTAAATGAAATTTTTGTTCCTATGTACAATTTAGATACCAAACTGTCGTATTATTATTTTCATGCCATTTTGTACAACGTAATGTTCATTTTTGTGCCAAATTTTTTACTTATTTAATATACCTCGAAGATACGAATATTCAGATATTTGAATGTATGTGGAAATTTTATTTTTTTATTAACTGATCTTTTAAAGGTCTTTGTGTTTGTACATGTTCTCATGTAAATTGTCTGTGATATCAAGCAGGTATTATATAATGTTTCTTGGTTGTGTTTGATGTTTTAATGCAAGTTTTTCTTATTATTGCATTTCTTGTTACTACTTTTTTTAAAAACATAAAAACAGTTTGATCAAAATAAAAATCAAATAATTTATCTCATGTTGTCTTTGTGTAATATGTAATACGTAAGGAGATGTAACTTCAAAATTCATAAAATGATACTTTACAATAAACACAAAGATGACTGAAATTTCTGATTTCAGTCATCTTCGTGTTTATTGTCTTTGTGTAATACGTAATACGTAAGGAGATGTAACTTCAAAATTCATAAAATGATACTTTACAATAAACACGAAGATGACTGAAATTTCTGATTTCAAAGCTGCTGTGCTTACTTTCATCACAGCCCCTAATTAGTTCAATGTAACAGTTGTAACAAAGCACAGCCCTGTGGAACTGTTGTTCATTGTATTCCAGCTCTTAAAATAGATGACTGGTGCTTACATGTTGTGCCAAGATTTTTTAAGTCATTTAAATTGACAAATCTAAGTCTTATATCAACAGAAGCACATCATACATTTGGTAATAATGGTACCAGTATGTCACATGTAATTAATAAGCATCCTATTAGTAACTGATGTACCATTCAATAATTGACTGCAGTTTCAAATTCGAGCGTTGATTTATCACATCATAAGGCACTCGTGATAATAGGTATTTCAGCTTAGTAATAAAACATAATTACTCATGATTTTTTGTAATAGATGTCATAATTTAAAAGATCCCTTAAGATATGACAAAATTAATACTACTTCTGGATAGATTTTCACAATTCATAGGTGACTGTGTTTTGTTTTTATCATCTTTAAGTGAATTTTAACATTTTATGATTGTTCGGTAAATTTTCACATATTTATCATCATTTAGTCAATTCCACATTTTTTATTTTTGTTCGGTCAATTTCACATTTTTTTATTTTTGTTCGGTCAATTTCACATTTTTTTTATTTTTGTTCGGTCAATTTCACATTTTTTTTATTTTTGTTCGGTCAATTCCACATTTTTTTTATTTTTGTTCGGTCAATTTCACATTTTTTTATTTTTGTTCGGTCAATTTCACATTTTATGTCAATGTTTGGCAGATTTTCACAATTCATCATTGGGTTAGCTTCCATTTCATCTTTACAATCATATTATAATCTTTATAAATAAAGCATTTCTATTAACAATTATGAAATAAAATTCATATTGTAGATTGTTCACAAATACTTCTACAAACAAACATATTCAATATACATTATCATGAGCCGCGGCTAAGGTCCAGTGGTCAGTGCGATGGACTTGTAACCGGGAAATCCGGGTTCGAATCCCCATCGTGGCAGGTCATACCCTTCCATGAAAATTTGACAATAATGTTGATTTTCCTCCACATGTGAAGGAGTTGCTGGCTCCTTGTGGAAGGGTAAGTTAGTACTGGTTAGTATTCAGTCCAGGAAAACTGGTTAGGTGAACCAGTCGCCATATATAACTGAAAAATTGTTGAAAAACGGCGTTAAACCCCGGTGACAATAAGTCACATGAAAACAAAACAAATACATTATCATGATATTATTCAATGTGATCATCAGAAAATCATTTTTTAACAATCATCTCTAAATATTTAGTAAATGTACCTAAACATGCACCTCATGCAACACTTTTTCTTTTTAACATATTAATTATTCATTGTTAATTAATGACAAAAAAAAATAAATACAATATCACAATTACAGAATTATGATCATTGTAGAGCTATAGTTAATCATTTCTGTTACAGATATAGTTATCAGAAAAAAAGCCTGAGCGCTGGATAAGTTACATGAGGGATTCAATGCTAAGTGAAATACCTCAAACCACATAAATTTTTTAACTTTTTGCTTTTGCTTTTCCTTAGGGATGTTTATTTACCAATTTTACGGGTGTAACAATTACTGTATATTCCCTAATAAACTCCCCCGGGTAGTTACATTTTTGAAAATGTGTTTGTGTCATTCCTTGGATTTAAAAAGTGTTTTCTTCTAATTTCTATTGTTCATCTCGGATTAAAAATGGTAAGTCACGTTTGTTTTCTCTTGTCCAAAAGGGGGGGGCGTTTATTAGGGAAGGGGTGTTAATAAGGGAATATACGGTACGTCACAGTATGCAGTTTTCTACAAATCACATTTGTATACAATTTTTCCACTCTCAGCAAATTGTAAAACTACCCCAATACGTCTGTCAAATTGTGTTAAAAGCCAGTGATAAGTGATATGATGTTCATATTAATTCATGTTTTATTGTGTTTCGATTACTTGACAATACCTGTAACTATATGAAGGGAAATAACTCTGATAAATACTTGAATGATAAGTGTTACGGAGTTAGAAAGTAGGCAGTTTTCAGGATCCAGATTTTGCTTTTGTTGTTTACATTATTTGCCTGTTCTGTTTGCATCGTGTTCAACAATAAAGATATTATTTAAAAAAGTTGATACAAAATAAAAAAAAAATACATATGACTCTATTAGTTATTTATTGGTATATTTACATGTATAAGAGTACCAAATACCTACACATTATCACTTTGATATAAATACCGGATTCTCATATAACAAGTATCAGTGATAACAAAGTTTACCAGTAGTTCCAACAACTCAGAAACCCATTAAATCTGATCCCCAAATGCGCACATAGAATACACACATGTTAATGAACAATAATTGCACTAAATGAAACATTGCTGAACAGTTGATGTCACCATTGTGATCTCTAGCAATGCAGGAAATCTAGCTAACACAGTGAACCTTACAGAGCTTCAATTCAAACTATGGTGACAAAAAGTCGAGACTTATCATACATTCAAATAGTGGCACATCATCAAAATTAAAAAAAAATCTTCATCATATATAAAATCAAGTTATAACAAAATTCTAAGAAATCATCACCTGGTTGTGTCCCCTGACTGAATTCAATACTGTGCAGTTCATGATGTAACCATAGTAACAACAATTACATACTTAATAAATCATACATATTTCTTCTCAGCATACTAGTATATAACATGTAAATAAATCATCACAGTTTTATTACGAGAATCAGTGGATACTCATGGTCCATTAACTCTCATCCAGTCCTAGTCAGTCTACATGAGAATTCTTAAACCGTCGACGATCTGGTGGCGGAGAGTAATGACCTTGACCCTGAAGTTAGAAAAAATTGTTAGATATGATCAATGTATGGATACCAGTACTTTACATGCACATACATTTACAATACTTCTTAAGTACTTTTGACAAATTATTTCTATAATTGTCATTGCTTTGTGCTAATTCTCTGTCTGGATTCAATTTATGAAATTTTGCAATCAATTTAAGTCTCATCTTTCAAAACTCATAAAATTCAATGTCACATGAACATATATACATGTACATCTATCAAATACACAGTTGACGTCCCCACTTGAAACAAACACTTCAATCAATTAAATTCTCAGGCCTACTAAAAGAAAACCACGAAGAGCAATGTTATTTATACAACTACAGCAAGTCTGTCTGGGCATATATGGATTACAAGACCTTTTTAAACATTTAAATGAATTTTATGATCTGTTCTTTCTATACTAATGTATAAACCTCCATTTCACAAACTAACCAGACAATAGTCAATGATGACAGGTATAGATTCAATGAGGTCATAGATGGGGTCACACCAATGTACATGAACATGATGGCAGGTAGAAGAGAATTAAGACGCTATTCACAGTGAAACTTGCTGACCAGGTGAACTTTCACCAATTCTGATGCCAAAAAAAAAACAACAGTGTATAGCCCTTTAATGTCAGTCCAAGTCCAAGTGTCCAACCTCCGTTCTTACCATTTATCTACCTGTCTGTGCCTTCCTTCAGATGTTCAAGCATAAAAATTTTCAAGCATTAACATTGAACTTGAGTGTGCTTGTTTGTTAGGAGATAAGTGGTAAGGGGTTACATAGGAGAGATAACTCCACAACACTAGAACTCTACAGTTCTTTTTTAAAAAGAAATCTACGCAAAATTATGATGTCCAATGTGGTGAACATGTACTATTTTTTAAAAAGAAATCTACGCAAAATTATGATGTCCAACGTGGTGAACATGTACTTTTTTTTAAAAAGAAATCTACGCAAAATTATGATGTCCAACGTGGTGTACATGTACTATTTTTTCATCGAACAAGAAGCTACACAGCACTATTGAAGAAAGCTTTAGATAGATACGTGTATTTTGAAACATTGCATCAACATAGCTTGAGATACAGTGAAACAGGACAAGGAATGAATGTGCATACATGATACAACACTAGTAAGGTCAGGTTACATTCTTCCGTCAACATGAATTTCATCATTAGAGTCACACAGTGTTATATGATGTAATTTAACATTGAAATGATAGTCAGTGTATGGCCCTAAATGCTTGAATGATTTTAATCTAAGAGATGATTGATCAAATTTTAAGGTAAAACTATTTTATCAATAAAAAAACACACTATGGACTTTATAATATCAGAAAAAGTAAATTATATGTACAATGTGTCGCATTTTGAAGATATTCAAGTGCTGGCCATCCTAATTTCAATTTGGTTGCAACAAATACCAGGTCCAATACATACAATAGAAAATACACATCATAAGAACTTAAGAGTCTTAAGAATTTGAAATTTGATACCAATTTTAACCATTTTGGAAAAAACCTAGTTCTTCCCAAGATGTGGATAGCATAACAATTATATTTATGGCAATGTCTGTTGTCTGTACATTGAGCATAAATAGATCACTAGTATCACTACATTCATTCAGTTCAGATACAAACCCCGATAAAACTACCTGTAGATATTGAAAAAATAACCACAAAAATGCAAACCAGATAAACAGTACAAAAAATACATCATCTGTCAGGTATTATTACAGTTCATATACTAAATTACTTAAATGCCCAGGCTGTGACCTCACATGACAATGTCACATTCCAGAGCTGTTGAGGTAAGTTTCTTAATACAGACATGTATTTAAAATTAGATATAGCACAATAAACAAACAACTGTTCCAAAAGAAATTACTTTAAGTGTAAAATATTGAACAAAATTCCATACTTTTAAAGCAATGTGACATTTTTTTAAAATGTATCTATATAAACCTACTAATATACAAATGCATTAAACGATTATTGAGAATGTTGCAGCATTAACAATTAGTAATCTCCAAACAATGTGAGACAAAAGCATGATATTTAAGACAGCAATTACTGACTTCATACATCCTGTACAGAATATCAGTTCTCAACAGTGGTTTTACAAGCTGTAATTTGATTCTAACATGATCATACTTATGAACTTGACACCAGCACACCTGTCTCAGATCAACCTGTTTGCAACTCCGAAAAAGACAAATATTCTGTAAAACATACTATCTACTGCCCCACCTCAAATGGAAAAATCTTGTAAGTTTATTCATTCATCACAAAACTTAAGGAGTAGTAAAATTACCTTTCATTAAAAACTGAATGTGAAAGATGACATTTTTTGTCTCAGACACTAGGCAAGTGTCTCATGTAACACACTAGTAAATATACAAACATGTATTAATTTTCTTTCTGTTTTTTTTCCTGGCTATGAATCGTGACAGATTATCACACATTAAACAAACCATCATCCATTCTCCCGAACTTAGTTCAGCCGCAAATGGTAAAATTGCAGTACATGATGTAGACTTGATCATTATCAAAAGCGCATAATTCAAATTTCTAAGTCTGATTTATTGCATTGTCAAATCAGGTGTTTGTTGTGAACTGTGCTAAAATCAAACAACACACTAAGATTTTCCAGCTATAGGCGTGGCACAACATTTAGGTACATTGAACTCATGTCAACATGTTGTAAAGCTTTGAAGTAGTAATCAAACTTATTATTACAAGATATTACTTCGGGCGCAAGAGTGAGTTGTAAAATTCTGTCCCTTTTATTAAACCCTGAATGTGAAAAAATACATTTTTCTGTCTCAGACACTCGGCAAGTGTCTCATGTAACACACTGAACACTAACATTCTTCAGAATAAAGTCAACCAGTAAATATACGAACAAACATTTTATTTAAAATCACAAATCATAAATAAATACAACAAGCTGCCTTAGTTAATACAGGTTCACAGAAAATAACATGTCACAAGACGTATATATATATATATATATATATATACGTGAAACTATCATAAATCTATGGATTTTTAATCTCAAGGTCACTTTGACACAGGTTTCAGTTGCAATGGCGGTTACCAGCTGACGACTGGTAATCATTTTAAGAAGTTGGGCAGATACAGTTAACTCTAATTATTTATCAGATAACCAATGACCTGAACTGACAAAGTAAATAAAACAATACAAATACCCTTCTTCATTGAAGGTCATTTTTTAAGGCCAGAAAAATCATAGTCATGTTTCCAGGCCCTAGACTAAATAAATATAGGGTAGGTAGGTTTCGAACATATCTTTTGTACTTTGGAGGCATGACTCATCCCCAATTAATTTGTTACTATGGATTTTGCTGTCAGAAGCTTCATGGTTGGCACTAAAAAATAGGGTTGGTCAGGTAACCATTAACAATACTTTTTTTTACTAGCCTAATAGAGACAAAAATATAATAACAGTACTTCCTTGTAGCTGTGCATGTGGTCTAACCAAATCCTATATGACTGTGTACTTCAAATATTTTGTTTTAAAAGGACAAAAAAATTGAGCTAACATTAGTGAGTGTAACAATACATTGGTAATAGAATGACTCAGGTGAAAGTGTGATAAATAGTAACTCTAAATACATATAAGTGAATAAATAAAACCAGAATGTAAACATAAAATTACAAATAAAAACCAGTAGTAGACACATTGAGCTGTACCAAATGAAGACGATAGTTACACAAAAAAAAACAGCAACAAAAATACCAACATGGTCTCATATAAATAGCAAACAGAACAACTGACCCATCCCTTTCACCATCACACAAGGTTAATATGTAATATGAATAGCATGAATCTGAGTAATTATGAATGGGAGTAAATGACAAGCCAGTGATGTGAATGTAATTGTATTGTAGTTGTGGGTTTAACAAATTATCAACAGTTCTTTGGTGATGGTTTGTATGGTAGAACCAAGCATATATCATGTTAATCAACCAGAGCTAACCCATTCCTCCGCAGTAATCAAACGACAGGGAATGAGATCAAAAGTCACTTTGTAATCTATTCTATGTGGATATTTACATACAATATATTACTGATATATGATAACAGTCTCCTTCAATACAGACCTAGACATTAGACTTTTTGATTGTCATTATGACGTGATTTCTATTCAAAAGGGTAATCAGGTTTCGTTAGAATGTTCGCTGGAAGAACTTGAACTGTCAGCATGACCACGATAATTGTTTGTCTTAGATAAAAATTGTTGACCTGTCCCCAGATAAACATTTTTTGCATGAATGATATTTGGTTTATTTTCAAAGGTTCGATTTTCTGTGGTTTCATATTTATTTGTCACAGTACACGAAGGACTCTTAGAATTTAAACCAGCATTATTTGAGACATTCTTAGCTTTGAGTACACGCGATTGAACTCTTTTCTGACGATTCCGCTTAAATACCACTTCCACTCTTTTATCTTGACCATCCTCTTCAACAACAGGCTCTTCAGACTGAGAGGTACTTTTGTTATCTTCATGGTGAACATTTAGGCTCTCATCTACTGATGAATGTGCAGAAGAAGAGGAACTTGTTTCGGGTCCACAATCGCTGGATGAAGTCTGAGTCTCATGCTTCCTGACAGTGGGTGGAGAAGAGTACACCCTGGTAAGTGACATAGATTTTAAACAAGTTAATGGATGAAGTGACTTGGCACATATCTCACTACAATGACAAGCAAGCACATCTTTGAGGCAACCAGATTCAGTTAACTGAGTCTGAATCAACTTATACTGCTGACAACCATCCATATTATCAAGACTTGCCGATAACGCTAAGGTCAGAGCACCTAGCACTATTCTATGATTTATTGCTGTTGAACAATCCATCAGTAAATTATCCCAAAGACTTTTCTGTGCACCAACAGGAAGATTCGAATCCATAATCTTCATCTGCTTGTATTTATCAATGATATCAGCACTATAAAAATAGTCAGCAACATATCTGATGTCCACATTGTCCACCAGACGGCAGTGTAAACACTTCATCGAATGGCTATTTAACTGATAGTCACTGAATTCCTGGTAAGTTTCCCAAACTTTCTCAACAACACCTTTCTCAATCCTACACTCTATTAGCCATTCACGCATCACATTAAATTCTTTCTCTCTTAATAAATTCAAGAATCTCCTCAGATGCATCTTCCTGTCAGTACCATGACATATACTCATTGTTTCTCCAGGTTTTACCCAGGGTGGCAGCACTAAGTCGAAGTCTTTTGATACAGAATTCAGTAAATCTACAAAGTTCCACTGAATGGCTTTAGACAAACATTCTCTACGAAAACTTCCTAACCGTCTCTCTTCCTCTGAAAAAAAAATCAACAATTCAGTACAAGTAAGCTAATTCTGGAATACTTTCAAACAAATATTGCCATAAAAATGATAGTAATTAACAAAATGAGCTGTTTTCTAACAATGAGTTTATTATTTGAAAATGTGTATACAAATCATTTGTCTCAAGAAAATGAGCACAACAGTAGATAAAAAAAAAATATTTTCGTAATTGTAATTAATCATATCTGAAGCACATAAAATCATAGCAAACCACAAACTAGACTACATCACTGATTAAGCTATGGAGAGGAGAAAACAGTATAAATGATTGTCTGCATGTCCTGAAGACAGAGAGAGTCTGCTATAAATGTCTCCTCATTGTTAGGAAATATTTGGACCTTCAACATTGAATCAAAATATTACGTCATTTAGGAGAAGATTTTGGTTGAAAATCTTAGCTAAGATTGCAATTCCTTAAATGCTGTCAATTAAAGCCTTATTTGAAACACATTAAACGATAGAAGATCACCTTGAGAACGAGAAGACCATGTTAACCCTTTGTTCCATCATTTCTATAAAACGGTATCAGGGAGGATGGTAGAGATAAATATGAGGAAGCCTCTGTGATTGAGTGGTTTTGGTCTCTGACAATTAATCACTGGCTTCTCAATGCTGTGAATTTGACTCCAACCTAAGACCAAATTTTACATGCTCAGTTCAGTAAGCTATACGATCTCTTGAATAATAACTCCAGGACAAACTTTCTAATTGGAATAATTTGACTTGATATTTTTAAAAAAATGAACACTAGAAATTATCAATGTCTAAACATTTGGACCTGCCTCAATGATTGTAAAATTGTGAGAAAATAGATTAATTCTAAATTACAGGTTACAGATTAATTGTTAAACTGGACAAAACGTGATAACACTGTTTAACATTTTATCATAAAACTTGATAAAAATTGATAACAGTGTTATCAGTAGCATATTATCATATTAAAACTTGATCAATTTCACAACACCCTCAATGAACTGAAGTCAGTCACGTGTGTCATTTGTACATTATAACACTCTGGCGGCAATGCTATGATATGAGTCATTAATATATACAAACAGTAGAAACTCATTATATCGAACTTGATTATATCGAATTCCCGCTTATATATCGATATAATTATAAAGTCCCGAATATTATCCTTCTTTTTGCATATCAAAAAATTGCACTTATTTCGAATTCATTGGTCTCGATATTTTGTATATCGAAGTAGATTTAAGGTCCTGATTTTCAACTATAATGTGACCATCCACGTCGAACAAATTAAGTCCCTGGTTAACAAAAGAATTTTCTGCACCTTTACCTGCAACAAACACCTATTAATTTCTCACCTGATCGGATACTTTTGTATTAATATTCAATAAATGACAATCCTGTAAAAATGTCAGTGTTCATGCTGGTGATTATAAAATCGGTTCGTGTAAAAAAGTTTGTAAGTTTTTATTTGCGTTTTTTACATAAATGTTGCGTGTATACATGCAGTAGTATACATGGAAAATATAAATGTCGTGTTTTGTTCCTATCCTGTACACGAATTATCAGGATCAAATGATTAATTATTACAACACTGATGATCACTCTAAAAAGTAAACCCAGTTGTCAAATTTCTCCGATTACACCATATTTATATATCAAACTTCGTTTATATCCAACAATTTTACAAAGTCCCTTGAGCTTCGATATAATGAGTTTCTACTGTGTATAGTAACAAAATGTTATCGAAATTATCTCATTGTCCACAATAAAACTATAGGCATGTTGAATTTTCACCGTGGAAAATTGATAAATCAATTCAACTTTTTCATTCACTTTGACAAAAATTACCATAGTAGAAAATGAACAAAGTATCACTATCATTTAATATTTTGCAACAAATTAAACAAACAATAATGTAAAAATTACTTCGTCAACAAGAATTACAAACTACACAACTTTCAGTCAGGCCAATTTTTATCTTTTGTTTCATCAGTAGCACCAAAACCATTTCATAATTTTTTTTAAAATAAAAGAATTTTTTATACATATTTTGTCTTTTTGAAAAGTGAAGTTCATTCTAACATAAAAAAAAACATTACTTTAAGACATAAATAGTACAGAAATATTTTCAACCCCATGCTTAAAAACTGAATGGGAAGTCAAAAACTAAAAGTCACGTTTACAGCGTTTTCAGTAGCAGTAAATTCGCTGCAGTTTTCAATGAATATACTTCAATTAAAGGATATGTGTCCACAAAATTAAATTAAAATATATTTTTGCATTTGTTTCTTCCACTTTATCTTGGATAAGTCTAATTACCTTTATTCCATCTAACCTAGATTTGTCCAAAAATTAAAAAAATCTTAGCCTCATCTTGCTTCAGTTTCATACTGAACAGGTTGGTATCAATTAAGCCATGGATGTAAGATAATAGGACAAATCAGGTTAAACTTAAAATAAAAAAAAAATTGTGTTTTCTGCATCAGATTTTCTTTTTTTAAAAAATTCATTTAGCAGAAGAATTTGATAAAAAAAAATTGTAAACAAATCTGTAAATAAAGGCAATATGTTTTTTTTAACAATACAAGAGAGCTGAAGGATGGCTGTTTCTAATATGGGGGACCTGTATTTACAGGTGACTATTAAAATTAGTCATGAATGTTAACAGCAATGAGAGCGATGTTTACGGGTTAATACAGAGTAGGACACTGAGGGGGAACAATAGGCCTAAGATAACGAAGCAGTGTCTGGCCTAACGAAACAAAAACATGAATTGGAATGATGCAGCATGAAAAAAAAGCCAGCACTTTATGAAAATGTTAATATCAAGAATTACGATCAGTTCACAAACCTTTGTCTGATGGTACAGTGTGTGGATTTCTTCTAGTCCTGACGAGGGGTTTCCTTGGAGATTTCTCAGTGAAAGATGAAGATTTCTTCACTTTAGACTTTGACCTTGATGGCTGATTATAATTACGCCCATCTAATTCTTCTTTCATTTTATTGTAAAAATTGTCATCTCTCATTTCACTGCTCTGTTTACTGGATTCATCATGAAATCCTGTAGTTTTTAGTTCTAATTCAATTTTTTGTAGACGTTTATCAATACTTTTAACAATTTCTAATATTTCACGCAGATCCATATTTTATTACATGAAAATAAAATTATTTACTTTAGAATTAACAAACATTCACTATGAATGTCTTCAACCATGTGTGCTTTGTTGAAAGCTTGACTATCTATTTATCATAGATATTCCCGCCAAAATACATCATGTGACCAAAGTATAACCTTTCGATACAATTAAGTGAGTAATAATACAGGTATGTTCTGTATGTCAATTTTGTAGTAAAATTCTTCAATCAATTTGGAATCCCAAAAAACTGTAAGTTTACAAACAAAGTGTTTATACATCCAAGGTGTCGTGTACTTGTTCGTTGGCTTAAAAACAAATTCAGTATTTCTACTTTCTGTGTTATGCCATATGTATGAATGAATTCATGCCTAAATTTAGCAACAGATACATGTAATTCTAAACAAATACAAAACACACATTTAGGAAGTGATCAAGTCTAAACCTGACTAAATTATAAACCAAGAAGTTGTGCCTTATATTCAACTCAAAGTTATGCTTACGTCACATTATCTATATTTGTACTTTAAGTGGAGCGATACATTTTTAACTTGTCAAGTCATCCGTATGTAAACTTGTTGGCTTTTTTCCAAAACTTATCCAGCTTTTATGAAGGTGGAAAACCTCAGGTTGGAAAGAACTAACCAAGGTGGTTACGTGTACACCTTATGCTAGCAGGACAATTTCCTCGCATAAAGCCTCGTCATAATTATGATCAACCACAAATAGATTTTAAATTGAAGAATTGAAAATTTACACTCAACACTAAAATCAATGCATAACAGAATATTTTATACTGCAAACAAATACAAAATATTCTTTGTAAATCTATCAAATTTATTTCGAATGTACATGTGTATCTTATGTTAATTTTACTACATATTGCTTGCGTCGTACAATATGCAGACCACTGAGATATTTATGAGCAAGAAAAAATGGGATATCAGGTATATGCAGTTCCAAACAAATTAAAGCTGATTTAATTCACTTTCTACTTTTACTAATATCTTTTATATTTCATTCTTCATTTTTCATAAAAAGTTATTGAAAGGTGCAACACATGTAAATATATATCATCACATGTTTCAATGACTGGGATTGGCACTGTATTGTTGTGTAAAATTGGAAGGTTTTAACGGAGATGCCCAGTGGCAATATACCAATCCTGTAACTAATCAAGCAATGGACAGACATGTCTAGCTCGCTGTAAGTGGGCTAAAAATATGACCCAACTTATAATTCAGGAGATAACTTTATAATTCACAGGTAATGAGGAGCACATACCATCTGATCTAACCAATGAAACATTTAGCAACATAAACAACAGTGAAATATTTAAAACTTAATTTTAAAAATAAAAATTATTATCAAGTAGTTTGATTCTCATCTGCCTATAGTCAGTTTTAAAATAAAGGGGAACTTTTTCACATAATTATGTTGTTTGATAAAATATTTGTGATAATTATGTGCATGTTTTCAACTGTACCAAAAATTTCTATTCACAGAATAAGATATTAATTCACCTCGTTGAAAGAGAAAATTTTGTCAAAAACAGTGCTGTACTTTTTTTACAGCAAAATTTTCTCTTGACACTGAAAACGTGTGAAACCAATAGCTTTACATTACGGTTACATTGTGATGTCATACACAATACATCTGGGATAATGTTCACTGCTATAACTGAGACGATTAAAATTTCTTTGATGTATACAAAACTACACTGCATTCAGTTCATACTAAAACCTCATTTATAATACATGATATGAAATTAAGTGTAACATTACACCATTCTAGACAAAGCTATCTGTTGAAAAACTAACACATACGTTTTATTTCAAGAGCTGTAATAGATACACATTATTCAAACAATGGGATTTGAGCATCATCAGATCTTCAAAAGTAAGATAATCTGACATTTAATACTTTTGCACCTTCAGTTTGACGAATGTAAATGAGAATTCTAAAGGCAATTATCATTACAGTGTAACCTCTCCAAAGCAACACCCTTTGGGAGACGCAAAATTATGTTGTTGTTGAGAGGATGCCGCTCTAGAGAGGTTAAATAAATAGTCAAATCGTACATTGGGAAGAAAGCATGCTGTTGTTGAAGAGAGGTTGTCGCTCAAGAGAGGGACACTCTGGAGAGGTTGCACTGTATAACAGTCTAGTTCTTTAAACAACCATCACAGAGGTCAAGGTTTGTCATGACAAACCATGACAATATGCACCCAACAAAAATTAGATTGAATTGCACCAATAACATAAAGTACATGTGAAGATGTAAATGACGTAACTTCATGAATACAATTCCAATGAATAAATTATTTCCAATTGAAGACCTACATTTCAACCAGAAATAAGACATTATATACCGCAGTACTTTTCAATGATCTAAGGGAGATCACTGAATTAACCTTAAACCTAACAAGTATGAGCAGACGGCAAATCTTTATCTTGAACCGCATCACCATATCAGTTGATCAATAATTCAAGACATTCCCCTTCAATAGAGGTCATTGTCAAGCAAACTATCCTAGACAATTATTACATACAATACCTTTTGAATTCTGGTGAGAAAGGAATCAGGAGAAGAGAAAATCTACATTATAGTATAAATATGGGTTCAAAGTCGAGACAATATTTGTCATTATAGTATAAATACATTCATTTTTTGAAGTCATTGTAGTATAAATCCATGTAGATTGATTTCAAGGTCAAGGCCATGCATGTCATTGTAGTGCACATACATCTATTACTTAGACAAGACCTTATTGTCATTGTAGTATAAATATATGTACATTGATTACAAGGTCAAGGTCATGTTTATCATTTTAGTATACATACAGCAATAACAAGGTCAGGGCCTTGTTTTTCATCATGTCAGCATCAATGAATTGATTACAAAGGTCGATATGTTAAATGCATTGATTACAAGATCACGACCTTTATTAAGATATCTATCAGTATAGTATATACACAGAGATAACAAGGTCATGTTTGTGATTGTAGTATAGATATAGTGATAAAAGGGGGGTGGGGGTGGGGGGGACTGATTTTGGGCCAAATTCCAGCCCCATTCCGTTGTCTAAAAAGTATATTTCCCCTAAATTCATGCAAGAGGGCCACGATGGCCCTGCATTGCTCACCAGAATAAATGTAAATTAGCTAGTTACTAAAAAGGTAATAAAGGTACACTTGTGGGCAGATACTGGGGAACAATAATAAACTTGATAAAGGACCATCAAAGAATACTACAAAGGAATATTTGTAATGACTGAAGGATGCCACAGACCAAATTTGGTGATGATCCAACCACTGGTTCAAGAAAAGAAGTCATTTAAAGGTATTTCTATTTTTAGGTGTAGAGACCCCTAAAAGGGGTCAACTAGTATAATATGAGCAAATTGCATTAGAACGTCAAAAGGCTCCTACACAGATATGTATTATATTAAGAAAAAATGCTGCAATATAAGTAATGATAAACTTGTGTCATAGGGAAGACGCAAGTTGTTCAATGTAATACGACATCAGTCAGTTAGGATGATAAACACATACATATGAACTAACCTCCCTGGAGTAATATCTCCTTTCAATGACCTGAAATTGTAAGAATGATACACATAATTTATACTGCATGTATGTAATATGACTGTCTAGACAAATTCATTAGACTCAGTCTATTAACAAAAATATAGTTAAAAACAATGACACATCAAAATTTCATCATTACAGAAAGTACAAAAAAAGTTAATTTGGTTTAATGACCAACTATCTACATGAACAATGACAGTACAAATTATACACATACTGACTGTAATTCTTCCACCATTAATAATTGTACCTATACTCAGCCTATAATTCAAAAAGTGCATCTGTTTCTATTCTGGTTTAGATATACTAACTCCTCCCTTCTTCAGAGCAGAGAATATTTGAGTACATAAACATTTAGAATTGCAGGATAAGCACATTGTTTTCACATTGCCAGGTCTTCCCAAGTGGACAGAGTTGTTTGGGATGCCTTATAGCCATCTTTTTTGCCTGTCCCCCCCCCCCAATGCACGGCCATTATGTTCAGATAGTGAATGCTTGTCATAAACAAAGAAGAGGAAGAAGTAAAGATGTTGCAAGTATATACATCAGTGTTATACCAAATATGAAACTGAAGTATACATCCGCCTTGTATTTTATAAGGTTAGCATTCAACTCAGTATTAATACTATGTATAGTCACACCACATGTATTTAGTGTTGTATCTAGGCTGAAAAAAGGGCAGGGCACACATGATACTGGGCAGGGCACTAAAGGCCGATGTGGGCAGTATGCACTATGATAAAATCTATAAAGTCTTACTTTATTTCTCATCATTAATAATGTACATGCAGCTAGATAAATGGTGCTATTAAAACTTATAATGCAGGTTAAGTAGTCTAAAAATGTGGAACATTAACTGAATTACTACACAGATTTATTAGTATATCTGCATTTGCATATTTAGACTTAGGTGGCCGTGATTAGGGCAGCATGGGATTGTTAAAAAAGGGCAGGGCGGCCCGCCCCACTATTCCATGATACAACACTACTGTATACAGTATCAACATACCTTGTCAAAAAATCTTGCTAATTTTACAGCATTTGTAGAGCCAGGAGACAAATATTTGACATTTTGACTATCCTGAAATACAAAACAATTACACATTAACAATCATAAAAAATTAACAACTTTTACAATTTGTACTTTTGTATTCTTGGGCTGGTGGCCATAAACACTACTACAAGATGTCTGTATATTTCTACAAATATGTACTTCTTACAGAGTCATTTTAAAGATCATGTCTATTACTGCATACCACAAAACCAAGTGCTCTTGGGGAGATAAAGCTAGCCAACCAAATGCAGAAAATTTTGAAAGATTATTGAAAATTCAAGTTTAGATACATATTTTGTTATTTGAAAAAACACAAGAATTGTAAAAGTTATAACGCTATTAAATGGAATCAGAATTAATGGACTACCTTAAAATTTGGTAATTGGGCCTGCTGGTTGGTAGGTCAGATGTTAAAGCCCAGAAAAGATCATGCTTTGCTAAACCACTTAGACCAAAGATGTTACATTTAAAGCCACTTGGCAAACGAGTTGTCTCTCTCTCTGTCTCTCATGGAATATGAGTTTATTAGTTAGTACTTGTAAGAAACCTAGGAACTCTGGTAAGTTCACATGTCCCTTGTATTGAAACATAACAAACTTACTAAATCAAACTGATCAGCACCGAATTCTTCAGCCACAGAAGAAGATCTTGACTTGCTTTTGTCTCTCATATTTTCAGCTTGGTCAGCTTTGGTTCCTATCACCAGTAGAGGTATCTGGTTCCCTGCAAACTCTTCTGGATCATAGTCATACCTGCCAAAATAAAATACCATGTGATCAAAACAATGTATCACATGACAATTATAGAATTATCACACAGCATGCAGCATATGGGTCGGCAGGAAGGGATTTTTTTTTACATTTTTTTTTACATACATCGGCAACACTGTTGTGAAAATTACGATATAGCACTATAATTTGGATGCCATAAAAACTTTTCAGTCAGCAGGTAAAAGATGGGTCAGTTGGGTAACCAGAAGCAAACCTTTTAGCCCTTAAACCAATACTGAAAATAATAATGTAACATACCCATTATTAGATGATTTGTTCTCCTTCCGTAACACCTCAGCAAGCCATGATCTCAAATTCTGCTGTGACTTTCTGTTTGTCAAGTCATGGACTAATATAATACCTAAAGAAATAGAGAGATAAAAGCAGAAATGAATAGTGCACAAAAATATTGCAGAACACTTAAAGCAAAGAACACTATGTAATTTCCTATTCTAATAACCCCAATGACACCCAATTCCTAATTATAACATTAAGGATACTCATAAAAATATAAAATCCAGGCTATAGTTACTTGAACAAAGAAATAAGTATAATAACATTCAGGAATGCTTTGATTAAAGCGAGTGTATTGACATTTTAACAACAAATTAACATTGAAGGATAAGTGATATACATCTACCATCAACATACCATTTACAGGATTGTAGAAAATGGATCTACTATTTTGATGACCTGTACAACCACCAATATCCCACAATTCTATAAAAAACGTTTTCTCTGAGGCTGTACCTGCCTTATACTCGTGTAACTGAAAAAGAAGATTCAGGAATACTATTCTACAACTCGAAGAATCAAATTATTATATTTAATTCATTGTGTATGGAGAAATAGACAAGTTCTAATTGTCTGAATATCTGGTAAAATTAAGTACATATTTCCTTTTTAATTCACATAATAATGTGGGACCATAATGCATAAAAAAGACTTCCTACAAGGACAGGTGTACTTTAGAAGTATATGCATTAATAAGTTTATTTAAACTGTGATAAAAATGATGCAAACAAAAAGATTTTAATTTCAATAAATCCATGTAATCAATCATATCTATAGCAAACCACACTGCAAAAAAAAACTCTGCCTCAAAACTCCCAAACATATAAAAATACATGTACAATTTAATAAAGTCAAAGTTCAAAAATGACATTCCATACATACATAATTATAACCCATAAAACAAGAATATGTAAACTGTTTTATATACACCAATCAACATCACTGAATGTCAGTTTCAGCATTATTTTGTCAGTTTCAGCATTATTTAATTCACAACATATTTTTCATACCTTTACATCTACTGAACATCCGATAGTCCAACTAGGATTTGTAGTGGGTTTATTGTGACATGCAAGATGTACAAGCGAAGTCTTTCCAACACCTACAAAAACACAAAAAAACCAGTTTAATTGATGGATACTAAAACTTTTGAGTATGTATGTCTAGCTGATTGCAAGGTGAATCATCACCTGTTTACATCCATAGCTGATGGTCAGGTCTTTATTCACTACAGTGACAAATGATGCGATTAGGGATAGAAGGTTTGACAACGGTCATAACAAATGCGCAAGTACACTGAGTACATCTACATGATCTAAATCTGCATGATCCTCCTGATCAATCAATACTGGTTACAACTGGGAGGCGAATTTCTTACCACTGGTCACATCTTGGCTAAAATTTTGTTAACAGAAATAGAATGTACGTGTACCTATTGGTGGGTAGTAAAAACAATTTTACTGGGTATGGTGTATCCGAATTTGGTTGTATCCGAATCATATAATATTTAGTTAAATATTTCTCAGTTGAGAATAACGCGCTGTCTCGTCATATTAAGTTAAAATATACAAACAGATAATTCATATATGTACATTCACGCAATTGACAAGTCATTCACTTACCAGAATCGCCAAGAACAAGGATTTTAACTTTGTCAATTCCTGCCATGTCATCAAACGCTTGATAAATAATTTTAAGCGTCTGGATAGTCTGTTTGATATCTAAACGAAATTTGATATAGTGTAAATAAAAGTCATATCCGCACATATCCGCGGATATGGCCCATATCCGCTGTTTAGTCATACCCGAAATCAAAGGCCCTTCTGTACTTAACCCGCTATGCACAGTGCGCCCTATTAATTAGATTAATTGAAAAGGTGAAGTGTAAATTTATGTATATCATTTATTTGTAATTTGGATTCTGAAGTTGTTGGTTTACCTTGTGTTATGATTTAGCACTATTTGTCCGTATATACATAAATGGAGTTGGCTTTCCCATATTAATTGTACCATACCAAATATAATGATTTTAGATTTATTAGTTATTCACAGTATGATTTCCCGTAATTATCAAATAATTATTATTTTACAACGGAACTATTTGGCAAGTGTATATTATGTAATCTTCTTAAAAGCGTACAAGGTGATGATTATCCATTGTTATACACATGTATGATAAAATACCGTTTGTTTGAAGTGTCCCTTGAATGCAGTGTGATCACACTTTCATGGTTCAAAGAACGCGCTCTACAAGATATATCAATACAAAAGTAGATCTTTAACAAAAACAAGTTTGTATTTCTGAAATCTTGACGGACACGAGTGTTACTAGAATAGCGTGGCGTGGCTTGAGTTTGAATGGTACACACGCGTGTTTTCGTTCCTTCGTAGTTGATAGTTCTTAAATATGGCAGAATTTGCGGAACCCAAAAGTGAATTTACTAACACAACACAAAATTTGGAATTAAGCAATGGATTTAGAGACAATACAAGTGTTCCTCAATTGTTTGCCTTCAGTGAAGCGGATTTTCCAGTTGGAAGTAACGGATACATCAGACACATGATGTGGAGAGTTATTGCTCCGATTATCATAATTCCTGGAACAGTGGGGAATCTTTTAACAATTTTAGTATTCTTGAGAAGTGGTTCGAAAGTATCTTCGACAGCGCTATATTTATCGACACTTGCATTTTCAAACACGTTATTGCTATGGTGCGCCCCATTTAATACCTGGCTCAGGTACACTTGGTCCGTGGACTTACAAATACTCAGTAAGAATGGATGCAAGGCTAGACAACTAGCGTCATCAACATGCCTGCACTTCTCTTCATGGATCTTAGTTGCTGTGACTTTGGAAAGGGCTATAAGCGTAGTTGTACCGCTTAAAGCAAAGATATACTGCAGGCCAAAAATCGCGGGAATTGTGATAGTCACCACGCTCGTGCTGCTTCTAGGTTCCAGTGTTGCTGTATTCTTTCTTGGCGAAGTAAAGGGATACAAACTCTTTGATGAAGTGAATGAACTAGAATGTGCTGCAACAACTTTCCAAGAACCACTGCTACATTCAACCAATAACATGACAGGGTGGGTAGATCTTCTGTTGTCTTACGCTGCTCCATTTGTTTTCTTACTGATAGGAAATACTATAATTATTAGAGAAATTCATAGATCAAGAAAAACGCAGAGTTCCTTACGTATTGCACGACGACCACGTGCATCTGGCTCAAGACAGAAAAGTGTGCGTTCTTTGACTGTATTAATGGTAGTATTGTGTATCGTATTTCTACTGACTATGACACCTGTCTCCGTGTTCCATATTTACTGCCCAAGTCGTTACAGTGATATCACTGAGTTGATGAAAACAGACATGAAATCGGCATGGAAATCTTACCAATACTTGCTGTTACAGCGGACCATAGTTGATCTCATTAGTTACACAAACACATCCTTTAATTTTGTTTTGTATGTTCTAAGTGGTTCAAAGTTTCGTGAACAGTTGAAATCAATGTGTTGTTGCCGAAAAAGACGAACTAGTTCTGTCATTAATAGGTCCATATTCTCTGAAAGCAATGGTGGTAACACCACTCTTTCAAACCTATGTAGTAGTAGTGTTCAAATCAGAGTCAGTGCTAGAACGAAGTCAATGACAAACTTTCAACAAAAAAATAAATGGAAAGAAGGATTTCTAATTAAAAGAACTGAACAAGAAGATATTATTGAACAATGCAATAGTGCTTTTGTAGACGATTACGGTAGCTCGATTTCTTCTATATTATCAACTGCTCATGAAACGTTTGATTCAGAAGATATGGACGATACGTTTGATTCCATACACGAACCTGTACAACAGGTCAGCAAAGACGTGGTTTATGGTCAACAATCCAGTGTATGTACAGCATTAACTATGCGTTCGAATAATGGATCGAAAGAAGCAGAATTCAGTGGATTTTTACTTTGGATGTAAAATCTGATTTTATCTCGGAAGAATTTTAATTAGTAATAAACCTGGTGTGAGTGGTTATGTGCATTTTTTCTTGGTTATTTTACATGACTGTTTATTATAAATGTATCAGAAATGCATATTTACATGAATATATTACAATGACAATGACGTCACATCGCTGACCACAAGGTACATTAAATCCCATCCTTTAATACCATCTTGAATGTTTTGGGGGCCATAGTGATTCCAGACTTTAATAAAGAATGTAAATGTTTTAACCAGAAATAAAATTGTCTTTAGTGTAATGTTGTGTCTGTTTGCATGTGGACTTATGTTCAGACTTTTCATACATGAATGTTCTTTGATGAAAAACTTACCTTTGTTATATTGAGTAAATTACAAACAGCATCATCCAATTGAAGCAGTTTCATAAATTTATGAATTGACTGTTTACAATTTTATTATTCATACAAATATTTAATCAAACTTACGGCCAACATTTTTTTAAATCTATAAGCATAAATTCTCATTAAAATACATAGATTGAACATAGATTTGTACAGTATCTGATTATTGAGAAATAAAAAAATCACATTATATTCTCAGAGCATAAATTACATGTATGCCATGGAACAAAATTAACCAGATTTCTTCCAAGATATTCTGATCACAAATGATCATTTTGTACAGTTCACACTTAATTCTCTTCAAAAAGCAATAATTTTGAACATGCATGATCTTTTACATATCTGACTACATAGAAGTTCCTCACATATTGTAATATAAAAACATGGATTAAGTATGACAACTTAACGGAATACAGTCATAAGTCACAAAACAAAAAACATAAATTTAATGTTGGATACAGACTTAGAACACAACAGAACATAATCTTTATTTGCTAGTAAAACATGTACATATGGTTAGATAATACCCGCTAACAAATATTAATAGAAATACAGTCAGTCACCACACATTAGGAGGCGCATGCTATCCTGGTATTCCAATTTCATAAATAAACTTTTCTTGTGATGGAAATACATACCAGTAATATACAACAATTGTGTTTTTGACGATTATGCTGAACTTAAATACATACACTTAATAGTATTCAGCTATAACCACCTGATTAAAACATGTTTAATTACTCTCCAAAAGCTTGGTATATATTTCAAAGTACCAAAACATCATATGGTACTTGTTCACAACAATACCAATACCTCTAGAATCAATAGTTTATTGATACGACAACTGGCACTATAACATTATCTTATAATTACCATATATTACAGAGTACAGTACTGGTATGCATCCCATTAACTTTGGTATAATAATAATTCATTATTATAACTACAAATCCAAAAAGTTTCCTAAAAACAAATATTCAATCATTGCACTTTTTAACAATTCAGTTGGTGCACACATATTTGGTCGATAATACATAAAAATATTGTTTCATATATAAACATGTATGAGATCAAAACATGACATTTACAAATAAAGTGAACTTCATCATCTATTTTGTTACATGTACAATATAAACAAGCATTCAGTACATTAGTCTATGTACTGAGGTCCTAATCTTGCATAAATGAAATAAAAATATCAATATGTATGTGTACGTCTTTGGTACCATTTGAACAGAGATCAACCCATTAAAAACATGACAAAACTACCGATGTGTCTTTTTGTATATTTTATTTGTGAAAGTGACCTTCAACATGTATAAGCAAGACAGTCTGACATCAACAATACAACAGATTAAACTAACTACAGACAAATATCCATAGTTTTATTTCTCAGTAATTACATGTAAAGTTACATAAAACAAACCCAGGATTAAATAATGTGTTTACATGACTCGAATAAAGTCTTACACAGACATAAAAACACTTAGTTTACTGTGAAATAATGTACATTTCAACACGGATCAAACTACTGACTAAGTCACCAAAGATAATCTTGCATGAAAACATACCGCACAATAACCTGACAGATAAAATATCATTTGTATAATGTTAACATTAAACATACATGTTAAAATATGCTAAAACAAAATCGGACATCATGAATTATTGTTTCAAAGCTGTCTTAGCACTAATTCTTAAAAATCACACCACCTTTTATTTGTGAAAAAAAAGAGTTAAATTCTACCTATTTTTATAGGATGTTAATACAAGCTATTAAAGGGTACTATTTGAAGTGCAATGTATACATAATTATTTTTTTTATGATATAAAATACTGTCTTAGCTAAAGTTTGTCCATGTTTCTACACCAAGTATTCCATTAGTGTCTATACAATTCTGGGAGCAAGTGTGGTCAAGTAGTTATGGTCTCTTATCGGTAATCATCAATCCCCCACTGCTGTGAGCTTGATTCCCACTTATGACCAGACATATTTCACATGTGAGGAAGCTGTCCAACCAGCTTACAGAACGTTAAAGATAGAAAAGTTGCCAAATGACAATGGCTGTTGGTGTGACATAAAATGCCAGTGACAAAAAAATAATCTACCGTATATTCTATTATAAACACCCTTTCCCTAATAAACACCCCCTTTTGGACAAGAGAAAACAGAAATGACTTGACAGGACAGGAAAGTTTAATCCAAGATGAACAATTAGTTCATAAGAAATTAGTAGAAAACACTTCTTAAATCCAAGGAATGATACAAACAACATTTTCAAAAATGTATCGCCCTGGAGGCATTTATTTGAGAATATACGGTATACAATTCTAACTCCACATTCTTTTACTGAGATTCATATTAGAACTGACAAACTATGCCACAAATATGTAATATAAGATTCAAGAACCTAAATACACGTATATATATAAATAGTAAATAATTGTAAATACATGCACATACATAGGTATACTGGCATCAAGACAAGTATGTATGCACTAAACAACCATGATACACTTTGGTGGAAGACAATTAAACAAAGTCTTACGTTACAAATCTTGAAATCATTCTCCAAACTCAAACCTCACATAATTATCCTAAAACAATGGTGATATTAATCATACTTTGTCAACACAATTAGTTTTAAACATTATTCTTTTTATGTGACTTATTGTCACTGGGGTTTGACACCATTTTTCAAATTTTTTTCAGTTATATACGGCGACCGGTTCACCTAACCAGTTTTCCCGGACTGTATACTAACCAGTTCTAACTTACCCTTCCACAAGGAGCTGGCAACTTATCCACATATGGAGGAAAATTGACATTTTTTGTAAAATATTCATAGAAGGGTATGACCTGCCGTGACCAGGATTCGAACCCGGATCTCCAGGTTACAAGTCTAGCACACTAACCTCTGGACCAAGGCCACAGCCTAGTTTTATACATTAGATGGTGATATCTTTTCAACCAAAATACTATGAGAATGAAAGTGAGATTTGAGCTGAGAGATTGATCTCAAACTTCATGCTTGGATACAAGTATCCCATGTAGGAGGACTACTGGGATTAAAGTTGTGGAAGAGTACTAATTATTTGAGTACGAGTGAGAAAATTTGTTTTCGAGAAGTAGATCAACTGTAGATAGACAGATAGATTTATTTCACTATAAAATGTTAAGACAAATATGGCAAGTACATTAAAACATACAAACAATGAAAAACAGGTATGGATTAAAGAAGCCATGTCAATCAACATTATATAGTAAGGATAACACAAAAAGGGTAAATCAATACCCTTATTTCAATGGTGGTCCTGTATTAACTTTATGTACATATTAACTTTATGTACAAAATAACATTGATCTCGTTTTGATTGATCTTCTACAATACTTTATACTACTCTAAAAATCAGTAAGTTACCTAAAATCTCAATAAACCAGGTAAACATTTTAATCAAAGTCCCACCTTGAAAACTTGACTCATAAGTGTAGATATTTATGGCTGAGGCTGCTCTGGTTTGTAATAAAGTAACAACTATAAATCACCGGTGACATCATTAGAATGTCGATTAAAGTAAAAACAACATACAACGCCTTCAAAAAAATCTATCAGAATTTCTACTCCAAATTTCAAAAGCAAAAAGTCTACTGTATCTTACAAGCCAAAACTGACTATCATGTGATCAGATGGAAGCTGGTCAACCACTATCACAAAACAAGTGTATGGACAGAAAAAATTCGTAATTACAAGCATCGATATCACAAGCACGTGACCTATCTCAAGGAGTTATTAAAGTTCTGTTAATTTTTGTTGTTCATTATATATGTTTCCATGTTTATTACAAGCATTGTCATCTTGATATCTCGAATCTAGGCCCATTGACTGGTAAATGGACAAAAGATCCCCATGTCATTTTCAGCATGGTGGACAAAAGATCCAACAAAGATCCAACATTAAGATCCTACTCATTATTTGAGTACACATGATGTGTATCTAACACGTTTCATCACATGATGGCAACACATTTTTTGGACCTGACATTATACAATTGAAAACAAAAACATTAAAGGATAGAAAACATAATTTAGTAATCAATCGATCTATAATTAAACATTTGACAAACATGTATATTTCTTTCTGGCTCCATAGAGAACATAAATCAAGCATTTTGAACTTTCACCATAAAAAATGCTCGTTAACACACATTTTCAACATACAAACAAATACCTCATTATAACAGGCACCCGGTTATATATATATAAAGCATTATGTCTGTTTGAGTGACCCCTCGATATAATGAAGTTTTACTGTATATATATATATATATATATATATATATATATATACCCATATTTAAGGTTGATAAAACTGCATGAACATAAATGTATATCAAGACAGTATAATGATATGGTGAATTCAGTACAATATCAGTTACCACAGAGCTGTAATCATGTAACATATTTTCATCATATGCCACAACAATGATAATAACAGTAGCTAACAAAACACACACACACCCACACACCAATAAAACACACCTCATATTATAAACAGGAAACAAACATTAATAATACTAATTTCTTCAGGCAATTTACGTTATGGATTATATGTCCAGTACATCATTCAGCAAAAACATTTGGAATGAAAAACATTAACGTGTCCCAAAGTTTTAAAAAGCAAACTTTTTTGGTACACAAAAAAAAAACAAACTTAACTACAAAATAAACGATCACATTAACATTAATACTTTTTTGTTTAAATTTCACTGTAATAAAGCTAGCTTAGTGAAAATTAGAATGTAAAATTGTTGAATGAAAGTTACGCCATATTTTGTAACTAAAATAGGTGCATAGCAAGGGCCAGTAAACAGACATTATAATCAGAGAAAACTTTGTTCCCTGAATAAACATTACAGTAACACTTGGGTCTGAAGAAAATTAACAAAACTAATAATAAATGATAACAGGAGAATAGGGACATATTAATTTCCAAAATGCATATCTTACATTCTAGCTATCAATGACTGACAGATACAAATAACCCCCAATGCCCAGTTGAACAAAACATCACTTCAGAAACAAGACAAACCTTTTTATTGGAGACCAATTTTATGGATCTATTTAATACAGGTAACAACCTCAGTCAGAGAGGCAATTACAACCATTTATACAAATATAACGGGAGCCAACCAAAATAACCTCAATAATTAATGAGAGATAACCCACAGCAAGAGGATAAAAGACATCCAGAATGAAAACAAAAAAAATTAATTTTCATAAGTTAAATGCGCAACAATATAAATACAAAACAACTGTGTACATCAGTAGATGCCGTGAGGGGGGCAAAAAAATATCTTAATCACAATAAATTCAACCAGATCTATCGTAAAATAATACTGAACAAAGCCTTCTTTACATGAAAACAATGGAATTTAACACTTAAAATAATCACATACTCATTTACTATCTTAACTGTTGTTAAAAACAAAATTAATTACAAATAGTAAACTTACATCATATAAAAGTTAAAAGTTATATAAGTTAATAAAAATATTTTATAAGTGATCAATTTTATTCCTTAATGATTCTATATGCATGATGCAATGTTAGTCTAAATATAGTAGAATAAAAAAAATGTTTATTGAAACACTTTTACCAAATACAAAACATACATATTTAAATTAGAACAACAGCAACCTCGTTAAACAACAATAAAGCATTAACGATTCACCATCAGGATATAAATCATTAAGTCAGACAATCAGAACAAGTTCTGTTTTATTAAGAGTACCTACACCGAGTAATGATTGCACTCCAAGTACCGATTTCATTGTCATGTAAAGAATATACAGAAAAATCAAGTTGCACACAATTAATACATATATCAACACTTGTTGTTTATTGATTTATCAATCTATTTCAACAATTGATAAATAAATAAATCAGTAATCATAAAACAATACAAGTCAAACAAATCCATGTCACAACATTTTTTTTTCAAATTTTAAGGATGAAAAGGGG
Organism: Lutraria rhynchaena; assembly: GCA_008271625.1. Lineage (NCBI taxonomy): Eukaryota > Metazoa > Mollusca > Bivalvia > Venerida > Mactridae > Lutraria > Lutraria rhynchaena. The sequence goes on from VIBL01000067.1 coordinate 633,515, forward strand.
ATGAATAAGATTAATAAATGCATGTTTAGTAATTGGAATAAAATACAATAAGACTCAAAAAAAATAAAAGCAAACTAAATTTCACATTAACACTGACTGTGTGTTCATATATTAAAGTATTCATACGAACTTTTCCACAATCTGAACAACAACACATACAAACAACTGTATTTCCAATTTACTAAAAATGATAAAAAAAACAGTCTTTGAAAGAAAATCAGCTGTTTTGTTGAAATGATACATTTTTTAACAAATGTATAAGTTTCTTCATTAAACGCAGTATGTACAAGGGAAAGTAAAAGAAATGCAGTATATACATTTTAAGTACATAGAATACAGAAAGATAAACATATTTCATATCAATGACATAGAACTTTAATCGGCTGTCACTAAAATGCCTGTGTATGATCTAAATTGCGTGTCATGCACAACAGCAAATTTCGAAGTAGCATATTTTTTCTTTCATGAATTTGAGTCATTGTTATAGAAGTAAATATAGCCTTTAATAGTGTATAAATAAATGCATAATGTACTACACACTGTACTAAAACTATACATGAAATACTGTCTAAAGCAATAAGATCAACAATTTTGATTTAATACCTTTCATGGTGTCATCATCAATGAATACAATCATTGTGAATGATAAAAAACTAGAAATATAAAAAAAATGTATATATTTTAGGACTAGATCTAGATATGACTAACACCAGTTTCTCAACAATAACTTTACACTCAAAACGTTCAGCCATTTCAGATAGCTCAAAACTTGGAAGCAGTTTGTAAAACAGACACTTATGTCTTATTAATTTATCATCTTGAATATTACCTAGGACAATATTATGCTTACAGGGTACGTAAATAAGCCCAGGTCTTCTTAGGGGTGAGTGATTTCACAGACTAGGGGCCTCAATGTTCAAGTTGTTACAGTTTCTGACTAGTTATCACTAGCCCCTACCTGCTGTGAAATCACATCCCAAATGACCTTGACTGTGGGTTAGCCTTTAACCTTTCCCCCTCAAAAAAAAAATAACAGACTGCATATGAATGATCAGAACAAGAAATCAGCAATAAAGCGCAAGATGTAAAATTACATTATATGAACAATGTTTTACACGATAAAATCTGCAATGTGTGTATCTATAATGCCTCAAGCAATATAAAAATTGTGACTCTAGAAATTTAACAACAAAAACAAGTAAAGGTATATGATATTGACTGGTTTTAAATAATCATTCTCGTAGATTGAGGGTAAAGAGCTAAGTGCGTGGGTATCCTAGTAAGTACTCCGCTACACCAAGGTAATACACAGTCTGTGCTATACCAAACAAGGGTGCTATCACCAATATACGACACAATGCGCCCTTGAAGAAGGCTTTTGGTCCCTCTATTGAATACACTTTCCTAAAATGTTTCAAATGAACAATAATAAGAAATCATGTACAACACATGTGACAAATGGATGAGCATAGATCTGTAAATTAAACCAATTTAATTTCCATATACATGTAGATGTACTATTATTCAATAACAAGATCCGACAGAACCCAAGATGCTATCATACAAGCGGTGTATAAAAATTGGGTATCAGGCTTACTAACTGAATCCTTGACCTTGATACAGTAATCTATCAGCACAACAAATTAATGAATGATTAACTGAATTCTTCTAATTAATTATATATGGTATTCAGACAAGTGAATGTTTTATATAATCATGGTTAGGTTTTATCAATGGCAATTAGGTAAAGAAGACAGTGTGAGGTATATCTTTTAAGTATAAAACCGGACATTTTCATTCGCACTGATGAACACAGACAGTGATCAACTGACTTTAATGCAAACTGAAAGAGGGATTACATAAATAAATCATAGTACATTTGAATTATAATTATGTAGTTGTGTAAAAAGTTTACCTAAAACAATCCGGTATATTTTTATAAGTTTCCTCTCCTTTACCTTTGTGTATTGTCTGTAATCTTGTCTTCACGACTGAAACAATCAATAAGCTGCTATAGTGTTCATAAAGTCAATTTTCAATTATAAAAACATGTTTCATAAGAGTTCATATAGATAGCAGATGACAAAACAGGCACGAAGAAGCACTTGTAGGTTTAAAGTGACATGACCACTGGTGTACATAGCTTATAACACAAACACAATATTGTAAGAAGTATGAATTCCTATCATAGTAAAGAGATTTGGTGATCATATAACTTCAGAAATATTAGTAATTAAGTCTTACCATCAAATGGATTCACACTAAACGAAGCAACACATCCTGCTGTGCAACCAGATAAAAACGACCAGTAAAACACTGATTGTTCACTACCGACACGTCTTGGTCCCTGTAACAATAATCAGGGTAAAGTATTTTCAGATTTCAAAATCAACATGGAGCATGTAGAGCACTTCTACCATCCAGAATAAAAGTAAAACATGATATCTTTAACAAAATGTAACTCTGGGTGATATTTAAGAAATACTGTCAGGAAATAACTCTTTTACATATTATGGCTTTGAATTAAACAGCATTGATAATATTTGATTTACCATAAATAATAAGAGCAACATTAAACATATTAAGCATAAATAAATTACCATTTCACAAATCAAGCATTGGCCAGTATTAACCATTAAGTTACTGACTAAAATGGGGATAAATAACAAAATAAAAAAAACAGGAGTCCAGATAATTGAATATTCTTTTAAACATAATGCTGAGATATAATCTATGTGAGAAGAGAATAGACAAAAATGTATATGTAATCATAAATCAAGGTATCATTGAATCAAGAACTTGTAAACCTTCAACAAACCGTGTATAGATACACGTCTTTACTCTTCATAAGAACTCACCAAACTATTTAAATTGGCAAACAATGGGAAATAAATAGCAGAAAATGTGACATCTCTGAGTAATGTGGCCCCACAACCTTGGTACAATCCTAAAATTCCCTTTTTCTTGAAGAGATCAAGCGCTATCTGTGTAGCTGACAGACGAGGAGCTTTTGCATCGGCAGCAGATCCACCTGCCATATCAACTCTCACTGAAATGAGGTAATATTTGATTATTCTACACGGAAAAAAAAGAAATATGTGTTGAGGTAAACATTGAGCCTAAAAAATATCGTTAAACAATTGGCAGAATGAATATATGTTAAATTAAAAAAATGCCAAACAAATGACACCCCTAAATCAAGGCATTCCTATCCATTTGCCAGGATTTTAGATGTTTTCATGTATTTCATAATGCCTACTGACTTATGATTACTTCTTGTACCTGAACTGGGTTCTAATTGCATTATGGCAGGTACAAAAAGCCCCAAAATGTGATTCCCACATGGATACTCATCCCCTGCTTTTGTGTTACCCATGAGCTGATGACAGTTGTTTGCCTAAACATAGCAGTCCCGGTAGGTCACCCAGAAGTATCAGTTAGATCAACTGATCACCATACGCAATAAAAATATTGTAGACCAGACAGCACTAAATGTAATACAATACAAAATACCAACCACTTCTACCAGCATCCTGTAACTGTATCTTCAACAATTCCATCGGTGTTGTGATCACAATTTGACACATACCAGCCCCGGCACCAGCCAGTAGCTCACGGGGAATCGTCAACTTGTTCCTGGAAAGTAAATCCTTAGGTTAGATTATGCTTATTATAATTCTAAGGTCAGTAACACAGATTTGTTCTGGTTATAATTAGGATGTTTCAACAAAATATCATTTGTCTGCTGTGAAAGATGAAGAAATACTTACCAACCAATTCTTTTACATATTATACTTTCTTGGTATACCACATATACATGTTAACTGATTAAATAATATAAAAATTGGCTTACATGTAACCATAGGCATATTCAGAATAGGGAGAATTGGCTGTTAACATGTGGAGATTTTTTTTTTTTTTTTGTATTTAATGTGACTTATTGTCACTAGGGTTTAACGCCGTTTTTCAACAATTTTTCAGTTATATATGGCAACCGGTTCACCTAACCAGCTTTCCTGGACTATATACTAACCAGTACTAACTTACCCTTCTACAAGAAGCCGGCAGGTTCTCCACATACAGAGGAAAATCAACAATCTTGTCAAATTTTCATCGAAGGGTATGACCTACCGTAAGTGAGATTCGAACCCAGATCTCCCGGTAACAAGTCCAGCGCACTAACCACTGGACCGCAGCCGTGGCAACATGTGGAGTAGCCTAACATTTTACACAATATAACAACATTTCTGATGGACACATAAGTAGTCAAACTAAGTTTTCCCATAATTTAAAGATGACTTAAGCCTTATGATAAATGTCATGCATTTATTTGTATTGGATAGTGCATGCATGTCTAATGTATCAGCAAATATGGCCACAGCCACTCCAAGATACACTTACTTATCATTTTTAAGTAAATATCTGAACAAATCATTTCCAACCAGTTTGATGACTTTTTCTGGAGTAATTAGAAGTAAATTCACACCAGAACCTGAAAGCAGCCCAAAATAAATAAAACAATCAGACAAGAAAGATACATTGAAATATGCAAATACAGAGTATAGCATAAAATCAAAATATCCAGTTTAGTACAAACTGTGTGTACAATCAAATAATGCTGTGTATTACTACACTGTGAGGTTAATGTCAATTTATACTTCTATATCAAACAAAGCTTCATTTAAATGCTAGAAAAAGTCTGGAATGGAACAAGGAAAAAGTAGATGAACAAAAAACACCGACATACCTTTGTATAATCCAAAAAATCCTTCATTACGGAATGTCTTCTTTGCACAGTCAGCGCTAAATTCGTATCAAATAATAAATCATTGAACACACAATCACACATGAAATCATAACAATAAAAAATATTACATCGGATATAAAAGAGACAATAAACACTGAATAAAGCAATTAGTCTCAACAACTTCATCATTGTATGATGCTATAAAAAGAGCTTCACCTGCAGCAAATTGTGTATCATAATATAACATCATACAATTAATACAGTTTTTACAAAACATTAACTTGTTAAAACATTAACTTAAGTGCTGAGAGATTTATGATATCATTACAGCACTTTACAACACATCATTCGTGATGTAATGGTTATATTATGTAAAAATTCCCAAGTTCATATTATATAGATCATGAATTGGTGACGCAGTGTACATTTATGCAAATCATGCATTTTCCTATGCAGAATGCCACATTATGTTTTAGAATCGGTAAAACTTTCAAACACAATAAGCATGGAAGCATAGAAGTGGTCAAGTGGTTATGGTCTCAAATTAGTAATCACTAGCCCCTCACTGCTGTGAAATCCACCCGGAACCAGACAAATTTCACATATGATGAAGCTGTCCAGCTAGCTTACACAAGGTTAGTGATTCCACCCAGGCGTATACCCGAGGTCTTCCTTCACCATTAAAGCTGTAAGTTGCCAAATGACCCTGGCTGTTGGTATGACTTTGACCCCAGTGAGAAATGATCAGTATAGAAGAAAACAATTGATTGGTCTAAGAGCCTGACTGATAATGGACTGATAGTAAATCTACTATACTTACAGACTATTGTACAAAGGTGTCCCAGATGGTCCAACTTGTTGATTCTGTAATCTTGTTTTCACTAAATCGATGGGGAACACGCATGTTACACCGACTAATCCAGCTATACTACCATTTATGATCTTAGGAATTGGTCTGAAATTTATCATGATATCAATTTTAATTAAAAATCTGTATCATAATGCAAAAAATCATTAAATGTGAAAAACATGTAAGACCTGTCCAGTAAAATTCAGCTAAACAGGGCAAAAATGTCATTGCACAACAAAAAAGAAAATTTATGCATTTTTTCGTTGCTCTGGCAAAAGCCAACCCCATAAGAAGTGTACAATGTTGTTAACAATATTTTAACCTGATTATAAACTCAAATGGAATTAAATATACAATTTCAATATTTCATTGGTGGCAAAAAACAAGTGCCTACAAAGATACAAGCCACTTTAGAAGGTGCTTGGAAAAACAAGTGTTTATTGCATTATTTTTTTCTCAAGAACCAAGTCCTCGAAATATATTCATGTTTTCACTCAGATCCAGAATAAAAACACCACTCAGTAATAAAGGTGTATTTATTAATTAAATCAGGGCCCTGCAAAATGACAACTGTAATGTTCATATAATCATAAACATCAGCTCAGATTGTACGCAACAAATATCTGTCATCATATTTTATACAGCTTTCTAATCTATGATAATTATTATCATTCATCTTTTAATATTCATTGATTCAGTGGATTTTAAGTTTGAATGATTATAAATTTGTACATAAACTGAAGAAATTTACTGTAAATAGAAATATACTTACATAAATGAGTTATCCATCACACTCTATCAGCTGATCAACTGGTTGAATTACAATTTCAGGTACACAGACAGAACTAACAGATGTTGTCTATAACAATAAAATCATGCATTTATTATCTATATTCATGTGTAGCAGCACCATTATTACATATTACAGAAACACAAACAACACATACTTACTCTGTTTATCTACATCCATATCATATCATATCATATATAGCTTTTATAAATTGTAGTCACATGTTATTTTCAGTTCTACGGTCATATTCTAGCAAAACTATACACTCAGTGCAAATCTAGCCAGCCAGCAAAGACTAATTTCACCAACCGGTCTTAAAATTAAGGCACAGTAGTTAAAATTGAAAATAGATTGATTCAATGCTTTTCTAAATGCAGACATGTGTAAATAACCATTCAAATATATGCATGCACTTAAAACTGCACAACATGATTAATCAACCACCCAAAGTTGTAACACGCCATTAGACAGGTAAACTGAAATCTACAGTATGTGAAAGCACTGTTTGTAATTACAGGTAACAATTACAACAACTACTTGTATTTAAAAGTGCCAACTATATTTAGCACCAAAAGTTAATAAGTTAATTAATTCCATTTTATAAAACATTTAACAGACCAATTAGACTAAGCAGACATAGATAATGGTGTTAGCTACATTTACACGACATTAATGTATAAAATAGTCAACATCATTAGGCATGGTAACAAGATTTCTGCTTAAATGAGATGCTTATTTTTTTATACTTCATTGAGTTGACCACTATCAAGATATGTAAAATGTAAATTTGAACAAGCAACATACCATTTCTGTTGCAAATAATGGTAGTGCATATTGATTAAATATAGTTATCAAGTTAAAATTAAAGAATACACAAAGACTGGTTAACAGCTGTCAAGGACCTCTTTACACAATGATAACAAAGGTTAATATCCTACCAAAAAGATCTAATTACTGTTAAGTTGTGTTTATCTTACAAGTTTCACTAAGGACATAATCATGTATCCTATTGAACACTTCTTCTTTGCCTAAGTCGACAAGTCACAATATGACAAAGGACTTATTTGTAGCAAAAACATGATATAAGTGTATATAGATAAAGTAAAAACTTCATAAATCCGTAAAGTGAATACAATATGAAGACTATGAGCTTTGGTACAATATTATTGCAAAATCTACAACTTATGCATGATTAATGGAACATCCTGTCAATTGTATGAATGCCATCAAAGGTGGTAACAATTGTTAATCAAAGGGCAGGTATATGGCTGAAGTACTACAAGTTTGTGTACCTAAAAGATATGTCCACCAAGCCCCAGCCTAAAAAGGGAGTAAAAAATACGAGCAGTACTCGACAAAAAAACGTCCAGTTTCCAGAATGTGGTAAAAATATCAGGGATATTAATATTCAAAGAGTACATAAATATCACAAGTATTTCCTATTCAACACAATACAAAGCCTGAATACTAACTAACGTTTTCAAGCTGTATGTAACTTTGATAATTAAATCTAGGTTAACAGACATAAGCAGGTCATATAATGAAGAGATAACGTAATTTTACTATTTTTACAACTAACTATGAAAACCTACAATAATGAAATAAGGACTTCAAGTTTTATCAAAGTATATCCTTCAAAGTTTATGATCATTTGAAAAAAAAATTTGTTCACAATTTCAACCATAAGTACACGCTTGTTGTTATCAACTTACAGATAAAATAGCAATATATAAAAATTACAAAAGATAATACCACTATTTCTTCATAAAACTAGCTTTACAGAAACAGATACTGTGACTGGTTCCTCTTCAGGTCAGACTGTCCACGGGGAACCAGTCTGACCTGAAGAGGAACCAGTCACAGTTCTGATGAAGCCATTCAATGAATGGTGAAACTGTCAAATAGTAAGAATCAATAAATTGGATATGTAAGTTGAAATAGCTATCTATACAGATCTTACTGTCTAAGTGTAACACATCAGAAAGGTTTATATATCCTTACACAACTTAATCAACCTTCTTTAAGTAACACTCAGCATAAATAAATCAGCACTGTATCAGCTTGATGGCTTGATCTTACAGTTTATATCTAAATCTGATGTATTCATTAAAGCTGAACATAAAACCATATGTTACGCATCATGCATAACTTCCATCATTTTTAAATCTAAAGCTACATTAATGCTATTGCTTTCGTAGGATTACACAGAAATGACACTACATCATTCTGTTTATTGTCACTAATAAGCAATATTGTTTTATTTATGCACAATAGAGAGTAAATTATTTTCAACACTCTTTAAAATACCACACATGGTATATCTCTACTGAATGTTTTACAGTCTATTATTGTATGAATCTAATATGGGATGTTTCCTTCAAATCCCCAGCACATGATCTACAGCCCTCTTCCGTGACAATTAATTATACTGCAGGTAATTTCCTCCTACCAGTCATTCACTCATGATGAGGAAATTTGGCAGTCACCTACAGGATGAGGGATAAAACAGATGAGTACCAGCAGGTCAGCCATTAAGGCTCTACATGACTGTAATACACTCAAAAAAGGCTTTAAACCCAAAATGAGTGAATGAAAACAACCAACCAGGCTTGAAGCAAAAAGTTCCTGGCTTCCACTAACCTGACCGCCCTGTGCTTTCCTGCTGACCCTAAACTTTTTTGGTCTGAGTCATTTTTTTTTCTTCCTGATATTTTCATACTAATTCTACCTCCAAACTTAAAGAAATACCTGAAAAAGATTTGCTGACCTATATCTACCCTGAATTTTTTGTGGATGTTAGTGAAAACATGGTATTTACTTTTTGCCAAATCAATCAGTACTGACACAAACATGGTTGCATCCACAGACATACAGATACAGACAGAGCAGATCTTAATAATGTTACAACAAACAGACTTAAATCAATACATGCAGCTGCCTACAACAGAGTATTTAAATTCAATTACCAGTAAATAATTTAAGCAGTTGTAATATTGCTACAAGCAGACAGTCATATGTTTAATGTTACATAAATATATACTGTGTTAAGTTCTTAAGTGTAAGTTTTTGTCAAATCTTATCTAGCATACTTTTTACAGTGATCGGGAAAGGCATGCGCCATGCGCCATAGTCACATTAAAATAAAAAATGTCCCATTTCTTTTCCTATTGGATGCGCCCTTGGCGCTTTCCGATATTTGTTTTCGTTTTTATCATGTTGAATTTTTCGTAACAGGTGAGCGACGCCATTATGTTTTTCTGCTGGTCGGGGTTAATTCCCGTACCACTCGGTACGATTTACTATATTACGGTATCGGCTTTAACTGGTTCCCGTTCCATGTTGCACCAAAGTCAACGGGTGTACCAGTTCAGTATCGGCTGCCAGCTATTTCTTTTACTTTTAATAAGCGTCTATCATATAGGCGCTTGCAAGCGTCTATATGATAGATGCTTATTAAAAGTAATCACTCGCTTGTTGTCGTTTTACGCAAGAAGTCGTCTGTATTTCTCGAAACATGCCACCCAAAAAGAAATTGAAAAAACCTGAACGGCAGTCGCCAATCGATTTATTTTTACAACGAAAACATGATCCAACTAATGTCAATTTGATGAGAGTCAGAATATTTACCAAGAGTGGTAATGAAGTTGATGTTGAGAAGGTTCTGTCAGTTTGGAAAGCATTTAAAGACAGAAAGTTGTATGCCAAAAAATGCTAATGAAAATATAAACATTGACAAAGTTAAACGAAAAGACATCTATGTTATTATGTTAATTTGTTTATATTCATTGTTGTTAAAAATACTTACGAAAGTTTATTGTTCTAGTTTTATTAATTAAACATGTGAAGCTTAAATGAAGTGTTTCGTTTAAGTCTCATTACATTTGGAAAATGTCACATTGGATTTCAAAATGTCACATTAATTTTGGGTCACAGAGGGCCATTGTCCCATTGATAAAAATTCTTTCCCGATCACTGTTTTTAATCTCTAGGCCTAAACCTTTAGAACAAAACTTCAGAAAGGATTATAATCCAAAATACTGTACCCGAAATAACCTGAGGTGATTGGATTGGATAATTCACAATAATTCTAATATTAGACATATTTGGAAATTTCTTCAAAATTATGGTCAAATACAGAATAGCTTTGAATAAGACTCTATTTTTACTAATAATACTGATTGTAAAAACATCAAAATTCGTAACATGCACAGAATGATGAACTCAATAATTCTATGAGTACTTAATTACAGATTAGAACAAAGACTAAATCAATGAGAAACGGAAATAAAATGCCCACATGAAGACACACTGATGTATCTGGTACTGATCAATAACCAATGAATGACAGGAGAGTATGTGATTGATTTTTACCTTACAACATTTGTTGCAGTCATTAAGGCTGTACAAAACCTAATTCAACTATTTTAACTTACAAGTTTGCCACCAATATTGTAGTATTACAAGCTAACAGTGAATAGGGTAAACATCATATTACTATCATTTAATCTACTGTATTGTATCTTGTTTCTTTACAATGTTACATTCATGATTAACAAAGACAGTAAAGCACACTATAACACATGTATACACATTCATGGTCCAATTCAACTTCATGAAAAACCACCTGATTCAACATACTGTAAACATATTTCTATAATACAACACAGAATGTAAGGAATGTAGAAGTCAAAACTGGAGGAACTAAACCAAAATATTCAAATTTTATGATTGTCAACCTTCACATACTATGATACAGTAAAATCTCGCATTACAGACACCCCACTATTACAGACACCCCAGTGTTAGGGACAGTTTTTAAAAGAATGGGCTCATTGTCTACATTCTTCAACTGAAAATTTATTCAGAAATACAAACATCCCTGTATTCAAATGTTATGACACTAATCGCAGACCCAAAGTGCATGTTCACACTGTAACAGCCACCATTATTATGGACAAATGTTTTTGACCAGATCATTACCTAAACACATTTCACACATTTCAATTGAAAAGGCATTTTGGGAAAGGGGTCGGGTCTGGTCCGATTGGGAAAAAAATGTATTGTGTAATAATAAAATTGGGACCTTTTACAGTCAGCATGAAAACAACTTTTGCACCTATAGTCCTTCGGACCATATTTTGCAGAAAAAGTTAAAATCCAAACCATATTTTTATAGTCCGAAATTTCAATTAAAAAAGTGACACAATTTCCCAATGGAGTTTAATTTGCTTATCCCTCTGAGAAAACAAAATAGGAAATTTACGTTGTCAAAATGCTATAGCCTGTATGACAACACTTTGCAATATTCAGAGTCATTTTCTTATAGCCTCGGACTCGGACTATTCGCATTTTTCGCAGATAGCTTTTAGGTTGAGAATTGGGAAAAAATGTCTTTATTTTCCATTGGGAAGGGTCTATTTACCAGACCCAAAGAAAGGAGGGAAAAAATCACTGAATTAATCTTAAATTGAAATTAGGTATAAAGCTATAAAGCTAATTAGAAAGTACATACCGACAGCTACCAATACATTAAATACTAAATACACATTCATATTTTTTGCATATAATTCAGTTTTGTTTGATGTCTATGTACAATCTTGTGTAATGACCATGTGACATAGCATGAGACTTGACAGCTGCCCATTAGAATTTGCAAATGCAATTCATAATTGAACACTACTTTATTTCTAATGCAGAATAATCACACAGACGTAAACAAAACAAAATAATCAGCAGATGGTAAACTACAATCTGAGAGTAAAATAAGGAAATGACCCCCTATGTCACTGCACTCTGGCAGGACTGGATCTACCTTCTGTCTGCAGAGTCAACTAATTTGACAGTTCGTGATTGAGCCATTTTTATGACTGAGCCATAGTCAAATTTAGCAACAAAATCAGCCAACCAAATAGCCTTATTACCAAAATACCCTAAGTATAAACACAACAGTAATTAGTAATTATAAAAACATGCAATCAGCACCACATATATTATCATTTGGTCATGTAAACCGTTAGCTTTGATTTTTGGTTTAGATTATCTTGTCAAAGATTTAAATCACATTGGTACAATCATCAATTTATGTATTGCACTGAGCATGTTTTATTATACCTATTTAATTCAAAATTAAAGTATCATAAAATTCTCATCAATTTCTCTTCCAAAAGGGTAGAGAAGGAGACACAATTGGCAAATTTGTTTGATGGCTCACCAACATTCACAAGGTAGATTTTACCTCTAGTTAGATCAACCACTTTCAAGCTTTTAAGAAGTATGGGTTCATTTTATTTTGGCAAGGATATGAAATTTATAGGCTAATTTGTTACATTATTTTATTCTAAATTTATGTTTTTTATAATATAACTTTCCTACGTATTAGGTTAAGTCAGGATAGTATGCCATTCCTCTCATTAGCCTAACTTATTCGGCTTTCCTGTTGACCAATTTCATAATTGAATTTGGAAGGGTCATCCTCTTGGACGGGGCCAAATAAAAACATATCTCGCCATCACAAGCAGTCTAATTAGTTGAACTATCCTCTCATCTATTATTTACCTTGATTTATAATTGAATTATTTATTCTATTTTAAGTACTATTGTAGCTCTACAAATTGTTCTAAGATTACAAACAAATACACAAACCCTGTCCTACTAAAAAATACATTAATGCATAAATACATTCATAAAATAAAAATCATAAAATGTTAAAGAATCAAACATACAAAAAGAATTGTTACACTAGAGATATTAATTTGGTTCTAATAATAATAACTCCTTTACAAAAGTTCATACTTAGATAAGCGAACATTGCATAAGAGTTAAGACTGAACAATGCGATATCAAAGCTGGTTTACATTTCCATTGGACGGACACGGTCTAAATGGACCTAATCGCGAAATGAACAAATTCATATCCGAAATAATGTTAATCCGGTAACTCAAACATTACATAGACTTGCTCGAAATATAATAGAATGCAGACCTGTGGCGAGTTTAATACAGAAATGAGAATGCTACATAATTTCAGCAGATTTCATTTCATAAAAATATAACAAGATAGACTATAAAAGGCTGGAACATTTTGTTTACCTTTGCACTTGGACCCTTGTAACTTCAATGTCAATTGAGTTGTTCCCCTTAGACATAAGTAATCAATGAGGTATGAGGCTACTAAATTATGATCAGATAACTAAATTTAAATGTTCAGGATATATAAGTCTAACTGCCTTCTCTTCATGATGGTAGAGTCCTGTATGCCTTTTCTTTTACATCATACAAATTATTCCATAATATTTCAAGAAATCATAAACAGAAAAATGCATGGTCTTAACCAGGGATCGAACCCAGGATCCCTAGGCGGAGACTCAATCGGGTTGCTAAAGAGTTACCCCGACAGCAAGGCTGTTGAAAGTGTCCCATATTCCTACAATCACTACACTCCTACCCTTTTAATGATTAGAGCTGACCAGCTCTCCATTTTGATGCTCCATGTCTCCGCATGAGTTCGTCAAACACTGATTAGTACTGCTATCTAGGTTATGATTAACTGCCTGGGGAAGCTCAGCCGCCTAGACAGTTAAAAGATATGTATATATACGACAGAAAATGCAGTCTGGAACTTTGTGTTCGCATCCTCTAACATTAGTTTATACATCAGTACTCTATTAATCATTTGAATCATTGTTCATGAGCATTAATTATCTGGAAACGTATCAAACATTTCAAATTACAAATGTGTTTGTACGTAATCAAAGCCAAAATAGGCCGGTGAAAAAGTTTGCATAAAGTTGTTGACCGTGGTAAGTTCAACCCGCTCGATGCACGTTACACTTTTTTATGCACTCATTTATCAATGATGTATCTACATACTTATGTGAATATTTAGTCTTGAGTGCTGTAGATCAGAAATCTCGCAAATGTTCGAGAAATAAGATATTATTATCAAAACAATTATGACTGTCTACCTAATAAAACGATATCAAAAGTTCAATAACACAATGAGTGTTATCATTTAGTGAAACTAGACAGTGAGGTTATTTACAGTAGTAGATTAATGTGTCTGAGTGATTATAGTGTCATAACAAAATGATAAAAACTGGTCGTGTCTGTGTCAAGCTTACTAATTATTTGTGCATGGATTTTATACATATAGGATGTATTTTAACAGACCAACAAGATACCTTGTGATTATATGCCTTTCATTGTTAGTGAATGGTAAATGGAACTATTCATCAAATTATGTCATCAACCTAATTTGCAAATAATGGCAGTTCTTATTGGCTATTAATATACCAATAAGGAATAAAAAATGTTTGTTTCTGGTTACATGCTGATTAAAAATAGGGTAGGCAGGTAGGGAATTTTTTGGGGATGGATTTTTTTATTGTCTTTGAAAGCTGTTATTGAGATTATTTTTTGAACCGAAAGGTAAGGATAATGAGACTGTAGATGTACCGTTCCTCGGACCTGATAAAAATTCTAGGGTCAAGGGGAAAATTAGGGTTGGTCTGGTAACTAGAAACAATTATTTTTATGCCATTCTGTGGTTGTCAGTAAATTTGTTAATTTTTTTATTCACAAACAGATAATCAATATTATCATACTTATCATAATGATAAATAGCTGAATTCGTTTTATACAGTTACTAAGGATATAATGTTACGCCTTAAATGTTTATTACTGATGATCAGGGACTTTGTACTTCAGGGATTAAACTGGTTAATATTATGTAATATAGGACCCTTGTGATTATTAATCACGAATTTTGTTTCAATTCAGATCTCAGTTCTGAAGGTCGGGACATCCGGACAAAACGGAATGCATTTCAGATGTGTAGTTTGGTAAACCTGTACACAGGAAGTTCATGCTTTAGGTACAATCCATATGGCTGCTTTTGTGGTTATGGGCAGCGAGGATCAACCCCTGTAGATGATGCCGACAGGTTTGTGAAGATATTAATGTATTTTTAGAAGTTTTATTTCCAGCAAAAACAATTACGAATATGCCAGAAATGAAAAATTTATAATACAAGTATTCAGCTTAATTGCTAGTAGCACAGGGGGCTAGCACGTTGTAGGGATGATATATAATGGTGCATTAGGCCTAAGAAGGTCATGCGGACCAAAAAAGACGTATATTATATATATATACATATACATGATATACGTCTTTTTGGTCCGTGTGGCCATTTTAGGCCTAATACACCATTATACATCATCCCTTCAACGTGCTAGCCCCCTGTGGCTAGTAGTTCTTACAAGACAATGAAAAAGTGAAGATTACTTTAAGCTTTGAGCTCTTAAAATAATACACTTCACATTGATTGAGTTACACTTCATAGTTTATGACAAATTTATTAAACAAGTTCACATAAAACTATTGTTTGACATATCAGATACGAAATATCAAAACAACTATTCACGATTTAAAGTTCTTGCTTAGTTTACAATAGCCTGGATTGAAAGAAAATGTGTTAAAGTTTACTGGAGAACAGAAACATGACCTTTGCAGAATAAAAACATTTCAGATGTTGCAAGGAACATGACGATTGTTACGGAGAAGTGCACACACGTAACCACTGTAATTTCTGGAGTGGTCTGTTTGTAGGTTACACTTATAACTGTGACCAAGGTTGTAGATGCACTGGTTAGTAGTACATTTCTTGTGATACCAGGAGCTATCTTTAATTAATTTCATGCCAACACTATTTGAAATCTCTCTTAGTGCACTGACATGTATTGCATAGGTCTTTGCATATACAGTGTAACCTCTCCAGAGAAGCCCTCTCTTGAGCGACAACCTCCCTTCAACAACTGCATGCTTTTTCCCCGCTGTACGATTTGACTATTTATTTAACCTCTCTAGAGCAGCAACCTCTCAACGACATAATTTTGCGTCTCCCAAAGTGTGTCGCTTTGGAGAGGTTGCACTGTAATCAAATAAGAAGTAAATGAAGCATACAAAACAAAGAAACTTCAGTTTTGAACCAATATTTATCACGTTTTTGTTATTTGACCGAAATTTACATTATCAACCATATTTAACCCTTTGCCTCATAATACCGCAAAACATGGTGGCAAAAAAAAGCCATAGATTGTAATGAACAATGTCTTCTTTTGCAAAAAATGTTTTCCACTCTGTTGGAGAAAAATAATCCAATTGTCTAAAATAAATTGATGTTTTGTATATTTGCTTTAAATTTCGAAGTGTCCAAAATATGCCTATGAGGCAAAGGGTTAATTAAGGAAAACTTATATCTGGATTCTAGCCTGACATTGATATTGCTCTAACAGAATCATTATTTACTATGTATTATTTAAAAGATTCTTCAAAACATGAATTTTAATTGGCTAATGGCAAAATTGCACATACATTGAAATTTATATGGTTAAAACTCAAATAAGGTAAAACATACTTTCAAATTTTATAATGTTTGATGCAGTTTACAATAACTGTTACAGATGCGTCAAAGTGTGCCAGGAAAGTTTGTGAATGTGACTTGCAGTTGGCAAGCTGTTTAGCGAAAAGTTCCTACACTCAAGAATACAAATACTATGACAGGAGCCAGTGTCGATAACATATGGTGCACATTTATAAGCTTGTCATACTAGTTTCACAGCATGCCAAAGTATCATGTGGATGTTTACAAAATAGAAGCGCAATGGCCATAGCAATCCATAAATGGAAACTTGCACAAATAGTGCTTTGTTAGTTACTGTGATTACAAAACGTTTAATTTGTGTTCACCATTACTGGTCAAAAAACTGACAACTACATAAATTCCTACTGATGAAAACTGTTCATTTAAAATGCATTGTAAAATATATAGTGCCCACTATATATGCTGCAGAGTTAAACTTGTATCTCAACTAGAATCGGCAGTCTGTCACAGTCAGTCAACACACCTAGTCCAGAGGTTGAAAGACTTGAGAACAGTCTCCAAGCTCATATCTCGATTTCATTCTCGAAGAATTCTATTTGAAAAGACATCACTGTTCAAATGTTTGAATACAAATTCAGATCAATTATGCTGGCAGAAAAATGTGTGATAGATGTCATCATTGTTTTAAATAATTTTACGTGATGTTCTGCAATTTGTTATCTTATAAATACTAAGACTTTCATTAGTGTTATGATTGTTTCATGAGCAAGTGTTACTTTTATGTAACATGATTATGATAAAGAAAATCTCCACTAATAAATATTGTGTTTAAAATTCAAAGGTTAAATTGGTTGATTTGTGGTTGGTAAAATTGGACCCAGGCGTAGATGACAATGATGTAACCCTATCAAGCACAAATATTGAAATACAAAATCACACTTTGTTGGTTAGTTTGAATATTTTCATTGTCTCCAATATATTAATTATATTTTTACCCAATAGTACTTATAAAAGGTGCAATTTATGTATGTCAAGACAAGATTGAACATAGATCAGTATTTGTGTTATCTTATCCTAATGATAACTGTGCATATAACACAAGACACCCAGATAGTGGTGAGACCAAAGGCCACATTCTTCACTCCTTATCCAGTTTAACAACCCTGAAAGTGAATTAATCTCTTGTAATATAATATATTAAATACCACATCCCTATGATTTCTGAAACTGTTTCTTAATCTTTATAATCAACTCTGTAAACAGTATACATTTTGAATTTCACAAACTGTTAAATTTAAGTGGTGGTAACCCAGGTAATTACAGGTAGGTAACCCAGGTATATACTGGTTCATAACCCAGGTAAGTACTTAACCTGCCTTATTACTGGTAGGTAATCAATATAAGTACAAGTGCTGGCAGGTAACCCAGGAACTCAGGACAGACCAACTGATGGTCTTAAATTACAGAAATACTTCCAATTAACCCAGCAAGACTCAATGAGAATGTAATAGAGGTGATCCAGGATATGTGAAATTTAGCAAAAATAATAACACTGGTTTTATTTTGGTATAAAGATAGGCAAAACAAACTACACGACACACTTTAAAACCCATTTTGTGTTTTAATACCTTCAAATAATCGTTTAACAACAATGTCAGAAAATTTGTACACAGATGTAACTAAAATTGACATTGTTTACACACAAACTGATAGGCAACACATTAATACAATTACAATTTTCCCACATCATAGTGACAACAATGTTGTATGAAACCTTCAATAATATACCACCAGAAATTCCAAAACTCACGATACACCATAAAATATCACAAAGATGTCTGAATAGATATATGCACATCAATCAATGAATACTCTAAATTATACAATATGAAATAGCACGACCAATTTTCACCAATATTTTACTGTTAGTACCAAGAATCTACAAGATCTACAAATATTAAGATGTTAAGATTCAATATTAATGTTTTTAATAGGATAGTAAATCTGTATACTTATACATGTATTAAGTTTTAAATGACATCCATCTTAATACGGGTATCTGGTTTATTGAGAATATAGTTCAGTAAAGATTCTTAAGTAAGTTCCAATTTATTCAAAATCAGAAGGTTTTGGGCAAAACGAATACAATCCTAAACATACGTTCAGTTGATGGAGCACAACAGTTAAATCTCTGAGATTGACTTCAGATTGTAGAATGTTATATGTATGAACAAATATGTTCACCAAGTTCACTTCATAAAATGTCATAAATATTATGTTATTGTAAGTTTTTATGATGTAAAAGTGTTTCTCAAACAACACAATCAACATGTTTGGTCCTGACTTTTAATGAGTACCGGTGTTTTTTTTTTTATCACAACCTGCTGAAGTACACATCCGTGACAAATGCTTATTACTAATAACTTGAAAAATATAGTTAATATGCCCAAAAGGGTAGATAACTCAGTTCGTTAAATTGAATTTTGCAAACATACTGCTGATGAACCAAAAAGGGATTTAAAACATTTGTCCTGTCTGGATGGTGAAACATGGAAGTGAAGATATGAAGAATATTTTTGTATAAACCAATCTGAAATACACTTGTTAACTTGAGACACCTATAACACAGAGACACAAAATAATGCATGGACCAAGCATAAATATTTACATTAAACAGAAAAATGATATACCACTACATGTATATTGCCCGCAAGCCGATAAAAAGCAAAGAATAATGCACAAAATTATATTCTGAATGAATAAATTTCGAATTTACAATTTCTATTTACAACTTATACGTATCACAAACCATCAAACATAACAAGATGGTAACTTTACTTGAAACATAGAATCTAAAGCATAACTAAATAGGTACCTAATTGGAGATAATGTATTCATACTTTGACACACTCCATAATTTCAGATAGTTATCTGAATGTAACATACACCTTACTATCTATGAACATCGTGTGAAAAATCTATAATTCTGAATTGAATTTAAAAAAGCAATTAACTGAAATCATATCAGGAATTTAAAATTAAGATGCATAACTCTTACAGTAACAAGTGAACTCTGTGGTGAAATTCAGCTGCATAGTAAGTTTATGTCAAAGGCTGATCAGAAGAATAAAACAACACAAATGCTTGTTACATAAAATCTGACGACAAAATCATAAATAAAAACAAGATATCGACAGTAAATTCTAACTACATAATGCGAAGTTATGAAAACTGACGCGAGGTTAACTTAACAATTTAACATTTGTAGAGACACTAAAGTGTATCCAAATGTGTCGTTTTCATCACTTTCCCCACATCCGATGAAACAATTAGGACATAACAAAACCATACCACCACTCATTAATTCATTATAATTATCAAACTGATGACAGGTTTTGAAAAATGTTTTCTAAGACTAAAATTATTCCCATCTACAGCATGATATAGCCTAACGTGAACCTCTAAGTCACATGTAGAACATACATTCACATAATTTATGTACAAGAAAATACAACAGGAAGTTAATTAGGTTATAGACTGAAATATGTATGTAACTCAATAAAAAACAACTAAACAGTGCTATATATAAGTGAAAATGCATAATTTAAGCTACATAGATTTTTCATAAAATACAAAGTACATAGTATATATTAACAAAATAAATATATAAATTTAACAGAACAAACAAAACAAAGAAACTAACACTTAAACTATTGGTCAGTTGTTTTAATGTTATGTAACATATGGTAGGTTTTATCAGACTGGTACACCACAAAGCTGCATTTGTTGAGGAAATATCCAGAAAATAGATTCACTCCAACATAAACATCAATGACTGAGTTCTTTAGAAATCATGGATATTTTGAAGCACAAATAATGGATTGAAGCATCAGGCACACATGTTATGTGTAATAAAGCCAGCTGACATTAGTCATTTTCCATCAAGCCAACTATAGCTCAGATATCGTCTGAAATATCCATATAAATTTATATTAATTATGTTTTGTTGAAAAAACAACGAAAATCGAAAACAACCAATCAAAGCCCAAATATTTACAACATCAAAACAATCCTTACATGTACCAGTAAGATACACACATATACATTAAACAAGTCCTTACTGACAAGCAGTCGCACACACACACACACATATATACGCATACATACACAGGTATAGAGAAAGAGAGCACATAGACGGATATGAGAGATGAAATCTAGCATTAACTAAGTCTGTGAGCTTTCTTCTTCAATTTGTTTCATGATCTCATTTTCTATATCAGGATCATCAATATCATCTCCATCATTAACCATCTCATACTCCTGTAATTCTCTCTGTAGTTCTTCCTCCCATTCTGGTACATCAGTCTTGCCTTGCTCTTCTGAAATTATAAAACAAGTAAGTACGTGTACATAAATTACAGCTCTTCTTTGTACACTATGTACCACCTCATTTTCCCCAATAAATCATTGACCGTCAATGTTGGTCAACATATCAGGAAGGTTATACTTACTCTTTCTTTATTGTCATATACAGTGCAACCTCTCCAGAGCGACCCTCTCTTAAACGACAACCTCCTTTGACAACAGCATGCTTTTTCCCCACTGCACGATTTGACTATTTATTTAACCTCTGTAGAGTGGCAACCTCTCAACTACAACATAATTTGCGTCTCCCAAAGGGTGTTGCTTTGGAGAGGTTACACTGTACTATCATAAAGGAAAAACGTTCACTTGAACCTGTTACAAATTATTCCCCTCATTAGCATAAGGCCTTTAGTACATTGGTAATAGCAAAGACAGCTAATGCATGAACTTAATCATTTTAATATTTCCATAGATATTATTACTACAGTGAATGATCTGAAAAGGATTAAAACAATAGGAGCTGAAAATCTTAATGATGATAATTAAATAGAATATGATATGATCACAATGGTATGAAATTGTTACTACAACATTCAATGTCAAGACATTTACTTACAGTAACAAGACAACAGTGCACCATACTATAAGCAATGATCAGGTTAATGTAATATAAAGTAATATATAAATACTTGGAACACAGGTAGCTGGGGATTTATCAAACAACCAGTACAAGCCAACCAGAGCAGTTATAGGGAATATAGAACAGTATGTAACAGTAGTTTGACCACTATAATCATGAGAATATGTTCATAATACTGATATACAAAACTAGAGAAATCATGCTCCAAAAACCCATAACAGACAATACATATATTAGAGAGAGTCTAATATAACATCACTTCAACCATTTAGTCAAATAATTCAACTTCATACACAAAAATTCACACACCTGAAGGTAATTAGTTAAATATTAAGCATAATATGCAAATTACATTTCAGAGCAGAGTGGTAAATCTGTGTACAGAAAGACTGCGTCAACTGACAATCATACTTTCATGTTAGTAAAATACTTATGTAAGACATCAATGTATGGAATCAACAAGCAATAACTCAAGCTGTTAACTAAATGAAAAGGTACCAAACATAGAGAAAACCTCTAAAACAGTCAATTGATCACAGCCTTATATAAACATGTACCAAGTTAGGGAAAACAGATTACACATTAATACATGGTACACTGGATTATGTAGAAATGAATCTAAGGATTCATAAAAAGAATAGAAACATGTTGTAGTCAGGGCTGTGACAGTTTCAAAATCATCTGAAAAAAAAACAGTTAAGGGTCCAAGGTGCTGCAAAGGCCACCAGTGGGTCCAGGGCAAACCCTTGTGTGGTGGTGGTGGTGGTGTCATGAAGCTCAAAGCGTTTGAACATTTTATATGAACAATTTTTCAATTTTCAGTAACACAAAATACTAATCTGATAACTCAGTTAATGTAACAAAATTTTGTCATAGCTAATGATAATATCCTCCAGAATGAGCTATCCAAGTTGATAAGAAAGTCCAAATTTGCTAAGTTTTAAGACTTAGTGTATGTTCATATAAATGCATGTGAATTTAACAACCAGTTTTGGTGCTGTGTTCGAGATATCAAATTGAACTTTTATAAAATGAAAATTTTATTCTAAATGGAATACATCATAGTAGTAGATGTATAATTGTGATAAATTTCACACAAACCTAGCTAACCTTGTTAATCAATTACTGTGTAGCTATATAATATGTTACATGCACTAATAACAAGCATGCATATACATGTATATGTTAATAGTATCATTTAAGTCATGCATGGTATGCGCAGAACAGAACTAAAATTAAAATGTATATTAGTAATTACATACTGGTATATATATATATATGTGTTTTGTACAAAGGGATGAGTGAACTCTAAGGTTAAATATGATAATCTAGTTATAAAACCAACAGGTATTATCAACATCATGGAAAAAATACACAAGTAACTCAAAAAAGCATGAATATGTAAAATAATGATACAAAATGATATATTAAATGGAGTACATGTGACGCAATAGAGAACATTACACACATATCAGATTGGTGACATATTATTGAGAAAATCTTGTCCTTCAGTTAAAGGTCACTATGACCTTGGTCCCTCTGAAAACCACTGAATATAGACTATCTTACTAAAACCATATGATCTGTGTATTGTCTAGTTATTTAAAGATGCATATTGCATGCAGTAATCAAAAGTTTTTACACGGTACATGATGAATGGTTAAAGAGCATGAAATAAGTACAACCACCTGATTCCTTTTAATACCTTGATATTAGATAGTACAAGACAAAGTTCAAAAAAACATGCTGGGTCAAACCTTTCAATACAAACAGATGTATCAACAATTCAAACTTTCCTAACACAACAGGTTCAGACTAAGAAAATGATTTGATGCCACAAATTATAGCTAATTTATTCAAGGATTTAAACAAAAAAAAATGTTAAAGCAGGAAATATACTAGTCATTAATGCTCTAAACTAACTGATTGAAATCCATATCAACATTGTTTATGCCAAACTAGTCCCTAATCATAACATATCATTCACTAGCCAGATACTATGTACTACTAATGATGTATAACTATGATTCTACCAAACGATAGAAAGAAATGTTGAACATTTTTGTAGCAGGAGACACAACAAAATAATAAAATTTTTATGTAAAGACAAAAAAAAAAAGAATAAAATCTTTTAAATATCCAAGTCCTTTGGACTTGATTTTTGGAAGAATGAATAGTGAAATGAGTTTCAAATGTAAATAAACACAATTTTAACAATAGCAAAACAAGAATCACAGTTTGTACACATGGAACAATTTACATGTTTGTATAGGTATAAGAAGAAATGCTTAAATTTATAAGCATTAAAACTTGTTAATTCCAGTGCCCAAGACATCCGTACCTATGAACTTGTTTGTTGTTGTTGTTGTTGCTGTTGTTGTTTTTGTTCTTCTTGTAAAGCTAAATATTCATCAATAAGAGCTTGTTCCCAATCATCATCATCATCATTCATACCTGTACATACAGACACATGCATTCTATTTACCAGCACTCGTTTAATACAGACTAAAGACTGGTGTGCAATATCAGACAAGAAATAAATCACAAAAGAAAAGAAATAATGTTTATGAGAATTGATCAAACAAAGGTATATCTGTATAAAAACGTTTCATGCTAAGTTCTGACATTTGAATCCAAAACAAAAATTACAAGATTTCATATTGCTTTCTTAAACATGTCAAGACTTCAGACAGAAATAAATCAGTTTTATAGTTAGAAAAACAGACTATTTTAAGAATATTTGTACAATTTAAAGTAAAGTGTAGAAATAATAGATAATGCTGCAGGTATTATCAAATAAAAGCAAACTTGAAGGAATCATGCACAGTATCTCCACACAGCACACTAGTCTACAGGACAGTAAAAATCCCAAAAAACACCCACTAATTTACAAGTTAAATGGTTCAATATTTTTTTCAACCCAAATCAGTGAACAGAAATTATCCATTATTCAAAAGTAGCAACTGTTCCACTTTTTGTCCACAGACTAAGGAACTTAGTAGAATAAATGTGGCTGTAAAATACCAAAAAAAAATACAGAAGCTCATCAAAGCCTTCTGGCAGCCTATTTCTACATAAACATAAATAAACCCAACTAATAAAAGAGTGAATACATATTTCTACCATTGTTAAAGTTATTTTTAAAAGACTTACTGAATTTTAACCAGATATTTCCAACATTTTATTAAACTCTGAAACTTAACAGAGTCGAGGTCCTAGCACACAGCACATTCTCTCATCCCTATTCATTACAAAAGACAGATTTTATCCCCTGTCATTTGTCTGATGGAAGATACTAAAGAACACATTTGATGTAGTTTAAATCAAAATTCATGTATAAAAGATTTACAATTACTCTAGAGGCAACTTTTGCTAAGGACTATACAATGAATGTATTCTTAAAGAGGTTAATATAAGAGCAACCTTTGCTGGCTACAAATTGATTCTGTCAGACACATTTTATAAAATTCAGTCTGATCAAAAGTAAACTAATCAGACTAGCAAATGAACAAAGCTTGCTATGGCTGGGGCACATTAATGATGCAGTCATACACAAGAGAAACTCATTTTTATCATTAACATAGAAAAATCTGAGACATGTAAGAGAACAGAACAGAATAATGTACAACAGTTCGTAAACTTTTTGTGTGCATGGGATGAGTAATGACCAACCATTAGTATAATATTTATGCTACATTTATGTATACACTATGATGAACACATACAAACATTTATTACAGATGAAATGAAAACTTTTTTACTTTAGAGTTATTAGATGAACTAAAAACTTTTTTACTTTAGAGTTATTAGATGAACTAAAACGATAAGAGCCATGAGTCTTGATAATGATGGTTATATATAAATATTGTCAAACTCTTGTGCTTTGTTTAAACTGTGTTCAGGACATAGACTGTCATGAAAAGGTGACAAAAAATCAGCTAAAACAATTTATAAAAAAAATATGCTATAATTAGATTCGTCTGTTACAAAGAAGAGAAACTGCGGTTTTACATCATCTCAACATCACATAATCAGAAAATACAACCATACAACACAATATGGGGGGATGCGTAACGCAGAGATGACTTATCATAGATGTAAATGAGGTGAAGCAGATTTATCATAATAATTTCCCACATTGTGGCTTGTGTGATGTACCAATGTAAAAGCAATGACTAGGAAAGCATTTTTTTCCCACATTAAGTGTTCCCTTCATACTTTACCAGGTTTATTGACAACTACATAAAGTGAACAATAAAACAAAGTTTAAATAAAATACATACAAACAACACATGACGGAAACCACAAATTAGTGGCTTGTTGATTTAAGTATGATCATTATTGAATTGTTGGGGAAACCAAACATTTTGTCATTATGATTATTATACGTGTAGAACCAAATATCAAATGTAACACTTCAATAAAAGTCTACATTTTGTGTTTCTAACATTAAAACAAACCAGTGAAAGTTAGCTTTCTCTAGGTGAAACTACAAACATTGATTTAATGTTGTTGGTGTAAAATGATTCATACTAACATTGATTTAATGTTGTTGGTGTTAAATGATTCAAACTAATCAATAAAAACAGCTGTCTTAACGCTAAAAAGAGATGAATTTTGTTTTTCTGCATGCAATCAATCATTTAAAGTATTTTACTCTGAAACCTTTTTCCTAAACAAAAATAAAGTAAAATAGCTTAAAATCCACATCTTCAACACTTGTACAGAAATAATGAACAAAAATGTCATATGACAAGTCTGGGATGATATGCAACAATCACAGAATTACATGCCAGCTAGTGTCAATTATCAAATTTCTGATAATTCTGTGAATAAATTTTTAACAACGATTTTTTTAAAGATAAAGTTCCCCAATTTTTTATTCACCAACTCCCATTCAAAGTCATTATCATCATGCTTGAACAAGCAGGACGTAAATTCATTCTGCAGTTACTGACCTTCAGCCTTTTCAAGGTCATCTTCCATGCCGAGCATTTGCATTTCTTTCTTCAAGTCTTCATCACTTATATGACCATCTTGGAATGTATCACTAACAAATTCATTCTCCTGTGGACTTCCCGCGATCACCACATCATCATCTTCCTCTTTAGGTTTAGACACAGGTTTTGGTGAGGATTTTTCTGATTTTAAAAATAACGAAACGGAAGTTGAAGCACAAAGAATCTAACAAATTTTTGTATATTTATTTTTTTTGGAATCTGGATCAGTATTAACTTGTTTTGTCTTTTCAGTTGTAAGTAATTACTCATAAACTTAAGTAATATACTGTATAGTGCAATATATCCGCGGTGTCAAATGTTAGCATTTTTTAACATGTTTTGAATTGACAGGGTCATAAATTGGTGCAAACGCTCTCAGACCGCCAAATTTAAACTCTAATTGACAATAACATGGGGTCATGAATATAAATAAAATGGTGGTGCTTTGAACTGGCTGTGTTTTGAATTGGCGCAACTGACCCTGACAGCCAATATAGCCAAAATAAAATCCCCGCCAAAATAAGTACTAACACAGGATAACTACGTACAATAGTAAGAACTTGTAGCCATATATTAAGAACACTGACCTGTATAAATTGAAGCGAAAATATTCATTTAACAGTAGCACTGGACTTCAATTCTAACTTAATTTCCTTTTGAATTCTTTCAATTCTTCAAAAATGTGAAGAACTTCCTTATGTACACAATCCCAGTTGTTCAGTCAGGTTAGTTGGAAGTCTACAGTATTATTTGGAGCTACACCTCAAAACTTTGACCACCTTGATACGACAACCATTTGTTTTCAGACCCCTTTCAATGTCAACTTATGAGACTGCCTCATTATTATGACCAATTTTTTGGGGTCCTGAAGGTTGTCTCAAGATCGAGGTCTTACTGTATATCATAAGCTATGACAGTCTCACTAAAGTAGTTCACAGGTACATATAGTAACACATATTAAAGAAAGTATACCTCTATCAGAACTGGAATCTCTGGACCCATCTTGTTTCCCTTCCGTTCCTGTAAATACAAATGTAAATGAATATAATTTTTAACTTAACTATTCATCTCCGAGATCAATTTGATCACAACAGTAATTGTATCCTCACTAGCTAAATTTGATTACCGTTACATGCCGAGTGCAAGCTTCTAGCTGGACCTGTTCCCTCAAATGTCACATAAACTTCTATCGCTGACAGTGTAAGTTCATTGATTGCATGAAATTTATAGGAATTGCATACATTAATACAGTAGAAATCTAATGTGTAGTGTTATGTAAATGTCTATTAATCATGGTTAAAGGCGATAACTAGCTTATTGTGAGCCCTTCTCAAAGACAGACAAATGGAAAGAATTATTAACAGGCTTATAATGAATTACATTGACAGTCAGTATGTTTGGATACTAATCCAGTAAGAGAAAATAGAATTAATGAACTATTGCAACACTGAAAACAACAACAACCAAATAATGAACATTTTTGTAATAAGTTCACTCTAATTTAATTAAATAAACTGTGACCATACAATTTACATCCAATTATATACAAAACAGAACAAATAGTCCAGGGTACAATTCATGAACAAATAACAATCAAAGAATGAATCTAGAACTAAAGTCTGTCACCTTGAAGTAAATATATAGGATTGTATGATACAAGGATCTTATTGGAAAAATGATCATTTTATTAATTCTAATAAATATTGATTTAGTAGATTGAAGGTCACGACCTATCACCTATAATAAAAGGATCATTATATGGCTAAATAGTGACAGTGATAATTCAATAAAACTAATACCTGAGTGTGAATTCCAATCTATGAATTAAGATTAACAAGACAAAATGCTCAAAAATGCTCTAAAAATGCTCTAAAAATGCTCTGAAATATTGATTTAATAAACAATTTCTTTGCACCATCTACATGTCTATAGATACAGCCACTGTAAAGAGGAATGTCAAAAACATTAACAATGCTACACCACAACTCAGTTAAAAAACATCAGAACTTTCACTACTACATCAATCTTGACACATACATAATTTACTGAGTGGTGACATTATTATTGAAGTACTCAATTAACTATTTGTGTATTATTTTTACAATGCAAGCCTTAACATAAAGCGTACTGGATAAATGCAACTCATAAAAAGAACACTGATCAAAGTGTATATTCATTATTAATACTTCAATACTTTGCAGGTAAAACTAATTTGACAAGGTTTTCACCTGATTGTTGAGCCAAGGTTGTAAGTTGTGTTGATTGCTTGATGAGAGACACTCGGTAGAAATAGTTTCTCCAGAACATTTCCTCGTTAATTCTAAAAATGATAATAATACATCATTACATGTTGTTTTATTCATTTTTAAACGTGATGGTCTTCATGAAGAAAAAAATACAATAATATACAAATATAAATGGCAAGAACTCTTGTTAATTCAAATGCCTAATACTGTCATTGCAGTCAAGAAAATCTTTTCAATTGAGTTACCAATAAATCTATCAGTAAATGTTGCCTAACTGTGTACACCAAAAAAGAGCTGACTGTATGCAAGTAAATGTTGAGTAACTGAAAACACCTACAGAACCGGACAGTAAGCATGTGATAGCGAAGTAATTTATCAATGAAATCGGAAATTAAACAATGAAATTATGATGACATATAAAATCATACAAATAACAAATTAACATGATACATAGAACATAATACCAGATTAACATAATACATGAAGCAAAATTAGTTAAGAAAATCACCAAAATTATTAGCATAGGAAAAATGTAAACTTACAAAAATAAATTATCAATCAGGCATGCAAAATCAAATTAGTAATTTAAATAGATGGATTCAGTTCAACTAAATGATTTCCAATTATTAACAAGAGAACATATCTTATAATTCATATATTAATGCTTAAGTTAAGACCTCCAAAATTGTGTACATAAAAAGTGTAACAATTGAAATAAATTAGTGACATGTCAAATACTTACTGTTTTGGGACCAAGTCAAATCTCATTTTCTGAAGGTTTGGATCTTCTGAAAGTGTTGCCATAGCAACAGGATATACTGCATCAAATTCGAAATTAAACTGTATACCAGATGGTGGATTTCTAAGAAAATTTCTCTTGTCCTAGGTATACAAATAAACATTAATATGTGTGTATAAACATAATATTTGCATAATACAGAACATTAAAACCATACAATTTTCTTAATCTCAATTGCCCAATATATGGTTGTATTATTGAATGTATCACAGCTATTAATAATCACAGATGTATGTGTCAACATGTACAATTAGCTAAAAAATACATGAGTCAACGTGTACAATCAGCTAAAGCGGATTGTCGGATGTCCAATATCCATAACAATACAGAGAAGGGAAAGTTACTGAAGACTACAAATAGTTCATGCATTCTAAAGCCACATCAACCCTTGCCTCATAATGCCACATTTACCGCATCTAAAGCAGACGACTTTTGAAAACATTGTGGTAAAAGAAGCCATTGCCTGTGATGAATAATGGCTTTTGCTGCAATGTTTTCCACTTGGTCCGACAGAAATAAGCCAATTTTTTTAAATAAATTGATGTATAGTAGCTTTGAATTTCGAAGAGTCCAAAATATGCTTATGAGGCACAGGGTTAAAAATGTAATTGTTTTTCAGTCTCTAGAGGATCCTGCACTTAAGTGATCAGAAAATTTACTAATATTGTAATGCATAATGTTACTTCTTTATTTAAGCATATGACTTTACAGACATAGACAAAATAATTCTATTGGAAATGTCTGGTAATGCAGAACAAATCATGAGCACTGTTTTTTTTGTTTCATTGTACTTAGATATTCATAATTTATCAACTTAAGGACTCGAGATAAAACTCTGACCAACATATATAATGTATCTCCAGGGCTTTCGTTTGACCCTTAAAACAGCATTTTGACTCTTGAAATCAGGAAAAATAAAGTTTTTGATTCTTCAGAATATGTGCCAACGGGTCAAATTTACAATAAAATTAGAAGGAAATTTCTTTGACTCTCAAATTATCTTCAGCCAATGGTCATTTTTTATCCTTAACTTTGACATTTAGTGGAAACCCTGTATATCAACAATAACTATTAATACTGACCTGTGATAAAGCAAGAATTTGTGATTTCATTTCATCTTGTTCATTATAACCAACCCAAGGTGCTACAGCAGCTTCTGATTTCCTTTCTTTTTCTTTCTGTTCTGTCACAAATTTATCCTGCTCTTTGTTGAAATCATACAAAAACGTCTGAGGAAAGAAACGTTTTCATAAAATCTGATATAATAACAGGAATAAATGAGATAAGCATTTTTTGGTCACAAAATAGACAATACAATGACAGGACATAGAACAATTCGAAGTTCACAGCACATTTCTGCAAGTGTGATTGCAACAAAGAAATGAGTCAACATTACATGCTGGCAGAACAAAACATGAAAATAAAAATAGAAGTCAGATCAATAAATAATTAAAATGTGCACAGAGATAACATAAATATTCCAAATTAAATAAATACATAATAAATTAACACAAAAAAGTTGTCAAAACAGTAACACATGTACCTTTTCTTCAACTGTTTTGGTGATCTCTTTTGCTTTTTCTGTGACTTTTTCTGATGCTTGTTTGCCAAATGTGTACAAGTAGTCTGAAAGTATATGATCACAATGATTCAACCTCACAAAACAAGGTTGTTATGATACCTCACATGCTCGATCGGTCCATGATGATACTGATGATTCATTAATTAGATATAAAAGAATGATGACCATCAAACATTCAAAATATAATGTATTAGTCACAATCATGTAACAAAGACGCTTGTCAAAAATACATCCTACAAGTTTCAAGTACTTGAACATATTGCAGTATAAATTTATTGTTATGGTTGTAGGCATGTCAGAAACATTACCAGAATGCTGGTAAATTTATTCTCAAACACACTAATTGTGACAAAAGTGACATTATCTAAACAAAACAGTCCAACTACACACGATGACAAATGGTCCTGACCATCCAATTATATGACAGACGCTTTAAAAAGTTAAAGAGTCAAATAAAAGCTATACCTAGCTAATGTTATAAATTTTTTGTATGGTCGAGTAACAGGTTTTCATGACACTATGAGTTTTCTCAGTATTTTATGAATGTACCATTTCCACTTGCACATTATCCAAGAAAATCTGTTGACAGATCATCTGACAGTTTTGTTAGCTTGCTGATTTTTGCCAACAATACAGGGCTCTACATTAACTTTTAAGGTAACATGTCCTATAAGTGAGTAGAAAATTAACTAGCCCTGACCCAAGTTTGACTTGTCCAGACTACATAAAGAAACTGCTGTTAAGCAATTCCGATTGTCATTGAACAAGTGATAGATGGAAGTTTACCTATTCATAGCAGACAAATGAATATAAATTATTGGTAATTATATTCCAAAATAAAATAAAATTGATAGGAATATTCATTTGTCCGAGGTTAACTTTTACTCATCCGGACAATCGGACAACTGTTAGTGCCATGAAAAGGTTATTATACAGTAATTCTGTCATTTTTGGGAAAATGAAGTTCAGGCACTTCAAATTATTCAATGTACTATTACTCCATGCATCACTTTTCATTGTGAACTGAATATTCAGTAGATAGGCAGAGCTTCTGACTGGTTCCCTACTTAGGGGACTGTGTCAAATATACCAAGATAAGCTTGTATAATATTAATAAAACAAAAAATCATTGAGCGATAGCATTGAACATGAATAAGAGATCACCATTAAAAACACATGTCCAAACATTTTATGCCTACACTGTTGTCCTAGTTAACTTGAAATGCACAAATGGATGTAGAGATCTATGTACTGGGGGGATTTTTTATTATAATGAATTTGGATCTTAATTAATTGAAGAAATTTCAGAAATTATGACAATGTTCTGTAAAACAGTGACATGTTTCATTAATACCATGACAATTTGTTAGACCATCATACCTAATCAATTTTATCAATTTAGCATAATGTGCTGAGTCAAAATAAAATTGTATCTTTGAAGAATTTCAGAAAGTCAATGGTGCAACAACTGAATTAAAAGATGTCAACAAACAATACAGTACAAAAGCTTGTACAGCTGATCTAACAAATATGAATAATAACAACAATGGGCAATAACTGGAAAACTTTTCAGACAAACTTAAGAATAATAAATATACTATAGCAATTTTATAGAGACAATTTTCAATATCTAAACTATTGCCATTAATTTAAAGGATGCATGTTTTATTACTATATGGAAAAAGGGCAAACAACAGTTTGATTGCAAATCAAAAGCTGAAATATTGCAAACAGGGCATTTGTGCGCAATAAGAAATACATAACTGAAGGACCCTGAGGGCTATTAACTATTTCAGTTAAACTAAGCTATGATCAATGCATGAAATGCAACATAAAAATTAAATTAAGTAAAACGTTCATACTTCCCCATTCTTTCGCTGTAGTTATAGCTTTAGCAGAAACATCTTCCAGGGTCTGTTTGGTTTCTGGTGATATTAAATCATCATTTTCTTCACTAGTATCTTCTTTACTAAGCTTACTTTCACTTTCTTCACCTGTCTCACTACGTTTCACTTGAGTTTCTACAACCTTTTCGTCACCTTTAGCATCAACTGACACTATTTCATCCTCTTCTGTGTTGTCTACTACACCCAGCCACTTCGTCACGTTTTTAAACATGGCTAGGGCTTCCAGATACACGATTTATACGACTAGTATTTTGTAAACATCAGCAGAGATCATCGACCGGAAGTTGACAAAACTGCGTAGCAAAATTATCGTTATTTTGCGAAAATATGTACAAGTGACCTGTGATCACAAAAAATCAAGGTTTTTACATTAATGAAATCACATAGTGTCAGATGTAAAAACAATAAAAATCTAAAAAAAGTACAGCTTTTTAGCTAACCAGTCAGAAATTTGATGCTATGTAAACGAACCTAAAGTTTATTAATTCACGTAAAGCTTGTCTCGCAAAGGACTTTTCTATGTTCGTCGCGATTGTATTAGTTAAAGAGCGAAGACGGTGAACACGGCTACATTAGAGTCCCTTGACGGTGACAGGAGTAACTATGTGCAGGTTGACACTAGAAGCGTTCCTGAATCAAGTAAAATATACATGATATAAGACACACCCTAGTATTCGTACACGTCAAAACTAATGAACTGCGCTGTCGTATGTCACAGTGGTACATGTTTTTGGCTGCTTAACGTTTTTCAATGGCTAGCTGGGAAGGTAAAGTGTTGTTTTATGTTTAATATGACATTTGTCACTGGGTTTAACGCCGTTTTTTCACGTTGTTCAGTTATATACGGCGGCCGGTTCACCTGACTAGTTTTCATGGCCTGTATATACTAATTAACCAGTACTAACTTACCCTTCCATAAAGAGGCAGCAACTTCTGTATTTACATTTGTTAATTGCAGAAAAATAACTTCATTCTCCCGTTATTGGTCCTGTACATTGATTTCTTAGGGTTTTAAGTCATGCTTTTTTTCGCCAACAGGCCGCATCACGTACGCAGCTGTATTTAGGTACTTTGATATCAACAGGGACTCTACAGACTCTGATATCAGTTAACACGTGCATACTAAAGTACTAAAAATGAAGGGAAAAAAGAGTTCATTGGTGCACGTGTTGTAACAAATTCCAAAATATGCACGTTAGAACATATTTTACAAGAACCATATATTGTGTATGTACTCGTGAATATGACTTTGTATACATAGGTTTAGTGTACATGAGGTAAGGAAATACAACATCCCAGAAATCTACCGCCGCACACAGGCTACCACAAGCTATGAATCAATATCACCACTCACATCAACATTCACAAACCCGTTTACAAGAAGGCAATTCCACGAACACACCAAAACAAAGATTTTTAAATATACACTAGCTCTATATCAAACGAATCCTCCTTAGAATTGTATGTTGTAATATAAAATGTATAGGTCTTAGACGTAGGGAGCAATTCGTTTTAACGGATCAACACCACTTATTGTTATATATCTTTATTAGACGTTTAGGATGAGTCATCGTAATTAATTGGTTATGTTATGACTTTGGTATTGGTGTAGAAATTATTGAATGTGGTATTTTATTTCATTGTCGGCATCTATTTAATTCCTTTCGTATGACATAAATAAAAGAAACTTATAAATGCATAATTTATTCTATTTCAAATGATATGATCAAAAACATATAAAATTTGTAAATACATTGTACATGTAATATATTGCTAGTGACAAAAGACATCCATTAGTGGGAAGCTAGCAGTTCAGTGCTATTGGTCTGGTTTAACAAAATAATTATGATGTTATTTTTTTTCTCGACTGTCGTGACTCGTCAAACACGTCTTTTATTTGATAGTTTGTCAACCAACTATCTCGATAGTGTGAGCTAAATTTGGTGTTAATGACGAGAAAGTACAGTCAGCGAATGGACAGATAGGACCAACTTGATCCTTCACATTCCTGGTACCTTCTGAAATCCCTTCAATCAGTTGATAAACCATTGCCAGCCAATCCAATCTTGTCAGATGTTTACCAGAAGGTGCACAGTCCATATTTGTGCCATTATTAGACCCGACTATATGTTCATCAGTTGTTATACGCCTTATTCCATTGGTGACCATTGCACAAAGCACGTGACTTATTTCCAGGGATAATTCACCAAGTTTGGGTACAAGTCTTCCAAACAGGTTCGTGTCAAAACAACCAGATGATCTTTTAACACCATCTAATGATAAACCATAGTCAGTAAACTGTTCCTGTACAGACAGCAAACAGCTGATAATCTGAAACGATGAACAGGACAGTAAGATGTTATGAATCTGAACTATATTGCTGCTATTTTCCCAGAAAAGATTGAACAAAAACACAAATTAATTAATAACCAAACAAAGCACATAATAACAGAATGGTAGACATTGGGCTACATCAACGAATTGTTATAATGCAGGCGTCTATAGATCTGGGTTAGATGCTTCAAATGGCTTAGATTCGAGATTTATCATTTGTTTTTAGAAACCTGGAAAGTCCTTTGATTTGATAGTTATTACAATAAAAAGGTAAGACATTGTGTATGAAGGGTTCAAATACTAGTAAGTACTTTATCTATTTACTGCACCACGAACTAAATCTCGTGCTGCTGAAAAAATCTACTGAACAGAATGAGACCCGTAACAGAGTTGCTAGGGTTGTGGAGAGGGTGCAAAACACGTTGAATGATGGCTGCACAATACATTTATATTCCTAAACTATGAACAAAGTTAAGAGAGTTGTGTGTGATACTTTGCCCATAAATTGACTTAAGTAAGACGTATGGATTTCTGTTGCTGATCAGGAGAGAAGTCCTTGTAACATTAATGTTATATGGACAAAAATTTTACTCGGCAAATGCAACATATACATGTAAAATTTCTTCATAGAGTTTTATATCTTCATGATCATAACTTACAAACAATATAGTTAACTACCTGTGTTTTGTTTATGCCAGAACTATCACAACGTAATTTTGAGGAAGTATTGAAGACGGATTGCTCAATGAAATTACGTGCTGGGTCACTCTTCAGCAATTCGTCAAGTATCTACAATGATATAGATGAGAAAAATATTCTTAGACAAAAAACACATATAAAACAGTCCATAATTCCCAAAATATTACTTTCTAAACGTGATGATGTTGGCGACAGGCAAAGAAACAGATACATGTGACAATAAACTAAATATTGTTAATATATTTACGTGAGCAGTCACGTTCGAAAATAATTACAGAATTACTCTCAATGCTAGATAAAAACCTTACAAAAACGTACTCTTCACACATTGAATATTTAATATATTTATTATATTTACAATTTGTGAGCATCGATACTGGTTATACATACAAATGTAATTAATTCTTGTCAATTTTTTAAATTAATATGTTCAGTGGAACTATCGTGTGAAGTATGTCGTTTCATCAAGGTTTTATTGGCGTTCTCCGTATATTCTGGAAGCAAACCAACTTCGTTACTTTTTCACTTTTATAGTATACGTATTGCTCATTTCAATAATAACTATCAAAAAGTGATCATCCCGAACAATGAGTCGTTTCATTGGAGAGTAAGCGGTGCAGCCAAAACTTACATAAGATTTAACGCTGTATGCCTTGAATGAAACAGCGGGCATCCCATCAAATAAACCTATAGTTTGTTGTTTCCCATACAGTATGTTATCAACAATCGTATCAAATAGTGGATCAGAAATTTTGACATGTTGACTGTCGGGTACCACATCTACTTGACAATATTTATTGGTCTCATTCAAGTTTAATATAAATCCTTGTAAACAAGTTACCAATTGTACGAATAAAAACACTTTTGTTCCTGCAAGTGGAAAAACAGATTACAAAACAAATTTGCAATAAATGTACATGTAACTTTGAGATAAAAGCAATTTCAAGTATTATTTTGCACTGTTGTGTTGATGGCAAAATACACACAATAATAGAAATCTATTGTGAGTTTACAGCAATGTGATTTTAGTAGTCAATTGTCTCGATACGATCTTGGTACTATATATAAGTACTACATATAACTGTGTTATCTAAATCAAGGAAATAAATCAAAAGTATTAATTAGACAACTAATTCTTTGTATTGGCATTAATCTATTACTAAGGCAATGTAATTTACAGAATACCACGCCTCGTAGTGTAAATAGGATACAAACCCAATTCAGGAGTTTTTATTTTATTTGAAACGTATCGCTTCACTTACTCAGAAAATGCATTTTCAAAATGGTATGAAACAAAACACATGCAATCGCTCCAACTACGAACATTATTATAGAACAAATAGAACAAATTCATTATAACAATGCAGCGTATATGAGACAAAACTACAAACCTAGAGTAAGCATTCTGTACAAAAACTGCGGTTAAATCTACTGAATATGGTGCGTATAACAAGAAGAACTGAATGAGACAACAAATGACAAGCTTATATGTATTCTCCTTGTCTGCGAAATTGGGAAAAGAGGCAATTCCGAATCAATCTTACCAAAACTAAACACGGAAATCGATACTTCGCATGTTATCATTTCCACCAGGGTTATCCGATGCTTTTGACAATGGATAAAGTATCCACTTTATGTAAGCATTAAAACTTTTCTATTTGACATCAAGGAAATGCATAAAATAGAACTCAATGTGAAGAACTTGATTGCGATTGGTTGTTCTGGCGTAACAAGTCCCGATTAACCAGTGTTTAGTCTAGTGCCTGAAATTATTACATTGTTGTAGCCTTATATCTGATTATACACTTGACTCAAGTATCATGGAGTTTTTTTATCTGTCATAATATTAACTGTTATAAATGACTGACGCCCAATTGAGCCCGTTCACCCTTTGCTAAGGAAACGGGTATCTGACGGGGCAGTAGTCAAAAGCCTTGGGTGTAATATCATATATTTCCCTTCAAATTAGCACAGAGAACAATATGCCGTATCCGGGTTTTTATAACGTTTGTATTCTATTGTTGTGCTCTTCTGACTAAACTAGCTCGGTTGGTGGATTTTATGCAAACCTTATATGAGAATATTGGAAAATAGCTTCTGAAAGCTATGAAAATTTATTTACAATAACCTGGTAAGTGTCTCTTAGAATTCCTTCTAAAGATTTGAAAGAATAATATAAAAATCCCAGTAATGAAATCGATTTTTTGAGTTATTTGATCCTAATATAGTACCCTTTTGAACAGTAATGTGTGTGTCATTCTACTGAAACTTGATATCTTTAGTTATCATTTTCGTTTATTAGTGAGTCAGTAAGTAATAACCGGAAATCCGGGTTCGAATCCCGGTCGCTGCGGTCATACCCTTCTATGAAAATTTGACAAACATGTCGATTTTCCTCCATATGTGGAGAAGTTGCCGGCTCCTTGTGTAAGGTAAAGTTAGTACTGGCTTGCATACAGTTACAGTGTGCATAACCGAAAAATTGTTGAAAAACGGCTTTAAACTCCCGTGACAATAAGTCACATAAAAACAAAAAAAGAAACAGTAATTCATAAACCAAAACTATATTTTAAGGGGACTAAGTGCTGTTAGATTATCTTTCAAAAGTCAGCAGTGAGTAGAAATTATCTGTTTACAAATAGTTTTCGTTTCTTTTTTGTTATGACTTGAGTGGTGGAGTCATTCCTCCAACTCATTTTTTTCTTTTCTCACAAAGGGAAATATTATTGTATCAAAATAAAATTTCTGGTTTTAAGTATTTCATTTAAATTCCATGAAGATAAATTCATTTTGTAAGATTTGTATGAATATAAACCTTCTGTTTTGAATGCTTAAGTGTTCTATTTGTTTCATGGTTGACTTTTGTAATTTATGAATGAATTTTAAGTTTGTTTCAATCACATTTTTTGTTTTGAAAATAATTTAGTTTTATACCTCGTCGTTTGGTTAGTAGAAAATTGATTTTGGTGAAACAATTTAATTGAATTTAAACAAGTTATACTCAATTTTTCTGCGTATTAGAGGAGTGACAATTATTTGGTGGAATGAAAACAAAGTGATACATATGAACAAGAGCCTTTATTGAATGTTTAACATAATCACAACTAGAAACTACTAGTGCAAACAATGTTTATTTCATTAAAAACAACTTATGTTTTCTATTTTATCTCATTATCAATTAACTAACAATTATTTGCACATGCAAGTCCATTTATCGTTAGCGTATCTGAATGACAGGGGAATGACAATTTGTTACAATATTTCCACCCCCAGCCTTACTTACATCCAAAATGGCTGACATTCTTGCTAAACAATCATTTGTTACACATATTTGACGATGTATAGGATTTAAAAAATAAAGAATTACTTATATATATTCGCAGGAAATGTGTAAAGGGGAGTAACACTGCAAAATACTACG
The DNA here is from genome assembly GCA_008271625.1 of Lutraria rhynchaena. Classification (NCBI taxonomy): domain Eukaryota; kingdom Metazoa; phylum Mollusca; class Bivalvia; order Venerida; family Mactridae; genus Lutraria; species Lutraria rhynchaena. The sequence goes on from VIBL01000067.1 coordinate 673,275, forward strand.
CAAATTTTGTGTACTTAGCATTTATTTTCTATTTGTCTTTTTCTGTCATTCTTGTTCTTCCATATTCAAACTTTTGGCAGTCAAATATTTCTTTTTAACGTCAAAAGAAGAGTTCATAAAGGACAAAACCTGATCACTCCTCTGAACTTTTAGTAACTTGTTAGGGGAATGACACTACATGCTATAAAATGTTTATATTTAATCGATACTTTTCTTTATTTCTAATAATTTTGTTATTATTTGAGTTTGATTATAATTGTGCTTAAGATCGAATTATGACAACCATTGCTGAGGGATACTGTCGAAAGTACAAACGAAAAAAACATGATTCAAATTACAAAATTTTGTTTAGGATATTTTTTTAGATGTGTTAAACATATTGGAAAGAAAACAAAACAGAACAAAATATTCTTGTTCATTCTTAATTAAATTTACCGATGATCAAAGCATAGGGACAGAGGGTCTATATGTAAGTTTAATTAGAATGGACCACGTCGGTAATCATTCCAGAATTGATTTATAAGCTACAGATATTCTTACACAAATTACGGTATTTTGTGTGCTTTTTACTAGTGCCAAAACGACCGATCCGTGGCGCACAATAGTGGGCTGTAATTGATAAGGGGAGGTAATCGCGACTCGTTACTGTCCGATAAGTTGTCTGTTAGCTGAATAAATATGGCGAATCAAGCTAGAACGATCGTCGAATATTTTGCAGAACACGAAGCGTACAGATGTGGATATTGTGGAAGTTCCGATACAAATTATTCACATGGTGATTTATTTTTCTGTCTTTTATGTAAAAATCTCTAATCATTCTCGAATCACGTATTTCATCTAGTTTCGTTTTGAGTTCGTCTCCAAAATGTTCGAACTCTGTTTGCTTTGATGTAAACAATATGATAATTTTTTATGCATTTATTCTTTAGAATAAAGATTAGAAGATGTACGAAGGTTACTCGATTTACGTACTTATTAAAGTTAGATAAAACATTATAAACATAATGGACTCGTTCAGTTCGTGTCAAACATTTTATTTATTTGTTATGTTAATAGACTTGAACTTTTGTTGTAATGTTTATAACTAATTTTAAAGATATTTTACGTTAGAATGGCTATTTCAGGAATGTGGGCACATTTAATGACTGTACAAGACTATCAGGATCTCCTTGACAGAGGATGGAGGAGGTACTATATGATGATTTCTTAAACATTTTGGTTACTATGGCTACCAGTCCTAATAAGGACACAAACACTAAATCACATGTGCGTCTGCTAGAGTTTGCACACATCAAACTCAGATTGTGTCTGATACAAGCATTATAACGGCAGGAGAAGCAGTTTTGAATTCATTAATTTATTAAAACCTGAATGATTATCTATTTCTACTTGTTAACTGATGTTTGTGAGAATACAGTTTGAAGTCTAATACATATGCCCCAATTATTGTGATATTTGTGGTGTATTTTCAGGTGATATGATATAGAGATTATACAGTAGTACTGTGCAGTATTCATGTAAATAAATTGTATGTGATAGTACCAGCCCAATTAGGCCCCAAAAAAGGTTTATTTCCGGTTACCCGACAGACCCAATATTTTATCTGCTGACTCATAAGTTTTACGGCATACAACTCTTGGTGCTATATTGTAATTTTCTAAAAAAAATCCCTACCTACTATTTTTGGGCATGTAACTGGAAACAAACCTTTTTTTGTTTAGACCTTAGCTCAGTTTGTTGAGCATCTGACTTGCAAGCAGGAGGTCATGGGTTGAAGCCCCGCATCAGATACTTTGTTTTTCCTCTTCCTATTGCAATTACCATACATGCCAGATTATCAGATGAGCATAAAATAATAATTATTAAGAAATTGTGTTCCTGTTTCTATTGTGTGGACTGCCACGTAGTTAGTGGTGGTCAGTACATAGCAAGAAATTCAATTGTCAATGAATTACTTTTCACTATGAGCTTACAGGTAATCCAGGCCTTTATTACAATTTTGTGTGTGACTGAGTTAGGAATTGTTTTTTATCATTTAACATGTAAGATGTTTGTCATATATTCTATCTATAGTGGGTGAGATTTGTGAACGGAAGACTTGAGGCACTGTTGAAATAAAATTTCCTGGATGCAATATTTCCGGCTCTTTCACAGGAAGTTGCCAGAGGCATTTCCTCTGGTAAAATAGTATGCTTAGCCAAGATTATCAACTTTTCAAAATGTCCTCTATGAAACAGAATTAGTTTATTCTTCAAAAAGTTTTTACGAAAAAATCTTTCTCTGTTTCAGAAGTGGCAAGTATTGTTACAAGCCTACGATGAATGTTACATGTTGTCCTATGTACACTATCAGGTGTAAGGCCCTGGAATTTAAGTTGAGAAAATCGCACAAGAAAGTATTAAAAAAAGTTAATAGATACCTTATTGATGGAATCAAACCTGCTGGAGATAAAGATCATGAAGAATGTGCTGAAGATGATAACAAAGGTGGTAAAACAGAGAAACAAACTGTTAATGAATCTGAGGAGAAGCCAGGTACCAGTACATCAGAATCTGAACCTACATCTAAATCAGCTGAGAAGCGAGGTGCCTCATCAAGTTCATGGATCCCGAGACCAGGTTTTATTCTTTATTTTTTTCTGTTTTATCTACATGGTGCTTTACTTACATAGTGAGTCTGAGAGCTGATATTTATCGGATGTAACTTCTTTTTTATTGATGAAAAATATCCCAATGAATGTTTACCAACATTTGTCTACCTTACAGTCTAAAAACTTACACTATTGTTGCTTTGTAAGTATTAGTTTATAGATATATCTTATTTGGCTGTTATACTATATAGCTTGCTTGATGCAAGAAGTCCTTTGAAGTCAGTAAAACAAGCTCATACTTATACATGCTTATATTTGGATGAAATATAGATTATAATGCTTAAGGTGTCAGATTTTATTAGTCATCTTTGATTTGTTTTTATGTGACATATTGTCACTTGGGTTTAACGCCGTTTTCCAACAATTTTTGAGTTATATACAGTGACCAGTTCACCTAACCAGTTTTCCTGGACTGTATACTAACCAGTACTGACTTACCCTTCCGCAAGGAGCCGATAACTTCTCCACATACGGAGGAAAATTGACATTTTGTTGAATTTTCATAGAAAGGTATGACCTGCCGCAACCGGGATTTGAACCCATGTCCCCGGGTTACAAGTCCAGCACACTAACCACTGGACCACGGCTGTGGCCTCATCTTTGATGGAAGTGGCATTCAGTATAAACTTTATAAATGTATGACTGCATAATTCATTATTTGTTGAAGTATTTAATTGTTTATGTATAGATTCATAGTAAGATGTCCTTTTACAGGTGAGGGAATGGATCCGAATAAACCTCCTTGTAAGAAAGCGAAGGATCGAAGAAAAGAGAAAAAATTAGCAAAACTTGAGTCAAAAGGGCAAAATGTGGGACAGGATGATAGTTCCCAGGTTAGATTGATTTAACAGTTGATATGTATGGTAACCAGTATATCATATTTTTCCATAGCTAGTGCATATCTGACCATATCAAACAAGGAAAAGAATGTTTTATAGCAGCAAATATAATTCTGATTTAACAATATGAATATAAATGCTTTTCTTTTGTGTTACATTTAATCAGTAAATGTTGCATTATTGAACATTTGGCTGGTCATAATTTTCAATGGTTCAATTTGATGCGGGCCTACGTGGTTGAGAGGTTATAGCCTCTGAATAGTAATTACTAGCCTCTCACAGCTGTGAGTTTGAATTCCATCAGGGACAAAATTTCAATACAGAAGGTCGGAGGTTATACTCAAGTGTATGCTTTGGGTCTTCCTCCACAGTTATAGCTGGAAAGTGGCCAAATGACCCAAGCTTTTGGTGCAATGTTGAACACCAGTGAATAAAAATGGACCAGTTTGTAAATTAACTGATTAATGATAGCACTTATCTTGATGAATATGGTTGCTAGTATTTGTTGTGATTTATGCAAACGTCTTGATTCAGAAGTTTGAATTAATTTTAAACAAATTAATTGTTATTTAATTGACATACATTTTTGTTAATTGTAGATGACGAAATCAACATCTAACAAGGGAAATGAGGGAAAATCTTTAGAGGAATGGTTGTCAGAACCAGATAAAGCTAAACAGTGTGCACATAAACTGGAGGTAAAACAATTAGGCTATTTATGGTCAATTAGTGATCTGTTTGTTTCATAAGTGTATAGTGCTACTGTAAGAAACTACAAATGTTCACTATGTTTACATGTGCTATTTTCACACAGTGTATGTGCGATTGCATTTTAAATGTTTCTGCTATATGAAATCAGTTTGATACAGTGCACAGTTGCTTTTTTAGAGTTAGTAACCTCAGTATGGTTGAGGTGGATATTGGTGATAAGGGAGATGATATAACAATGATATGATGAAATATGGGCAACTAAATTAATACTAAAACACTGTAAGATAGGTCAAATTGACTGATATATACAGTATATACCAGCGCCCAATTGTATAAACATTAGTTAACTTTAACCAAATGGTTAATTTAACCCAAGATTAAATATAACCATTTTGGTTTATTAACCATTAAAAAAATCATTAAAACAGCTATAAAAGACTGCCATTTAGGTCCTGGTTACCATTTTGTCAAGATTTAACCAGCATCTTAGACTTGGGCTAGATTTTTTTGAGCTTTAACAAAAACAAAATTTGGTTAAACTAATACAAAATTTTCTACAACAGCTAACCGACAATTTTATCAAAATTTTAACCAAAACTCTGATTTAACCCAGTGGTTAAAGTTAACCAATGTTTATACAATTGGGTACAGATAGCTTATGTAAACCATTTTATAATCCTATATAATTTTTTAATCCATTTGCTTTTCTTGTTTTGCTTAACAGTGGTTTATGAAGTTTAAAAATGTGACATTAATCAAGTGTCAGACATTGATTTATCCCAAATTATTTCTGTAATGTACAAAACATACATTTATATGTTGGACATGATTTGACAGATAAAGAAAAGCATAAACATGAAATCTTTTTGAAAATCATTGTTCTATTCAACCTTAAACATACCTTGCACCTTTACTTAATTTGTAGATTAGACAAATACCAAAATTTTATATTTATGATTCTGGAGAATAAAATGTTTTCATTTCTGTTATAAAATTTGTCTTTATTTGGTGAATCTTAAAATAAAAATGAAATTTATAAAAAAAATCTTTAAAATGTTGATATTCCAGGTCCGTCTTGTCAGGTCATGTCCTCGAAGTCAACAATTTGAGGAAACTTTGAAAGAAACACACAGTGTTTATCATAAATATCAAATGACGGTACATGGAGACACTCCTGACAAACCTAGCATGAAACAGTTCACAAGATTTCTTATTGACAGTCCTTTAGAGGTGTGTAATTCTTTAATCTTCAGTTCTTTACAACATGTGTATATCTTATGACTTCTCAGGTAAGACTGGTTCGTTCTCATCCTAAATCTGATGAGTTTAGCTCCACGTGTAGTGAATCATATAAAGTGTATAAGAAATATCAGATGTGTATACACCGGGAAGGAGAGGATGAATGTGGAAAGGGGACGTATAATGATTTCCTGGTTGCATCACCACTGGAGGTAATACCCATACTTTTCTTGCTGCAGAACAATATTCTCCAAATCCAAGTTATTATCAGTCACATCAAAGCATTTTAATATAAATGGTTTTGTTGAACAACAAATATACGTGTGCTTAAAGTTAGCATCTTTCAGTTGATGGAGAGGTTTTAATTTCTTTAGATGAAATGGAATCTATGGTCATAACAGAAATTTACATTCTGTGTCATTCATGATTTTTCTAATTATTCAACACTATAGTACTAAGAAACAATTATCCTTTTGCTTCATATGGCTTTTCCCCACATCTGAAGCAGACAACTTATGAAAATATTGTGGCAAAATAAGTCATTGCTTGTAATGAGCAATGGCTTCTTGTGCCGCAATGTTTTCCACACTGTCAGAGAGAGAAGTAACCCAATTTTCTTGAATAATTTTTTTATGTATTTGATTTGAATTTGGGAGAGTCCACAGTATGCTTATGAGGCATAGGGATATATAGTAAGGAAATAATTTGATGTATTTAGGGTGTTATTTGTTTGTATGTGTATATTCCATTATGAAGGAACAAATTGCTTTCCTCACTGTAGAGGAAAGTAAATCCACGAAAGGAAGTTTTGTAAACAGGACATTTTGTATTTTATCAGTGCGCTTGAAACTCAGTGTTGTAAGTTAACCAATATACTAATGTCATATTACCTGTCTTGTTACAGGATGAGCATCCTGGAGGAACATTATCCATGGGTTATGGCTCCTTCCATCATCAGTATATATTAGATGGGAAGATTATATGTGTCGGTGTTATAGATATTTTACCATCCTTGGTGTCATCAAAGTACTTATACTATGACCCTGACTATCAGTTCTTGTCTCTGGGAACATACTCCACTTTACGGTAGAGTTCAACTTTATTCAGTATTACAAAATCAGAATATTTTTTGACTGGTTAATTTTAGGTTTGCTGCCTAGTGTTATCCATTTAGATTGATTCTATTTTGTCGCAATAATACAGTAAAACTGGAAAGTTTAAACCTGCAAAATTCAGCTGCTATAAATGACATAATCACTAAAATTGGCTAAATCTTAGACGCACTAAAACATATTAATCTACAGTAGGTATCTCTATTGTCACACAAAATTTGGAAATTCAACTCAAAAAATTCTTTTGAGTGGTTAACTCGCAGGTTGTATTTTTATCTCAGTTTGAAGAGCTTCTTTGATAATATGAAGGAGATAAGTATGTTTGAATGATTCACAAAGCTAATTGGCCGCGGCCGTTGGCTAGTGGTTAGTACGCTGGACTTGTGCACTGGACCAGTCGCAGTATATAACTGAAAAATTGTTGAAAAACGGCGTTAGACCCCAGTGACAATAAATCACATAAAACAAACAAACAAACAAACAAAGCTAGTTCTGGATGGAGAAATGCTTCAATGGAATTTGAACAGTTTCTCTCGTCATGATTAATAAGATTGTGAAACTCAATAATTCTAGTGGCAAGGAGAAAGTAATAAAACTGTGAATCTGTTTCAATTTTAGAAGTCTTTCATCGAATGTGTGAAATAATTAATTGATACTCTATTTAGGGAGTTGGCTTTGGTACGAGAATTGCACAGACAATCTCAGGAGATGATATACTATTACATGGGATACTATATACAGTCATGTCCAAAAATGATATACAAGGTAAGTTTACTAAATGTACTACCTAACTTACTATAACTTCATGTATTATGAACTGGCATGAACTGTTTCCAGCCTCCAGTAATATTAGCCCTGTTTATTGTTCACCTTTCAATAAATAGGCCTCTACTCGATTTATCTAGACTTAATTTCAAGAATACTTCTAATCTATGATGTCACTTTATTGGGGATAATAAGATCTTTAGTGTGTGGATTCATGGCTCAGTCTGTTGAACATAATATCAAACTATTTACTTGGGTGTAAAAAGAAAATTGTTTTAATTCTGGTTAACCGACCTACCCTAATTTTTCCCCACAACCCTAGACTTTTTATTAGGCCCAAGGAACAGTACATCCACTATCTCACTTTATACCTTCACGCACAAAAATAAACGTAACTGCTAAATTCAAGGTAAAAAAGAAATAAAAAAAATGTACATAAAGAGGCTTGACAAGCCGATCTTTTTTTGTGAGGGAACAGGGCTCTCGATCTCCTGAATTTGGGGTCGAAATTTGGCCCCATTCCCCCTCCTCTGTAATATACTTTTTTCCCATATTTTTGGCAGAAATTCCCCCGCCTATTATATTAATTAGGCTTTTGAAACTCCCCCTTGAACAGAAAATGATGCGAAATTCCCCCTTTCCACCAAGGGCCCCAGCCCCAGTCCCCCAAAAGAGAGAGAGAGCCCTGAGGAAAGAATTATTTTCAATTTTGATGAAAATAAGTTAGTATGAAGTAGTAAAAAAGTTATGAAGGTTATTCTGTTGTTTCAGGGACAATATTATCCCTCATATTTGTTGTGTCCTGAAACTTATACATGGCATCCTGTTGAGAAATGTGCACCGATGTTAGAAGTAAATAAATATAGTAGATTTGAAGAGGATTCAACTGTTGGTAGGTTGTACTTCAAGTATTATTATATCATATGTCAGTATTTCTATCATTATATATCATATTATATGTCTGTATTTTTATTATTATATATCATATTATATATCTGTATTTTATTATTATATATATCATATTATATGTCTGTACTTTTATTATTATGTATCATATTATATGTCTGCACTTTTATTATTATATATCATATTATATGTCTGTATTTCTATTTTTCTTGAAATAATTGTCATATGGTGTTGATGATTTTTTATAGATACTGCATGAACAATTACTGAATTCTGAGTTACAAACTTTTCTTATGGAATCACTGGAAGTGTATTATAAGTTTTGTTAAAAAAAGAAATAGTTTTATGATATTCAGTCTAATAACTCCTGTATCATTGTGCATATATTTCTATGATATATTTTTTCAGTTGATAAGAATGGTGAGTTAGACCTGGAGAACCTGCTGATCTTGTATAAGAGACAGTTAATGAATTATCCTATTTATAAGTTGTTGAGCAAAGGTGAGAATAATGACGAGGATGAGGTGAAAGAGTACGCTGGCCTTACAGGAAAGAAATGCTCTGCTAGTCTGGTACTCTACAGAAAATAGGACTGGTTCCACTAGTATACATAATGTTAATTTTCAGAAACACTGGCTGGAGAAGTATATCAATGCTTATTTTAACACACACTCTTATTATGGTGTTTTGATGTATCAGATGTTGTGATAGACGTTGGTTCACTTAGGCTACATTTGGGTTTATGTTATTAAATGATTTGTAGGTATTTACTCGATAAGGAACGATGACATTATATTGTTACACTTAATTTAATTATTTTTATTCATGTACAGTAAAACTTCATTACCTCGAGGAGTCATTGAAACGAGCAAAATGCTTGACGTAAACTGGGTAATTTCAAGAACTGGGTGTTTGTTGATTGAAGAAAGTGTATCATATGCATTAAAAAGCGTGTGTACTAAGTTCACTCAGTATACAATATGACACCCCTCTAGATAATCATAGTAGATAATACTTCAAACTAAGTCAAGGGACTGACACTTGTTAGATACAATTATTAGATAATGATGCTCATTATAGACTCGTAAATCTATACCGAACTTGAAACAAAAATGACAGGACTTTTAAAAACTCCTCACGATAAGTCAGGGTGTATATTATCGATGCTCGTAATAACAAAGTTCACTTTATCTTACGTATCACTGGATAGGATTCTGTGTGTCAGCTTCCCAAACCATCCCACAGTCTTCATTATGCGTGACCTTTTACCCTCACGCTTGTTCATCTGTGATAGTGATAAGGGGCCTCCGTGGTCTTTTTGGTTGTCGTCTCTTGAATACTAATTACTAACCAGTAGCCCCTCTCTGCTATGATTTAGGATCCCACCCATGACTAGAAAATTTCACATGTAAGGAAGCTGTCTAGCTGGCTTTCAGATCAGTGGTCATACCCATGTGTATGCCTGGGATCTTATTCACTGTTAAAGCTGGAGGTTACCGAATGACATTGGTTGTTGGTGCAACATTTAACCCAGACAGAAAAGTGTTATAGCTGTTTACTACAAAATTTGAACACAATGTAATAGGTGTTTTATATGTATTTTCTTTCACCTCTAATAGGAATGTAGGATAGCAGAATAAATGAAGTGTTTGTAGTTTGGCTATAAAAATAGCTAAAAATAGTTGATCGAATATTTTACATGACATTGGTTTTTACATATATTCATACTGTTATTTGGATATATGTTTTTATAAGGTTAGTATTGACTAACGCTGGTTATACTCTCCCTGTTTGACAAATCATGTGTTGATGAATGAACTACGTGTACATAAGCAGTTATGCTGTAATTACATTGGAAAAAATTGAGGGTAGCAACCAAGTTTATATTTTTCAATTGAAAATACTGTTATCTGAGACTGAATAAAAAAGTTAGTATCTAATATAGTTGTAGAAATCACTGCATTAAAACTTTTTTTTTAATTTTGAAACATGTATATCTATTGTTTATATTGTACCAGGTTATAATTGAAAATCATCTGTATTCTTATATTATTCAAATATAGCACGGTAGTAAGTGTGATGGTACATATCATTAACATGAGGTATAAAAAACACATAATCATAGTCTGTTTAATTGTCCTATTTATTGTCTGCTTGATGATCAGTTATTATTAGAGTTATTACACTGAAATATATAACTTTTTTGTTTCTATGGAGATTATTTTAATTTCTTATTTTTGTGATTGAATGATTTGTTCTTAAACATGGTTTCTTTTAACTATTTCTGACAATTTTTGTCAGTGTATTTACATTATTGATTAAAATGATGTTGTATCAATCTAATTTGTTTTTGTGTGTTCCTTCTTTTTGAATATCACATACAATATAAGTAATCTAATGTGGATTACGGAAGTGTACATCATTTTGATGTTGATTGTCTCAAAGATGTCTAATTGTACTTGTCTGAGCCTTTGAAAAACAAACAGTTACAAATTTCAATATTGCTTCACTCCAAAACAATAATAAAGCTATAACTAAACTTCCTGAAGATAAAATGTCCACACTATGGTTGATAATCAGCTGACCAAATGCTTACATTTTCAGGAATCGATATATTTTTGGATTGTAATATTTTCACAAATTGTCACAGCATGTTAATTGTAAAACTTCATTTTATTAATCTTGATTGTATAATTAAAAGATATATACTATATATATTAGTACAAGCCTGTCCTGGTGACTATCGTACGTATTTATTCAAAAACATCAGTACAAAAATGACTTGGAACATGTTTGTTCTAACAGAGAAATAAATGATGATATATGTATACCTCCTTACTTATAGTACAATTAGCATTTAGCTGTATAATACCGTGTACTGCACATTTCAAAAAGTTTTATGTCTCAGAAAATACCATTTGTTGATCAACTAGTTAACAATAGCATCCATTTGACTTTCCCATAAAAAATTCTGTAAACCTCGTGCTAACATTCCCTTTAATAATATATCAGAGTTAAGAAAACATGATTTTATAATACTTACTATATGTGACTTAGCCCACTTTGCACACGGCCTGACTCTTATAAAATTGTCCAGAAAAGTGCAAAATTGTCATTTTTCGTGCAATGCCTTCAGTAAAATCCCCTGAACTTAATGATCTCAGCCAGTTTCAGAGGCTTCTTAATGTTATTCATTGCACTGGTAATGTTCAAGTACATTAAGACTCTCTCATAATTTTTTGTCAGTTTTATTTTACATTTTTTGTTTTGTTGTTTCACCAGTCAGTCTACAGTAATGTTCACAGATCACATTCTATCAATGTTCACAGATCACATTCTATCAATGTTCACAAATCACATTCTATCAATGTTCACAGATCACATTCTATCAATGTTCACAGATCACATTCTATCAATGTTCACAAATCACATTCTATCAATGTTCACAGATCACATTCTATCAATGTTCACAGATCACATTCTATCAATGTTCACAGATCACATTCTATCAATGTATCAATGTTCACAGATCACATTCTATAGATGTTCACAGATCACATTCTATCAATGTATCAATGTTCACAAATCACATTCTATCAATCAACTTACGGTTTTTATTTTAGACGTTGCCATGAGCTGATCATAAATAAAAACCCAATTCTACCATATACAGATCATATACTTACCTAAATCAATGGATACAAAACAACTATGTCCCTACACTATAATTATTAATCATGTGTTTATATCGACTATGTCCCTATGAGATCAGATCCTCTTGGTGTAACTATCTATAATTTTACATCAGAGTAGATATATTAGCCGATTTTTTTATACAAATCGTTCGACAATTACATTATATGATGGGCTCTGCCCAATATACTATCTGACATATACAAACATGAAAACCTGATGGTAATACACTTACAAACAATAATCATGGAACTACAGATCAACCACCCCTCCAAACAATAAGAGTTGTTTCCCTTACATCACAAAATCACGCACTACCGGCAGTTAGATAGAAGAATTTGTGACAGTTTATTGTATGCTTAGTTCATACATTCAAAAACAGCTTCTTCAAATACTTTCTTATTGAATTTTTTGAAAAAGTAAAAACTGCTCGTGCTGTTTAATTAAAATAATGTGAAGCTGTGAAATTGTTTGCTGTTGCAAATGAATAAAAAGGAAATTTAATTTTAATACATGAACATCAGCACCCAGTTGTATAACAAATTGGTTAAATTTAACTCCAGGGTTAAATTTGAGGTCAGGAAAACAATTTAACTGAAATTTAACCAGAAACAAGATGGCTGCCTCTAGTTGTATCTAACGCTAGATGACTTCAACACTTAGGATCAACTGAGGATCTTGATGACTTCTTGAACAATATAGACACTTGGGCTAAATATAACAAGAAATAATTTCTGGTCGAATTTACCTTCAGTTTTATACAATTGCTTTACTGAACTTAAACCTTACGTTTAACCTAACCTCAATTTTAACCCATTGGTTTAAATTAACCAATGTTTATACAATTGGGCTCTGGTGACAATATTACACTATGTACTTGTTATGAGATCCTTGAAAGATGTCATGTTCTAATATTATACTAAGACTTAAAATTAATCATACAGATATAAAATTTATCTAAAACAACATAAAATCATCACAATTGTTGATACATGGACTTCATAATAATGTAGACATAATGATAAACAATAGAAGTATCAGTGTTTGTCCTCCAATATTGATTGGCAGCTACACCTAGTTGAATTTCTAAACATCCGTCTTATAAAACTTGATTCTTGAAGAACCCAATAAGTGAATTAATTCTTTCATTTACAATACTTACAATTGATCTGCATAAAAAAATTGAGTATTTAAAGCAAATGTTGGATGAGTATAACAAATAATCATCTAAAAGTGCTCAATGATTTACTTCCTGTGTTATAGAATATACGAAGGATGTTTAGAAATTCAGCCGAACGTAACTCCTCTACAGAGAATTTAACAAGGCTTCATTTTGACACTTTTACGTTCACATTCTAAGCCACCTTGTATAACTTGTCGTCTTTTCTTCTGTACACCATTCTTACAAGCATCATATTCCTGCCATTGTCCAAAAAAGCAACGCACTGAAACGATAACAATATTTTGGAGTTGTATTGACTCAACTTTTTCCGTCATAAAAAAATATTTGAAACAGTCCTATCTGAATGCCGCAAAATCTTTTTAGAATGTATTTTCGGTAGGTATCCGCAATTTGATGCATGTTGTTAATGAAAGGACAAAATTGATGAAAACTCTACTTGTGTTATCTATTATGCATTTATCATGATAATGAGCTATCTAAAGACTTATGATACAAACATAAAATACAAGTGTAACATCTGACCAAATGAACACAACATTTCGTGTCGCACATGCAATTAGTTTTAAACACATTAAATACAATGTGTCATTAAAGTAAAATTTTTCAAAAAAAAAAGATCTAATTTAGACCTGATCTTTGAACTACTGATCTCCATACAAGAAAGGGGGACATCTGCTAAAATAGGGCAAACGTCTGTTTGAGTTTGTTTATAACAAACACAATGACCAGTTAGTAGCAAGGATTTCCTAACTTGGCAACAAAATTATGGGTATATGGAACATTTAATGTTTCGTTGTTTTTAGGTGACTTATTGTCACTAGGGTTTAACGCCATTTTTCAACAATATTTCAGTTATATACAGTGACCAGTCCATCTAACCATTTTTTTTTTACCATACTAACCAGTACTAACTTACCCTTCCACAAGGAGCCGGCAACTTCTCCACATATGGAGGAAAATCAATATTTTGTCAAATTTTCATAGAAGGGTATAACCTGCTGTGACCAGGATTCGAACCAAGATCACCGGGTTACAAGTCCAGCGCACTAACCACTGTACCACAGTTGCGGCTTGGAACATTTAATTATAACTTAAATCTAGTCAATGTATAAAGAATCTTATTGACATGACATATGAAAACCACAATCTTGACCAAGTTTCAACAAATTCCCACGTTTTGTGTAAATTTTCTAATTTAACTTTAAATATTGAACAACCAGTCTACAGTAGACATAAATGAGATACTCTCCCAGTATGGAGGGAACATAGAGCTGATGGTGTCCCGCAGCATAAACCATCAACAATTACAAGAATTAACTCTGTAATCTAATCAGATTTATTGCCATCAAAGTTCTATTCCATGTGTTATCCAATCGATTTAAACTTCTCTAGAAACTCACTGCAGGCAATAAATCTTTGCTAAATTCTTACAGTGACAAGGATCTGCTAGCATTAATCGTGTTTATTTTCTTTGGAAATAATTGGTAATCATGTTCATAAAATGAGCCTGATTAAACCCTGGAAGAGTTAATTGCTTCAATTATTGAATGAAAAATGAAGTAAAGCATATGCTTATTATCCTTTCTATGGGTTTAGTTCCAACGTTTTTGATAATATTTGTTCAGTGTTAGCGAAAAATAGTTTTTGAAGCTTTAGGCCAGAAGAAAACAATTTTACGATAACCAGACTTATACTTTCATGTGGCATCTAAAGTTCTAAAATGGCAAAATCCAAAAAATGTTTTTTATAAAAAGGTCTACCTTTCCGTATTACTTTTGTCGAGAAATACAAAACATAACTAATTCTTTGCTAGCCTAGAGTTAAGAATGGATCTAGATTTACAGTTGTCTTAGAGATGTGCACTAAACTATGTCTAGTTTATAAAATGCTATCTTGTCAAGGACAAATTTTCAGTTTATAAAAATAATAATAAAAATATATCTTGCCAACTTGTTAACGTCAATGCAGCGTACACCAACCAGTAAAATTCTCACTTCACAAAATATTTACAGCAAAAAATTTGACTTTAAGAAGACGAAACGAAGAATTACAAAAACTGACGATGCTGTTTTTTGTTCCTGCAGAGAATCCAAAACCATGTGAAATGTCACAAATGCTGTTTTTTTAGTGAAATACAAATGCTAAAAAAATGCCTTCACTACAAAACATGATAACAAAAGATGCAACTGAATTCCTTGGAGGGAAAATCGGTGAACCAAAATAGAATGTTTAGCAGTTACAAATCATCAAATCCCTGCTCTGTTATGGTAATGTTTGATGGTAAAATCACATGTCTAGATATTTCTCATTTACAGACATGATGTGGACAAACATGTCATAATCGGAACATTTAATTCGGGACAATGAAAATGATTCTTTTTCGTGATTTGGTCTTCGTATTGACCTTAAAACATACTCTTCATGTTGACCTTGAAATATATTCTTGAAAGCCATTTTTAAGTAAAAAAAATCAAAGACACAAGCTGTCAACAGCTCCATAGAACTACGTACAATAATCTACAATGAACATGCGATTTGTACCCATATCAATTGAACACTGTATGACACATTACTGAATCTCAGTTTTTATCAGTACATATAAAATATATCTGTTTCTATTAAAAATCTCTCATTATGACACATTATAAATTCATTCCTATGTTTGTTTTGAATGTTTGGATCGCCGGGTCACAAGTCCAGCATACTAACCACTGGACCACGGCCGCGGCCTAGATGTCCAATAATGCAGGATACAAGACGTCATATGTGGTATCAACAAGGCCTTTTCTATCATTGTTTTTAAAAAGATATTCATGCAAATGTCAATAACTTTAACACTACCTTCTCCATTCTGTTTGGTACAAGCTTTAGTCGTAGTTTTCTCAGGTTCACAACCCGGTCCTCCGGATACAAGTTTCTGTGTTCGTGTCCGTACCGGATTTTCAGTATTATCACATTCAGACCATGTTCCATGATCATACATACATTCTGAAAACACATTCAATATGTCACTTCCCATGTGTACAAAGAATCAGAAGTCATTATCAAATTCGGGGCCAAAATTTCAATTTTGATTATTTTCATAATTCACTCCGGTTATATTGCTCAGCTGGTATTGCACAAAACTGATGTTTCATCGCTGTGTTTAGACAAAATATTCTCATCAGATTTCAATTGAAATCCGTCTGAAACTCAATATTAGGAGAAACAACATCTTCAACTACATATCAAAAATCAATCAAAAGTTCCTGTATTTTAACT
Source organism: Lutraria rhynchaena (assembly GCA_008271625.1). Classification (NCBI taxonomy): domain Eukaryota; kingdom Metazoa; phylum Mollusca; class Bivalvia; order Venerida; family Mactridae; genus Lutraria; species Lutraria rhynchaena. The sequence continues at coordinate 689,634 of VIBL01000067.1, forward strand.
GCGTAGATTTTCTAGCACTGCTATCAAGAGTTTCATGCAAAATTGCATTGTACAGGAAATGAAACGCAAGTACTTTGATGAAGATAAAATCTAAATTTGATGAGTATAGTTTCGTGGAACTGTTGCTGGGCTTCATATAAGATCATTCCATAAATCAGTGTAAGATGAAATCTTCGGTTAGGTAGACATCCTGTTTAATGATAGTTGCATCGTAATGTTTATAGCACGCCAGGTTACAATATTGATGAAGTGATGTTCAATACATTTTATCAACCATAGATCACGTAACGTGGCTTTATTACATTATTAAAACCAATCAAATAAACCAGACACAGCTTCAAGCAGTAAATTCAGAACAAAATTGGTAAATAATTGAATTATCTCTAATTTAGAAATGATATTTCATCGTAATCAAGGCACCTCAGAATCCATTATGTATCTTCTACTGGAATTTCTTAAAACAACAAAATATGAATAACAAAAACCTTAAGAATCAAATATCAAAACATGCACCAGACAAATTGTTGTGAGGTATGCTAACTTTGAAGTATTCAAATATATTCTGTATAATTCTGACTTAAAACATAATCAAATCTCAGCCCAGACATCATCAGATGCCAATAATTGACTATTTCGCTTCACTGTATTCATTAGATCAGAATTGACAGTAATGGAATGGATCAGTGTTGTATGTCTGACGATACAGACCGGAATGATTTTTTCTGATACAGATCTAGCGAAAATACAAAAATAATTCAATAAAATGTACCAGAGGGCAAAGTAATGCTAGACAAACTATACAACGGGTGACGCAGTATGAGGATTGTCATTTTTCAATGAAGTTATGTTGACCTGATGTGGAAATCTTAATTGATCGAGTTATGTTCATTTTTGATGATGTTAGACAAAAAAGCCGGGTCACAAAATAAGACACAAGCATTAAACTTATCACACATAGATCACTGTTTGTTTTCCATGCATTTTCTGATCAACTGTACAGGATACCATAGTACACGCAGTGAAGTAATGGGTTTCCAACATTCTGAACATCCTATCTGATCTCAGAGAATTCATTAATAATTGTTTGAGATAATGTACAGTTCAATCAGATGCTGATAGGAATTCCAATCAAACTTGTTCAGTCCTATTTCCTACGTTTCTCTATCTGATATACCAATGTTTACACTACCTGCAGCATCTTTGAGAATGAAAGAGTCATTATAGTGCTGAATATGACCGAAGGAATTTTCTATAAAAGTTCTTACTTTTTACTTTTCCACATTTTTTGGATAAAACTCTAGTTTTTGGACATGATGGATCAGTTGATTTTCTCAATGTATCTACACGAGTCATCTGATTGGTTGAAGAATCACATTCGGACCATTCACCATTCTGCCACTTACACGCTGAAATATACGTAAAATAATGCTTTATGTGATCATATATTATATGTACTGTAAGCCCTGATATATACGTAAAATTACCCCATATGTGATCATATATTATATGTACTGTAAGCTCTGATATATACGTAAAATTACCCCATATGTGATCATATATTATATGTACTGTAAGCTCTGATATATACGTAAAATTACCCCATATGTGATCATATATTATATGTACTGTAAGCTCTGATATATACGTAAAATTACCCCATATGTGATCATATATTATTTGTACTGTAAGCCCTGATATATATGTAAAATTACCCCATATGTTATCATATATTATATGTACTGTAAGCCCTGATATATACGTGAAATTACCCCACATGTGATCATATATTATATGTACTGTAAGCTCTGATATATATGTGAAATTACCCCATATGTTATCATATATTATATGTACTGTAAGGCCCTGAGGTAAGACCATCCTTTGGACCAATCAGAAATTGTCTTACAATTGAGATGGCCTAATCATCAAACTTGTCTCATTATCACGTTGAAATACGGACATACTAAAAAAATACAAGAGGTCCTTCAAGTGAGATGTCTGTATTTCTGAAGTGGTCACCAGGTGAGATTTTATACATTTTCTATTAAATACATTTTCCTTTATATTCTAGTGAACTAAGCTTAATACCAACCACCACTTTTCAAGTTGGTACAATCAGATACTATACGATACGTCTTCAAAACAAGAAACAACTAAAAATAATCATAACATCATCTAACCTATTAAATAGGATGCTGGGAGATTCCCAATCTCCCTTTGTCTGTATTGGATTGCGGCTTTCGCCTCTAGCCCGAATACACAGGACTTGAAACAATCTTCATGAACTACATACTGAGAACTTACGTTTTTTACATTTCTTGGAATATTCCTTCACAGGCTGACAAGACTCCGGTCCACTTTTTAAAACTTGTTGTCTGGTCATAGTATTAGTTGTTACATTACATGCAGACCATGGCTCGTACTTGTATTTACAAACTGTAAGTATAGATATCAGATACAAAAAAACATCAAATCTAAACTAAAACTGATACAGAGAACTAAATTCACACTAGTCACAGATTTAGTAGAAACAAGAACAGATGCAGGCCATAAAATCATCATGTTCGTACAAGATAAACATAGAAATTCACAGAAAAATAACTTCATTTGATCAATATTCAAATAACAGACTAAATGTACAAATACTGCATCCTAAATAAATATGTTACCATAGTATGAGAACATTACAAAGACATTCTTATTCCCATGACAGATGATATGAAATATAACATTATTCACATTGATATTGCACATGCATTGCAATAAATCTTATCTGATTATTTAACATCACAATCATGCGTGTCTGCGAAATTAAGATATCAAAGTTGCACGAAATAGCTGCTCAAGGGCGTGGCTAAACTGTACACTTATTCCTGATGAACAGAACACAGATGATCCTACAGATAGGTGTCTCAGATGTTTAGGGAATGGCTACAAAGTCTACAATGATTTACGTTAAATGTAATAACATTAAATCTTTAAATATCATAATATGATACCATGGTTTTCATTAACATCAAACACATCTGGATATTTTCATGAATGAATACATTGTGTGTTGCGCTTGCTGTATCAACGCTCAGATAAAATATAAACACGTGGACAATAAACGAAGCCAGTCACCAGATTCTTATTATTTTTACCATTTGTTTTCTTCTTTCCTTTACATTTCCGTTCCACAGTCTGGGTAGGCTCACATTGTGATGGATCACCACGTTTTAATGTTTTAATCATGACACGCATATTTGTAACAGGATCGCACTCTTCCCAAGCTGTTCGTTTGTATTTACATACTGTGAAAAAAAACGTTAAAAGTTTCCGTATATCAACTGTTTTATTGGTCTTATGATACTACGTATAAGTATTTGAACTACTCATTGTTCAATGTTACTAAATAACATCAAAGTTTTGACATATTTCTGCATTAAGTTTTTTACTAATCCACCACATTGACATTTCATAATCAATCTACTAAAAGATAATTTTATACTTCAATTATTAGCTACGCAACATTATTATCTTTGCCATGACAAAAATGATTTAGTATCCATGAAAAATAGAAGACGCAGACTCATAAACGTTTCATCTTTGTCTGGAAACAGAAAATTAGCAAGGAGATTTTGATCTGTGACCATAGACTTTGTGTAATTTATAGATAAAACAAGATGTATTGTCAGTCTACGTACTATGTGGTCTGAGATGCCTGTTCTGGCATTTCTTCACTTGTAATTTTGTAGCGTTACATTTGGATGGGTCACCTTCCTTTAAATTCAAGGTTCTCTTCACAGTATTCGTAGAGGCATCACAAGGTCCCCATTGAGATTTCTCATACTTGCATCCTGAAATAATTACAGAAAGCTTGGGTTGATGTTGTGGTATTGTTTAAGGCAAACTTTTAACACAAGCTACATTAATTTTTTTTTATGAAAGATTGAAGTACAGTCAAACTTGAGTTTGCATCCACCTTTGAATAAAGACCACCCTGTGAATAAAGGCCTTCGAAAAAACGTAACTGATAATGTAGAACAAACTGACCTCCAAATAAAGACCATCTGTCAATAAAGGCCATATTTTATCTTTCCCAAGAGTGGCCTTTGTACACAGGTTTGACCATAAATTTTTACTATTCAAAAAATATTAAATATTTTGTTTATTTGAGGAAAAAAGCGATTCATTTGAGATTAAATAAATCACTTGCTTGAAAATGAGGCACTGAGCAAATTTGACAGCTGCATGAAAAAGGAAAGACCATGAAGTAAACGGTTCATTAAGGGTAATAGTATCTTAGCTTCAATATTGGAGTTCTAAGTATAGATGGTCTATGACACAAAATAAGGTCAAGTCAAGTTTATCGTATAGTATAAGTACAGTATAAAGATTAACTGTATTCATGTCACAAACTATCGAACACAATCAGGAAGTGTGGAACACTTAAAGGATACTTACCATACTCACAAACAAACAGTTCATAACAGCTTGTACTTTACAATATAGTTTTACACTCTACAAATATGATATGGGTGAAAAGTACAAGACAGAATTAGTGATCTCATGTGATAAGCACTTAAGATTAACCATGTCACGTTTTCTCTTCATTTCTGTATATCAATGAAGAGCTCAAGGCGATTAAACAAAACACTTAGATATATTCTATGACAATAAATCTAATACATTTTTCATGAAGTGTGCTCAAGTGACACAGAAATCACTTTATTATCTCGTTGATGAAAACATCCAAAAATACAAGAAAGTGTGTGACTACACAATCACATATTTAAGCCTGTATGGTCTAATTATACCTTACCTTTATTTTTAACACGTTTTTCCTTGATTTTTTTTTTACATTGTTTGGTCATGGTTTGTTTTGGTGCGCATACTTTTGGGTCACCTTTCTTCAGCGTCATTTGACGGGATTTTAGCCCCGTATCAGGATCACATGGGCCCCATTTTTCCATTTTTCTATACTTACAATTATCTGAAACAGATTCTAAATCATATATATTCTTCTGCTATGTTTTCTAGAGGTACTCTATAAATCTGTAAAAGATGTAACAGGGCTGTATATATATTTAATATAAGTGTTTATTGTAGTTTGTATGCCCGTCAGCTCCATTCGCTCAGTGGGTAGAGCCTGCCAACTTGCTAGCAGAAGGTTGTGGGTTCGAGGAACTTTATTTTCTGCCTCCCATTACAAAGATTTTGCTTTCTTGTAGTTATATTAAAGTTATAACTTAACAGCATAAAAATTGTGAAGTTTTCAAATGCGCAACAGCAAAAATGAAGTCTTTATCATCATTGCTAATTAACATGATGAATTTAAATGTAATATACATAAAATAATAACATATATATAATAACAAGTTGTAAATTAGATTAATTACCTGTATTAATGACCTAACTACAAGTTTCTATATGCACATATGGTCATTTATATTACATGTGTATATGAGTTTTTGAAACTGAAGATATCTTATTACAAGTTGTAAAAATGGATTCTGTTATTGCAACATTGTGAAAATCTTTTCCAATATCTTTTTTTCAATTGACTGTATTACTATATGGATAAGACTTTAGGGGGGGGGGATCATTAAACATTGTCTAATTCAGAGTCATATATAATCTACCCTGACATAAAATGACATGCATAACCTATCAATATATTTAACCATATGCTATATGACTCAGATTTATTATCTTATGTGACTGTACAGCATTGTTTTGGTGATTAGATTTTACTGTTGACTGCCAGAGAATTTTACCATCTAACTTAAGGTCAAGCTCGCTACATGGATAAAATTACTTTTCAATCCTTTGTGTTTTCTTTTACATATTTTCTCGATTGTCTGCGTTGGTTCACAAATATTTGGATTTCCTCTCTTTAATTGTTTCACCATGGTTTTAATGTTTGTTGTACCATCACACTCGCTCCATTCTCCACGTCTGTATTTACATTCTAGAATAAAAACAATTATAGATAAATACACCGATAAATGTATTATTATGATAACATCTATTGACACCACAATGCCCTTACATATCTTACCACCAACATCAGTGGTAAAAACATCTACAGCTGCATTGGATAGATGGGGCTAAAACAGAAGACATTCGTGCAAAGAATTAGAAAAAAAACACCCTACCACTTTTTTTTATTGTGAGATAATGTGAAGACAGTATCATAATACATTTATTCAATTCACTGAACAATTAAAACAAGTTTTATTTGAATGTTTGAGAATCCTGTAGCAGTGTCAGCTTCTGTATGTAATGATATTAGCAACTGGAAATACAGTAAAACCTTGTTATCTGGAGGAGTCATCGGCACAGACTAAATATTTGATATAAACAAGGTGCTCATAATAATGAGGTATTTGTTTGTTGGTCAAAAATTGTACACAACTAAGAATAAAAATTGACCAGACTTTAAGAACTCCTCGAGAGAAGTCAGGTGATTGAGATAACGATGCTTGGTATAACGAAGCTTTACTGTACATGTAACTCAGGCCACTTTATTCCTAGTTGTGATAGATATAAGCTTAGACGTAAGCTCAATGAACCATTCACAGAGTACAAACACCATTCTGTAAATTAGCCACAAGTGCCTCTTATATGGAAGCACTAACTGTCATTTCTGACCCCAAGGTAACTCTTCCCAATAAAAAATGTTCCATTAGTACACCAGATAGACTCTTATATTACACTGTATAATTGGCAATAAATATCAGGGGAAATATACTAACAAGTTACTAAGGCAATACGAGACAAGTAATTTACAGTTTGTATTTATTTCTATTTACGCTGTAGGACAATACATCCATACACAAGAGAATATACCAGTCTACTAAGAACAATAAACGTGTTCATTGAAAAGACCTATTACACACAACACAATTCTAATTAACAAATTCTATGATGATGCAGTTGCTAGTAAAGTAATTATCATTTTTAACAATCTGGATATAGTAACCAGTTTATTTCAGGAATACCTTGTAACTTTGTACAAATCAGTTGTGATCATATGGAATAGTATCTCTAATCTATTGATCTATCAACATCAAATATACTTAATCTATTTAAAAACACAAGTTTTTTAATATGTTGCATTTTTTTGTGTCTGACTTGAAAACGCCTAATTCGATGTTCTACACCTCCCTGTTGAAAAACAGCATAAAATGAGAACATTTAACTGAATGTGATTGATTTGTCAGAGAAATTATTCAGTCAAGTTAGAAACTAATACAAACTGAGCAGGGAACCACTCATTGATGCTTTAATACTGAGCAGGGAACCACTCTTTGATGCTTTAATACTGAGCAGGGAACCACTCATTAATGCTTTAATCCTGGACAGGGAACCACTCATTGATGCTTTAATACTGAGCAGGGAACCACTCATTGATGCTTTAATCCTGGACAGGGAACCACTCATTGATGTTTTAATACCGAACAGGGAACCATTCACTGATGCTTTAATACAACAATCTGAAAGTGCAGTTTAACACCTTTAACATTACCTCAGTCAGGTGACCTAGCCAGTGGTCCTGTCTTACAAACACGTATTGACCAGTTCCTACACAAACCACCGCCAACTTCACCATGTGGTAAGTGAATCAAAGTTGGTGAACAACAACATAGGAAATAAAACCTTCATAATTGTCACATACGTTAAGGACATCAGTGGTTATAAAGTAGGACATCACTCACAGCAATTGTAAGATTACTATAGTAGACTGTCTCTAGCATTATCAACAACCAAGACTGAGAGTGAGTGATGTAAATGTAAGACTGGCTTGTTGCATCCGTTCAAAGAGAACTTACGTTGATCACCTTCATTCATCAAACAAGAAACTGTCAGTTTTGAAAAATAGACTGCACTCTTCACCGCAGAAGCATTTCTGCCATGCTTTCATCTGTTGATTTTTTTGTAATTAATAGACATATTATAGACATTGCAATCTGTTTGTCAGTAGGAGATCAACAAAAACGCTGGTATAAGTCAAAGTGATCAGATTATAATAGATCATGATATATAAATATCCAACCACAAAGTTGACTCCAAACTAGCTATAAACCAGTATTGATTTGTAGACTCAGGGTCTGAATAAAGTTTAATAGGTATCTATTTTAATCCCTCATTTCTGCCTAACAAATTAAAACTTCTTCCTCTCACAGTTTGAGATCTTTGCTTTCCAGACAAGATATACATATAACACAATAAAATGTGTCTATACAGACATCGAACATGTTGTAGATGGTCTAATCATGATATAGACAGAAACTTCTTAAAGTTCATGAATATTCAAATCATTTTGTAATTTGTTATCATTTTTTTTCACTGGAGTGGAACATGGCACAAACAGCCAGAGTCATTTAGATATGAAGTGTACGTAATAATTCACCTATATGGCATGTAAGTGATAATTCACCTGTATGGCATGTAAGTGATAATTCACCTATATGGCATGTAAGTGATAATTCACCTATATGGAAGGTAAGTGATAATTCACCTTTATGGCATGTAAGTGATAATTTACCTATAAGGAAGGTAAGTGATAATTCACCTATATAGCATGTAAGTGATAATTCACCTATATGGAAGGTAAGTGATAATTCACCTATATGGAAGGTAATTGATCATTCACCTATATGGCATGTAAGTGATAATTCACCTATATGGCATGTAAGTGATAATTCACCTATAAGGCATGTAAGCGATATTTCACCTATATGGAAGGTAAGTGAAAATTCACCTTTATGGAAGGTAAGTGATAATTCATCTATATGGAAGGTAAGTGATAATTCACCTACATGAAAGGTAGGTGATAATTCATTTATCTGGAAGGTAAGTGATAATTCACCTATATGAAACGTAGGTGATAATTCACTTATATGGAAGGTAAGTGATAATTCACCATTATGGCTTGTAAGTGATAATTTATCCATATGAAGTGTAAGAGACAAACATCCATAAACACAACATATGCAGCCAGTTTGTCACAGTGTAAAATATGGTTCTCACAGGTAACAAGTTTGTAACCGTCAGATTGAACAGTCAATCAATTTATTGAGTGAACTCAACAAGCTAAAGTTCGTAGTGTCACCCATGTACAAATGTTCTATATTCAACTTAAAAGGCAACAGTTGTCAGAATCGATTCAATAATGATGTAAAAGAACACAGAGATGCATGCTTAATAAATCTGGTTAGAACATTCACAGCACACGGAACATTTCAATTCTGGATGACAATAATTCACAGTAATGAAATCTGTTAAAAACATCTCTGTTGGGAATTTCGACCATTTGCCATTCAGCGAAGAATGCGAATCTTTGGTCTGCAGGAATTCAATAGAATGTGTTGTTTAGACATTTCTAGGAAATCCAGACAAATAATTCTTCCTGTTTCTTTTGTTTGGTTGAAAGAAAAGTTGAAATCTGAATCCCTGATTCCAAACAGGAAATTTAAACTGCAAAAATATGAAACAGACCCATACCACAGTATACCATAATATCTAGTTAACTGCCTACACCCAATAAATTAACAGAGAAATGAGAACAAAGACAGGAAAAACATGGAAAAATGCAAATATGAAAATTGTTTTTTTGTTATCTGAATATCCTGATAGGTTCTCTGTAATACAACATGGTCCGATGTAGACCATTATGTTTCGCATGCAAATACTGACATTTTGTCTGTATTACATAAAACACTAATTGATTTACATGACACACGGGGGAACAATTCCTGCCTATGGAATCGAAGACCATAAAACAACATCATTTCTGATAACTTTGCAGTTTATGAATTTCAATTGGATAAAAACAAGTCAGGATTGTAGTAGACAGTGCAACGCAGACTGACATAATCAAGGGAACCATTAAACATATGTACTGAATGTAATATTATTTCATTTCCATCACATTTCTATGCTTATTTCTGTAATACTGATGTATGTCATGATACGTAAAACATATATTTATGTATATCAATAATACCAAGGTCACACTGTCTGGGGTGGTTAGCAGCTATAGAGGCATATGTTTCACATACATCCAGCAATTTGTGATGATGTCACAATTTTGCACTGTGTTCAAAAACAAGCGCGTCAAAGTTTTGTTTATGTGAATAATAATTTAATAAAAGTTCTAAATAAACAGATTAAGGTCTACTTTACGTACTGAGATCGAAGATGAACAACTCAACCACAAAGTGTGCAAAACATAATCATGTCAAACATGTTTGTGGTAAGTAGGAAGATATAGATAAAAACACTTGATATAAGCAATAGTATTACCAGTAGTGAGATCATTATGAAACAATGCTAGAGTCTACATTAATGAATTTGAACTTAAGGATAAGTTAATCAATTCATACAATTAATAAAGGACAATGTTCAGGTAACAAAGTTTTGGCTTAACAAGGGCCATAACTCTTGAGCATCAGTTGAGATCTGGTTATCCAATTACAATGAGGGGTGTTTCAAACACTGTTAAATATAAGTTAATCATTTCATACAATTAATAAAGGACAATGTTCATGTAACAAAGTTTCAGCTTAACAAGGGACATAACTCTTGAACATCAGTTGAGATCTGATTATCCAATTAGAATGAGGGGTGTTTCAAAAAGTGTTAAGTATAAGTTAATCATTTCATACAATTAATAAAGGACAATGTTCATGTAACAAAGTTACAGCTTAACAAGGGACATAACTCGTGAGCATCAGTTGAGATCTGGTTATCCAATTAGAATGAGGGGCGTTTCAAAAACTGTTAAATATAAGAGAAAAAGACAAACATATCAAGCTAATATAACTACCTGCTGACATTTTCTTCTTTTTCTTCATTTTACTGCATGGTCTTTTTATGGTGTGGACTGGTTTACATGTAGCAGAACTTCCAGGCTTGAGTTTTCTGTTCATTGTTTTCATGTTAGTGTCAGGGTCACAGTCACTCCATGGTTGTCTACTATACTTACATACCTCGCCTGAAATATAATTATGCACATAAAAAATGTACACCCATGTTGACACACAGAGCATTTTATTTATAAGCGTATGAACACCAGATTAAAATTGAAAGGTTTTCATTCCTAATGCCTCTGATATTCTGCTTATATATGGGGGTCTATCATTTTTACCAATGTTTATTTGGTTTACTAACCAGTTCTAACCCTGTATTTCCCTGCAAGTTACTGATAACGTTACCTTATCAGGTAGGAGTCATTTCATTGGAAGAAATGCCCTCATTCAAAATGTATCACAGAAACAAACGTTTGGTGCATTTTAAGAACCTGACTGAGAATATTGTGTGTTTTCAAATTGAGATTTTAATTATTGATATCTGTTAAGAGTGCCAGGAGGTTTAACTGAAACGAAATGTACTCATCAGATGTTAAAATTAATGTTAAATATAATAAGTGCAGGGAACTTGTAAATATTTTCAAATGTTACACTGATTATTGCATAATTAATTAAAAGATAATAAGATAAGCAATCAGATGTTAATTATTTAAAAGCTTGACAATAAAAGCTCAGCATGACGTTTAATTAATAGACCAGCAAAAATAATATTTGTGTTCATGGTTAACATACAAACCCTAATTTTTGGTGTGTCCTGAAAGTTTCTTATTGAAAAATCCTAAATATGAAACTATTTGAGAATGAATAGTACTGAATACCTTGTATTCTCACAAAAGGTGTATAGAAAAAAATAGAAAAGTTTCTAAGCCTACCAATACTAATAGTGTTTTTTCAAGTGACTCTAAACATGAATAATCTTTTTCTAGCCCTAGGATTAATTTTTTGAAAATTTTTAGTATATTTTATGAATAATATTCTACAGCAAACTCATCCAAAGACTTGAATAATTTAACTTTAATCTCATGTCAGAAGATACAATTTATAAGCAGAAAAAAAAAAAGTCAAGAAATCTTGACAAAAGGTGTTTAGAAAAAAATAGAAAAGTTTCTAAGCCTACCAATACTAATAGTGTTTTTTCAAGTGACTCTAAACATGAATAATCTTTTTCTAGCCCAAGGATTAATTTTTTGAAAATTTTGAGTATATTTTATGAATAATATTCTACAGCAAACTCATCCAAAGACTTGAATAATTTAACTTTAATCTCATGTCAGAAGATACAATTTATAAGCAGAAGAAAAAAAAGTAAAAAGTCTCGACATGTCTGGTTGTACCGGATCTGGATTTCAATCTATACAGATAACTCCAATAATATACCGTGACATTTTAGGATCTGCCCTATCATTAACTAGCATCTTTACACTGGTAAGATTTATGGATACCATCAATATTCATTGCCAAGTTTACTAAACATTCATCATTTCATGTTTCCACTCTTATGATATTGATTTCATAAAATTTCTACATAAAACTTGGCGCATACAGCTCTTTTATATACTGATGCTAGAGTTTGCCAAAAAATGTCAGATTTTACCAGGCAAACAAATTTGTCCACTTTTGATTGTTTTGTTTGTTTTATGTGGGGTTTAACGCCATTTTTCAGCAATTCTTCAGATATGTACGATGACCAGTTCACCTAACCAGTTTTCCTGGACTGTATACTAACCAGTACTAACTTACCCTTCCACAAGGAACCCGCAACTTCTCCACATATGGAGTAAAACTTAGTCTAATTTTCATAGAAGGGTATGACCTGCCGCGACCGTGATTTGAGCCAAGATCTCCAGGTTACAAGTCCAGTGCTCTAACCACTGGACCATGGCTACAGCCTCCACTTTGTTCACAGAAAAAACTCAATTTAAATACAAATACCAGATTGAATATTTTTTACCAAAACATGTCATAAAGTCAGACATATTTGGTGAACTCAGTGGCATCATGCACTTCTGGGGGTATTTTTATGAGGTTTGTAAGCTCATATATGCATGTATGCAAGAACATGCTCACCCATATGGGAATATCCCAGATGTGAGGATACACAAATATAAAATACATGTAAGTGTAAAACACATCAGTAACAGTTAAATAAGTTTATGGTATTTTAAAAGAATATGGATATAGCAGCTATACCAATAGTGATGCAATTTATTTGCTTATAGAATTACCCCAGGCTACTAAGGTTGCTATTTCTCCCCACAATTTTTTTTCACTGAGGTTTTACATCGCATGAACAGCCAGGGTCATTTGGCAACTTTTCCAGCTTTAATGGTGGAGGAAGATCCCTTAAATCTAGGTATAAAACTAGGTAGAACCCTTGACCTTCCATAAACTAGCTGGACGGCTTCCTCATACATCTAATTTTCTGCTCCCATGTGGGATTCATACTCACAGTGGTGAGGAGGTTGTGATTATTAATCAGAGATCATAACCACTCAACCACTATGACCCCTTCCCCATCAACATAGTGGTAACGTTAAGATATGACTGAGTATGGAATTGAGCAATTGAACAAATTTCTACCAGAAACAAACACTTCGAACAATTTTGAGTGGCAGGCTGCCATCACATGAGTATGGAAATAACAGCTACCAAACTACAATATGATAGTATAAGAGCTCGGATTAGGAATCATATTATAGCATGTTTTGCCATCCAAGCTATTTTCAAATGAAAATATGAAAATGATGTTTAATCAAGTAGTATTAATTTGGATATTAAAACAATTTTTCCACAAATACATGTGTATCTATTTCTACCATACTAGCTTTGCCTGTCACCATCACCATTAGAACAAGGACGCTTGTTATTGACAAAGCTATTGCAACAGAAATGTTTCCTTCAATACAATCATTTATCTTACTCAAATTGTAGATACCGAACCAGTTATTCCTATTTTATTCAATTCCAATAAATGCATTTATGGGACAGAACACATCTGTTCCAAAATCATGACCTGGATATCAGGTGCAAACAAGCAGATGTGAAACTTAATGTACCTCTGGAAACTTCAAGGTGACGTGAAATAAGTGATGCCGATAACAGAGACATTTGCTTATGATTCTAATTGTGCATGTGTTTTTTGCTGACAATATACAGTGCAACCTCTCCAAAGCAACATGTCATTGTTGAGAAGTTGCCGCTCTACGGAGGTTAAATAAATAGTCAAATCGTACAGTGGGGAAAAAGCATGCTGTTGTTGAAGGGAGGTTGTCGCTCAAGAGAGGGCCGCTCTGGAGAGGTTGCACTGTATATTCAGTTTAATGTCCTGTGAACAGGTACTTTTCTTTTGTTCGTAAAATATGGAATAATGACCGGTTTCAATAAGCACATCTTTACTTCATTCTTTGTAATGAATGTATAGACCGTTAAATTGCTAACAACAGGAATTATACCTAATGAGAAAATCCATTCATAAAAATTGCGAAAAATTCTATCAGATTGCATCTTGTTTGGTCAGACAAATAAACAATGTCTGAATGAAAGAAAATTTGATGGCTCAGCCTAACAGTTAATTCTTAGTCCAATATGACAGACGGTCAGGCAACAAAAGAGAAGTCTGTGTCCATAAACTAATCCTGTGTCTGGATATTTGATAGATATGAACTTAGTGATAAGCAGCAAAATTGAAGACACACTCATCAATATCATCCATACAAAACATGCAGTATAAAGTATTTGTACATGAAATATTGAAGGAGAATTGTGTAGTTTGACTACTATCTGAATATAACATTGATTTAGTGGTGGATCTTGAAATAAGACCATGGTTGCATGTTCTCCATTCTTATTTATCTTATCTCTACTGGAGATTCATGGATTCAGAATAATTTGACACATCAATTCTTTATTGAAACAAACACATAGACAACATGTCAATGATTATGAAAGAACCAGGAAGGTTATGGGAGGACTTTAGTAGAACCTAGGCATAAACAGGCATAATGTATTTTTTATCTTTGAATTTTTCAGAAACACAACGAAGTTAATTGAAAATATTTTTACAGGATCTTGAATTACATCAGTGATGTATTAAAAAGTTAAAGATCATGTTGATATTCATTAAAATAATAATATTTGCTTAAAAACATCATATAACGACCACATAACTTTTAACACCAGGACTCAACTTTTGGACATGTATAAAATATTATTTAATCAAATTTTAAGACAGCCATTTTCTGTCACTAATCTATAGAAAGTGCATGGACAGGAATTTATATAACTCAATTATGGCATTACATAAGTCATATGCAAGTCCATAGCCCTTTAATTGCGGGTTCAAAATGTTCCCTTAGTCCTTGGTTTAAAGGGGACATTCAAACAGCTCTTTAAAACTGTTTTTACTAACTGTTGTAAAATGCAGTAAAATCAGTGGTGTGAATTGGCAAATTCAAATATACACCCAAACCTGTGAACAAAGGCCACCCTTGAGAAAGAAAAGTGGCCTTTATTGACAGATGGCCCTTATTTGGAAGGCTGTTTGTTCTAAATAATCAGTGACAGTTTTTCAAAGAATGTCCTTTATTCACAGGGTGTTTTTTTTTTATTTGGAGATGGCTGTAAACACAGGTTTGACTGTACTCAATGTTTTATCATTTATTTTAAGCCTGTTTTGATAGATTAAACTGTAATTATGTTTGCTAGGATAGGTATCTCCTATATGATTTGAGATGTTTGTTTGTTTTTATGTGACTTATTGTCACCAGGGTTAAATGCCGTTTTTCAATAATTTTTCAGTTATATACAGCGATGATTTGAGATAATGAGGTATAGCTGAGTTGAATATCAGTTTTTCGTTTTAATGCTGTGGATCTTTTGGCTTTTGTATGTGGTTTTATCATATCCATCAAAAATCTATGTCATACATCAAAATGACAGTCAGTATATACATACAGGTAAGTATTCACCTGAATATAGGATGACTATTGTCAGGCACTAGATTGGCTGAAACACTTTAAAGAATATGGCTGAATATCTGTATTTCGTTACATGCAACATTGTACAACCTTATATTCTGCACTGGATATATACTGGTGTTATCTGTAAGAATGATTTAGCAGGAAAATTACAGAAAATTAATAATCACGTAAATCACATTCAGACACAGAATGAAAGAAATTTCTGCAGGTTGAAGTAATAAAGTATAAATCAGTTTGTTTCTGTATTTCAGTAGGATTTCAATGCTTCTTGTAAAAAAGTATGAATCAGACACAAACTAAACACACTACGAGTGAGAGCTGAACATGCTTCACGTCCAATCACGAACAACAGGAAGCAAACCCACCATTAGTAAAATTGTAGGACGTAAATTACTCTAAAAACTGAACATGACTACACCAATGACATGCAAATTTCTAACCATAAAGTCAGGAACTGTTTTTGTCTGAGACATAATAATACCGTTGAAGTACCCTATGCAACAAAGCCAATGTGATTAGTGGAAGATGGTGTGATATGCAGAAGTATTAGTTAGTTCCCGAGACAAAAATTAATCTTTTCTAATTTTAGCGCCAAGATTTGTCAGTATTCACGATTCAGAAAAAAAAATTCAACTCATTGTGATTCATTGAAACAACAACACTCTAAGTAGGTTAATGCTTAGAATGACCTTAATCAACCTTGATCACTATAGGAGCAATAAGAACTGAACTAAATTAAACGATTGATTCTACGGATCACACCAAACACAGCTAGAGGTGATCCTGGTGTGGTACAATGACATATGATACAATGCCACTTTAAAAGAACATTACAACAAATCACTTTTCTGGAATACAAGAGGTCATCAAGGGGAACTTAAAGAATGTTTGGACAGATGTATTAGATAACGTTTATGTTTCATACAATTTAATTTCCTCAGCTTTACAGGCATACAGATGCGCTGGAAAACGTCCCAATGATCATTTAGTGTTCTGGTAAGTAGAAAATAGGAAGTTAATGTCCCATAACACATAAGGAAATCAGTCCATAGAATTTAATAATCAAGTGACATGAATTTGACCCTTAAAAAGGCGGATGGCACTTCACAGAATCACGTTCTGCCTACCAGATAACAATCAATCACACAGATTAGCATTGTATGAAACGAGCATCCAGTATGCTTTCAGCTTGTGAGAATAAGTCAAGGAAGAATTTGTTCTTTGCGTGAATCATCTGAAATGGATTATTTTCTATACATTAGTGACCATGTCATTTAAGATGGTAATGTATTGTCGTTGTCATGGTAACCAGACTTCAATGGTTGTAGCGCATCGCAACATGCAATTTAAGAGAGTGTTTCAAACACATAAAATATGCTGAAAAAGTCAGTGTTCCTTATGATCATCATTAGTGCACATAGCAGATATTTGCTGGATAGTTTTCCATAAGGCAATATGCCAGAGTTCAATGCTTGTAATGTCTGTTATTGCATTAGGTTTTATTGTCAGCCATCAAATAACAAGCATGGAATAAATCAATAAAAACATCACATTGGAATCATAAAGTATCATGCTGTATACACAATTAGTATACAAACACAATACAAATCTTGTTTTAGACAAGACTTATCAACACCGAAGGTCATATTTTCCATACAGACTGCCACCAATTCGACAAATCTTCACACAACAGTACACCTCAGGTACATATCCAAAATACAAAACATGCAAAGTTCAATAAAGTTTTTATCTGCATTTAGGGTAGAAACACAGAAAATATTAGAGCTGAAGTAAAATAATCCAATTAAATGTTGATAAATAATAAAAAAAATATTTAAACAAAAACAATAAACAAGCTCTTCCTTCTACCAGCAACTACATGAACAAGAGGGCCAAAATGGTCCTTTTTCGCTCACCTGTGATTTGACCTGGTGACCTAGTTTTTAACCTGAGTTGACCCATGTTCGAACCTGTTCATAATATCATTAATACAAACAATCTGACAAGGTTTGAGGAAGATCCAATCAAAACTGTGACTCCTAGAAGGTTAACAGTTTTCAGGAGATTTGACCTAGTGACCTAGTTTGAGACCCAAGATGATCCATGTTCGAACCTGTCCAAAACATCATGAAATCAAACATTTTTACACAGTTTAACAAAGATCCAATCAAAACTGTGGCCACTAGAGGTTTTACAAGGTTTTTCAAGGACCTAGTGACCTAGTTTTTGACCCCAGATGACCCATTCTAACCTGACCAAGATATCATTAAGACAAGCAAATTGACAAAGTTCAGCGAACCTCCAATCAAAACTGTGATCTCTAGAGGTTTTTCTTTGATTTGACCTAGTTTTTTGAACGCAGATGACCCATGTTCAAAGTTGTCCAATATATTATTGAGATGAACATTCTGACTAAGTCTGATGAAGATTCGCTCAAAAGTGTGACCACTAGAGTGTTAAGTTTAGTTATGATGGAGTAGTCTGAATGATCACTATAGCTCACTGAGCACTACATGCTCAGGTGAGCTAAAAAGATGGAGAAATCATTCAATGAGTGGGTGAGGAGACAATGTTTTGTAAGGGTAGAGAGACCATGTAATGAGTGGGTGGGGAGACAACATTGTGTGTGGGTGGAGAGACCATGTTATGTATGGGTGGAGAGACTATGTTATGAGTGGGTGGGGAGACAATGTTTTGTAAGGGTAGAGAGACCATGTTGTGTATGGGTGAGGAGAACAAGTAATGAGTGGGTGGGGAAGCTATGTAATGAGTGGGTGGGGAGACGTTGTTGTGGGTGGGTGGAGAGACCATGTTATGTGCGCATTTTGACCATATAATATGTGGGAAGAGAGAATATGTTATGTGTAAGTGGAGAGACCATATTATGTGTGCGAGGAATGTGTTTTTGTTTAAGTGATTTTTTTAAAGAAAACCAAAGAATTTAATTAAATCTGTAGGCAGTAGCATCATTGTCTATTCAGCTCGGGACAAAGTCTGTTTTGTTAGAAAAAAACAGTTTAATGTAATGCAGACAGCATCTTGCACAATCTAATTCAATGAAATCAAGTGTAACTTAATACTAAAATGTTTACTTTCAACATCCATTTTTAGGATAAATGTTAACATCTTTCTCTTTCATGTTTGGTTAGCCTTTTATTCCACAAGAGAACATATCACTGGATGCGGGACACCACTAAGTATGAAAACATCTAACAACCAGCAAGACCAACTCACACTGAGTGAACAATGGCAAGAGATAAAACATATAACTTATCCCAAGATCCCGGGAGACTTTTATCTTCCAGTAAGATCAATATTGGTGTAACATAATGAATTAAGAATGTAATACTATAGAATAATTGTATTTCCTCAACCAACAGTTCAATCAGCGTGTCAGTTATATGTAAGTTTCTGTCTAGTATTAAGATAATGTAAAACATTGTCTTTAAGAGAATGAATTCCAAAAAAGGAATAAATTGACCTATCGGCACAGTTTGTTCACAATACAGGATATCCTCATGCATTGTGAGAAAAAAAGTAATCATTTTACACAAGAATGTTCTGTCTTAAACTTATTGATCATGTGAGCATATAATCATGGGTCAGAAAAAAGGTTTCATTTTTACGTCAAAAATTTGATGAAGGTCGGGTCGGTCAGTCACTCAATGAGGCTAATGTCTAATAAATTTAAATGTCTCTGAATTGGCATACAGAAAAGATCATTCAAACATGGCATAACTTGATCTTACTAATAGATTCTGACGAAATTTCTAAGCATATCTTTTGAACACACCATTACATGCATACCTTTTGAAGCATTCGAATTTGTCAAAATATTTGACCAAGTTTGGTGAAAATTGTAATTGTCATAACAAACTTCCAATAATTTTTCCAATAATTTAAACTGCAATGTTGACATGGAAAGATTTGGATCCGCACATATTCTAGGGTCTATATATGTAATAATTATGTGAAGGAAACACCTTGTTGAATCCAACAACAACTGGTTTGTGAACCAGTCATTAACATGCTATACCTGATCCAGATTACATGTTTGTGAACCAGTCATCAACATGCTATACCTGATCCAGATTACAAGTTCGTGAACCAGTCATCAACATGCTATACCTGATCCAGATTACATGTTAGTGAACCAGTCAACAATATGCTATACCTGATCCAGATTACATGTTTGTGAACCAGTCAACAACATGCTATACCTGATCCAGATTACATGTTCGTTAACCAGTCAACAATATGCAATAACTGATGTTGTAAGATCCAGAAAACACCACTAATACGATTAGATTCAAACTTTATGTCAATAATAAACACTATCAGGATTTATATTATTTCGATGGCATGGAAAACATTACTCACCAGTTCAGTGTAACCAAATAATTTCAGCATTAAAGATAAGAAAATTGTAAAGGAAGTAAACTGGTGACTTTCATTGTCTCACTACATTACAGATTCATTTAAAGATTGATTTCCCAAAATGTAGAGACATTTTCTTGAATTACTGTTCCTAGGAGAAATACTATTGTTCTAAATATGAGCTTGACACAGACACACTAAACCTTGTGTATGGAGAACTCAAAGGGTTTCCATTAAAATTACTTACGGAACAAAACCTATAACAAGATTATAAAGTTAAAGTAATTCAATAATATGCCAACCTACAAACATAATGATCAGCCTGGCTGCTTTCTGATACAGATTCTGGATAGATTCTCTAGTACCAGGAGTCTCCCATGCTGTAATATTCTATATATGTAGTGTTGTATGTTATAATCGGGTACTAGTTGGTTAGAGATTACAATGAGGACTCATACAGTGATTGTATCATTCAAGGTTTGTTCTAGTGTATAACAGAAATGGCGTAAAATGTCAATGAATTCAGAGAAACAATCCATTACCATGTGCTGCATCCAATAAACCAAGACTTCCATGCACAATGGAATGTAATTATGCTCAGAGAGAATATTTGCAACAAGGTGTTTAATTACTGCAGTGATTGATGAAAAGTGTAAAACATACAAACTTGTGAATCAAAAACCCACGCAGAATAGCAGAGAAGAACAAGTTAGGTAATTCCGTAAACTCTCCAAGTATAATTTTTATCATTTAATTTCTTGAAAATGTGCTTAGTACTCGGATAATGGATCAGTCATGTACTTACAATCAGATCAGTGTAGCAACTGTAAGTTGTCCAGATTTTCACAGTACATGGATGCACTAAACAATCAAACCTCAGAAATAGACAAGCAACCAGCCAGCTGAACAACTAACTGATAATCAGCCCAGTGAACCAATCAGTTGACCAATCAACAAACAGGCTACCAAGTGCACAAGCCAGCTGACCAATCAAAAACAGGCAACCCAGTGCACAAGTTAGCTGACCAATCAACAAACAGGCAACCCAGTGTACAAGCCAGCTGACCAATCAACAAACAGGCTACCCAGTGCACAAGCCAGCTGACCAATTAACAGATAGGCAACCCAGTGCACAAGCCAGCTGACCAATCAACAAACAGGCAATCCAGTGCACAAGCCAGCCAACCAATTAACAGATAGACGGCTCAGTGGACCTGCCCGCTGACCAACCAATGGATGGACTACGCAATGGACCAACTGCATGTCTTAACAAAATGTTTTACTGACATACAAGCAATTTAACAAACAAACAATAATGATCAGAAGAAGTCCTCACAAATCTAATATGTTAGCTTAAGCCTAATTCATATTTGTATCAAGTGCTCTGTGATGAATTGGTCTATGTTTTTCATGGGCGTAGCCAGGGAAAATAGAACGCTACACACACAAAAGGCATGCAAGAGCACCAAAAGCGGTAGTAGGGAGTGCGCTAGTGGGGGATTTCTGTAAGGGGGGTTTTGGGGGACCTACAAAAGAAAATTTTGATATTTGGGATGCCTATAAGTACATTCTGAGCCCATTCAGAGGTGCTTTCTATCTGTTTTTTGGTCTTCTGGAGACGAAATGGCAACTTTGATCTAAGTGTGAATTTTTTACATAATGCACATGCGTAATGGTAGCTGCACCCTTGTTTTTCCATTTGTTTTTTTTTTGGGGGGGGGGGGGCATTGTATATTTTCACATTTTCTATGAGCATTGTGCCATTTCTTTAATGGCCCCTATGGCAGGACTTGGCCAATCCATACAGGAGATGCAACTGATTTGTGCAGCCTCCACAGGGAAATCTTACAGTGCCCCAGGAGCTTCTATGCAGAAGCTGCACAGAGATGGTCTGGTGACTGTGCAGACAATGTGCTGTTCTTGGACCACCTGCAACATGTCTATATCCTACAGACTAACATTTTCGAATAAGTTTTAATAACTTCCTGCTCAACAAAATCAAAGAGGTCTTGGAGTCCCTGAATCTGTATGAAAATTTCACAGCCGTCTCCTGTTTACTCATGGAAAGGGGGATAAGCAGGATATGGGCCCTATAGACCCATTGCAAGCAAATAGTGAATGGAGCATTGAATCATTAATGCAACCTAATGAGGCGCGAGTCTAAAATCTCAATAGTTATAAGCATGGTTATAGTAATGATTCCATACATGAAGTGTTTGTTTTTTTTATCTATTATCACTGAAACTATTTAAATACAGGCAAATATTGGCATTAAAATTTGCACCATCATTATGCTTCAATCTTTAACTGGAGCCAAAAACTGGAATCTGATGTTTCAAATTGATTAAATTGTTATAATAAATGCATTACATCCCAATGAGCAGATTCAACACGTGACAATTCATCATGCGAGCCATAACACAAGTTACTGGAAATACTTGGATTGTGATTGCCAAGAACTTTACTAGAATCCAAGTCTCATTGGGACACAGGAAGTAATAAAAGGCTTTTTTTTTCATTTATGCTCAGAAGCTCAGGGGACATTCTATAGTAAACATCTGAATACTGCCGATAAGACTTTTTCTAGAGAAATATCCTTATATCTGGTCCTTTGTAATACAAATAACTTTAAAAATGGGAGAACACCTTCACATACATATACTTTATATAAACATTTACTGCATATTCCCTAATAAACGCCCCCTGGGGCATTATATTTTTGAAAATGTGTTTGTGTCATTCCTTGGATTTAAAAAGTGTTTTCTACTAATTTCTAATGTTCATCTCAGATTAAAATAGCCTGCCATGGTAAGTCACTTTTGTTTTCTCTCATCCAAAAAATGGGGGCGTTTATTAGAGGAGGGGCATTTATAAGGGAATATACGGTATGAATAGCCAAACAAAACTCTTCCTAGTATAAAAGGCTTGAAACTATGAGAGAAAAAATGCAAGTCTTTGACGTTTCACGACATATACAGACAGCATATAGAATGTATTTATGATTGTTGTTTGTGTAGTGTAGCCCCTGACAACACCAGTGACAGGCTAAAAAAATGTGGTGTTTGCATCTTTGTGGCCTTTGTCTGTGTGTAAAACAATTGTGTTCATATCTATTGAGGAAATTCTCATACTCAAATAGATAAATTTGTAATAAATGAAACACAGCATTACTCTCATTGCATACCAAACATGTCACTGTCAGAGCAGTAAATATTTATCAGATTGATGCACAATGTTGCAATGTATTGATTATAAATTTATCATCCAGAGACCTACACAGCATTTATTCTATATTCGATACAATGGCAAAATGTGTTCTGTTTAAAGCATGGTAAATTATGAGGGAAGAGTCATAAAAGATGCATGAAATCCTTGATACGGCTTGATACTTCAATCATCAATATAATCATCCGAAACACAACATCTAACACAAAACGCCAATTTTTCATAGCCAATACCTTTTCTCAAACAATGACATTGTTTGATGTATAACAATCTGTTACCATCAAATTATATGTTTAATTGAGTGAATTATCAGAGGGAACATTTTGAAATTTTAAAACTCAACCTTCCACGAGCACATACCTAGTGTTTAAGTGACATGGGTAATTTATACATTGAAGATTTACAAATAAAGATGACAGGAGAGGCTCCCCGGTAATAGGCAATATTTGCATTTCAGTGTCAGTTGGAATATTAGTAAAGGATGATCTGCATGGGAGATGTAAAAAAAGAACATATTAACTCAGTGGTTCAAAAGATTGGCATTATTGGCAAGTCTGTATTTCAAAAGTGGTTGGGTTATTGATAATAATGAATGATAAAGTACATAATAACGTCAAAATTTGTTAATGACCAGTGCAGCCTTGTTAGAGGTATATATATATTGATGTTTTTACATCTTATTTAGCATTATATCATTTAGTATTATATACATTGCAACATTGCGTATTGTTTGTTTACCAACCCTTCATAAGAAACATTGCATATTGTTTGTTTACCTATCATAGGAAACATTGCATAATGTTTGTTCATCGTATATAGTAACATTGCATAATGTTTGTTTACCCATCATAGGAAACACTGTATATTGTTTGTTTACCCTATGTAGAAAACATTGCATATTGCTTGTTTACCCTATGTAGGAAACATTGCATATGTTTGTTTACCCTATGTAGGAAGCATTGCATATTGTTTGTTTACATATCATAGGAAACAATGCATAATGTTTGTTTACCCATTATAGGAAACAATGCATAATGTTTGTTTACCCATCATAGGAAACATTGCATATGTTTATTTACCCTATGTAGGAAGCATTGCATATTGTTTGTTTACCCATCATAGGAAACATTGCATAATGTTTGTTTACCCATCATAGGAAACATTGCATAATGTTTGTTCACCCTATATAGGAAACATTGCATAATGATTGTTCACCCTATATAGGAAACATTGCATATGTTTGTTTACCCTATGTAGGAAGCATTGCATATTGTTTGTTTACCCATCATAGGAAACATTGCACATTGTTTGTTTACCCATAATAGGAAACAATGCATAATGTCTGTTTACCCCATATAGGAAGCATTGCATATTGTTTGTTTACCCATTATAGGAAACATTGCATATTGTTTGTTTACCCTTCCTAGGTAACACTGTATAATGTTTGTTTACCCATCATAGGAAACAATGCATATTTTTGTTCACTCTTACTGTTAAGAGGAAACAAATCATCTAGTAGCTGATTATTTTCATTTACATGATAAAAGCTCACTGTATCTCCAGTAGTCTTTCATTTAAAGCTTGTAAGCAAGAACATGCCATGTTCTTAGAACTTGCAGTTTGTATTTCCATTATCAAATACCTAATCTTCAAATAACATCGAGTGCTGGACCAATTTTTGTCCATGCTGAACATACATTGAAAGCTGTGATTGTTCTGTATCTTGTAATGTTAATAGTATTAGGCATGCAACTTTCTCATTAATAAAACTTCATACACATATGTATGTAGAATGAACAAAATTGCTTTGTTCAAAATAAAGGCAAATATTTTTTCTAAAGTTTATTTGTAGAGAAGAATAAGTGTACAAATACAATTTTGAAATAGTAATTCTAAAGATACATACCAATACTGGATATCATACGTTTTAAGAAGTAACGACTTATGCAATTTACATCAATGGGGCCTCCTAATATTAAGATCCTGTGTTAACAATAAACCTACCAGTGCTCTATTACAGACAATATTTTATCATTGAACATACCCCTCATAGAGTAAGACAAAGTTCATCAGGATTTTTAGAGATAGAGTCAAAATTTTTAGCACTAAATTTTTAAGAGGATTATTTGTAATTCTAATATTAACAGAAAAAGAATGAATGAGACATGTTTGTCATAGGTGTTTTTGTTTTCATAATGTAACTTGGTGTCAGATCACGTTAAATGCCAGACTAGTACTGTGAAACATGGCCACAAAAAAATCCACTTGTTGGAGCTCAGGTCACTTCTATAATCAATATGAAAACAGTCATTATTCTAATGTTCCAAAAATGCTTGTTATTTTAGTTATGATTAAAACTACACGAAAAAATGCACAGTTAGTGTTAGAAGCATTTAAAAGTTGAATGTTTATTTAGCATGACAAAAACACTACAATATTTTAGTACAAAAAGTTAAGTTGACGATACAAAATACAACAAAAATGCATAAACAATTGATGAACTACCTAATAGATTGTGATTCAATGTTCATATTGACCATCAAACATTTCTTTATTTCAAAAACAAATATAAAAATTAACAATGTTATATATAAACACACATCAAACAATGTCAGGTCAAATCCATGACATGACAAAGTTTGAAATTAGTTTATACTCAAAATCTGCTCTAATGAGGTTGTCATTTTACTGACAATGAAAGTAGAAAGCTGATTCATATTGAAGTATTAACCATCGTTTTACTAATATGGTATGCTTTTTGAAAAAAAAACTTAAATTTAAAATTCAAACTGACAACAGCTAATGAATCATGCCTTACAATAACAGGGTCAAAATGAATTCATGACAACTTCGAAAATAGAAATTCAACCAAATACATTTATCCTAACTATTATATATAGAAATAAGAATGTATCAGAAGTATAGACGCAGCTGTGTCAGACATAATTTCAAAAGCTCTGACACATCCAGAAACATCATCTCAATCAATTGATCCTACGTGTATTTTCTATTTTTCCAATCACACATTACATGATATCATTATTTCTACATATTAAGTACTGACTGTAAGCAGGTTTAAACATAAGAAATGACAACTTCATTAGAAGCATACAACATGATGCAAGATTAAAAACAATACTTTAAAAAAACATTCATGAAAATCACATGCGGTTAAATGCCACTAAATGTCTGTAGTTTACACAATCCATGGGAATACATACTGCAAATTCTTCCTGTAACACTGATGAGCAAAGATACAATGCCTGTTTAATTGTTCCAAGCACAATTTCAATAAAAGAGTAAATTTTTAAGCAGAAAATCTCCACTAAAATTTATCTACAGAGAAATTTAAGGTTGCTTTCCGAGCATTACCTTCAACACGACTATAATTCATATCAGACATAATGGGATTTCTTAATTTCATTTTTATTTCAGGAAAATTAAAGCTGAATTATAGTTCAAAATATCAATGCTCATCAATGTGAACAGAAGCTCACGAGGGAACTAATCAGCGTTACACAAAGGCTTGCAATCAACTCTACCATGCCAGTCCTACTGATTTTTATTGTTTTTTGCCTTTTGTTTCTTATTCAGGCCCTTTTTCTGGTTTTTGCCCTTGCGATTACCTTCTTTTCTCCCTCCCCTCTTTGTGCCAACCTGTTTCTTCCATGCCTTGCCAACTCCTAAAAAAATAAAACATTTTGTCATCAACTAGTCAAATATATGGCCACAAAGAATACTTTGTATTCATGCTAATTTATTTGTGGTGTTTGTAGAAGAACTAATAGATATCAAATAGTCACAGTAGGACAGGTGGAAGCTTACACATAACGTTTATAGCAACGCTTAAGGTCAACCAGAGACAGACAGCTTCACTGTTTATGGCAACAACAAATGTCACTCAGAGACAGCAAACAATGTGTACAATTTACAGCAACATTAAAGGTCAACCAGAGACAGAAAGCTTTACTGTTTACAGCAACAACACGGGTCAGTCAGAGACAGAAAACACGGTTACCTGTTTACAGCAATAACAAAGGTCAATCAGAGGCAGCAAAACAAAGGTTAACTGTTTACAGCAATAACAAAGGTCAGTCAGAGACAGCAAACAAGGTTAACTGTTTACAGCAACAACAAAGGTCAGTCAGAGACAGCAAACACAGTTCGCTGTTTACAACAACAACAACTAGGGTCAGTCAGAGACAGCAAACAAGGTTAACTGTTTACAGCAACAACAAAGGTCAGTCAGAGACAGCAAACAAGGTTAACTGTTTACAGCAACAACAATTGTTAGCCAGAGACAGCAAACACAGTTCACTGTTTACAGCAACAACAAAGGTCAGTCAGAGACAGCAAGCAATGTTTTCTGTCATTAATAATTTCTTCCATATCATAATCAGTTGAAAAGCTTGAAAGGTTTGAATTTTGAACTCCAATACTGTATATTCCCTAATAAACGCCCCCAGGCATTACATTTCTGAAAATGTGTTTGTGTCATTGCTTGGATTTAAAAAGCGTTTTCTACTAATTTCTATTGTTTATCTCTGATTAAAATAGCCTGCCATGGTAAGTCACTTTTGTTTTCTCTTGTCCAAAAGGGGGGCATTTATTAGGGGATGGGCGTTTATAAGGGAATATACGGTATATACCTTTTTTAGGTTTAGAATCACAGTCAGATGTATGTGTATCTGTAAATGCTTTGCAGTTTTGTCCATCTCCGCTTACTGTTATCTTCACAGTTTTTTCTCGTCTCCCACTTGAAGCTGGAAGTCCACATTCTGTGAAGTTAAATTCCTGTTGTACTGTGCAGCCATTTTTTGCTGAAATAAATGAAAACATATTCATATACACTCATAGACTAATTATGTCAAATCTGTAACATCATTGAGTTTACAGCTTTACAAATCAATTCCATCAGACCTGTTAATTTAATAAGATGATAGATCTATAAATCAATTATTTTGACAAGCCATTTCAATAAGTGCAAGACTCAATAATATATAAATCGATTTGCCTTGAAAAATACTGATACAAAATGTAATTACGATTATCATATCACAAAAGTGCTGCAAACTATTAAAACAAACTACTTACTAAGGTTCTTGGTGTACACACACTGGATTTCTTTCACTTTTGGTGACATTGACTTACAGCCATCCTTTTGGACGCTTGCGATAGTTCTTGTCATAGTATTGTTGACACATTCGCTGTACTCAAATGTTTTGCCACATTCTGAAAATAACAAATTGAAATAAATGAATAATTCAAAATCAAAACAAAGACACAGGTTTTTGATAATGTGGAAATACTTTAGTACAAGATTATCAACAGTACAATACAGAAATACTGCAATTAAGAGAGAGAGATATATACGGTTAAACTTCATTATTACAAGCATCGATATCACAAGCACCCGACTCACCTTGAGGAGCTTTAATATTCCCATCAATTTTTACGTGTGAATTTCATAACATGGAGTGAATATGCTCGTTCATGCACACGACACAGAATGTTATTACCAGCACACTGTTCAACTTGAACATTTAGTCTGTTCCAATGACTCCTCGAGATAACAAAGTTTTACTGTACTTTGAAAGTCAACAACAACTCTACAGGCCAATAATCCTATTAAACATGGACTTAAAGATTGATAACATTGACTTTGTCTTTGAAATATGACTTGTCAGCTTTTGAAATACAAAAGTAATATTATCATGAACTGCTGTTCTTTGTAAAAGTTCATGGATATCATTCAAATTAAAAACAATATCTTATCAGTGTTGACATATTTGCACAGAGCCAACGTATCTGGGAAACTGCATGCTCAATGTACTAATTTACAATGGTACTAAGGTCTTACTGGATCCTTTCCTCTTGAATTTTTTAGCTCTACCAGCCATAGCAACAACACACATTGCCAACAACAACACTAACACTGTTGAGTACTTCATTTTCTAAAATGACAGAAAGAAAGCATGTGAAACTGTCAAGTTATAATCTTAATGTATGATCAAAGGGTATATATTTAGTATCAGAAGTACATGATATTAATGACCACCAATATGATTATTAAATTATGTTAATTACCATCGATGTCATAATCTAATTATGTTAATTACCACCAATGCCATCTGTAAATGACATTAATTATCACCAATGTCAAATTAAATCAATTACCACAATGTCATATAATAATGATGTTAATTATCACCAATGTCACATTATGTCAATTACCACAATGTTATATAATAATGATGTTAATTATCACCAATGTCACATTATGTCAATTACCACAATGTTATACAATAATGATTTTGATTATCACCAATGCCAAATTATGTCAATTACCACAATGTCATATAATAATGATGTTAATCATCACCAATGTCACATTATGTCAATTACCACAATGTTATATAATAATGATGTTAATTATCACCAATGTCACATTATGTCAATTACCACAATGTTATACAATAATGATTTTGATTATCACCAATGCCAAATTATGTCAATTACCACAATGTCGTATAATAATGATGTTAATTACCATCAATGCCAAATTATGTCAATTACCACAATGTCATATAACAATGATGTTAATCACCATCAATGCCAAATTATGTCAATTATCACAATGTCATATAATAATGATGTTAATTACCATCAATGTCATATGTAAATGATATTATTGACCATCAATATCATAATGTGAATGATGTTAATTACCATTAATGTCATACATAAACACAGTTAATCACCACAAATGTCATATATGTAAAGGATATTAATGAACACCAATTTTGTAGGTGAATGATGTTTATTATCACCAGTGTCAAATTATGTCTAGCATAAACAGTGTTAATTACCACCATTGTTATATTTTTGTAAATTAAGTTAATTACCACTATTGTTATATTATATGTAAATTAAGTTAATTACCACTGATGTCACACATAAATGATGTTAATAACCACCCATGTCATAATACAACATATTATGTAATGATGTTAAATACAATTAATGTTGTACCCAAATAATGTTAATTACCTCCAGTGTCACAAACATACAATGTGAAATATCACTGATATAGAATTATAACAAATACATCATGCTATGGTTATAAAATTTCTATTTTTTAAATTCTAGGAATTAATATCTATTATGACTCCAACGCATTTTGGAAAAAATATTTTGGAACATTTTCTCAAGTAGTGAATAAATTAAGATACAAAGTAATGAGTATGCATCATAATTATAATTCACACAGAAATACAAAAAAGTAGGTTCACAAGTTCAATTCTCCAAGAAATTACCCTCTAAAATAAACAGGTACAGGTTGAGGTAAATCATTTCTTATTTCTACTCTTCCAAATTTATGAAGTATTAATTGAGTAGACACAAATTAAGGAATAATTGGACAGATGTTCCACTGGAGATTCTTGCAATTGACCCAGTCAGAACACTGATCTCTGGTTGTTGTAAAATAGGGCATAAATAACCTTGATGATTTAATGTTTAAATCAACTACAGAACATGAAACTTAAGCATGAAGAATGTCTCAGATATTTATCAGACATTATTTATCATACACCGGAAATCAAACTTGCTAATCTTTGTAGAAGACAAACATTTATCATAAATTATAGTTAAAGGTTTACCCAGTGCATTTGCCAAATGGAGATTTAATCCTATATTCTAAACATTATGCTGACTGACTGACTGACTGACTGACTGACTGACTGACTGACTGACTGACTGACTGACTGACTGACTGACTGACTGACTGACTGACTGACTGACTGACTGACTGACTGACTGACTGACTGACTGACTGACTGACTGAGAATATTTTCAAGGGTCAGTATCATCACTTCACAACAAAGAATGGTTAATTCATTAACTGCATCAATACTGAACAATACTGGAAAACAATGAGCAGCTCCAATGGTTTACAATGACATAATCTAACTACATAGTTCTGCTAAAAGGTCTGCCACATAAATAAAATAAAATTCAGTTTGTTTTGTTTGAGGTCTGTATTTCAATAATTAAAACTCCTTCATATAATCCCGCATATCAATCATGAAAGACACACATGTTCAAGTTGCGCAAGAAAAAAGTAGCATTATGGGAAATGGAAGCCATACAGGATCGTCACATCCTACACGTTACCATGGAACAGTTTGAAGTGCGTAGGTTTAGGCTAATAAAATGAACTATGAAAAAACAACAAATGCTCACAGACGGAATTGTAACAAATCAGCTAAACAGAGGCTTAATTTCACTACTGTTCAATCACATGTCTATTAATCTACATTACCGCACAAATGTCTGGTTAACGACATAAATACCATCTTCAAGATAATTATAATTAGCATTCTTCCTAATGCAATTCATTTCATAACTCATTATTTCAACACCTTCATTACAAAGTAATCAAAAAATCATAAATAATATATAACACGCAGATAAGGCTTTAATTAGACGACAATAACTTTCCCAATATTATTATTTTCCATAATAAATTTGCACCCATTGCGTGAAGAAAACTGGTATTTCTGACATACTGACCTGAATTTCTTAATATCACTAATCTATCCACTTATCTGAATCCGCAGACCATGAAACTATGATTCCATCATTAACTCACAGTAACAATAATACATTAACATAAAATCTAGCAAGAACACAGATGTCCATTCAAGTTACTGTAGTTACCATCAAAAGAAGGAACTATACAAAAATATCCTTTCAGATATAATACAAGATTATCTAACACAAAACTCCTTGCAGATCAATACAGTCTGACAGAGACTGTTGTTGTCTTAGCTTATCTGAAACTCCTTTCTTCATGAAAATAAAGCGGTAATAAATTTCAGTTAGGCTTATCAGCGCAGCATGTGGCCACCTAGTTCCCACAACAAAACCAGAGGAAAGTAAAAAGACTCTCTAGTGAATTGCCTGACTAGTCCTACAGATTCGGGTTTCACATGAAAGGTTGTACTCTCGATGGATAATTTTCATAATGCTTCATTTTACCCGCAAAAACAAACAATAAATATTCTGTCTAATGTACAAAAGTATGGTGTTTCTTACAACATAAAATAAATGAACACTATCAGTAAAACTTGTCTGAAAAAAAACTGTAAGCTACTGAAATTAATAACAAATGAAAAACTGATTGGCCACAAAAATTATCCACTTTACAGCAATGTGATTCCCAAACTGAATAAAGGTAAGCCCCAACATGCAGGTAAATCAATATAAAACAATACCTACTTTTAAAGACTAGAATATCATTCTGGTGAGGGTGTTAGAAGTGTGTAGTTGTATTATTCATACAAAAAATGGAAAATACAATAATGTACAAGTATAGTCATACATCTATGTGCATCAAGTACTCAGTCGCATGATCTGAATCATAATTATAAAAGCTACAGAGGATGTAATCAGAAAGTAACAGCTCATGCATTAACAAGTTTGCTGTGAATAAATTATGATTAATTTTGTGGTTGGCTTACAGTACATCTATAAACAAAAACAAGCATGCACAGAAACGTGATAACATGCAGCATACAATAACAGCATCCAGGTGTCATTTTAAATATGTTAGCGAACACAGCACCTTATAAACGTAAAAAATATGTCTGTGGTATTTCATTTGCCAGCTTTCAAAAGACACAAGATCATTTTGTTAGAAGGTAACATTTGTTCTCTGAAAACAAGGTGACATGATTGTTGAACTTACTATTAAAAGTGTTATCTTAGCCAAGATATGTTGATTAAATGTGACCCTGACATCTGACGCATAATACATAAACTTCTGAATTGTATGAACAAAATAAAATAAAATTCATTTGACCAATAACTAAATCTAAAACGGAAATTCTTGGCAAACGTCAAACAAATTCTGACATGAATTCAGTATTTAAAAGAAATCGAATGTGAGAATGTGATGTGAACCAGGAAATCTTTCTTTCAGTGCAAACAGATTGTATATATATACTTCAATAGTTAATCTCCCTGTACCAGCTGCAAATTTCATTAATCAAGCATATTTTACCAGTCTGTGAAATAGAATTCTTATCTCAGGATTTCTGAACATTCTTGAAGTATTTTGATGACATGCCAATTGCAGATATTTACTGGGTAACTGAAGAACTTCAAACACAACAATGATTGCGGTCTTTGACGTCAAACAGTACCATCGAAAGCATGGGATAGGCTCAGTAAATATGAACAGCTCTAATGAAATGCATACAAAGTTCCTATACGGGCCCTGACACAAATGTTGACAAAACATATGATGTAGTAGTCACTCAAAAACATCTAACATTGTCTCCATTTTGTAAAACTTAATTTACCAGAATAATACAAATATCTTATACACCCATACATACACAGATATATGTTTACATTTCATACAAGACACTCGTCCATCTATATTACGCATAGACACACATCCATCTATATTACACATAGACACAAATCCATGCATATTACAAAATGACATTCATCCATCCACATTACATATAAGCACTCATCATTTTATAAGAGCAAGTTATCAGGAAGTTTAGAATAAAATGTCGATTCAGTGATTATAAACCATTGATGTAATATGTATATCACAGCATGTGGGCATTATTTCTTCATTCACTACCAAGCATCAGATACAGAATCAAAGTTTTACATAATGTAACAATGTATACTAACTGTGTTAGATCAAACATAAAGATTCTGTAATGTTGTTCGAGTATAAACGTTCTAAGTTTACTGCAATCAAACACAATAGGAATCTGGTAGGATTGGAATGGATAAAAATTTCATGCAGGGGTATTATACACTGTGAAGTTATCTTTAAAAGTGCTTCTAAATTTCACATTTAAAATACTGACTGAATTTACGGAGTTTACGATATATAATGTAATACATAAATTTAACTATTCTTTCCATGAAACCAACTTGATATTGAAATAAAATGGAAGCTGTTAAGGCCGGAAAAAAAATTGTTGTGGTTCCCGTTACTTGACAAAAAATTATGGCAGGTAGGATACAAAACTTCCATTACTATTTTTTGTCACCAATCATCCCAAATATTTGTGTTGCGTATTACCATAATTGGTTGCAATTTTTTACTTTTCTGTTAAAAGCTTAGGGTAAGGGTCGACATAAAAAATATGGTGGGTCTAGTAATCAGCAACACAACTTCTTTGTTTCTGACCCAAGTTAAAGTTTTCATTTCTTACATTAACTTGAGATAGACCAGGTAAAACCAATAACAATCCATTGATACATATATACTTCATTTGTACGTATACTAGTATATTCTAAGCTTTTAATTCATCGTATAAATACAAACTATCACATTCTTAACTTCACTCATTATATAGAAACCATTTTCTATTTTCAAATTATTTGAAAATGCACTTTAAGGAATACTGCTATATTTTAATGGATCTTTTGTTTCAATATTCATGTAACTCAGTTGTTGGTCCACAAATCTTCCATCTAACACTTATATTTTCATACACAAAGCAAGCATAAAACCATTTTTGTTAAAAGCCAATCAAATTTTAGCCTCAGGAAATGCATTTTCGCACAATTTTGGTTCATGCAATCATGAACAAGAATTGCTTTCACGGAAAATTTGTATTTCAAAGTCAATAAAATGATATTGCTTTAACAAATTCTCATGGAGACAAAAGTGGGGCATAAATATTAAGCTACAATTACTCATATGGAACGTCTTACAGACAGGCATAAATACACTCAAGTTTCATAGTCCTCTTCCCAGTTTTTATCTCATAAAATATTGAGTAGTAGACAAACTGTACTGGAACAAGTAAGCTTGCATTAAATTTTTTCGTATTTTACCTCGCTACACGTGAATGTCTGATCACACATTGTTCAGCAACAAAAGACAATGTGAAATGTTAACGTGACACAAACCAATCATGTACAATAATTATTGAAATCTCCTTCAAAATGACAACAATAACAAAATAATTGCAAGCAAAAAGGACTTTTGCCCGAGTCTCAAAAAATATCTTCACAAATAAAATAAGAATCGTCCAATGTACATACATACACTAATAAATGGCACGTGATTGCATTTTCAGCATGTCTGGTAACAATTACTTCAAATTTGGAATATACTCAAATCAAATGGCTGTATATGCACTAAAATTTGGTTAGTTTCAAGACAGTAGCTAACTACAAAAGGTGTGCCATATACTGCTATATACCAGTTATGGCTATGTCATTACAGTGAAATATACCGCAATATGATTTCAAAATACAGGTATTTTGCAATATTTTTAAAAGATTCCACGGAAAAGTGAACTGGTTTCTTTTTTCTTCTTAGTTAGACAGACAATTAAGTCCAGTTTTAATTTGTTTTCTTCTTTAGGCAAACTCAGAGAATAGAGAGACAAATATTTCTGTATGAACTCTATCAGAATTGTCGTAAATTATATTTTTTTATTTTATTTGTATTCATTTGGTTAATTCCTTACCTCAGGATAGTTTTTAATTAGGACAGAAAAGACCGCATTCACAAAAAAGAATAGACTTCAGGATAATACAGTAAACATATGTCATAAAATTTTACTAATAGATAAATGTTCACAATACACTGTAATATAATTGCAAGTATCGCAATATACTGCAATATCGATTTCCCTGGCAATACTGAGCCCTATTAAGTACCTCTCTAAGATTTGTTGTACACGGTCATTTGTGAGTAAAATGGTATAAAATTGAGAGACGAGAGAGTGGAGACCTTGTAGTAATGTTTGAAGATAAAGTCACGAAATTTGTTTAAAACTGTGAATTTAAACGATGGAGTGACGTCCATAAAATTGTATTTGAAACAATAACTGTCCATGGGTGATAATATACCAGAACTTAAATCAATAAAATAAATAACACCCTGAAGTGAATTGAGATATTTTGTGCAATGTGTGTCAAGATGAGATAGGGTTTAGTGTTTGACCGAAGTTTCAACCTGTATTTCAGAAATTTATCATCTAGGACACATAATTAATATTCACCATCAAAACTTGGGGTCATGTTTACTGACAGGTACCATACAAAGCCTGAGGCAGTTATCAAGTATTCGAGAAAATGAGACATTTTGGTGTTATACATAAATATATGAAACCCAAACTGTGCAGTAACTTTGGAACAAGACAGAGGTTTTCTAGTATGGGAATATGATTAAAGGAATAACAAACAGAATATTTCCTACAATGTTTGTATTACTGGTATATTTGCTTGGGTAAAAAGAAAAATAAACCCCGATTTGAATTACTCATTAAAAAGTATAAGCAGTTAATTTTAGCGTAGTTTTGTATTTATAAGTTGCAGTTCTACTCCACTCTTACAGAGACATTGTAAACAGCTAAAATCAATTTACTTTACAATTTGTTCACATTGATTATCATGAAATTTGATTATAAAACAGATCTTATAACCTCCCTTTGCAAAACATCGCTCCGGGAGAAGCTTATATTGACACCTGTTTTTAACGATTATCTATACTTTCAGCAGGATTTATCACCAACAAACAAAATCTGAATTACATGCACTATACTACATTATCTTGCTAACAGATCAACTTATTTCTGACTGAAGTCAATAACAGAAAGACAGTAATTATTGTTCCTGACACAAATCAATAAGTCCGTTCGTAAAGAGACTAACAACAGGCAGGAGTGTGTTGTAGTATCAACATAAACTTATATCCCGACCACAAACTCATGTTTACAGACACTGGCATCATAATGAATATCGATTATTTTGTCACCCAATTTTGCCAGAGAATATGGTTTACTAGGAGATAAATACAGTGTGTTACTCTGGACGTGAATTCAACATGACACTGATGGCAAATAATTCATGGTAATCAGATGGGAAATACTAAAAGTGTAGCTAATTTCATCCATTTTTGTAATATGATCACAGAAACACTGATGATTAACTTAAAACATTGTCAGTACTCATAATTGATCATCAATTATTCAATTCTCTCTTAGGCTTGATTATAACAGGATGCAGCATCATCCTGTCAGTGTTTTATGAAGAGAAAACACACAGGAACACTGACAGGGAACTCAAAGAATGTTACTTCGTTCAGAATCAAACCTTGATCAACTCTAAGTCATGAACTCAAAAAACATTATACAGAAACGTCACATGTTAATAAATCAAATCCTCCAGGCTTTATAAACTGGTACAAAAAAAGGTGCAATTTGCATCTAAAGTATTCAGGCATCGGTAACATCTTCATTTATATTTAACAGATATACAGAAATCCCTGATGTTTTACGAAAGAACAGTCAATCACATGGCTCAAACTCATTGACCAATCAGAACGCTAGATAATTTAGTCCATACCTGTTTCTTTGGTGCACTGCAACATGGGACGGGGACCAGTTTACAGGCTTGAATCATGACATTAATCCTCAAATAAAATGATACACGCACAACGATACACGCACAACATGCAACCTTTTCTCATTGAAATCCCTTGAACAAAGTCAAATATTGTTTTAGCTGAGACACAACTGATGTCAGACAGATGGACAGATAATCTAACATGCAGACAAACACAAGCTAACATACTTCTATTTGATAAGCCTATCACCAAGAAAATCGTTTCCACCAAGACCAGTAAAGTCTGTACCAAAAAAATCAGCAAAATATATAATTTAATTACTAACCAATTACACACTAATGTCATAAATAGGAGTTCAAAGTACTACACGACATGGAGACTCCAACATAAACAACAAACTTTGTATAGATCTAAATTTAGATTATCCAAAAAGTAATACAATTTGTATGATTTAAACAATAAATAATACAGTGTTTCATTATGAGATGCCCGTGGGATTCAAACACAGATCGTAAGATTCAGAATCCATCATAAGATGTAAGAACTAAGATCCTTATGGATCCTAGGGATATTTTTGTATCACTCTTGATCTAAATTGCATGTGCTTCAATTATTAACTGATTGCATGATAAACCTTTAATTATTTTAAGAATGTTTATGTCATAGTCAAATCAAATGGTGGCACAGTCTCTCGGTAAGTCTCAGAGCATGCCTAAGGCCTAAGCAGAAATATTTATGGTTCTCATTTGTATCCACTACTACCTCACTAGCTACAATGGTGGATGGACAAAAATATTTTCATAGTATTCTTTTTCGTTTACAAAAATTCAATTTTATTTCATTTTGAATGTCTAGATGTAAGTCAACTTTGACTATTATCTCCTTCAGTCCCATAACTATGCCAAAAAATGAAAGCTCTCCAAACCCCATTTTTCTGAAAACTGAGTGTTAATCTAATAATTCATTTCATATGTCCTTATATAAGATCTGATATGTGTGCTTGTTAAATTCTGAATCATGACATATGAACACTGTAATAAATAGTTGAGGCTACAAGTTTAATGTATCACATAAAACAATATTTCACACAACATGATCCTATGTTTGAAAACTCAAAGCAAGAGCTTCTATAACATAAAATCTTGACAGGACACCATCCTCTATGATTCATGTAAAAGATGCACACAGCATGCCATCATACGTCATTGTGGTCAATATATGAGTCCAGTAATTCACTATTAATTGCAACAATTATGAAAGTGGACAATGTCCTTGTGGTGGAGGGATAGGTCAGCAAAATGGACAACAGGATCATAAACAAATAACTCATGAATGGTCACAACATACTAATGAATACAGTCACAGATTTGACCTCAATAACAACCATAGGTAGTCAGGATACGGTTATTATAAAGTCATGGTAATGTTACAGTGAGAGTCTCATAGAGATGCTAAAACCCGCCTTGGTTCAAAAAAGACATAGAAGTGAAAATCCCGTCAGCGGAAAAATAAGGAAGTCATAATCCCCTCAGTGATTGTCTTAATCCCCTCAATAGGGAGTCATAATCCCCACAAATTTGTGATAATAATTCCAGTCACACCATGGAGAGGTCCACGATGTTGAAGAGAGATGTTGGGATGAGCAAGGCTCTCATTTGATCATTAAAATGGCATTTTGGCTCTTAGACTTAGTAAAATAATGCTTTTGACTCTTTAGAATTGGTTCCAAAGGGTCAAATTAACATCAGCCAAGGAACATTTTGACCCTCAACTGTCACCTAGTGAGGTCCCTGCCTGATAAGCCAAGTTCTGAAGGTCAACTGGGGGGGTGGGAAGGGAAAAAGAAGGAATGAAGTGAGGGAGAATGCTGGAGGGTGAAGGAAGGGAGGGAAGGAGGGGGGGTCTAGTTAGAATAGTTGCCTTGTTACTAAGGAATAGAAGAAAGGTTTTCAAAGTGAGACAGGGGTTTAGAAACGTTATCTTGATAATAAATTGTAAATCTGATTATAGATGATATTTCATGCCACCTTTCCTGAATGACATAATCAAGTTTTATACAAACAAACATTTTGAGATAACATGTTGATATCCTGTTAAATCCCTCTTTGTTTATGACTCATTGATATCCAGCTGATATTATGCGCTGATTAGATGAAGTTACATCATATAAACAGATAAGATCACATGCTGGTCAAGTTAAATGACAATTACATGACACTCAACGAAACTAACAGCACAGTATATGACTTGCAGTGTTCTAAATAACTCATATAAATCAATATGGATAAATCTTAACTTGTCAAAAATGTTAAACATTCCACAGATAGTACCCCTGCAGGGTATCCTTAAAGTTTTAAAAAAATACATTTTTACAAAAATGGAGGTATATTATTCATTTTTTATTCAATACAAATGTTGCATTTTGTCAGATTTAAACCATGTAAAGTTTACCCACAAAAATACAGTAAGAATTGTAAAAATAATATAAAAAATGATAACAATGTTAGGTCGTAAAATATGCTGTCTGTTATATTGAAGAAATTCAGATTGAAATAAAAAACTAATATTTCACACCCCTGTTTTGATATCATTTATTTTTACAGGGAAATCCTCTAGTGTAGAGAAGAGTACAAAATGCTAAATGGATTTTTCCCAAAAGAATCCTATTTAAAGGCGCTTAAAATTAATATTACCTTATTAGGAATAACTGTATGATTACCATTAATTATATTCTAGTGTTTTATGTTGATTTACAACTAATCAGCATTGATTTAACCAATTACTGAATTTATTATTATTACTAGTATAAGTTAAACATCATACATTTTTTATATATTTTTTTTTCTGATACAAGTAAAACAATTAAATAAAATAATAGTAAAAAAGATAAATTAATATAACATAAATCATTATAGAAATATTCATAAAATTCTATAGAATTAAGCACATAATGAAATATGAGAAAATTTCTTACCTCATTCACCTAAGTCCAGAGCTCAAATGAAACCGATTTTTGTTCAATGAGAATCACTGAGCAAGCAGATTCAGTTGAATGGAGCGACCAACCAATCAGTGATACAGTGTATCTGTTCTTCACCCCGAAGATATTTATAACTCTTGTTAGTATGGATGACACAGTCACAAATATAATCTAAACACTAAATAGATAGATATCTCTGGTTTGCCTCCAGCTACGCACTAATTTCCCATACTCGACTCGATCAAACCAGATTGTACCGATTTCTACTATCCTAACCTTTGACTGGGAATATATTAAGACATTGGGAGAGCGAAACTTGTCCGATAATCTGGATTTTATTAAGTGTAATGTCTTATAGCATGAACAGAGAGTAAACATCATCATAAAATAACTTATGTTAAATGTGAAGAGTCAACGATTTTATACATCAGATATTTGTATTCACACATTTTTAAATTGCTTGAAGGTTAATTTTTTTTCGCACATACTCATGTACATGAATAAGTAGTTTTCTAAATATTGCTTTTATGAAAGTATCATACAGCAATTAGGGATAATTAATCCTCCTGTAACCCTTTGCCTTGTAAGTATATTTTGGACTCTTCAAAATTCAAAGCAAATATACAAAACATCAATTTATTTAAAGAAAATTGGGATATTTCTCTCTAACTGAGTGGAAAACATTGTGGCAAATGAAGCCACTACTCATTATAAGCAATGGCTGCTTTTGCCACAATGTCTACAAAGGTGCTGTTAATTGTTTAAATCCAATATGATGATAAGGAATTAGTTTGATGAAATTTTTATTTCATTTGATTTCACCAATTAAAGCAGTGCGGCTGTAGTGGGAAAAAATAAAGAGAAATACACAGCAGTTCCCTAATTTATATTATATATTGAATCGAGTTTATATTACTTGTATCTATACATGTAGATAAATTATAGAATGAAATTTTGGTTCATACTAACTCATGAGACAGTCACTGTATATAAGACAACATGTTTAACCATTCATTTGAAACGGACCACAGTGAACAAATAGATGATTTATAAAACCAAAAGGTATCTTTATCATATGTAAAAACAATAAAGAATACAGACATCAACCAAAGTCTACATACGTCTAATTATAAATAACAGGATTAATTTCAAATTTACCTCAAACTGGATTCTGCCCTGTAGTTCACTCTTTCATCAATTCATGACCAACACCTGGGAATTTGTGCTAAAATTCAGTGAAGACTAACTAAAGATTATGTAACAAATGATAATTCAGAGAAAGGGGCTGAGCCCTCTCAAAATGACAAAATTTCAATAGTAAAACAATCATTGACAGGAAATAGTTAAGAATTTTTCATAACTTATTGAAGTCTAATGACAGATTTACTTAAGCCTATTAAGATGAAGCTTATAACTGATTATCTAAACTGAAGATGATAAAAGAGTCTGCAGATAGTAGTATTTTAACCTTTTGCCTCATAATATCGCATTTCTTCGCATCTGAAGCAGACGACTTTTGAAAATATTGCGGCAAAAGAAATCATTGCTCGTAATAATAATTTAATTTAGCCCATACCAGTTCCTTTGGTGCACTGCAACATGGGTCAGGGACCAGTTTAATACATCTATTGAAAAAAAGTGGACCATACCCTGTAATTTAAAATTGTACTCAATCAACATATTTGTACATTTTTATACAATATATGGAATTACTTAGTATTACAAAGACCTGCAAAAGACACAACAGTTACCAACATTTTCTTTCCATTTTTAGTTTGGATACAAAATATCAAAATAAGTTCAGACACTATAAGACTAAGTTTAAACGGTACATTGTCTTGTGATGTAAGAAAATCAATTCACCAGGCAAGTGGATTCTCCAGGGAATCTGCCTGATGAAAATTGAAATATAATTTAGAAATGTGAGATGAAATGTGTCCTAGTATGTATAGACTGTGAAACAAAATCAAGTTTACAAAAGGTTGAATGCAAGAAGGAATGATGATATAAAGGTTTTAAAAGAAGAAACTTATAACATTCAGACAGTGACTGGTGGTCACATATATAGACTGTATACAGTAATTCACAGCGAAGATGCAGGAGTATCATAGAATGCAGGAAATCAGTTAGAGCTATTGTGTCCACATTTTTTTTCTAAAGGTAGATTGATCACTTAATCATCAAACCAAGTCATTCAATTTATAATTATGATTGAAAACCTGCAAAAATGAGCCTAAAATTCATTACCTCAAAATGTTGCATTCAAAGGGAAACTGTCCCCAGACCAACCTGGAAATATGGTGCCTGAACACAGATTTCCACAAAGCTATGCAATTCAGTACATTTTTTATATACCATGAGATCTGAGTAGTGAACAGTGACTTCTATAAAAGAACAATAATACCAACTGACTTATTTCTAGCAGACTATCACATACGCCTGTTTAGGTGTGTGTATTAAATACAATACAGAGACATATACACCATCCTAGAGTCAACCCAGGTTGAATCAATCACATTATCGGTACTCATGATGAAAATCACTGAATGACATCATGCACAGGTTCAAAAATCATGATCATCTTAACCAGGGGCGTAACCAGGATTTTGAAAGTGTTACGCAGATCTCGGCACAAAGTGCCGATGGGGGAGAGTATGGGAGGGGGTATCCCCTCCCATGGTGCAAAAAAATGAAAAAAAGGGACACGAAAAGACACATTATGGTGCATTTTAAGACACGCATATAGTGAGATACAATGTTATAAAAAAGGGAAATTAATCAGTACAATTGTATTTCAAAAAGTCAGCCAAAAAAGTATTACGCAGTTGCGTAAACTGCGTAATGGGCGCTACGTCCTTGTTAACCATCATCTTTGTCAGTAATATACTATATATAACAAATAAACACATGCTAAGATAAGTACCAGAAATTCCTTCATCTAATAATGACCAGTTCACAGGAGAAACAGTCATTGTAAAGAGATGAAGGACCCATTGATATAGGTTTATGGACAAGTGTCCTAAACTAGCAACATCCTGTCATATGAATTGTGTACTTGACTCATCTTTCATTGTTAAGCAAAGAAAAAAAAAACACCTGGTTCCCGCTAACATCCCCATGACTTTACATGAAGTTTATAACTGATCAAGACTGAAAAATCTTATATCAGCAGAAAAAAACAGTGTTGGTGTGGTACCAGTAAGTGGAAATCATGAACTTTTTTGATACACAGTTTGTAACAAGATAAGAAACTAAGGCCTTCCTTTTACGATGTGATTTAAATACAATGATGATGATTTACATACCTGTCAAGTATTTCCGACACATCAGACCATCATGCACTATCTCAAACTAACATAAATATCTGTATGTCTACTCAACTAACAGGGGCCAACGTGTATGTCAATCGATTATAATGATTACTTTTGCTTTCAAAATGCAACGTCAGGACTAGCACTACTTATTCGGCTTTCTGGTTGGCTAATTTCATAAATGAATTCAGAAGGGCCATCCTCTCAGACTGAGTTTGATCAGGGTCTTTCAAATGGTCTTTCTATTTGAGTGACCCTGGCGTGATGGAGCCAATAAAAAAAGTCTCGCCATTACAAATAGTCTAATTAGTTGGGCTACATCAGGAC
Source organism: Lutraria rhynchaena (assembly GCA_008271625.1). Classification (NCBI taxonomy): domain Eukaryota; kingdom Metazoa; phylum Mollusca; class Bivalvia; order Venerida; family Mactridae; genus Lutraria; species Lutraria rhynchaena. The sequence goes on from VIBL01000067.1 coordinate 734,093, forward strand.
ATAATGTATACAACACATGTATACAATGACATATTTCATTTTCTTGTGAGTAGCCAACCCAGAAGCCGAATTAATTATGGTAAATAAATACATACGTACCTCATCAAGCCTGCTGTTGCACACCACCTGTCTCAACACGTGCTTTTGTCTACAAAATGTTTTCATTTGAGGCACTAACATGTCTGTTTCAACGGCCGTGCTGTAATGTAAAACGAGACAGATTCTTGAGGCATACAAATTTTTTAATTCGTGATTGAATCTTGTATTGTTTTTCTTTGACTTAAGTGTTCTTTGTTATGACACAGCTCTGAGATAGAAAATGCGGCGAGTGTCAAAGAGTGAAAAACCAGGGTCTCTCAAATACTTGAAAGGCCCTGAAAAAACTTAATATAAAATAAACTATAAAATACACTTGTAATCCTCTTCTAAGTGATGTTGTGATTGTATTAAAAGGAATACTTTCAACAGCCTTGCTGTTGGGTTCACTCTTTGATAACGTGGATGAGTGTCCGCCTATAGTTCAATGGTTTGTGGGTCTAATTCCCGGTTCGGACCATGGATTTTTCTCGCTTCTTATAAGCTGGTGACATTTGGCGGGAAAAAGAACGCTTGCAAGCGTTTGTACGTGAAATTGATCAAACACCTGCTATCCCGGAAGCGGAAGTTAGAACGTTGCTATACAGGTTACTAACGGCGCTTTCTTACATCGTTAATTGACAATTAACGCTTTTGGTATTCAATTATCACGTTTTATGCTCCGATAATCGGAAGAAAAGTTAAACATGTCGAGTGCGATTGCAAGCACGGTTAGAACAATCAAGAAGGACATTCAAGACATATGTCAGAGTGGAAATTATTACGTTACTGAGGAATTAGGCAATCAGTTCAATGCCATATCGAATGGTTTGGACCATTTAAATCTCGATGGTTACTTGATGAACACATCGTCTGGTTGGCAAAAGGGATTTGATTCAAACCAAGTTAAAGCATACAGCCAAAGTAAGTACTGGGTAAATTTAATGAAACCGAATCTGATATTTATATATTTGTGTATCTGGAAATATATTGCCACTAAGTTTACCACTTCTAAAGTAACTTCTTTGGCATTGGTATACCTGGATGTCATTGTGTTTCTATTATCTAGATATTAATGTTCATTTGAGTGGAAGCATACTACCAACATAAGTGGGTAACCATAAAGGGGTATGAAATCACACAAAAAATAGACAGGAAGATAGTGTCAATGTAGATACAAGGTTACATAGTGCAAGTACTTGCAAGAAAGTCAATTACATTTTTCTCTAATGGCCAGATCTGCAGCTAGACTCATAGTTAAGATAATATTGTCAGTCATGATCATGTATAAGGCTACAAAAAATTATGTTTCATGATACTTGAGTGGTCGAAAACTTCTCCTTTCTCCTTTTTTTAAACATGCCTTTTGTACTTCAAAGGTATGATTCACCCCAAAATGACTTTGCAGTTGGATTTTACTGTTAGAAATTTTAAATTGGGCGCATAAAAAATAGATTTGGTCATGTAAGCATAAACACAAATATTTTTTTCTGGTCTTATGACTTCCTGAAAGTATCGCACAATATGACCTGTCAAAAATGTCGCTATGATCATTACCAGCAGTTTCTTAAAATGAGCAACAGTTAAGGAAAACATGGAATCAGAATTTTTGTATGCAGAATTACCATTCCAATTGCTTCAAATAGTCCCACGATTTTTCATTTCTGGTTGCTTTAATTGTAAAATTTGGTGAATTGAATGTATATTCCTTACTGTTAAATAAGTTTCTGTGCCATCAGAATATGCAGCTGAGTTAAGTTTCTACCATAGTTTGTTATTAGCAATCTTTAGACAATAACACTAACTTGTAAATGAATGAAGTTGAGTGCTTCTAGTTGTATGCATGCACAACCAATTAATTATTTTGTGGTTATTGTTTGTAGGTCTAATATTATGTCGTACTTCATTTTCTAAATAAATTCCTTTGCATAGAGTTGTTTATAACATGACATCATTCTATTTCGTTGATTCAGATGCAAGGAATAGCCTGGATACTCTGTGTACCACACTCTTCGATTACAAAACTAAAATGGGAAATACAACCATTAACTCTTGTCAAGAAAATGAAATAAGGGAAAGACACAATTGGGCTGTCAACAGCTTACAATCAGTAGAAAAGGTACTGTATAAACACATTTGTCCTATGATAAAAAATATTCATGTATTATAATCTTTTTAGCTTAAAAGCATTACTTCCAAATTTTCTGAGTAAAACCTACCTGTACAAGAAATAACCTCTGGTCAACTGAGTGGGTAGTCAGCAGGAGTGTTGATCAAGAATCTGAAAGATTAAGACCCAAGCAATATTGCTGCTCTTGACTGAACATATATATTTATACACATTCTAGATAATTAATTTTGTACCATATTTCTGTACCATGCATCAGCTGCTTAGTAAATGGAATGTGAACAGTTTGTTTCCAAGCTTCCACCATTTACCAAAAAATCAGATTAGAATCTAATAATTAATTTCGGACTGTCCAAAATTGAACGAAATGATGACAATTAAAATGTACATCATTATTGGTACATGACAGGAAATGGCGCCATTCACACATGGAGCTGCTGACAGGATCAAACAGTTTGGTGATCATATTGGAGTGACAGACAGATATACTGGTTACCGTAACAACCTGACACGTGGAACCAGAGAACCATTTAAACTTGGAACATCCTGGATGGACAAGAACACACAGGGTGGATATCTCAGGAGCAGTTTTAACAGATCCAACAGTAAGTGATCAATTCTAGATTAGATTGATACAAACATTTCTTTTGAGAATACAATATAAACCATCCTTCATTATGAGTACAATAAAATAATTTGTACTTTTGATCATACAAACATAATGAACAAAATTGAAATGGGTCAGTGATTGTAGCCACTCTCCTCTCAGCCTAAATTACTGCATCCTGGTCTTACTTAGTTGTACATAGAAGCTGATATTTCAGTAATTACTGAGTTGTTTGCTTAACTTCACACATATTTGTGGAACATAATTAAGTGACCTTATGTGTATCCAATAACTTTGACTTCAATTTTCTTCCCTTACTAAGAGATTGGTGCTTCCAAATTTTGAAATTATGGTTAATGAGTTATAAATCACTGATACTATACACTGTACTATTTTAACATACAGTTTAAAGTTTCCCGCCATTCCAATACTTAGCTTGTTTGTATTTACAGCATTTGCTGGACAACCAACCACACAACAGACTCTGAGTCCTCCAGGTAGTGGTAAAGTAAGGTTTGGAACAACTCAGCCAGGTGTTGTTAACACAAAAGGTAAAAGAAACATTTTTTATCACTACTTGTACCCTGACAATATCTTATCTATGAACAAATCTATATTACACTACTCTGTACAATGCTCTGTTATATATCTTTATAATCTCTAAGCACAGAAAATGCAACACAAAGTTTGGTGTGCTATCATGTGTGAATAAAACACTCAACCAATGTTGTAGAGCAGATAATTATTAGTTAAAAGTAATTCATCTATTCCATAATGTTGATTTGTTAAGGAATAAACAATGTTAGCTCAATATTGAAAAGGAAAGTGTACAAAGAAAACATTCTGGTTGCATGTATTGTAGGTTATCAGACAGTTGACAGTCTATACCCACGGAGCAACACCATGTTTGTGGATGATGCTGCTAGTCGTAGTCAGGCTCTCGCCAATCTTAAAGCCTCCAATTCTTTGAATGCTAGTGCTTGTAATGGGCAAGGCTTTACTGCTATGCCAAGAGGCCACAAGAATCTCTCAGTACAAGAACAAGCTGGTATCAACACCACTTATCCCGGACGAACAGAGTATATGACAAGATATAAGCGACCACCTCAAGATGTTCGCACCAGCGACTTTATAGTAAACCCAACACCTAATTTCAAGTTACACGGCCGACCATTAGGGCTGACAACATATACTCCAAGCTTCACCGAGTACCAGACCAGATACGAATGGCCTGATGGAAATAAAATTGTTAAATTACCATGGAGACGAAATTAAGTCTATGTTAAACTTGTTTGAAAATAGTAATCTAAAGAAATTACCGTTCTGCCTAATATAATGACAGCATTGTTTGTAAATGACTTCATATCAGTTGACATATATTTGATATTCCCTGTCCAAGAAGTGTGTATTGTTACTACATTATTAAGATAATGAATTAATTATTAACAATACAAGTTATGTCTGCAATATTTAATGATAACCTTTTTAAGTTTTGCTTCGTAGTTACAGACTCTCCTAGGTACTGCCATTTCAACTTCTTCTGGGTTAATTAGAATCTTTTTGGTGTTTATTTGTTAATTATTTGTAAATATTTTCATCACATATAATATTATATTTTTAATCCAGTATATTTTAAAGTATATAAACATTGCTCATAAGGTATTGATACTTCAAGATCTACCAAAAATAATGGTGTATTTTTATATGAATGCATGTATATAGACTTGAACGAGTTTATGTATTTTAAAGTTTTGTTAATGGATTTCATCCACCAAGGGAGACAAATCTTACAATATTTGCAGTATTCAGTATTGTATATAATACAAATAAACAAGTAACTTGACCATGACACAATATTTTTCAATTGAATTGATTTTGTTATAATTGGAGATTGTTATACCATACAGTATTTTATAGTTGATGTAACGTTATGTATGTTAATCGTATATAAAAGTGTTTGTTATTCAGTACATGAACATTATTTATTACAACAGCATGAGTAGATTAAAGTTATCAATGTCAGTATTACTTTTAATCATATATATATATCTATAGTTTTATTTGTGTTGATATTGTCTGTGATATTCATGTTTGCAATAAAATTTTGTTTCTAATCAGACTTACCACATTTTTGTGCTTGATGACACTAATGTCAATTAAAGCAATAATTTTATCACTATGGCATTTTCAAAACAGTGCTAAGCATTTAGTTCTTGACTAAATAATGGGAAAAGAGGACATTGTTTGTGTCCAACAAATCAGCATTATGTTTTAGCAATAACATAAGTGTCTGCAATAAAAGGTTGTGAGTTTTCGTTTTTTCGATTTTATGAAAGCTGACCTTTTTTAGTGCATAAATTTTTTGTTTTCAACTATTTAGTGACATTATCATCAAAATTGTGGTGTTTTTGTGTTTCAGATGTCTTTTCTATATATTTTATCAGGGTTGTTTTTATATTGTATACAGATTTTATTTGAATTAGTGGAATAGTAAATGATTCACAAGAATTGAGGGAAAACCACTACCAGCCTTCCACTACCATACCATTTATCAACAAATTTAAGGCCAAAATGCTGAATAATTGCATATTATTATGAAATTGTGTGACTTTTTTGTTTCTTTTGTAAATAAATCATATAAATATATGTTTACAAGGCATAATCTTTCCTTACTAATGTGATAGTGATTTTCGTGAACTAATTTGTTTTACTTTCTTTTTTGCACAATGGCGTGTACAAAAAGCACTACATTATGTTTTCTGTTAAAGTTTCCAAGATCAAAATGAATGTTTAAGTTTAATTGAATATTTTTCTTAACATAATAAAAAGAAGATAATAAAATGAACATGCCTAGTTCGTAGTTGTTTCCTTTTATCCATCAGCCTGAGAAAGTGCATTAGTTGTAATGTAACCTAGTATGTACAATTCATACACATGATAATCATTTGTAAAGTCAAGCCTGTGGCAATGACCACCCGCAAATTTAATAAGAACTACATATGAACAGAAAGCACCTATGATTAGAGACCACATAAGGACAGATATCACTTGTAAATAATTATTAATTGTGAATGGATAGCACCTGGTTTGTAGAGATAAGTAGGTTATACCTCAGTACTACATTAAAAGTCAGCATCAATTAGGCATTTTTATTAATATTCATCCATCATTTCATGAAAATACAAACAGTAGAATTTCGCATCAACTGCATAACAAAATGACTTATTTCAGTATTTCACATTATTCAGACATAATAATCTTAGTGAGGTAAAAATGTGACGATAGTACCGACACATTCTAAATATTATATACAAAATGATAATTAAACTGTTTACAAAGCAATCACAGCTCGTGCCATGAAGGTCCTGGGGTCCACCAACTTCCCAAAACAATATAGTAATAGTAGATTGGCAGTTTTTTTTAAAAGTATTATTTAGTACAGACAGTTCATGAGAAAATAAGTCAAAAATTCTACAAGGCCAAAAAAGTCTAAGATTGTTGGAAAAATAGTATCACTCTGGTTGACGGAAACTAGGAACGTTTATACACCTAAGATGAAATTAGTCATACAGCTAATCTATTACATGGAAACCAACAATCCAATATCTGTATTTAATTGTCATCAAGATTGAAATAAAACAATACTAAATTAAAAAACCTTGAAAACTATAATTTGGGCTTTTAAATACTGATGAATGAATAATAAATAGGTCAGTCAAAGAACATAACTATAATATAAATAATAATAATAAGGTTTGATATAACTGACCTTACAATCTACATAAATTTCCTTCCAAACCATTATTTGAAAATAAAATGTACTTATATACATATATACAATACACTGAAATGTGTAATGTATTTTCAGCTCATTAACAACACCAGTGATTACACCCATGATCTGTAATCAGCCAGAGAATAACAGTCGTGTATCTCTAGGTGGGTACAATTCATATGACAGAATATGAATTCTAGCATTTAAAAATGTGGAACTATCACACTGTACATATACTGTTCTCATTTCCACACAACTACAGGTACTATACAGCTGTTCCTCTTTCCAGATTCTGTTTGATTTCTGCTGTGTATGTTCCATAAAATCTTTCCAACTTTTTATTAAATTTAGCATTCCTTTCATTAATGTAGTCAATATCAGCATCTTCATCGTGAGCACGTCTTCGACTGTACTTAGCTCTCTTTTCAATCCTAATAAAAAGAAATTTTCACAATGTAAAAATGGTCTATAATCAAAGTAAACTCTTTTATCCAACTGATGCTGAATAGATGAATACAGCAGATCATTCACCTAATGACTGGTCAAGTAATAAACCATCTAGTGAACAATTCACAGGATATAACCTGGCATTACTAGTGCAAAAAATCTGAATATCTAATATATTTAACCTTCAGCTATTCAAAGAAATCTGATTTCAGTGTTAAAAGATTGAAATATTTATATGAAGGATTCCCACTGACAGACAAAAGGCTGGCAAAAAAGCACTCTCTACTCTCAACATATTCTCTCTGACAAAGGCAGAAAGCCAGATTGTTTCATTTATGATTTTCAGTATAGATTAGTTTAGTTTATACTGATTTATTTTAGCTCGATTGCAAAACAAGCAATTTTGCTTATATAAATCACGCTCAAGTCCGCTTTCCTGAACACTATGTCAGTGCTGCATCCAAAAATGGCATTGCGAAGTTCATGAATGAAACTCATCAAAGCCAGCATTTGAACTCAAGACTTTTGGATCAGAGGTCGGACGTTCTACCTCTCGACCACAATGCCTCCCAAAAGTAAAGATTAGGAAAACAATCTATTACTAAAGGAATAACATACTGTTTTTCCAAGTCATCCACCATTCTATCTATAGCTTCTTTAGAATCTTTTCTTTGTGTGAGGCCTAATGTGTTCTTTGTAGCATAAAAATCTTCTCCCCTGAAATAAACAAGTATCATAAATTCAACATTTTTTAATACATAGGTTGTACAACATTTACACAATATTTGTATATCTATATGATGCTATAACAAGTTTCTGGGGTATACAACAATCAACATATTGACTTTATGACAAAAACAAATGAAACTCTTGCTTAAAAGTTACACCCAAAAGAGTGTTTCTATAACTGTGATATGTATTAATTTCTTTCAAAATAATCAGTATCATATTCTTTCAGTGCTTCAAGAGTGTTACAGCTGCCAAGAAATGATTGTCTTTCTCCGCAATAACAATTTAAACTCTAGTGTCATACTCAAATTTTGATGTCACACAACAACGAAATATTTAATACTTACATTTTTTCTTTCTGTCTATCATAATCATTGAGATCTGGTTTCAAAGACTTTGTATTTCTCTGGTACTGTCTAAATGTTGCTGCCTCATAATCTAAAAACAATGGAGAATATCCTATACAGTCATGGTTTTAGATAGAAAAATTTGCCATATGCATCAACAGCAAGAAACAGATATCAACTTCCTTCATGCTCAGCTGTAACTAGCTCAGCTGTAACTAGCATTATCCAAAGACTGCAGCCATTGATACAGAGTATCTAGATTTTTACTACACGTCAAAAAGTTGCGGGTCAAAAATGACCCATGGCAGATAATAATTTGAAAAATGAACAAAATTTCCTTCTAATGTTGTAGTAAATTTGACTCTATGGTACAAATTCTCAAGAGTCAAGTGTTATTTTACTAATTTCAGGAGTCAAAATGCTGTTTAAGGGTCAAATGAATGCCCCAAAATATGACTGTATTAAGTGCTTAGAGATAATAGTCATTGAGGCAGAGAGATAGGGCAACACCAGAAATAATAATTACTTTTCTAAAGAATTAATATGGAAAGTGTGTTTTTCAACAATTTATAGGATAAAGATGTCAGTAACATAAAATCATTTCAATTCTACTAATGCCTAATGTCAGAATGGCATATTTTGTTTGAAAGCAACCAATGAATGAATTTTCATTCAGAGCATACAAAACATTGTACAGCATGTTCACAGCAAGAGCAGTTAAGACAATAACTGTAAGAGATAGTCCAACATCAGATGGTTTAAGCTGTGACTTAGATTTTACAAAAAGGAGCAAGAAGCAAGGCGTTTTCTAAATCATACCAGAAAATCCAGGGTCTGGATTCTTTTTCTTCTTTTTACGTTCCCATCTCTCAGCTTCATCAGCGCCAATCTCTAACAACTTCACTCTATCATATTCTTCACCATTCGCCTCAGCCTCCTGAAAATACAAATCATAACTGTATTTACGTGAATTTCTGTGATGTAAATATGACTAAATAAAGTACTATTTTTAATATCCATTGGACCCAGTTAAAAGTTAACAAACATAATTCCATAGTTGTGCACTATAGGAATTGCTAAAAGAAACTCAATGAAAAGATTATTCTATTTCTCTCTAAGGACGAAGTTTAGAAAAACAGGACAAATCAAATCCCATGAAAAATTAAATGTGGCTAAAAAATTTCTTGGTTGGCAATGAAGTTATTGAATCATCTATAGAATAAGATAAGTAGATAGACAACCTTTCTCTTTTTCTCTTCTTGTTCTTCCCATTCTACAAACTTTCTTTTCTGTTCAAAGTTTGCAGGTAACTTTTTACGTCTGTCTTCTTCAACTACTTCTTGATGGTTCATTTTTCTTGCTTCATTCTGAAATCAGGAAACAATTTATGTAACAATTCAATACTCATACAATGCAAGACCTGTAATTGTAGCACTAATCCAATATTAATTAAAATGTTCCACAGAAATTCCAGTCAATGTGCCAAAGAATAGCTGTTGTTTACAGATGGTTGTAAACTCAAGTTTGTCTGTGCATGATAAAAATGACAAATATTTGAAAAACTACTTCTAAAATTTATATAACATATTACAAAGATTTTTAGTACATTCATTGATCTAAACAACACAGTTGAATGTGTGAGAAAAAATACAAATACATTCTTAGAATTCAGATGAATTTACTACTACATCTTTTGGAGAGAAATGTTTTAACTAGCTACATACAGAATTCAGACTAATATCATGATAAGGATAATGATAAAACTGCTCATTTACCATTCTCAGTTGTAGATTTTTTAACCTATTCAGTCTGTCTTTCTTTTTATCACCATCATTCGCTGTTGAGGTACCAGGAAAACTTTCTTGCTGTGAAATAAATATAATAAAACAATAAACAGAGATGTAAATTAATGTGTAGAATAGTTTGCTGATTTAGAATTAGATCAAAACCCCTTTTATAATACTGGTTTGCCTAGGCTATTTTAATTCAGGGACATGATATATACATAATCAAGTCTGTCATTGATGAGTTCAACCAGTTTAACTGAGTTAGTTCATCAAAATGAGTTCTTGACTATTGTGAGATCATGGGTTAAGAACATAGACAAGGCATCCTTTATAACTGAGTTGAATATATTACATGTATTTTCAAAGTCCTAAGAAAAAGTAACACTAGAAGTCACCGAATGGCAACATGTCAAGCCCGCTATGGTTCCTTTTTACAGTCCAGACAAGGTAAAACATGCCAATTTTTGCCATTTAAACCCCAAGCGTGACTTTGGCCTTTGAGATATGGGTCTTGGACCTGGGTTTTGTGCATGACACACTGTCTCATCATGGTGAACAATTGTGCCAAGTCATTTTAAAATCCATTGATGCATAGGGAAGTTATGGTCCAGACAAAAAAGTCACTGACACATACACGAAACCACCATTTTGACAACTATGTCAAGCTTACCGCATGTGGGCTTGACAAAAGATGATATTAATGATATAAGGTTTGGAAATCTGAACATAGTCAGGGTACTCATTAGACCTGAGGTCTGGGGTTTTGATGCACAAAAATTGTTGATTTTCCCCAATAGACCCATAATGAAAATATGCAATGAGCAGGACAAATTCTGCCCATGCGTGCTGTAAACCAAATCATTAATACTTACAATAACAACTTACTTTGAATAACAACACATTAAAATTTGACATCAAGCAATGATGACTTTAAAATTATGATTATCAATATCAATCCTATACACTGCCCAAAAATCATTTTAAACACATGCTACTGTCATGTTGAGTCGTTTCTACAAGGCATAGGCAGAATGAATAATTTTATAATTCAAACACGAAGACAAATTGAAAACTTGCCTAGCACTTGCTCATTAACAACATGCTTACCAATGCATGTACCAATTACATGATTTAATTGCGCTTCAAGGCTTGTCAGAATTCAAGAGGTACCTTAAAGTTGAACAAAATGACCATCTTTTTGTGGGAGGGGAAATACCCATGTACCTGGAAAACTATTCCAATACCTTATAATTCTGGGGAAGTGGGAGCTAAGATGATACTGGGCACAGGACTGGAGAATCAGGAAGTTCAAATTTCTAGTTGGGACAAGGTGGTTGTGATCAACACGAACAAGGTTGTACTGGATTTTGTTGAGAAATATAAGAGAGGAATGGAGTCTGCAGCTTTCTAGGGAGGGCTAACCAAGACTTTGTAACATTTGTGTGACACTACTTAGGAAATCAAAATTGTTGTACTTGCAAGCATATCTACTATTCTACTAATTTCTAGCCACAGGTCTTGGTACACTTTCATCTTTCAAAAAAGGTATCAATAAATCTTGACTCTTGAGTTAAATTTCAGTTTGATGCTACGACTCATGGAATTTTGACCTCAAGGGCCATTGACTCCTTAGTTTTAATCTAGTGAGCACCCTAATAATCGTAACTCTGAGAATATGTAACAAGAACATTCTGATAAACATTTTAGGACATCCACCTCGAGTATGAAAACCTCCTACCCAGATCAATTATAAAACGTATATCCAGGAAAACAGTAAAAGAGAAGGCCATCTTCTCATGATAATTATAGAGCGAGCGAGAGAAAGTAATAAACAGACTGAATAATTAGACACATAATGTGTGAACAAAAACATTTTCCTACTCAATTTTACTTTCTATGCGAGTCTTACACTCACGGGATCCATATGGAAAATATTAACAAAAAAAAAACAGTGTAAATAAATCATATGCGAAAGAATTTATTAAATGAGTAATAACTTTCAAATAATAAGAATAAAGAAAATTTTGGTTCAAAACAAATACGTACGTTCGACGCCATGTTTGTTGTTGTTGTTCTGATTCACTGACGGTGTACTATACGGACAACAACAAATTCAAAATGCGGATCATTGACGTACCGAAATTCAACATACAAACGCATTCTTCAGTTTGCGTAGTAAAATGACAAACGACTGGTCGAATACTCCATAATGTAAACTCCAGCGAAAAAGACTTGGAAATATGAAAACTACGCTTTATTCTGTAGTGTTCATAACTGCATAGTGTTAATGAATTCGTTTTTACATGAACATTCAATACGTCAGTGTCTGGAAGAATTTTATGATATATCAACATAAATGATAAGTCAGGAGAAGCAAACATGCATTCCAAATATTTAAAAAAATGTCACACATAGAGATATTTATTTATCTATTTATTCATTTATTTATTTATTAAAGTCTCATCAATATACATTCATAAAACAAAAAATTCCATAGGGGCTAGCGCGTTGAAGGGATGGTTTATAATGGTGTATCAGGCTACTTTCACGAAAATCACGTGCAGTATGTGCCAGGCAAATCTGATGATCTTCCGCGTGTCACAAAGTACACAGTTCGAGAGCTTTCTTATCATAAGTACGTAAACTGAAAATAATCTTTGAAAATGAAAATTATTAGATCACCGGATCTCTCTCCCATTGAGCACTTATGGGACCACTTAGGTCCTCAGGTGCGAGAGCGCCATGACGTCAACAATGTCCGTGATATTGAACGTGCCCTGCAAGCTGAATGGGTCAGGATCCCATTGCAGGTCATTAGAAAACTGATTTGATATGGACTAGGGAGGTGACCAAGGCATTTGCGATTATGAACAGTCTTATTAGTTTAATTATATGGAATATACAAGTTTTGAACAATTGCATCGTTGATTTAAATTTTAAAAGTTGCCTTAAACAATTTGATGTTAATAATGTCATCATGCATTTCACGTTTGTGATGCTTGTGAACAAGTACCATAACAGAACACAAAATGATTAAAATCTTCATTTTATTATTAAGAATTTGATATATTATTAGAAAATGAGATTGGAGACCAATATAACCTCAAATGTCAAGGTTGTTTGTCTTTCACCTCTGATAAGCACATCGTGAGGGAAGTTCTCAGTTACTTACAGAACGATGGAAAACCAGAAACACGGCTTTCAGGGATCCTAAGCAAACAGTAATATTGCAATATTATGTACATGTACTTGTAAACATGAACAAATAGAAGAACAAAACATTTGCAGTTATTTTTTATTTGAAAACAAAGCTTTGCAATTAATTATTTAATAACATAATGTTTATAAAGATAACAGATACTTCAGCATATTTAAAAAGTGGTGCTGAACCATAGTAAATTGTTTAACACACTTAACAGTCTTAACATGAACTACTTGGCAAGCATACAATTTGGTATACATCATTTGAAGGCAGAATACTTCATAAATTCAGGAAACAGAATGTCATACGTACGGTAATTCATTCTTTGTTCAATTTTGTGTACATATGTTCGGTGATTAAATAGTGTCATTTACAGAACTTGTTAAATTATGGAACAACCTTTTTTTCTTATTGCGATATACATACACTCAACAACTTTTCTTATTGGTAATCCTATGTTTTCAAATATCATAAGAAAAAAAGGATTTAGCCTCAAATTTGCCCAACAATACTTTCTATCACGGATTAATCAATTCACACTGATTTAATTAGAATATTTCCAAACTGACTACTGACCTGTGACATTTTTTGCTTCGTTATGAATTTTATAACCACGCCTTTTTTCATAAAACCTGCATTTAACACTAACCATATTTGAAATGTTTGATATGTTTAGCTAAAGTCTTGAACCAAAATCCTTCGCAAGTCGAGATTTATTCACCCCAGTACATTAATATTTACCACAAAGATCAAATATTTATTTATTTATCTATTTATCTATTTATGAAACAAAATCAAATAAGTATCATACTTTTGTTGCAACATTGAAGATAATCTCGGTAAAAAAACTACATTCCGTAAAGTAACGCACTGCGAAGGGAAGTAACTATCATTTCACTGTATTTTTTCACTGACATTATTGAGTTGTTGCCCTTTAATTACCAATATAGTACTACAAATACCGAAGGTAAGTAAATCATGATGCATGAATTTAATGAGCAATCCTTTTTCATTTTCATGAGAAAAATATTTTTTTACTATGTGATACCACGTCTTAGAATGATGATATTTATCTATGACATCTAACATAATTAGTAGCAGCCTAGTAACTCCTGGTCCTAGGTTAAAAGCTAATAAATTTGTGTCTTTTAATGTAAATGCAGAGGATGCAGTTCTGCATGCATCGTCTTTGATTTCAACACATATTTAATGGTATCTTTTGGCGTGTTAAAATAATATTCTAGCATGGAACTATATAAAGAACCAACACTCTTGTGTTGAAATGTGAAGTAGTTAACTTAGACAGATCTATCAATATTAGGGAGCTTATATGTAAAAAAGGGGGAAAAATGTATTGAAAACTCAAGAAAGTAGGTAGGTTGTGACACATTCAGGATCTATAGCAAAAAAACCTTTTCGCATCAAGTGTCCAAGTAAGGTCACTTAGTTGAATAATGGACTCATGACCAAATGACTGCTGGTTCATGATCTTGGTAATACAAATTAGTGTTGTATCTAGCATGGAATAGGGGGGCTGGCCACCCTGCCCTTTTTAACAATCCCACACTGCCCTAATCACCACCACCCAAGTCTGAATATGCAAATGCAGTTTATACTAATAAATCTGTGTAGTAATTCAGTTAACTTTCCACATTTTTAGATTACTTAACCAGCATTATAAGTTTTAATAGCACCATTTACCTAGCTGCATGTACATTATTTATGATAAGAAACAAAGGAAGACTTTATAGATTTTATCGAAGTGCACCACTGCCCATATAGGCCTTCAGTGCCCTGCCCAGTATCTTGTGTGTGCCCTACCCTTTTTTCAGCCTAGATACAACACTACAAATGTTTCTCAAGGTCATCAGTCCTTGACATCAGGTTCATACATCATATAGAGAAGTTTGTAGCCAATGATGGAATGACCAAGTTTTCATTCAGGTGTACTGTTTTACATTCAGACCATGATACTTTCTTCTAATGTGTAAATTAATGTCATAAATTTGTGTACATACAATATGTCATAGTATGCTGAGCAATCCCTGATAAATGTCCCTCCTCTTATTACAACCTTCTCCCTCTATTGAAACGCTTATATTTATAGAGTATCGAGTTTGTATCCTTCCTCCGGGATAATCCCATATGGGCCAGCAGTTACCATCAGTGTTTTTACAATCTTCCTAGTTTCATCCAGTGCATTAAAGAAATGTTTGAATAATAAAGAAATGATTGATAAAAGTTCTGTAAATGTGAAAGACCCTAGGGACATTTATTACGAAATTTCTGCATAAAGATTTGATAGTCAACAAACGTATCATCAGTTTCTGCGTAATATTTTATTTAGTTACACATTTATCTCTTAGTAACAAACAAAAAGTCACAGAAACAAACATTTCTATGGTAACATGTAGATATAAGGAATGTAGCAATTATTCTAGAAAAATAATTATTTAGAAATAGCAACATATTAATGTAATCATTAAAACATGAACGTAAACATACAGAGAAGATCTTCAGTGACTTCCTGTATGAGTAGACAGTCTGTCATACAGATGTCAGTCAGACATTGAGTCAATGTGTACTAGTTGTCTCCCTTAGTCAGATATGTGCAGTCATTTTGGCAAGATAGATGTCTAAACACATGTATCAAGATTATACACACAAGAACATTAAATATCGTATAAAATACAATTAGTTCCAGCCAATAAGAGTCTGTGATGTTCTACTAAATTCTAAAATTAAGTGTTAAGGATGAAAACTATTTTAACAGTATAACTACAAGCAACAGCATGAAACGCAAGCTTCAAACCAGAACTAGAAGAAATGCAGACATTCTGAGAAGACCTGAGTACAAAGACTTGTAATATGAGTGTGAAGTATTTTCTAACACTGAACTTAAATTTGACTGCAAAATTCTGGCAAGGGAGATAACCCAGTTTGTCAAAGTAAATAAATAGGTAAAAATGTCCCACTGGACAGACACTGAAAATATATATCAACAATTCATAAATAATTTACCCTAAGCCTATCTCATTGTTTTTCAACTGGAATGTCATAATAGTTTAAATGCATTGTTGAAATACAATAAATCACCAATTAAGTAAATTAATACATGTGATTTATCTTGTATGTTCCGTAACATTACAGTAGATCATAAAACAATAAAACAATATTGTTTCTATAACGCATGTATTGACCATCTTAGGTAATGATCTGAGCTGTACTATGAGAATAGTTTCAGGGTTTATAATTACATTTAAATTTAAATAAAATGTACCGTAGTAGAATTAGTACATCTTGGAATACTTCGTGTAATGATATCTCGATTTCTGGTCCTGCCAATTCATTCTATATATTGATCTAAAACTTATAGGTTACACAAATTAGAGTAAATATAGAGATAGTGTACATTTATAGACATACATTGTAGAACTGATATACAAAGGAGAGACATAGAAGTATGTGAACAGTATTTCTTAATACTTTCTTCATATCAGAGAAGCATGTTACAAATACAAAATAAGATTGTTCATTAAATGACTGGCCATCATACAAGGTACATAATAATTGTAATAATAAAGATGCATTTACAACCTGTAGGTAAATAAAGTCAAAAAACATCGAAGTTAAATGCAGTGTACAGAAAGGGGACAGCAGATTATAAATACCAAACAAAATATCTTGTTGCAGCATCAGTCCGAAGACTAACTAGTTTACAAAAAGTAAGATCTACAAAAGTTGTCTATTGCAGAAGATTCACCTATTAAACCTGATGAGATAGTAGAAGATATTACTCCATAACTGAGCAAATGTTTATAATTCTGAAATAATCTTTAATTATGAAAAAGTAGATTTTACGTGCTACACATGACCATTGTGTTAAATTTTAATACAATTACTTAGTATTACTTACTATGAACTTTGAGATATCCTAGTTGATGCTAAATACCAATATACATAGTATACTCATTAACAACATTACTCAATTAATTAATTAATGATGAATAATAATTAACAATTAATTTATTTATTCATTCATTTCAATAAGAATGTTTTTTCAAGAGTAACCAGAAAAATGAACGATGCTATTAAAATATTCACACAATGGTCTAACACTACTCTAATGAATGTTTGATAATAATGCATTCAAGACTTAATTTATACATCTCTGGAACAACTATCCGTAGGAATAAATAAATCATTGTGATTACTGAGAAGTAAAAAGACAGACAATCAGAACAGTCATTGACAAATGCACAGCCCAGACAGAATAAAATAATACGAATATTCTACAAGTTTATAACATTTCTTCACAGAAGGTTAATAAAAAAACTGTTAGTTAAATAGTAATACAAGCTATTTGTATACAATGTACATTAGTTACATTAAATCTATATTTGTATACTAATATAATAAATATATACACAATAGGAATGTGGTAATATCTTATTTTCAAATCTGTACAATATTCTATAAATTTATAATAAATTTACAATATAAAATATCCATGTGTACACCATCATATTGTACATGGTATAAATGAAAACAATTTCTTTACAGATCAGTTGACAAATAACTTGCATCATGAGTCATACAAGTCATTTGTTACACTTTAAATCCTGAATCAATTTATAACTTGTCAGTTTTATCACATGCAGAATCATTGTGGAATGTTCAGAAATCACAATAAAACATTATCAGAGTCTGGAACATATTCTATATGCATGTACAAACACTGATACTGCATTGATACATTTTATATCTCCCCATTCATTCGTAACATTGAACATCTCGGCACAAATCAAAACAATCACAGATATAAGGTATACTCAGACCCCTTTTTTTCACAACCCAAGAACTTATATACACAAGTAACCATCACGCAACAAATGGTTTAAGTATTGATAGATACTTATATCAGATTACGAATCCATCATCACATCTTAAGTTACACACAGCATGATATGTTTAGAATATTCACAAATGCTCACTGGCAATCACGTCAGGGCGTGTCTGTGACACTTGTTTTGCTGTAGCTTTCTTAATAGATCTCTCTAGATTCATTCTGTGGCCGACCTGCGTCACGCCAAGGTCAATATAGTTATTCCTAGTTAAGGATGCTAATTTTTTACCATCAATACAATTCCTTTGAAAGCTTGATTTGTATTGGCTTAAATTCAAACTGTCCAACCAATCAAGCACATCGTTACATAACCACTGACCAATAGGTTTGTCATTGAATGATGTAGAAAACTTTTGAACATTTCCATTATTATCATTTCCAAATTCAGGGGGAGGGGGGATTACACTGACCTCACTGCTATCATCAAATCCTGGAGGAGGAGGAGCAATTATATCATCAAACCCACTACCTTGTCCATCATTTTGATCTCCTGAGAGTGAGGACAAAGTTGATAGAGAAGATACAAGACTTGCTGTATCTGGTGAGAATGCAGGACTGTGTTGTTTAGTACCATTATTATCTGATGAAAAATTGACAGGGGGAGGAATTATTTCTAATTGCACAACAGTGTTTTCACTAGATCCATCGTCCCTGAAACCGGGTGGAGGTGGGGGAACATTTGTGTAGTTTTTAGTGTCGTTCTTGTTTACATCACCATTCATGGTAGACATAACTTTTTTAGTTGGTTTAGCTGACACTGGTGGTGATTTATCATGTACTTGGGGTCTTGTTTTCTCGGGTGTGCCTGATGTGGATGATGACCTTGATTCAGATGATTTTTGCTTTCTTTGTAACCATTCCTGTCTTTTTTTCTCTGCTAATGCCAGGTAATCAGATTGACCATTTCCATTCTTTTCATTACTAGAATTATCTCCAGTTTTCACACCATTACTGGCTTGAGAATTAACAATTTTTGTTTCAGATTTAACCCCTATAGGTTCAGGTTTAAATTTCAGAGTTTCATTCACTTTGGCACTGGTAACAACCTTTGATGTATTATTGGAATCATTTTTAGAAGTCAATGGATTTGGAGCATATTTTGATTTAGTTTCAGTCTGAGTTTTTGATGCATTCACTGGTTTCACTTTGGAACTAAGTTCAGTTGCTTTAACACTTGTCTCAGCTTTAACTGGTAGATTATTTGATTTTGTGGGGGCAATGTCTTTAACTGCTGCTGGTTTCACTAAACTTGATTGCACAGTGATACTAGGTTTGTTTTGAGAGGCACTTTTTGATTTGTTGTCTAGTTTTGTGTCTGAATCTTTCTTTGCAGACTTTGAACCTGTTATCTGAAACTTAGCTGCTTGCAACTTTTTAGTTTTTTGAAGTCTACTTTCAATAGCATCAATAACTTCTGTTTCTGATTGTTTTTCCAGTTTTTCTCTCCTTTTTGCCACTGCAGCAAGAATAGCAGCTTGATTAGGGTCAACAGGAACAACAGGCGTAGAGCTCGTCTTCTGTTGTATCATTTGTGGACCCTCTGTCTGCATTCTTTCCTGTCTCTTCAACACTGCAGCAGCAATGGCATCAGTGGGTACAGGAACAGGTGCTATATAATCTGCTTTAGCAGTTGACTTTGTCTTATTCACTTCCTCCACAGATGGCGCAGGTGGTGGTGGTGGTGGTGGTGGTGGCGGGGGTGGCGCAGGTGGAGGTGGAGCAGTAGTTGGGGGAGGAGGGGCAGCTGGTGGACCAACCCTTGATTCTGTCTCAAAATCTGGGGGTGGAGTATCTGGCAAAGGTGGGGCTTCCACCTCATCTTGTGACTGATGATTTACATCTGCTTTAACAGTGATCAGCTTTGGTGATTGATTTGGAGGCAATGGGGCTGACTTTTTCTGACTGTTAGATGGAGGAGTTGGTGCAGGACCACTTGGCCTAGGTGGAATAACAAATCCAGATGTTTGTTTCTCTTCTGACGGTATACTTGAATGTACAGTGTATCTCTTTAATGCAGGAGATGCTTCTTTCTTGTCACCAACAGAAATAACAGTGACAGACTGTTTTGAAGGATCTCTCATTTTTACATTAGATGATGGTTTATCCTCCCCACTATCACTATCATAGTCAGGTTCAGGTTCAGCATCAGTTTCAAACAGTTTAGAAGTGCGTTTTCTCATACTGGCCTGTCCATCGGCAGTTATCAAAAGTTTAGCATTTGGGTGTTTCTTTAAGAAACTTGCAGCATGATCAAATACCTTATCTTCAGCAAAAGACACATTTTGTTTATCATCATTATCACCAACTCTAACACT
The DNA here is from genome assembly GCA_008271625.1 of Lutraria rhynchaena. Classification (NCBI taxonomy): domain Eukaryota; kingdom Metazoa; phylum Mollusca; class Bivalvia; order Venerida; family Mactridae; genus Lutraria; species Lutraria rhynchaena. The sequence goes on from VIBL01000067.1 coordinate 754,411, forward strand.
GACTGCTCCATCCGTGCTTTTTTGCTGATTTAGTTTATAGTTACTAGTTTCCTTTGGTTCTTCACTTAATTTAGCTGAATCTCCAGGTCGGAAACTGGATTCATATTGGGAATCTCGTTTGTTGGCTTGAGACACATAAACTTTGCTAGTTGCGTATGGAGACTCCTTTTTCGTTTTTATTGACACAATTCCACTAGATTCACCCGAGTCACTAGGAGGCTTTGGTGCTGGCTTTTTGGGTGACCCATCCTGAGGAGGAGGTGGTGGAGCTGTTTTTGGCCTCATTTGGACTCCAGTAGGTGATCCAGAAGATGTGGCATTTACTCCTGGTACAGCATAAACATTGGATTTCTTATCAGGAACAGTTGGGGTTGCATAAATAACGTTTTTAGTCTTGTTGTCCAGTAAATCTGGTGTGCTTTTAGATCTTTCAAGTTTCCCGTCTACTCCAATATTATCCATGTCAACACATGACACACGCTTTGCTGCAGTCCTGCTCCTTATGGAAGCTGTTTTCTTTTCTTCCGAGTCCTGTCTACCCAGGATGGCATCGTCAAGTGTTTCTATGAGACAGAAAAATAAGCATAAGTCTATGACAATCACTGATACATGTACTAAAATTAGAATTGTATAGTCAAAAACAAGGACTGATTTTTCTTCTTATCTTGAATGGAATATTTTGCAATTAATAACAAAAATGATTCATTTCATGACACAGTCCATTCCTTGCAGCAAAAACTTCACACAAAGTAAAAGTTACTTCCCTTGAAATGTCAATTTTCAGAAAATTTACAACAATTTCAGCAATTTGAAGAGGTAAAACTGTACTAATTGTGTAAAAAGGCTTAAAAAATATCAACAGCAAAATTGGTAAGACACATATACAGGTAAGACATATATACATAAATGACACACGTATAGGTAAGACATATGTTCAGGCCAGAAATGTGAAATTAGTATACAAGCTTTAGGAACTGTTATAAACACCTAACTTGCATTATTTCACAACTTACCCATTACGGCCATTTCTTCACTGACAGTGTACCCTTCTGACCTTGACATTGATAAGGATGTTCTGGGGTCACGTTGCGGAGGCAATGGAGCTGAAAGAAACAGAAAATGAAATGTCAATAAGTTAAATTTGTCAGCTTATTTCATCAATAACAAGGGACTGTTTCCATAGCAGCTATATCTACCAAAAATGCAGGCAATAAAATGTCAATTTATTAGCTTGTTTCATCCCCCTGCAGTTTTGCTACAGACCATTACTAGGTGATATCCTCCAAAAGACTGCTTTGGCCTCCAGTGAGTTAAGTGGGTTTAGGTTGGGTAGTATTTTAGGGAAGGTGGGATTTTTTGTATGTGTTTCCTTTGTGAATCCTTTGTTTATCTATATTCATGAATAACAAGAAATTGATTCCATGGCAGCACTATCAACTAAAAATTCAGAAATTTAACGCTTACATAAAAATCAATTTTCATTCAATCATTAAACAAATCTTAAGTAAGCTAACAACAGAAGAGGGTAAAATATAATCATACACCAACATGTTAAACTTTATTTAAAATTTTGAGTATTGACTAGTCAACTTTTGTAATCATGTTGATTTATAGTATGTTTCTTTAAAGTTAATCATTGTATGTAAGATATTTCACAAACATTTTCACTATTATTTGTTATGATATGATCACAGCGTAACTACCGACCGTATATTATTATACACCTCACATTCGTACTTTAAAATACACAGTTTTGTTGTATTGTAAGCTGTTTTTGTTAGGTTTTATTCTGAGGTTCAGACAGAGTTGGTGAAAATACAGAGTCACGCTATGAAATAATGCATCAATTCAAGAAAATAAAGTCACTATCGCTATTGAAGTTGACCAGTTTTTATAAGCACACATTGCATGCAAAATATCTAACTATGCATATGAGTAATTGACGGCCAACCAAACTGTAAGCCTGAGGGATGACAATGCATTCATTCAACAGTATAATTTTACAATGTACACATGATTATAACACAAAAACTTTCATACAAATCATTACATAGTTAGACAACATTGGTTGACAAAACTGTGTGAGAGAGTGTACAAGTTTGTAGTCTCAAGTTCACAGCCAAGAATTCAGTGAAAAAGACCTTAATGGAAAGTTTTGCTATGATATTTAGAATAAATTATACATCAACTTAACTTGTATAACAGCCAAAAAATGCGCACATATTGCAGTATCCAAAATGAATACTCTATACAGTAAGGAGTAAATTTAGTTAGATATGGCTTTGCTTACCACTTATAATTTAGCCGGATCATATTACCTGTTATCCTAATTGATAATTAGCATTAAATATTGGTAATCATTAAAACGAATAAGCACCAAATTTCACTTCAAAAGATAAACATTTACAAATAGTGTCTAATATGAAACGAAGGTCATCATGTCTACAAATATTGTCATCACCAAAGACAACCTCTGGTATCTGATAAGTTAAAGCAATTATTTGTAAAACCTTTATAAAACAGTTTTAAGATAAAATCTCTGTTTAATATGATATAAACATCATCAGGCCACGTACAAGGCTAACACTGATATAACAAATCATGTCTCTGAGGAAAGTATGATAAAAGTATGATAAATTAACCATCTTGGCAAAACACCAAACATCAAAGAATCACATTAGTTCTTGTACTGGTCACTGACTGTTTGGTGTGTAAATCTGTACAAAATATCTAAGTTTAGCTGTTGTATCATTAATTAATCGCAAAATGTGCCTGAATTTGCTTAATTTTTCCTTGTGATCACAAATTCAGCTATATTTATTTATAGATATCACACATAGACTCATCACAAGTCCTTAAAGCCCTGTATTCTATGATGTGTACATAACTTTGTGAAAAATCAAGACAGGTTTTAAATAGCTTATTCACAGTTGACTTTTCTACCAGAACAAACACTTTAACCTTCTTTTTGTTTGTTTCATTTTACTTGAAATAAAACAAGGTTGAGGAGAAAAGCAGACATATAGGCACTAAGTCATAAAACCAGTCCTATTTCCGTACCATCAACAGGGATGTATAGTACTCCAATTACCTTTCTTTTTCCTATTTGGCATTGTCATAGACTTGTCCTGTGACATAAACCAGTCAGGAGACATGTTCGATGATTTCACTGTAACCACTTTCATAGCTAGAGTATCGCCCGTACTGCGTATTAAGTGAACCACACGGTCGTGTGAGGCTCGTACAACATTCTCACCATTTATCTGTAATACAGAAAAAAAAAGATTCAAAATAGTAAAAAGCTAAAATGAAAATGTTCCAAAATTTTATTGAAAATGAAAATGTACATTGTTATGAGTATACAGTACTCCATTTTGAAGAGTATGCATCCAATGCAAGCAACATGCTCCTAAGAATCCCTCCATGAAATATAATGGAGTGTAGTCAGGATTCTGGTGTGGGCATGAATGAGCAACCAGTTTGTGAGGAACACTCAATACACTACCACACCTCTTGTAAGACTGTCTTCTGTACATGTCTCTGAAAACTGTATTGTCAAGATGTGACAAAGGTGTGTCGGTTCAATTCATCAAGGCCAAACATGTGGTACTCACAGTACAATAAAAGTAGATATAACTTACAGTAAAAACATCAGAAAACATCAAAAACCTGGACATGAAACAGTAACTTTTTTATTAATGACTAATGACACTACTGTATGTAATTAACGGTAGACTTTGGGCGACAATGTTGGTATGTTCAATGTACAAGGAAAATCTGAATAAACACAACTAACCAATAAACCACATAGATCGATATTTAAATTTGATTATAAAATATTACACAGAAAATATGACATGAAGGGGAATTTTCAATATTTATTGTTCATCTTAATTTACCATGGTTTGCCAATTTAAAGTCTAGTGATTGAACATTTATCTATGTGACCTGGAAACATTGTAAGACATGGTATCAGTATAGGAATGTTACTCCCAGTATGTAAATATAATAAACTATAGGATGATAACAAAATTATACATCATCAATGACCCTACATACATAAACTTCATACACATATCAACATATATCTCACATAGAAAATATAGTAACAAAGTGACGGTATTCCGAGTAAGTTATCAGCAGCCCAGCACAGAACTTCCGAGTTCAAACCCCACAAAGGTCAAGATCATATTTCCTCTTGTAGTAATTAGGATGGCTGTTGTTTGTTTGTTTTGTTTTAACGTGACTTATTGTCACTGGGGTTTAACACCCTTTTTCAATAATTTTTCAGTTATATACGGCGATCGGTTCGCCTAACCAGTTTTCCTGGTTTTCCACGGCTTCGGCAGAATGGTTATTAAGAAGTGGACTGACATAGACTACAGCCATTGAATGGGTAGTTACAATAAATACTAATGATATGCGATATATTATATAATATGTATGGATGACATGAGAGGAAATACAGGACAAGTACCCCAAAACCTAGGATATACTAATATTACAAAAAAAATTATGCAAGAGACACAAATACAGTATGTGACATTGAATAATTAAATGGCCACTTATGATACATGTTGAACTGAAAAAATGCCCAACTGTGGAGAGAAACATGGATAGGCATTTAAGTTAACATATAACTGACAATATGCCAGTTGAATACTTGATACCTAAAAATCAACATAACATGCCTCAGGACAAAGCACTTAAAATACAGGCGATAATATTGAACTGCTTTGTTATCTTAAATCATACCATTACACAGTGCATACTCAGTATTTTAGTTCATCAAACTATTTGTAATCAAGATAAGGTGTTTAGACACTTATAGTAATGATGACACTTTAGGCAATACATATGTATACATTTTGTACATAAAACATGACACGTTGTAGATATACAGTGAAGCTGACAATATGACACGAAAATAAACTTTAAAATTAATTTTGAAATTCTGTTAAAATACATAACAGCATCTAAATTGTATAGAAATGCAGTTTCACCGTATAATATTACAAAATATAAAAACTATCGGACATACATTTTCTAAAGATGAATATGCGGGTACATAAAAAAAAACCATAAACGCCATGATTTATAAATATAAAATGATAATACACTATCTAACACCTCAAGCATGCATAAAATGAGAATGCAAACAGGAATATAATTTTTTAAAAAAGTTGTATCAGTTGTATAAGGAGCATACAATAACCAGGACCGCAACATCGCATTACCATTTAAAGTATACAATCACTTTACCACATTATGAGGAAGTATTGAAAGTCTACAGTGAGAGATTTACGGGCCCTGTTTTTACTAACCTCGAGAATGAAGTCCCCTCCTTTAAGTCCTGCTCTGTCAGAGACACTGCCTGGATCCACACTGTCCAGATATTGCAAAGCTGGAAACTCTGCGGTCGGTCTGAAATCCAACTCTCCGTTTGGCTTGAGTTGAGCTGAAATAATGAAACATTCTGATATAAAAATTTGTTCTATTTCTGAGGTGAAAATTTTTCAAGGATGAAGCAACTTTATTCAGGAAATCTTTAGAAGAAGATTATAATATTTTTATCAGATGAAGGGAAATGCAAATTTTGTCAAGTGTAACATTTCTACAGTATGACGAGGTTATAACTGTATGTTCATCAATAACATGTTTAACCTTATATAGTGCTGAAGGTAACATATCTTGATCTAATAACAACAAACAACAGCACTGGGCTAATTAACTATTAATCCTTACGTCTATGAGGATGGTTAAAAAATATGATATGCCGTCATGTGAGAATCAAGCTTTAAAGAAATCTGTCATGGTAAGTGGAGACTGTATACATTCATTATATAATTGACAAAAACTGAACTCTATACATTTGTGACATTAAGCTATGTGAACATCACAGCAACAAGTACAAGGACAATGAATTAAAGATGAGAACATGTTCCTCTAATGGAAACATGTTCTTTTTGTAATTTGACAGCAGTATATAATTGTCTAGGAATGTCAAACCAGTGTTTTAGTGCATACTGGCATGTATTTACAAGGTTATCATTGTAACAATGTAAGCAGACAAAACAGACACAGTTTTGTGTTATTTACAGTACCTGTAGCCTTGTTAGGCTGGTACTGGAACATACAGCACCCTATTACCCTGCCCCATTCCCCGCCCCAAACTAGGTGTAATTGTCAATACTTTATGAAGCTATAATACGTTTCTGCGCAATGTGCTCATAGTCGTGATAATTATTTGGGTAGTATTGTAATTGTTTGGTCAAGGTGTTAACATTTTAATCAAATATATTCATTCACAATTCAGTACAAAGATCTTGATTTCAGGCACACAATTCAGGGTTTCTGGTACCAAACCAGACAACTTGTACTCCGATATATTTGTACAGTAGTCAATTAAATCAAATTGTCTTACATCACAATGTATACTTTACAGTTTGAAGAATCATTCTCAATACCTGAAATTCATATCTTATCAATTCTGTGAACTGGCAATTGATTACAATGATCAAAGTCAAACACATTTGGTCAATAGCCAGCTGTGGACACAAAAGTTTAACATAAAGTATGTCTATTCATGGTCTTTACAGATAAAAACTAGTTTGCCCTTTATGAAAGTTTTTATCAATATACATGAATGGTGATATAGCACACAATGCTAGCAGGCTAATGCATTTAAAACAAAAATATATATAATGTCGCCACGGCAATCAACACAGTATAAAAGGATATTGTTTTAAATCATTCAATCATAGAAACACAAGAAATGTTATATGAGTGTACTTGTGAAATACTTTCAAAAGATTAGTTTCTTAGCTAACGTAACATTACAACGAAAGTCAAACAGTGTACCATTATTACGTGATTGTACATACTAGATTCTGAATGCAACATTTATTCTTTTAAAAAGATCACAGTCCAAGCTCAGTGTTGCAACAAACTCCATATACATATACAAGCTTTTAAAACAGATTTTAGGTAGAAATTTTACAATTCGCTCGAAGATAGATATAAAGCCAGCACGAAAAAAAAATCAATTTGGAATTATGAAAACAAGGAGAACAAAAAATGATTCAATGATAATGTTCGCTACAGCCAAAAACACAGCAGAAAATATTGACAGGAGCAGAAAGACCTGTTTTCTATCACAACAATCTCTTTCAAGCCAACCTACAAGCATATATTTTCATTTTCAAGTTTACAAGCATAACTCACAATGATGGCTCCAATACAAGAGGTCCCATATAGATGTGAATACTAGGATAGAAAATAATTATAGATTACATACACTGTTCAGAATTTGCATAGATAGAAAGGGCCTATGAGAAATTAGTTTACAGTTTTATAACTAGTTATAAATGAAGCCAAAAATATACATACAGAATAAAGCCAGTCATGGAACACATTCATACAGTATTTCAATCTTATTCAAGCATTTCATATAAAATTATTCTACTAAATGTGGAAATTGAACTTAAAATATGGCAAGTTTGTTTTATTTTGTTTGTTCTGGACTTCAAGTACATGTTTTTCATGACTGTTACAGCATGAGAGCTCTAACTACAAACAATGATAATATGAGAAAACATGATAAGGTTTGATTGTCAGATTTTTAATGAATCATCCAGGACAGACAAATGATGAATCCAAAACAATCTTATCTAGGTTAAACATCTACAATATTACAGTATTACCATGTAAAGAAAAGTGCCTAAAGGAACTTAAACACAAAACACAAAGTTTTCACCTGTAACAGTGAATGTCTAAGTTCTACATTCAACATTGAACATGTGGAGTGGACTACATCTTACAGTGACCAATTCTCACACAAGACATGAAATATTGACAAGCAAACGTGACAGAATGATTGATGATCATTGTGTGGAGACTTCAAACGTCTTGTACATTGTCAGCTTGTTAAAGGGAATCCATCAATACACTACTTCACATGTATTTGTGCAATAAAAACCAAAGTCAATAACACTGTCCACCCCAAACCAAGAGCTAAATACAGTCACCAATAAATGTGTCAATACAAAGGGATTAAATTCCCCTTGTTGAATAATTACCAATATTAGTATATGATAGATCTTTTACAGGTAATGTCTTAATATGGCTTTTCAACTAATGTTATAATACTATAAAATATAATTGGGAAGCATTGTAAAATAATTTAACACCAAATATGTGTTACACTGTTCATCAATTAAGATTTTAGACAATCAACAAGCTGTATCTTAATACAAAACAGGTCATGTGACAGTCTCACATTAATATTTTACTGTTCAACATTCTATGGATACTTAAGGTGTTAACTTAGAAATGATCAATTAACAATTAATTATCAGTAAAATGCTCCATGGATGTTTTATTGCAATGGTAATGAAACTCAATGTGTGACAACTTTAAACCTGTATAGGATCTACAGCAAACTTGAAGAAGGGCCACAGTACCGAAAGTAATGATTAGATGTTTTTTTTCCAGTTTTCTAAGCAGACATCTTGAGAATGATCTATATTAGCAATATAGTCAAGATTTGACTGTATAAAAGGGGGCTGTGACATAATCAATAGCTGACAGCCCCTTAACCCTTTGCCTCATAAGCAAATTTGGGACTCTTCCGAATTCAAAGCAAGCATGCAACGCATTAATAATATCTACGAAAACTGGGTTATTTCTCTCTGACAGAGTGGAAAACATTGTGATAAAAGAAGCCTTTGCTCATTACAAGTGATGGTTTCTTTTGCCACAAATGTTTTCAAAAGTCATCTCCTTCAGATGCGGGGGAAATATGGTATTATGAGGCAAAGGGTTATACAGAAATCACACAACAGAACAGCTCATGTAAACAAAAAGTTACAACACACCATACGAGTGTACGAGTATCGTAGTGTGTTATATTATCTGGTAAAAGATAGTACCAATCTATATTGGTCATGATACTTGACGTCAAAAGCTTCCTATCAGCCCTATCATACTGAGGATATATTTAACTAACAGCTTCATTATCTAATAATCTCATTTTTCAAACAATTCATATCATGAGGTCAAATTTATGGTATGCAGTAACAGGCGGATGGCTAGGCCAAGTCTAACGCGAACAATAGGCATACAAGAAGTCACACTGATTGAAAATAAAAAGACTGACCATAGGACAAATAATAACACACAGATAATAAAGTGTCATCCGCAAGCTAACTAATACCACTCCGACAAACAGCACCATTCTGTCAGCAAACTTATTTTTTCAGGGTTTAAACAGGTTATCTGTAGCATTTTAGTTATGCACAGCTATCATTTTACAGAACCAGGGCTACCAAACAATATCAACAAAGCAACAAACTCCATTTGAAATGAGAATCAATAGTAGATGAAGAAGCTTCATAGCTGAAGCTTGTTTTTAATACATCAGGACTGGATGAATAAATAGTCTTTCTAAAAAAAACAAATAACAGGGCATTGTTTTTTCTGGGCCTAAACTCCATATCGTCGCTGTTATTCTAAAATGTCGTAAGTAGATTTTGTCTGTTTTCGGGAAACATAAAAAAAATTGACCAGTAATTATACGACAAAAAGTCACATGACATAACTGTGTTAGCTGATTGGTTAGAGAATCAGAATCCTTCTCAAAAGACGTATAATGAGTTACTCTATACGAAGAACAAAAAAAAATTTCGCACCAAAAAATGATATACGTCATTTTAGAATAATGCCGACGATATACATTGTAGTGCATACATATAATACTATGGACATGATTTTACCTGATGGAATAAAAGTTGTAGTGAGAACATCGCTAGTCTGTTCACTCCTTATACAGTTATCTACAGACTTACTTCTCCGACAAACAACTCGTCTTACATTTAATTTCTTAACCTTTCTTCTTAATCTCTCCATAGTTCAAGCAATCAGTTATGTGACATTAATTCTAAAGTTTGGAATATTTCAAATAATTCTCCTCTTATTTTTGAGGCAAGTGTTATTGAAGGTATTGATTTTTTAGTTTTCCAAGTGATGTGTAACAATATTGTAAACAAGAATTCCTACATAATATTCAACAATGCACATTTAAATCCTGGATGGTCAATATAACATAACACAATACAATATTACATCCACAGGACACACACCATAGAGTAACTGACTCTTGATATAATATATTTAATTGTACCTCAATTAATTACAAGCCTGTCTTTATATAAGAATACATCAATATTGATGTACAATTTGCAGTAATCACAAAGGAAGAACAGCTGTTCATAAAACAATCAGAGGTAGCACAGCCCATACACATAACAACAGACCCAAATACACTGAAGGTAAATCCATATTGTACAGATACAACATGTATCACAGATGGTGTCTTTGACGGCAACATGCAAAATCAGATCTAGATTTTACCATCACCATCATACCAGTCATTTATGTCAAAAATTCAAGGATGCTTGCATTAAACTCTTGGCTAAACATTTTCGAACTATTGCAAAAAATATTTGGAACAAAAATTCAGGATGGCATTTTTTATGAACCCTTCATTGTAAGTTTGTTCATACATAAAGGATGTATTGGAAGTTTTTTGTGATCAGTACAATATGAGCACTGATGTATGTTCTGATGTGAAAGGACTTGACATCTAAATTAATCATCCTAATATGTAAAATTATCTTTGTTAATTGTTTTTAATTGGATCATTTAACATTATATCAATAAAGCAGTTCACATACTTTCAGTGACTATTAATAAAATATAAATTTTGTTTTGTTTCTATACATTTATCAGGTAATCTACTCATTTCATTGGATACTAGGTGCCTTGTGCAGGTTTTAGGATATTGTTAGAATGAAAGAACAAACATTCGGTTTAAGTACATAATACGTACATTTTGCACCACGTAGAACAAAGCCATATCCTTCGGGAGCTCGTTGTAGCACCACAGATCTTGCACCATAATCACTGAAAATACAACAAAAACATCATTAAAGTCGGGTTTTAACGAGATATTAATTGATTACTTCATTGCTTCATCTTTGTAAACACTCCACATTCTATTCTCATCAGATTCATCAACAATTATGTCCTTGCTTGTATCTATTTCAGGCGGTGGTGGTGTTTCATCCCATTAACATGTGCGTTGTACAGAACACTCTAAAGTTACAGACAAATATTGACATATAAATTGAAATAGTTAAAACTGATGATTACTTTGAAATGTTAATGAGCTCAGTGTACGTGTGTAAACTGCTGTATCTAAAATCAATATCACCAATAAGTGAACCTATTTAATTTACAATTAGTTTAACAATTTGTATACCGATATTTGAGCCAGGAAACTGACTTCACGTAACATTGATAGCTTTAAATCTTTAACATATAAGATATCAGACTCCAGGTTTAGGGTTTAATGTACAGTGGTAACAGAAACATCATTTACAAAAGCTTTATTATTTAAATGAAATAAACTTAGACTATTTTACAGGAAACAAAAAATGTTGTTTACTAAATAACCCTCCATTATCCCGACTTACCAATTAACCACATGTGGTTGATCATTTATTCAATATGTTTGTAAATTACTAATAATTACACAAAACTTGTGGTTATTGCACATTCATTTTTAGCCAAATTTCTATGTTAAGTAAACAACAGAAATAAATTATAAAAGCATAGGAAATACACCAAGCAATTTCTAATAATAAACCGAGGGGTTGTGTGATGTTATTGGTTGTGTTTCTGAGGTAAAAAATTTGGGACACTGGGTATTTTGAAGAATATTTAAAGCAATTATGCTGAGTCATGATTTTTCACTTTTCTCAAGAGTGCTGGCCATAATTCAGGGAGGGCATTTATTAGTGAATACCATGTATTCCCTAATAAATACCCCCGGGGCATTTAGTTGTCATGGTAAGTCACTTTTGTTTTCTCTTGTCCAAAAAGGGGAAGCGTTTATTAGGGGGGGGGGGGGGTTTATAAGGGAATAAATGGTATTTGGTACATGTCCATATAACTGAGCCACAAACACTGTGTCTGTATGGATAATCTTACTTCAAGTCTCAAACAAACATCATCAGGTATAATTCAACAACACAAACAATTACTGTTAGCAATATGTTAGAAATATGATATTTGCACTCAAAAAAAAAACTCAGAGAACATTAAAACACTTAATGCTATCAACAGACAAACATAACATCAATGTCAGTTAACCAGATGTTGTTTTTTATAAATTATCATGCATTATAAAAATATTTATGACACACTGTAATATATATAGCGCCATCCTTAAACAGCCTGTTGTCTGTAAAGAGTACAAACAAAACAGTTGTTGAATCAGGATTCCGGCAAATCAAACTTGACCATAAAATACAAACATCATGTGATTTCTTCCACAATGACAGAAAAACAAAACATACAGAATGAACGGATTTACAAAATTCTAAAACAACATGGATTTGAGAGGTGAAGGTTTTTCATCATGTATATGAATACATATATATTCATGTTACTGTGTGTTCTTCATACATTCACTACAGACTTATATCTCACTTTCATATCATCAACTAAAAGCTTAAATGTAAATATTATAGCAGAAAGTAAATATATAAGTCATAGAGATAAGCACCATTCTTCTACTTTCATTCACATTAACATACATAATATAACGCCTCCAGTCATACAGAACTCTGTTTATTTTACCATTCATACAATGCTGAAAATGTTAGATAAGTCAGCAGTTTTTGTAAGCATTAGACCATGAACACAGACAAAAACTGCATGATTTAAGAAGGTGTCACCAGTAAAAAAGACAAATATAGCTAAAGGTATAATCCTACACCCGCCCACATTATCCTGCTCATACAATCTATGATGCATATCATTTATTTCTTAAGAAATTATTTCATATTTCACAATTGTGCTCTTCAGTGATTTTACCAAACTTGACTCTTTAACAATACATGATGCTTCAGTAGCTGCTTCTAAGATTCATGCCATCAAGTCAAAGATATTAGTGTGTTTTATGTGACATTGTCACTGGGGTTTAATGCCATTTTTCAACATTTTTTCTGTTAAACATGGCGACTAGTTCACCTAATCAGTTTTCCTGACTAACCAGTACTAACTTACCCTTTCACAAGGAGCCGGCAACTTCTCCACATATGGAGGAAAATCGACATTTTTTGTCATATTTTCACAGAAGGGTATGACCTGCCACAACCAGGATTTGAACCCGGATCTGGTCCAAGATATTAGTACTATTATGTGTAAAATAAGAGCCATCATATGCAAGCTTAATATTAGTGCCTTCATGTGCAAGATATAAGAGCCATCATGAACAAGGTCAATATTATTGTTTTTGCGCACAAGGTGTTAAGGCCATTTGTCAAATTGAAAACACAAGTTTACATGTATAAGAAACCCATTATATGAAGGGGATTTTTTTGATATCACAGGACACATATACAGCTAAGCTGCAACCACTGTGGTTAATCTATTTTAGACATCATAAAAAATAAACATCTATCATCTACATTAACATTATACATAGAAAATGTTCAGACATGCAAACAGAAAGGATCATATTACTTTCTTTCACTCAAGTTTTCAAACATTTTGAGTTTAAGTACATTTTTATGTAATATCAAATGACAACTGGTTTTATCTTCCTTTATGTCAACGTACACCTTGAGTTTCTGTCGGCTGAGTTCAAGGTAATTCAAGAAAAGATTGAAAATTTTATACTTGTTTAAGTTGCCTGAAATTCAGAATTACCTTTTATGAAGTTTGGTATTTATATATATTCACAGTCAGTGTACGACTGAATGTAACAGATGTCTGTGGCACATTATCGAGCACAATGCAACAGACTGGACATTGGTATTTTAATTATTCATGTATTCCTTTTTCATCAAACAATTTAACCAATCTGCATCATGAGTTTGTTCAACAGAAACTGCTCATTATTTACCAAACATACATTTAACAGAGCCGTGGCCATTGTCCAGTGGTTAGTGCGCTGGACTTGTAACCCGGCGATCCGGGTTTGAATCCCGGTTGCGCCAGGTTATACCCTTCTATGAAAATTTGGACAAAAATGTCGATTTTCCTCCATAAGTGGAGAGGTTGCTGGCTCCTTGTGGAAGGGTAAGGTAGTACTGGTTAGTATACAGTCCAGGAAAACTGGTTAGGTGAACTGGTTGCCAGAAACAATGGCGTAAACCCCAGTGACAATACGATTAAACCCATAGCAGATTCAAACCCAGAATGTTTGTCATACTTAAAGTTCTATCAATGTATCCTGATGTGATCAATTCAGGTTTAGGATAAATTAAGAACTCAACAAATACTGGGGATGTTTGCCTGACATAAATCAAAATGGTTCCAATACTTTGCCAAAGCTTTGTTCAATCTAAATTCATCTACATCGTCCAAAAAATTTAGTCAAAACAGCAACGTAAAGCAAGGTTGTGTAGACCAAAGGTACACCACCATTACACCTACCAGCAATATTATGTAACTTTCAAATTCAATTAATTTAATTAACACAAATATAACTTACAGTCTTAGAGTATCAAATTTGTATCCAACATTTTTACTTTTGATCCGAGAATGTTTGGCTTTTGCCACTCTAGCTTTGGACATGACTAATATAATATAACATCCGACACAAGCAAACTTCCTTATCTGACTTCCAAATTATGAAACATTGGTATCTTAAAACTATTCTCAACTGTAAAAGGTGTCATGCTTTTGTAGAAAAAAATATACTTCCCAATACGAAATCTAGTATTCAACTGAAGAATGTGACAGTATATAGTCCACCTTATGGTTTCATATGGGACTTTAGACATTGACTATCTGTATACCATATCAATAATGTAACGACCTAATCAAATTATCACTAATACCAAGACACACCAGATTACAGTCAGTAATTGATTCAATTACTATAATACAGTAAGTGTACAAGCACGAACGTCCTACCAACCACCTGTACAAGTCAAGTGATAGATAATTCACTCATCCAAAAAACCTCTGTCAACATCAACCTTCACTACAGACCATCTGTGTACAGAAACCATTGGACTCAACACACTATATATTTCACACCCAAACATGTTATCTAAACTAAAAAACTGCCTTTTACTATTCACAGAGTGGCCTTCATAGAGAAGTATGCCAGTAATGGTATTATGGCAGTTATCATTGTTACATGGCATATGAAGTCCTGAATACTGGAGCATGAAATATGCAGTCCTGAATACTGGAGCATGAAATATGCAGTCTTGAATACTGGAGTATGAAATATGAAGTCCTGAATATTGGAGTAGGAAATAGGAAGTCCTGAATACTGGAGTATGAAATATAAAGTCCTGAATACTGGAGTATGAAAAATGAAGTCCTGAATACTGGAGCATGAAATATGAAGTCCTGAATACTGGAGTATGAAATATAAAGTCCTGAATACTGGAGCATGAAATATGAAGTCCTGAATACTGGAGTATAAAATATGAAGTCCTGAATACTGGAACATGAAATATGAAGTCCTGAATATTGGAGTATAAAATATGAAGTCCTGAATACTGGAGCATGAAATATGAAGTCCTGAACACTGCAGTATGACACATAAAGTCCTGAATACTGGAGCATAAAATATGAAGTACTGAATACTGGAGTAGGAAATTTGAAGTTCTGAATATTGGAGTAGGAAATATGAAGTCCTGAATATTGGAGTATGAAATATGAAGCCCTGAATAATGATACATGACATCTTATCCCTAAACAAGACTCTCCATGAAAGTATATATACATATAAGTTTAAATTAGCAAAACTAAAAGTTTAGTGATGTAGTATTGAATATATGACATAAAATATGTTCTTTTACACAGAAAATATGACATCATAACCATGATGTAACACTTTATGGATGATACATAGAATACTACCAGCACTCTTCAGTGAGATAACAGTTTTTAAACATATTTATCTAGTATTGAAAATATCTTCAAAATCTATCCTATCTAAAAACATGACCACTTCAACACTTCAAACTATTTTTCAAACAAAATCTTATCTGGCATAATTTCAATATACCATAGGCAAGTTTTTATATTATAACTTGACATTTGGCAAACATTCGGTCAAAACAACTTTATCACATACTAAAGCAATGAACTAAATCTATTAATAAAATATATATCACTTATCATTAATCATTATATTGATTCAAAATATTGTTTCAAAAAGATCCTAACAAACATACCCATCATTTAACTAGCATCAAATAGACATTTATTTATAAGGCATAAACCTGTTATAGGTATGTGTAGAAATGAAATGATTCAGACATATTATAAGTATGTGTAGAAGTGAAAAGATTCAAACACAGGTATGTGTAGAAAAGAAATGATTCAGACACATTGCTGATATGTGTAGAAATGAAAATATTCAGACATTTTACATGTATAGGTAGAAATGTAATGATTCAGACATATTGTAGATATGTGTAGAAATGAAATGATTCAGACATATTGCTGATATGTGTAGAAATGAAAAGATTCAGACATATTACAGGTATAAGTAGAAATGAAAAGATTCAGACATATTACAGTTAATTGTATGCATGGAAATGTGAAGATTCTGACATATTACAGGTATGGGTAGAAATGTGAAGATTCAGACATATTACAGATATGGGTAGAAACGTGAAGATTCACTTATATTTCAGTATGATGCTAAGGAATGTTAATGATTACAATGCTTGGTTAAATAGCTGCATTATGCAAGTATATTAAGAATATCTATCAAATAGAAAATACACCACTGATATCCACAAAACCACGTCATCTGTTTTACAAACAATTTTACAAATTTACCCATATTTAAAATGCTTGCATCAGTGATTCTTTAAAAACGAAACTGTCGTAACTATGACAACGATTTTAATGCTTGAATTAAGTCTGTGTACTATCTTTATAAACATAAACAGCTTAAATTTCACCAAAACAGGTTTTAGGTGCAGAAAACAAGGAAAGAGAAAACGTACAATTCAGAAATAATAGAATATTTCATTCAATCTTAATCATACTCTATTATATACCTAGACAGTCTGAATAGATTCATTCAGATATATGCCATTGTTATGAAACTAGACCATGTATTGTTTGTGACATTGAAACAATACAATATTTAAATCCTCAATGTTTTCACCTTGTGGGACTGAGGAATATAATCAACACTCAGTAAAAAATATGAAAACATTGAAATTAAGTCTTCATGTCACCTACAATGTAGTATAAAGTAAAAAAAAACAAAAAAAAAACAAAAAAAAAAATGAAAATGAGATTTAAGATCAGTGGTATTATATATTTTAACAATTTTGTGCGCTAATGTGTTTAATAAAACATGCCACAAAACACCCAGTGACAGACTGAGAAATCTACGTTTGACCTTATACCAGCCATGACTGTTTTTTTTATGGAGGGCAGTCAATATCTACGATCATAAAACCAATAATAGTACATGTTCATGTTTTAAGTGTTCACCTTATATTGTTCAGAAGGCAATAACCTGTACACTTTATTGTACACATTGTTACAGGCCAGACACTATGTATATAAGCCGTTTAGTCAGAGTTTAAGACAAAAAAACGACTTATATTTAGTTATATTATGTACATCGATAACTCGGTGAAAATCTTTTATGAACGTTAACTGATAGTGACGTTGCACAGGACATAATTATAACACATGTATCTAAATCTTAAGACATCAATGTGAGTCAATTTGCAGGAAGTTTTCATACAAGATACTTCAAAAAACTAATTCATTTAAGCTTGACAGTGATGTAATCGATGCTGGCTTGAATCTCTGCTAAGTCTGTTTCCTGGATTACCCAGTACTAGTGTATGCCGTAATAGAGGAGACCATATCATACCACTTCTTCACCACTTCTGCACCCATCAATCCACCAGGCTTATCAACAAGAGTTGACATTATAAATACATGTATCTGGTATTCACTGATAACTTCAGGAAGTTACAGACAATTCATGTGAGCAAATAAGGACATTTAACAGCTGCGTTAAACACAAATGCTTTATTTCCCACATATATGATCAGTAAGAACCAAACCACTTCTGCAATCATGAGTCATAAAAGAAAACATATTGTCCTTTGTATCTTGAGGTATAACCTATAAACTGGATATATGATGACTGTCATAGCTCCACCTATTTAGCAAACATGGTGAGTCCAAAACAGACTTGAGATTATTTCACTATTGTATGAAATGGTAGCTTTAATCAAGAACAGATAGATATACAAATGTAGATGAAATATACTTAATACAATAGATAAAACATTAACTGTATTCAAAATTGATTAAATGCGCCTGACAGGTTTAAATCAGCACATGTATATACAAGATATGTGAGGTATTTAAATTCTGATTGTATTAAGATTGGGCATAAAGTCTTGTGTAAACAGATTTAAATCCTTGCTATACAACCACAGACAATATCACATCTTGTTATGGTAAAAATGAACATTGCTGTATACTCCTTAATTGGTGTTTGAGTATTTTTTGTTCATTTGTACCTTAAAAGAACATTCATACAACACTAGTTGTAAAATAAACAGCATGAAACATGACAATAGGGTAAGACTTAGCGTAAATACAACATGCCCAAACATATCCTGTTTGTGCCCAGGTAAATTGGTATGTTGTTAAAATCAGGGATTTTACAGTATTGTCATATTAAGGGTTAAATTCTGATTTGTATAGAAGATAACACACCTTCAAAGATTGTTATAAGTGTGAAATACTTTAAGGGACAAAATCTTACAATATGCAAACATTCAATTTATGAATTTAATAGTATCTCGAAGTCCATTGTTGTCAGTACTGTGCAAAATCACTGTACATTGTTTGCTGTACAAGCTCTCTGCTCTAATTTTTTACAACTATGTAATCAGTGCCAAAAATGTACATGGTTTAATTTAAATAGTGTAAGTACAATAAATATGTTAATAATAATGTTACAGATGAAGATTTTTTGTATGTGAGACACACATAGGAAACATGTGGCATGAGTATTTTAACTAGAATATATATAATGCAAACTGTAGATATAAGTCTGCATAATTTTCCTACAAAAATAGCACATCCATGAACTGTTCAAACTGACGAAATGAGCTAATTTGGTAAAAGTTGTTGAAGAACATCCAGCAGCCACAGAGAGCGATGTTGTACCTCTTGGTGACAAGAACAGGTACTTCCATCTTGAACTAGTAAACTTAAACTTTAATGGAATGTAGGCCGAATAAGTAATTTTGTGATTGTTACCTTGATGTAAGGTGTAAGAGGGGATACAGTTGGAATGGGGATCAATTTATTAAACTAAAGTACCAGTAATATCAAAACTTGACATGAAAACTAGCGGGACACTGGTAACAAGATTTAGATGGATTTTGATCTAAGTGTCGTGCATCGTCACTAACGCATACAGGATCATTAATTACCCTGAGTATGAGGTAAATTCTTAAATCACCAGCAAGGCATAAAATAGTTCATGAAGGATTTTGATCATAAAATAAACCAACATATCCAGGGATGTGATGGTTTCCTACGCATGACCAACCCAGCTGTAAACTTTATACCCCCTTAAGATAAATTGTGGGCAATTTTCGAGGTAAGATAAATACTTGAAATTTTTGCTGGGATAAAAAATAAATAAAGGAACATTGAAAAATACATTTGATGTGTCTTTTTTTTGTATAGGATGGGTTGATAAAATTGTTGAATGTTTAATAACTGGAGGTGGACAATGACTTCGTGTAGGATGAGATAAGTGCAGTAAAACTGCACAAACATTTATCAATATATTTTATCTTTTTTTTAAAATAGTTGAAATTATTCAACAAGGGTTTTTTTCAGATTGTTGATGACATCACAAACAATATCATATTTTAAACTGCAGTCACGCCCATATAGATGACAGAATAGAACAAAGACTAGAGACTAGACTTAACCTACATTATACTACCCTGAAACAGATGATTTACTACTCCACATTGTGGCTGCAAACTGATATGCAATTATCATACTCTGAAATGATTGTTGACGATGTAACTTTAATTATACAAGCAGCCATTTTTTGACTTCAATGCATTAAATCTTTCAGTAGATATGATCAAATCTAAATATGTTACAAATTTAGTACTAAACCAAGAAATAAAGAAAAACATTGTATCTAAGTGATACTACAATACACACCTTGTACTTAACATAGTTAAAGGCCTGCTATATTCTTTAGGAACACCTCTGAGAGTAGCACCATAAACTTGTTCTAAACGTAATAAATCCGGAGAACTAGCGTACATGGACATTGTTCTCTGACTCGGTCCCGGAGGAGGAGGCGGGGCCATGCTAGGTGCTGGGGTTACAGATGATACAGTGCTACTATGGTCATCTTCATCTATGTTAATTGGCACAGCAGTCATTGATAACATTGGTCGACGAAACACTTGCTGCAAACCTGGCTTCAATACTTGCGTGCCATTAGCATACTGAAAGTTCCGCGGTAATGTTTTTGTTTTTAATTTCTTCTCCATTTTTAATCTCTTTTTTTCTTCCTTCGCTCTTTTCTTCTCTTCCTTCTCCCTTCTCTTCCTCTCCTCTTTCTCTTGCTTTTTTAATAACTTCATCAGTTTTTTATCACCTTTAGAATCAACCAGGGAGGGCATACTAGAGAATTTCTGCTTTGACTGCATTAATGTTCCTTGTTTACGTCCAACAGTAAAAAATTCCTGCCCATATGAACCATTTTGTAAATGGTCATCAACAATAATTCTTTGTCCACCCTTTTTAATAATAAGTCCAGTATGTGGTATACCATTTACTTCAAAACTCCTCCCAGCACCAGTAACACTAGAACCAGCCGACATTCTTCTAGAGCGCTCCTCCATTTTAATTTTATCCAGGTTAAAATCACTTAAACTTCGTTGAAATTTATTATCTCCGTCAACTAAAATACTTCGTTTGGTTGTTTTTGTACACACTTCATCAGGAATAGATTCCCATTTTAAATCATTATTATTTGTAGTGGTTACACCTGTAAATTCATTACATGTGTCACCGCTTGCGAAATCTAAATTTTGTACTGACACATTATTGGAGACTGTGTTATTACTATCAAGGTATGTGGAGTCTACTTTACACACATCGGTAAATTCCAACTCTGAAGTAGACTGACTACTAGCAATCGAGGTAGAATTAAAACTGTCACCACTGCGTCCACTGTTTACACTGTTTGACCTGTATACTTTTCGTACCACCCCATTTGGATAAATTCCTACACTGGCACTAGTCCAATTCTCACTGGTTATACTTAAACCATTGTGGACTGTCTCATGCGCAAAATAATCATTGTGTGCTAATCCAGGTATTAGATCATTTTCAGACCACTTTTTTATCACATAATCCGTGTCCAGTAATCTACGCCTGTTATTTTCAGCTGGTGCAGATTGACTTCTTTTCTTATATCTCCGCTTTCCACTTCCACCACTTTCAAACGAATCAGCACTATTTACACTACTTTGCCGCGTTGAAGCTTTAGGAGAATTCTGGGCACTTACGTAACCCCTTCTTCCCGCACGAGGGGTGCTAGTAGCGTATGGCTGTTCTAAGTATGGAGACACAACTGACTGATTACTTGCTACTGTTTTGTTATTGTGTAAGTGTTGATCAACACTATTACTTGTTTTGTATGCTTCACTAGTCACATGATTTGTAAATGCCTCAGGCCCCCTGGTGACATAAACATTAGCTCGACTGTCAATAGAGGAAGCTCCTGGGGGAACTACAACAGCTTTTATAGGTATGTTTCTCCTTGGTGACTTTATCTCATCATATCCTTGACTGGACTTGGGTCGCAACCCGTCGGGTAATGCAATAAATTTATTCAGAGGAAAACTTTTCTGAGGAAGGGGGCCTGGCTGCTTTTTTCCCCTTCCTTGCAAGGGCTGGACTGGTATACTAACTGGAGTCCTTAATGAATCTTTCGTACGCTTTTTAATAGCCTTCTGACTCATTTTTATGGCTATAGTCAAAGTAATAAACACAATTTTATAACTACAGTAAATATTTGGTCAGTTCACCATGATAAACACTGGCTTTAAGTCTTTTCTGACTGTACACACAAAGTTTAAATCAATATTCAACACTTCATACCTGTATAAAACATAGCAATATCATCAGATACCTGTGTGGACAATAGGCTCACTGTGTTCATTAAACCGGCACAAAAACTGATCAGCTGTACGATATACAGAATAAAAAATGAAGGAGAATTCAATATGAAACACAAGACAAAATATCCAGATAACACACTGTTTATGTCACGGCAACTATCAGCATCATGACAAAACAAAAACAATGCTAAACCAGTCTGCTGCAGGTAAGTCCATACAATCTGCCAATACACACGTCCAATAAGAAAGTAACCACAAATTTGACAAATAAAGAATTAGTGAGATTTTATTCCTAATTCTTTTAATTCCTAATCCACATTCCAGTTATGACACAATAGGTGTCAAGTCAACATTTAACATACTTGCAGGATATTACACATATCATACAGACAATAGAACATTAAATGATTAGAAATTGTCATGTTAGATTTTTCTCCTAGCCATGGATCAATATTCCTCAGCACAGAATCTGCGCACACCACAACCAAACATTCAATAAGACATTGTCAATGCCAGGAAAATACCTGAGTCAGAAATTTGTGACAGGTGTGTTGTTGATAAATGCTTTTATTGATTTTGTGAATGGTATTCACATTTTCCAACTTCAAAACAGGGGATGATCACAGAATGACTAAGAAATGAGTTTTAGACAACCAAGAAAACAAGACAAAACAATTCTAGGCTGAGTCAGAGATGGTCACCACCTGTACATGAGTAATTTTGAAAAAAATGTTGCTCTAACCCTTTACCTAATAATACCACGTTTCCCCACATCTGTAGCAGACGACTTTTGAAAACATCGTGGTAAAGGAAGCCATAGCTTGTAACTGGTGAAGGCTCTTTTTGCCACAATGTTTTCCACTCTGTCACAAAGACATAACCCAATTTTCTTAAATAAATTGATCATCATTAATCATTTATATTATATTTTCTTTGAATTCTGAAGAGTCCAAAATACGCTTATGAGGCAAAAGGTTAAAGAAATAATGCCCAAACAATAATTTTACAAAACAGACTGCACTTTGTTAGTTCCAATAATTGATATCTCAGAGTTGAATCTGAAAGTATGACCATTTACAATCTAAATCCAGTTTTAAGATTAGTTTAAAGTTTTATTGTTTCTTAGAGAGACCTTTTTTGTTCACATTTGTCCCTAACAGAACTTTAGGGCATAGAATCTATAGAATTTCTCGGACATTTCAACAATGTTTATACAAGTAAATTGGTACCAGACCCACCCAGCATTTAGTGCTGCGCAATGAAATAGAAAGAATTAATCACTATGTCCCAGTCATAGAGAAAGAAAAAAAAATGTAAATTTAAAAAAAGACATAAAATTGTGTGAAGGTAAGAAGCCCATAAATGTTTTTTATAGAGTCAAGCTGGATGGTTTATTTCAGTACATGTTTAAAACAAGTAACATTTTGTAATTTCACATTTTTATACCATTTTCTGTTTTCGCAAACTTCATAATACGAGGATGCACAAAAAAACTTAAAACACGCAGAACATTATTTTTTCATCAAAACATAAAATTTTGATGTATAAGACTGTATTTTGACAAGCACAATCAATCAAACTTAAAAGAAAAAAGACATCAATTATAATGTTCATTGTTTAAGTTAATGTTTCGTTAATTGAAAGTTAATTGAAAAATAATTACTTGTTAATATTAATCATTATTTAGTATGACTAATTAAAGGTCGGTCCTGTCTGCTTGGTATCATTCAGGGTTTAATTCTATATTTAGAATTTTCATTTCTTATATACCTCCAGTTTGTTTACTGATATGACGTAATCGTTTCGATTGTTTAGATTACCTCATTTTGAATCAATACGAATATCCAGAGACCAGGGTTCATGTAATCTAATAGTCAGATAATGGGGAGAGTAACACGTTTTCAATGTAAAAAAATCAATGTGGTTAAAATTTGTGACTTATGACTAATAGTATAAACAGCTGTTCAATGTCTCGTTTTAAGGTGGGTGTGTTCTGTGGTAATTTGTACTACCTTTAAACAAAAAAAAGTTTTGAAAATTTCAACTGACAAATATGTGATAATTTTTGCTAAATAAAATAATAAAGTTTCTAAAGGTGAGACAGCTGTATAAAAGTTTATGTGTAAATATGTTGCAGTTATAAACCGTGGCTATGTTTTCACTCCAAACAACAAAACAAGCAAACAAACAAACAAGTCACTCCTACCCTTTACTTAAAAGTAGTTCTTAAACAAGAAACAAGACTGACTTTAAAATACTGTAAATTGTCAACCAATTAAATTACAGGAGGAATAAGGAGTTTTATATGTGTAGGTCACCCAATGGATCTATAAGAGGATTTAACAGTTTTATATATGTAGGTTATGTTGTTTTATGTAGTAAAAACATAAATAATGCATTGATCAGTTAACTTTACAAGGAGTTTTTACTAGTATAGTGAGTAAAATAACTCTGTTATAAAATAAGTAACTAATATAGCATGTGACAATCCAATATTTTCTGCAGTAACAGTTAATACTCCATTAAAACTATATTTTGTTCTGTAATTGTGAATCAACTAATTATAATTCACCAGCAACATTCTATGTGACAGTGTCCACATTATTCTACACTTGTGGTTCAATCATGTGGCTAATGAGAATCAAACCTTCAACCTGAAGCAGGTGGATAAAAGTTCTACCCCCCTCCCACATGGAAGCAGGTTGATAAAAGCTCTACCCCCCTCCCACATGGAAGCAGGTTGATAAAAGTTCTACCCCCCTCCCACATGGAAGCAGGTTGATAAAAGCTCTACCTCCTCCCACATGGAAGCAGGTTGATAAAAGCTCTACCCCCCCCCACATGGAAGCAGGTTGATAAAAGCTCTACCCCCCCTCCCACATGAGACACTAATTCATTACAAGTAACATTGTTTGTCATCATCAGGCCTTTTAGATTTTTCTACTAGAAGAACAAAACTTACAAATGAGGAGCAATTGGTAACAAGGTGAAAATATAATTTAATCTATTAAAAAAATGACAAGGTGTTGAAGTATGTTAGGTATACCTTAATTCAATGTTATCTCAAGTCCGATGTTTTTGTTTATATATTTGTGTACATCTTATCAGCCATAATAGTGAACAATTTACGTGTAGATAAGACAATATCAACACCATACAGGGATCATCATGTGAGACCTGTTAACAGATTACATATCAACATACACTTTCTGTTTTCTGACGAGTGTCTACAGCAGCGTCACAAAAGGGAAGTAACTCAATTTTAGAACACAAATAAAACTTTAGTTAATTATAACAGTTACCTCCCCTGTTCTTACAGGTGTGATTACTTTTAATTATTTTACGTCATACAGGTTATTGCGATACATCATAAAATTTGCCTTCATTTATGAATAAATATCTAATAAAGAACAAATCATGGCAGGTACAATGACAGGAACACATAATCAATAAAAGAAGCCACATGAAACTCTCCCACACATTGGATGAAGGGACTGATTAAAATATCTAACAACGCAGCGTCGCTGAGCAGGAAGTTGTACTGAATTAAGATAAATTTTTTCATCCACACTTTACCGCAACATACCTAAACTTTATCAAGATACAAATATCTTTTTTTTTCAGAAAAATTAATAGTGCTATTCTTGAAAAAATTGTGAATTTGGCATATGGCATAACTCAAAGCAAACTGAGACAAATGAAAAATTTGTTTTTTTTATGACGATTCTGTTAAGAAATTCTTTTTTGTTTACTTCAGGTGGACAGTTCTAGAGGTACAGCTGAAAGACTGCTTCTATTTCAACATATAAAAACTGTTTACCATCATGGCCACACTCAAACAAGACAGTAATGTTTTGTCAAACAAATAAATGCTTTGAAGAATTCATCATGCATTAAGATTTCACTTAAGTAATTTATCTGAATATAAAAAGTGAGAACAGACACGGTAATGAAATACTGGTATCTAGATTTGAACGCAGTAAACTGTTACATGTGTCTGCTTGATTGATTTTATGAATTACGGTTGACAGGAGAATTGAAATTAAAAATCAATTATTTTGCAATTATACATAAATAGTTTATAGGTTAAGCATTTTATCACTTGTGATAGAACATACATTAAGTAAGAAATTAATCATAATAAATCACTGTTAATTTAAAGAGATTTTACATTTAATAGTTTATCCAGATTTTAACAGTAAAATGTTGCTATTGGTATTTCCAGCATAATATGGTAAATAATTACAAATTCTATGTCCAGAACCAAATTGTGAAGAGATAAGTGTAAATGATGGACAGTACTAGTTACCAAGACATGTGTACCTTTGATTATTTATACACCTTTGGAAAATTATGAACTTTTGGACAACATATGAACCTTTGGACAAATTATGAACCTTTGGAAAAATTATGAACCTATGGAAAAATTATGAACTTTTGAAAAAGTTATGAACCTTCGGAAAAATTATGAACTTTTGGACAAGTTATGAACCTTTGGACAACATATGAACCATTGGACAAATTATGAACCATTGGATAAATTATGAACATTTTGACCACATATGAACCTGAGGAAAAGTTGTAAACCTTTCAACAAGTCATGAACTTTAGGAAAAGTTATAAACCTTTCAATAAGTCATGAACCGTAGGAAAAGCTATGAACCTTTCAACAAGTCATGAATCTTAGGAAAAGTTATGAACCTCTGGACAAGTTATGAACTTTTAGACAAGTTATGAATGTTTGAACAAATTCTGAACCACATGACATGTCAAGAACCTTTGAATAAGTCATTTGCCTAACTTTGTATAACATGTAGAAGAGCATATCTGAAAAACTATGATTCCTTAGACAAATCATGAACCTTTGATTAAGTCATTAACCTTCAGGGAAGTGATTTTAATGTGTATGTGACAATGACGTGAACATTTGAACATAACATCATTTAAAATTTGCCTACAATATTTGAACCTATGCATTTTTGATCAATTAAACCCTGAAGGTGATTATAGAAATTTTAACAATAACTAACAATGGACTTAGTCTCTGACAAAAGGAAAATACAGATAATAATCTTATAATCACCCTTTGGTGCTACATAGTTCATCAATTTTAGCAAACGCAAGTGAACAGCAAGCCTATATACCACACAGATACTGTTACATGTAATCCAATAATTTGTCACTGAATTCAATCTGTAACATCCATCAGAAATATCAACATATTCTTGGTACATCCAATTATGAAATAAATATCACCAAATGTTTACTTTCTCCTGATTCACCACAATGTTAAAACTTCAAGCACTCCTTCTGATTACTGATATACTGCAAACAGTGCATATGACTTAAATCAAAAACTCCCATATACATGTATACACACCATTTCAATCTTATCTTTAGAATTGCTAAATTCTGTTCTTTGTCCTCGAATTAAGAACATAAACAGCTCACCAAAAACATAAATAAGAATATCTTCTTACGTGAACATTTCACTAGTAGGCATGTTATTTGCAATTTTTCCTAAAATTCTATAGACATTATATTCGTATAAGTTAAAGAATGGTTACGTTAGTGTGTGTGTCACACTAGTGCCTGTCATGATGTAACAGCTGGACGGAATAAACAAACTGTAAGGTAACATATGGTCATGGTCACATGATACAATGTCAAGTCACATGATTGTTTTCAATTTATATAGCATCCTTAATGTTAAGACAATACCGAGTTTGATTATTAAATAACTGAAAAATGCAAGCAGACTTAGAAATTATTCATCAGAAACACCTTTTATTGTAACTTAATATTAGGAATTGTTAAGAGAACTGGACATCCATATGCATCAAAATAGTAATGTAATGATCTTGTGACTGAGTTTATAAAGTTCTTAACTATATAAAGCGATACATTAGATTTCAACTAAACCTGTTACATTATTACAGTGTCTACAAACATCTAAAATTAAGTTAAGCCTATAACTTTTATTTACAAGCATTAACCATAAGTCATAATGATTGAAATAGCAGTATATGGAAATAAAATAAATATTATTACACAATTCTTTAAGTATGCAACCAAAACTTAGCAGAATTTAATCAAAGACATAACATGTTGATTTTATATAAATGCATGACTTCATTTTTTTATATCTTATCAAATCCTCAAATACCATTGTTTACATCAATTAATATCCAATTTGTACAAATTAATTCATAAATCCAACTTTGCGAATTACTTAATAATATATCACTATGATTATAGAAGGCATCAAAATCCAGAGAACTACTTCCAGTATCAGCAGACAAAAATATACAATCATACTGTACCACTACATGTGTTCATGTCAGCTTTATATGATATTACTATACATAATTGATATAAACCTACAGTAACGCATTAATTTTCTTTACTCTGATACAATGCTATCAGTTTTCATCAAATTACAATCATCATACTCCACCGAGTGTCCCTGGATGTGGCTGTTTATCTAACCTCCAATAACATTACTTTCTGTAATTATATTGCACTTCATAGTTTCACAAACAGACAGTTCTGTCAATATCTGCATCACAACCGAGGAATTTACCCGAATTCAAAACAAGATGTTTTGAATGTTTTTAACCAGATCTCAGGCTAGATAAGATATGTAAAGATTCTATCAGAGCCTTAATCATTACATGACAAACATGAACATCAGTACAGCCATAACCCATCATTAAACATGCGTAATTCATAAAAAATTCCATGTATTTGTCGGCAATAAATTCTGTATCAAGATTTCAATTCAAATTTCAAGTTAACATTAGCTTATCTTGAATTATCATATTTTATAGACACAGTAATCGCAGCACTTAAGACGGTATAAAAACGAGACAGAAATAAAATCCATTAATATCGTAAGGATTCAATAAATATTATATACAAAAAAAAACACACACTGTAAATCCCGTAATAAACTATAACAATACAATCAACAATTTTAATTATCGGGTCAAGTTTGTTTTTATACCAATAATTGGTTCAAGCTTCGCTTGACTTCTTAACTCATTTCACCGACCGGTGCTTCTCTTTGATTATATAAAAACAGTTAAATTAAACCTGATCTTCAGTATAATCAATATCTTATATAGAATTTCAAATCTATTCAATTTCAGAATGCGGTCATTCCATTCATATACTTCTGTATACATGGATAGTCAACTCTCCATGTTGGAAACAAGATTAAGATGCTCGTAAAATACAGAATAGTCTCAATAGATTATAAACAGAATTAATGGATTAATTATTTATCCCCCATCAAACTTCCATATTCATCATATTCATAAAATACAAACATTGGAAGTTGTTTACGATATTGAATACAGGATAATGAATAAATTAAGATGAAAATATTTACAGCAGTTAAAATCCAAAACAAATCAAGATTTTAACCTGCCACTTATTCGTAATGCGGGAAAAAATGCCGAACAGCGCATGAAGAAGACACCAAAGCTGTCACCTAACATACAGTGATGTTTGTGGCATTTTGAATATAAATAAAAACTGGAAGCACTGAATAATACAACATTGTGCCAATGTGACAACATTTCTGTATGGTAATTAAAGGGATGTAACTTTTGCGTGTCTTTGGAAAAATGAAAGCCAATTGCGAATCCTACTGATCCAGTCCATACATAAAGTGAACCAAGTTTGGTGAACACTGGGTTAGAATTCTTTATACACTTAAATATTTTAGTGGATCCTGCTGACCACATGGAATTAATTCAATTGATTTCACTGGTAGGTGAATGAAAGTAAAAGAACAGGCCCCAGTTTCGCAAAAAAACTTAAGTTCGAGCGCACTATTTTCAAATTCAAATATTAGGTGTTTTGATATATTATAGGTTTATTATTGGATCTTGGTGAGTACTACTGGCGCCAGTTTAAAAGATAAATAAACATAACATTGATTTTCATGGAAAACAGTATCTAAAAAGAATAAACTTGAGTAAAAAAATTGAGTCTGTTATAACGTGCTCAAGTAAAAAAAATAATTTAGCAAGGTAATTCTACGTTTTCAACATAAATTATTGACTTATAGTTATAATTTTGCAATAAACCCACTGCTTTTCAAAGAAAATAAGGTACAAATAATACGAATATAGTCATAAAATACTTTCAAAATAGAGTGCTCAAACTTAAGTTTTTTCGTGAAACTGGGGCCAGAGTTATAGTTCATAGAATGAACTAAAGGACTATGATAAAAAATGACAGAAAACGAAGATGCAAACAAACACAGAGGGTACCTAAGTGCATTACCATTTAAAGCTGGAAATAAGCATAAATTCTTCTGGACTCGTCGCATAAATGTCACGGTGGAACTAATTAATGCGTACAATATATATTGTTTAATAGACAATGAACCAATTGATAGAAGAGACAACAAAACCTTAGAGACTACTAACAACAGGATGTTCACATTTAACACCATGTATTATAATATAATGAGGACCTCCTTTGTGTTGCTTTGGTTGTAGGTTGCATTGGGGTTTAAAGCCTTTTTTCAACAATTTTTCAGTTATATACGGCGACGGTTCATCTAACCAGTTTTCCTGGACTGTATTCTAATCAGTACTAACTTACCCTTCCATAAGGAGCTGGCAACTTCTCCACATATGGAGGAAAATCGACATTTTTGTCAAATTTTCATGGAAGGGCATGACCTGCCGCAACTGGGATTCAAACCTAGATCTACGGGCTGCAAGTCCAGCGCACTAACCACTGGACCACGGCTGCGGCTCTTTTGTGTTGCACACAAGAGCTTAGCTACAAGATGATGACAAATAAATACCTTTCCATTTCAGACAACTGAAAAAGCAATTACACTGGAAAATCTGACATTAGCCTTTAAAAATGGGAGAACCAAACTATGAAAGCAAATAACACATACCAGAAACAAGGCAATAGAAATTGGTAGATTGAGCGAAAAACTTCAATTCAATATCAATACAAACAATTGGTAATCTTGTTAAAAAAAACCCAAAAGTATATCAGCGCCCAATTGAATAAACACTGGTTAACTTTAACCAAATGGTTAATTTAACCCAAGGTTAAATTTAACCATTTTGGTTTACTAATCATTAAAAAAAATCACCTAAACATTTAAAAAGGGCTGCCATTTTGGTACTGGTTACCGTTTATGTTAAGATTTAACCAGCATCTTAAGACTTGGGTTAGATTTATTTGAGCTTCAACAAAAATAAAATTTGATTAAACTTAAACAAAATTTTCTACAACAGCTAACCGAACATTTAACCAAAATTTTAACCAAAAACTCTGATTTTACCCAGTGGTTAAAACTAACCAATGTTTATACAATTAGGTGCAGAAGAACAAGTTTTAACCCATAGAGTACAAGATATAGACTACAACACTTAATATCAACGATAGTTCATCATGTCGGATGCTCTGGTTCATCTGAAATCTTTATAAGATCACAATCTTTAGCATATTATTATCTATTTACTTATCAAGTTCGAAATCATAGATGATCACAAGTACCCCATATGTACCTGGTACGTTCAATGTAATTTACTTATCAATGTAGTATACCATTGTCAGTTTAATGGTTCGATATTCATAATGTAAAACAAATTTCATGTATATCCAACATCAAGAGGAAATGTTCCACAAGAAATATTGAGCCTCTGATTTATATCCCAAAATGAGTCTGATACATACAAACGAATTAATTATAATTAGTTTTAGCACATCAATTACAATTGATTACAACTCATTTCATGGCAAATTTGACCATACGTATCCAACAAGTTGATAATTCACAATTATAAGAAATTCCATTCTTCAAAGCACTGACCAAGCACATTGCACCGTTTTTAACAGAAAAAGTGAACTGAAGAATTATTTTAAAGTAGCTATTCAGCACACAAACCAAAACAACGAGCACACAAGTAACCTGCCCTGACGACTCAACTGTTAAATATTAATGCACCATTTAACAATAACACAGTGAAATGTTTGACAGTGAAGACACAGCACCTGGGGTGCGTCTGGTCAGTCATTAGTTGAACAAATCATTTTGCACGTAATTCAGGTAAAAATGATCAAACGAAATACTTAATTTCAACACAGACTCACAAATAATGGTAGTTAGTTACCCAAATAATATATACAGTTTTTATGTTAAAATATACCACATAATATGAGGCCAGTATTTTTATACGTAAACATTACAGTCTTACAAAGATGTATTTAACTGATACGTTCCGTTTACAGCAACTTTTCTCACGACTTTAAATCATTCATCTCAACTATGACAATTTGGGAAGCAAATCAACCATGTACTCTATTATAGAATGTCTATATATACAAATCCTACACTGAGCAATGTAATTCAACTCAAAATGTTGTAATGACTTTCATTATTTATTCATATCGAAAAAGCAACAAAGGAAACTATCCGCCCCTTTGCACAAACTTGTATACATTTCGTACGCTGTTATACATTAACATAATAGTGTAATTACTACCTACATTAACAGTACATACTACAATAAACTTAAGTTATGATATGCCTGTTGGTATTCCAAATATTTTCATAAAATCCGCCACAATTTAAAAAAACATTTCTCAACATTAAGTTTGACATAGAAGGAGCCGCAGAATGAGTAAAAAAATAACCATCAACTTATGTGTGCCACGTTAAGACAGTACAACTTAAGCTAAATCATCGCAAACAGTTTCCATTCATAACTTAATAAACCGACCAACCAACTGGTCAACCGAACAACCAACTGGTCAACCGAACAACCTACTGGCCAACCGACCATCCAATTGCCCAACTGATAATTAGGCCACAACCAATAAGTAATGTTGTCTGGCCTCACACAACACAGGTAATCGATCATCGAACTTTATTAAATGGTACATATAATTATCTTATGGTTCTTAAATTGTTATGTGATTATCATAATATCCATCAATATTTTACCTGCATACACTGGTTAAACAAACAATGTCATGCACTGTAAGTCAAGAAGTTAGGTTGTTCAACTTGTGATAATTTAACTGTTGACTCAAGAACGTGGAAAGTTTTAAATAGTCATATTCAAAATAATAAAAATGCACAAACACATTTTTCTCACTTCTATTATTGAAAACAAACCAAGAGATATAATACACAAGTCTTCCTATATACAGCTGACCCAGCATCATCTCATAATTTAATTAAAAATTGAGAAAAACTGAAAATTTAAATACAGTCAAACCCGTGAACAAAGGCCAATCTTGGGACCTTTAATGTCCACCAAAATGTGACCTTTATCAACAGATGGCCTTTACTTGGAGGTCAGTTAGTTCTAAAAAATCAATGACAGTTTTTCAAAGAATGGCCTTTATTCACAAGGTGACCTTCATTCAGAGGTGGCTGCAAACACAGGTTTGACTGTACAGACAACCTTGATATTGACTGTCTTTGGGACCAGAAAAGAGAGTATTTATATAGATGTGGTCTGATAATCAAGTTGAAATATAGAGGTATTATTGCAAACCATTCCAATAGTCAGTGGTTGTTACAATGAGGTGGTCATAACATTGAGGTGGTTTTAATAATGAGGTGGTCATTGAGTGAGGTTTTACTATGAACAGATAAATATTTCCATATTGCAGTAAACTAGAAAACACGAGGTAATAAAATCATTGATGATTGTTTTTTGTTTGTTTTTGGTAATAATATGTGAATTATGTGACATCAAACACTTGTATACGTATCATACAATAATTGGTTCTTTTATCTGAAAATCACAGCTTGCTTGATACATTATTTATGACTATAATTAAACACAAAGTAAATCAATACATTACAGTTTAATAAGGTAAATTGATTAAGTTCACTTATTGATGTTAACATGGGGAGTCAGTCACCTATAATACACCAGATTACAACAACAATCAAATTATAGATTATTGTTAAAGTAAGTATGTGTGAAAAATGCTCACAACAGTGACAATAACTGCTTGTAATGAGGCACGTATTTCCTACTCATGACTTTGTTTTTGCAGTCATGAATATTTGTCAAATCAATATGCATATTTCTCCCTAATTCACGCGGCTTATAGTAATCACTGCGCTTTGAGATTTGTGAAATAAATTATGTAAATTACAAAATTACAAAAGATGAAAACTTTTCATTTCATCATTATTAGACATGCCATATCAGAAGCAAATCATTAACCATAAAGAAAATGTCTGATAAGTGGGTGGGGTGTTTACAATTCTGATAACAAAGTGCTTGAATGTATAAAAATACAAATCATTATAACATATTAAAATCAAGCAAAGGTTCACGTAGAAATAAGATCAACACAGACTTATTATATAAAGTCATTTAAAGGACTTTTCTCATCCATAACGAGACTGAAACCTTATCTTTTACTCGATATCAACAAAATACACAATAATCATTGTACATGTAATACATTGTGACAAAGTCCACAGCATTGCAATGAGAATAATGTTGATACCCAGAGCAATGTAAGAAAGTCACAGCTATTGGTCTGAGGTAATTAAACTTGAGAACGATCAGCAGTCTCTGTTACCTCATTCAGAACATATCTACTTATATGGTATATGTTTGTTGGTGTTATTATTTTATAGATTTTTCTATGTTGTTTATAAAATGTTTTTCTTTATGAGCCTTCATGGTCCAGAGGTAATCACTAGCCCCTCACCCCTATGAGTTTGAATCCCATGCGGGACCAGACAAAATTCACAGAAAACTGTCAAGTTATCTTATCAAATGTTGGTGGTTCTACCAAGATATAATTATGGGGGTCTTACCAGTACTCCACCCTTAAAGCTGTAATGTTGCCAAATGACCCAGACTGTCAGTGCAAGGCTAAATCCCAGAGAGAATTTTTTTGTATATTATGATTCATAAATTTAATGAATTAAATACATAAAAGTTGGAGATTTTAGCTTGGTGACTGATCTCAAGTTTTAGTACCTCTGAAGTGTCAGTGATAACTTTTAATGAAATGGAGAAAATACAATTAAGCTTATGACTTACTTATGATCAGAACGAACTAATGTAGCCAGAGTATTTCTGTATAACAATGTATTTTCACGAGACCCTTCGTTGAGTAAGTCATCACAGGAGCCAGCTGTAATGTAATAATATTGTAACAATTATCTAAACATAATTTAACATAAACATAACAAAAATAAACAATAGGATGGAGATGGGTAGCTTGTATAATAATGTATACATCAAATGTATATCACGTAGTAATACAGTACAACCCCTCAAAACCAAACCCTTTCTGGACTGGACAAAACGTCTGGCTTTTTGAGAATTCCACTTTCCATAGAACTATTGATTGTAGAAGAGAAAAATATGGGAATTGCAAAATTGTCAAAATTTCAGAGAATTTTGGTATTCAGGAAATCCGGGTTTCAGAGGTTACACTGTGTATATAACATAACATTATTACATTAAAATTGTTACCACTTTAACGTAAGTTTTCAGCATCATCATCAAACATGATTATTGTTGTCATATAATGGTTGTAACTTATCATGTTCACAATCCCTCTTTTCTGAAAACTGATGTAGTAACTAATCTAAGGGAAATAACACAATAAAAGTTTGAGATCTTGAATTACCTCCCTTTGACAATTATTGACTAAAGTTGCAATAAAGAAAGTAAACATATAAAATAAAAATTTTCGAGCAAGAAATGAAGTAGAATGAAAATATACTTAATACGAATATTTTGAAAGCTAAAATCAAGCTGATGTTGTGTAATGCTGGTACCTTTATTCCTGAGGTACACCTCTTGTACATGATTTGCTGGGAACCAACCATTTCTGTCATTGACAGAACCCTCCCAATATCCAGTATCTGATACACTCATCACTGAAATGATACACACAGATGTAGGATAAATTTGGACACTGATCTGATCCTATAATCTGACCCTCCTATACACATACAGTAAGTAAAATAAGAAATCACTGACACATAAATGTTTTATATTTTACACATTTAGTCAAAGACTAAGAAATATGAAAACACTGACAAATAGATGTTTTATATCTTATACATTTAGTCAAAGACTCAGAGAAACTGAAATAGATAAATTATAAGTCACTCACTGATCTAAAATAGAAACATGATTTTGATATTTTCGAAGGTTAAATCAGGTAGACTTTAATTAAAGGTACTATTTGTTAACAATATCAACCCCTAACAGAAAATGCTAACATAGAGGCATGAATGTAATCAGGAAATATGGTGAAATACAATATGTGAGACAATAACAGTGAAATACTACATATTATCAGTCAGATAGTGAATAAATTGTTATTATAAAAATGATGAAACATGCTTTGTAATTAACAACATAACATAATAACAAGTGGAATTGTCAGCAGATTAAAACATGAAACTAACATTTCTTTCATCGTACTGAGTTGTCTAATTATTGTTAAGAAAAAAGCATAAATTTACTCATGCTGCAAAATAGGGCAAAAATGATATACAAAGGATGTAATATGTTAAGAATAAATCATACATTTCAAGTATTACACAAATAAAAACTTAGTACATAATATTATCTTAATTCCTGTACAAGTGTATAATAAACAAAAAAAAAATGTTATGAAGTTGAGACATTAACCCAAATACTTGTGTATATAAAACCATGTATAAGAATGATAAATGTGAACAATTTGGTTCTAATGCCTTCACTATCTACTACAGTACTAGCATTCTGTTATATCACCATGGTAACAGTTGTCAAACGAAACAAAAACATTAACATATTTATGAAGTTTAATGATAATGAATAAAATATGACAAACTAGCAATTTTTTGCATAAAAAAATTATGAATCAATAAAATAAGACCACATGACTCCTAAATATGCTCATAATAAGAATAACCTCCGATCTGGTTGTGTAACTGATACACATGGAGTTGCTGGGTTTTGGATGAAATTCAATCATGCAAAATAACACATTCTTGTGTAAAGCGCTTCAAGACATTATGATGAAGACAAAGGAGTAGTGACAGATAGCATGCCCAGTGCACAAAATGAGGAAACTCTCTCAGTTTTGGATCAATTGAAGTTACATTACAATCCTTACATGGATAGATAAATGAAGGAATGAACAAGAACACATGTAGATCTCTGTGATTTATATAAGTGTGTCGTATAGTTTAACATGCTTAGTATAGTCAGTGTCAGTGATAGGATCATATACACGATGTCCACTGTACCACTGATACATGGATTAACATGGTGAATATGTAGACAAAAATATATACTTGTATCCTAATTCTAATACTGGTGATATGATTTTAATGACTAACTAACAATGCATCATTCAAATATTGTGATATTATGTGAGTAGTCTCATATAGATAATAAATTGTCTTGAAATACAGACAAGTTTTCATCTTGATATAAAATTTGTTCAATAGACTTGTGACATCTTTGACCAAATTTTATACAGAAGACGAATTATATGTCACCATTATCCTACTAAAAGCATCCATTGATGAATGTTACCTGTACAAGCCAGGAAATAAAATCAATTGTTAATATACAAATCCCTATGATATTCCTAACATACAAAAGCAAAAAAAAAAAGTCAGTATTTAATACAATCTTTTCACTTGCACAGAATAATAATCACCTAACATTTACGGGATATACATATTAAGTAAAACCCATATTTTGTGTTATGGAGTCTCAATGGAAAATGTGACTTCTTATACTGATGAAAGAATGTAATTTTTTTTTTTTACTTCACTACTGGAAATTTCCATCAAGGACACATAGTGGGTTAAAGGTGACAAATGTCATGCAAAGGATGAAGTGATACTTTCTGTTAGATAACATAAAGTGATACTTTCTGTTAGATAATATAAATACTGGATAAATGTCACAAGATATAAACGGATATAAAACCTTGTACTATGTCTCCAACAGCTAAATGTAATCCTGATGGATGCTGAGGAATATATTCCTGTGTACACACAAACGTTTTATCCAGAGAATGCAAGTAAAATGTCACTTTCTTAGAATCGTCCAAACTTGGCACATCGTTTACAGAATTATTCATAACATCGGGAAATTTAAACACTCCGGGACTAGATCTGTGAGAATCTCTATCAGAATTATGGTCAGACATTGCACCAATTGTGAAATCAGGACGTTCATCAATATCATCATCATCCAAAACATTTTCATCAGCAGCTGTATCATTAGCATTAGTTTGATGGACTTCAGAAGTTTGTTGTAAACGATGATGTAACTCATCATGAAATGCATCCTCCGAGCTTTCTTTTATAACATGTTCAAATAAATGTCCGCCAACAGTAAACCGTCTATGTGCAGTATTTTGTCTAACGCTACAATCACTTAATGGACTAGGATTTGATAAACTTGGTGAGCTGTTTAACCTCGACACACCTTCAGTAGGAACACATAGTAACAATGTAACAGAATATGAAAGAATAAGCTATATGAAAGTGTCCTCTGAAGCTACACACACAAGTTACATGATGTTCATAAGTCTGACAAAGCATCTTTTATCGAAGATGTTTTTCTCCAAACATAATAGCAAATTTTACAAATGATTGATAAACATGCTAAATCCACTAGAAAACTGACTGAGACAAAAAAAAGAAACATTGACTATCAAGGCATCAATTCTCTTTTATAATTTAGAACTTACAAATATTGTACATTGTTCAAAATGGCAGAGCCATTTCTTTGTAAAATCATTATTTAGTCACTGTAGCTCTGTGCTTAGATTTGAAAGAGTGTATCAATATAATACAACACACAATTTAATAACACAAACAGTACTAGAACGCAGTAAAACCTACCTGGACCAGAGCTATTACTGGATATACTCATAGATCTAGGAGAGTCTGAACCACGTGACGCTGAGTATGAACCAGAATCTGAGTACATGTTGTTGTAATGCTGCGGTAGACTTCTCATTGATGAAGGTGGAGACGTGATGTTGCTGTCATCTATAGCGCTTGTTATGTTCAGTTTTGGGTCGCTACGACTTCTTGATGTTAAAGATAAAGAACTGGCATACATTGATAATCTCGGACGTCTTGCACTGAATGACGGAACTTCACGGAATTGAACTATAACAAAGAATGGTGAAAATATAGTATAAACAAAAAGTACTTTATCTGTGCTATGAATATCTATAACCTATAGCCCATAAACTAATAGTATCATTTTGAAAAAAAGGTACACAGCAAGTTCTGAAATTTATCTACAATACAATGCTTAACCTTTGTCTATGGTTTTGTACAAGAGACTAAAAAGCATTCTTGGATAATGTATGAAAATACATGTATTTAGGAAGATTTTGACAAGAAGTCAGTATTTCTGGAAGTAAGTAGAGTCATTTTGCATATGTTTGCTAATAAATAGTACCACAGTCACCAGTACAGGACAACTTACCAACTTGGGAGTCATCAAAATCTTTAATTAGTTCAGCCAGTGCAATGTTACCAGCAATGATAGCCACTTGTTGCGGGGTCTGATTGTTAAAGTTCAGAATATGTTTGTTAGCACCACGGAACAACAATATTCTAGCACATTGTTCATTGTTGTTGATGGCACATATATGTAAGGCTGTGTTACCACTAGCATTTGTTACATCCAGGTCAGCTCCATAAAACATTAAATGTTCCAGATGTTGAACAAGTCCTAGTTTACACGCCTGAAAATATCAGTCAATAGGTGTCACAATACCGTACAAGTTGCTGTCAACAATCCTTGATATACATTTATCTACAATAATTCAACAATGGACACTCTATCACTGGCAGCTCTTTGAGCTGTTAAATTCAAGGTTTTGACAGATATGAAGGCTGGCTCCTGCATAACACACCATTACATGGTACAACTACAGATCCCAGCAGAAACATGTGATGTCAACTATATAACTCTACCATTTTGACCAGCAGCAGGAACAGGGTGATAACAGTTGGTATACATAGAACTACAGCTCATAATGAATAACTGAAACATTGATAAACTGATCTAAACTCTATTACTGTCGTCCAGTGGTTAGTTTGCTGGACTGGTAACCTGGACATCCAGGTTCAAATCCCAGGGTCACGGCAGGTCAC
Source organism: Lutraria rhynchaena (assembly GCA_008271625.1). NCBI lineage: Eukaryota > Metazoa > Mollusca > Bivalvia > Venerida > Mactridae > Lutraria > Lutraria rhynchaena. The sequence goes on from VIBL01000067.1 coordinate 794,833, forward strand.
ACATTTCTAAGAAAATTTGACAAAAAATGTTGATTTTCCTCCATATGTGGAGAAGTTGCCAGCTCCTTGTGGAAGGGTAAATCAGTACTGGTTATAGTACAGTCTGGAAAACTGGTTAGGTGAACCGGCCATTGTATATCTCAGAAAAATTGTTGACAAACAGCGTTAAACCCAGTGAAAAAAAAAGAAAAAAAGATCAAAACTTAAAACAACATAGTATTAAGCAACAGTATGATAGCAAGGAGATAATATTTACCTGATGTATCTCATACCATCCTTGTTCATCACGGACTCCAATAAAGGCACGCTCATGTAGCAACATCTCGGCACAACTTGCATTCTTACCATACAGAACACTATAGTACAGAGGTGTCAACCCTCCACCATCTTTGTAGTTTGTGGAGGCACCAAGATCTAACAATGTCTGAAAATATGAAAGTATAAAATAGTGACACAACATAATGGTACAAAATATCAATGAGCACGGAACCACTTACATTCTTCAAGGTACAAATAGAGTTTGGTATAGAGAGGGTTTAAGATCAGGGAGGTTCTACTGTACATTTTCAGCATTCTGAAGCCCTTGGTTCACATAAATCAAATGACCTTGTAACAATGTAACAAAGAAGTCTCAGAATAGAAGAGTGTGCGTTCTCTTTGAGTTCAAAGCCTGTGTGAATATATTAAAAAGACCATCATGAAATAAACATGAATTCTATAAGGACAAAGCCACATAAAACACATATCATCTCTTTGGAATCACAGGGTCAGACTGACACAAATCATCTCTTGCATGTTTAACACTCATAAGAACTGTACACAAAGGTCATCCCTAAAAAAATATTGGATTTGAAGCTACAACAACCAAACTTTTAACAGTAAATAGGTAAGCAAGCATTTGTTTGTCTTAAATATTATATGTTTGTATTGAAAACGAAAAAACTTGAATAAAGAATAAAAGAATTGTTCAGGAATTTTTAATGAATTGATTAAGCAACTGCAAACCAACAATTTTTTACGGATGGCCTCACAAGGAATTTATAACATAATGTTATGTATGAAATTTGTATGTCACCATGTTCATGACTTATACACAACATTTATCAGAATCTGTGTTTAAGTATAATCATTAAAATTGAGTTGTCATAATATGGTCTTCGTTATATTTTACAATAGATGACTATTTTTTTCTTTGAGGCTTCATTTCATATTGCACCAACAGCAAAAGGTTTTGGTAGCTTCTCAAGCTTAAATGTTGGATGAAGATTTCAGGTGTAGAACCATTGATTTTCTGTAAGCTAACAGGACAGTTTCCTCACACGTAAATTTTGTCTGGTCGGATTCAAACTCGCAGTGGTGTGGTGCTAGTGATTACTAGTCACAGACCACTAAGGCCCCCTCAGTAGACGACTAAATGACTTGGAAATTGCCAGTTTGAACCCACAAAAGGTCATGGTTATAGTGTATCATTTCATACTAAGACTGGCTTCTATAGAAAGTGAATAGGAGTGTTACATAAATGAAGCTTTAATCGAGATAAGGTTCCTACACAATTTACATATAACAGTGAAGACAAACACCTGCTATACTTAACAGATTATTATGTATCTAATTAGATAAATTTAATCAATAAGATAAGTTGTAAGACAACAACAATTTTTACAAAATGCTCGAATGATGACATCTACATGAAACAATGATGAAAACTGAGAACAAGTATCATACCTTCACGGCTGTTTGGTTTCCTTGTAGTACCGCTTTGTGCATTGGTGTCTGTCCGTGCCGATTTCTGTAATCAATATGGCCACCACCGCTTACGAGGGTAATTATAACTTCACGACATTTGTCTTTTGGTAAGCAAACAGCATGAGTCAGGGGTGTTTCTGAAATATTTGGAAGACAAATTATATTTGTAACAATGTTTGATTGTACAACATTTATTTTATCTACTACTTTGTTAAGTGTTCAGATATTACATATAAAAGTTCAGTCAGTCTGTTTTCATACATCTTACAACAGTTTCCAGCCCAATCAAACCACGAGTGCATAATATATAGTGTTAACAATGACAAACCAAAGCGGAATTTATTTACTTCTGACACTTCCATAAATTAACATCACAGATTGAATTTAAGTTTTTTCACTATTACCTAAGCATACACATTGTGCAGGGAACTAATGAAATGCTTGTAAACAAATAATGTTCAAAGATAAGAGATAACACAATGCTATAAACTTATGTTACAGATATCCACACTATCTCTTCATCCATCGGATTCCTAGACTGATCATAAACTCTATACATACCCCCTGATGAATCATGGAAGTTAGGGTCCAGCCCTTTATTGGTAAATTTGTTGATTTTCGCCAAATTTGCATTTTTTACATGTTCTATGAATTGTCTAAAGTTGGTCTGAAAATACAAATAAATTCAACAGCATCAAGAACACAGGAACATGACTGATCTGTGAACACAGGAACATGACTGATCAGTGAACACAGGAACATGACTGATCAGTGAACTCAGGAACTTGACTGGTCAGTGAACTCAGTAACATGACTGATCAGTGAACACAGGAGCTTGACTGGTCAGTGAACTCAGTAACATGACTGATCAGTGAACACAGGAGCTTGACTGATCAGTGAACACAGGAGCTTGACTGGTCAGTGAACACAGGAGCTTGACTGATCAGTGAACACAGGAACCTGGCTGATCAGTGAACTCAAGAGCTTGACTGATCAGTGAACACAGGAGCTTGACTGATCAGTGAACTCAGGAGCTTGACTGATCAGTGAACACAGGAGCTTGACTGATCAGAGAACACAGGAGCTTGACTGATCAGAGAACACAGGAGCTTGACTGGTCAGTGAACACAGGAACATGGCTGATCAGTGAACCAAGAAGCATGGTTGTTCAGTGAAGGAAACTCAGAATCAATTGATAAATTATGTGTATCACAATATTATAAGTTGTTCAGTATGAAGAGTAGAACATTGCCTGTTTCTGTTCACTATACAGAACTTCCAGGTTTCCATTATGGCGAATTAAATCAGTTCCTTACTATTACTGAAGAAATATAAGTTCCTACGTTCATTTTATTCAGGCTAAACCATAGTCTATGTCCAGTGATTGGAAACTATGCGAAGCGCAATTAAATATAAATTTTTGCCCCATACAAATGGACTTGTATTTGTATTTGTAATACACTTGTCATGTAAAACTCAGATAATGCATGGAGCCTACATCACAGCAAATACAAGAGATCTCAGTAACACACGTCCAAAGTTAATACATTACTTTAGTATGGAGATATAGTTCATATTAGAAATGAAAATAAAATAATTGACAGAAAACAATTGACCAAGACCAGAAAAAATCACGCAAACACGGTCAGTCTACAGTTGGCAGACATGAACAGGGTCAGTCTATGTTTGGAAGACACGAACGAACAGGGGTGGTCAGACAAGTGGAAACCAGGAACTTTTTTATGCCTTACCTTATTATGGAATTGTTTTAACTTTCTAGGATTTAAATGAATCACTTTGTACACTCTCCTCTTGTACTTGAACTGAAAAATGATGATAAAATGATCAGACTTGTATGAAACACAAATGAAACACATTCTTTTCCAGAGATTTTACAGACATTAATATCAGAGTTTAAACAAATCATTGAATGACTTTTGAAAGGACCTGGTACATACTTATGATGAATGAAATGAGATAATAATTCTTATATAATTAGTGAGCTGAAAACAAAATATTGTATAATTTAATACATAAAATTTATCAATCAAATTAATACATAAAAAGGGGCATTACTACGTGAAAATAAATCCAAATAATTTTTTTTATAATATGCGCAAGTAGACCTAATACCTAATGTGTTGGTAAAATTTTATCAAAATCCAACCAGCTGTTTCGGAGAAGACAGACAGACAGATAGACAGACGGATAGACAGACGGACGGACAGACAAGCTGAAACCAGTATACCCCACAACTTTGTTGTATGGGGTGTATAATAAATAACAACTTCAGAACATAGTTATATATGTACAGAATGAAGTCATTTAAATTGTGACACATATCTAGCACCTTGTTTTAAAGGCAATAAATATGGACATGAAAACACTGTAAACACTGAAGATAAATGTGCATTTATGTACTTGAAATTCCACATGCACGTTGTATATCTAACATACATACACGGTTCTATAACGTACCTCTGTGTGTGAGATACTGTAAATTATCTGTTATCTAACATTTTTTTCAATTCTCAGTGGTATTTACTTACTTATTTATTTATTTAATACAATGTATTATTAAGTATAACAAGTTGTAAGAACTAATCAAAATCACCACAACTCCCTGTATTATTAGTACACCTGTACCCGCACATGATGCAGAGACTGTCGTATGGTTATACAGGATTAAAACCTGTTATCTATAAATCAACAGTCTACACTATATAAACAACTAGAAAATACTATTTTGGAGTGATTCCACATTTGGGACAACCAAATATCCTGTGAGGACATCAGCTAAATAACAGACAACAGGCAGCTTTAAAACAATTGATAAATGATTAAAACCATAGGGGGCTAGCATCTCCAAGGGACAGTGTATACTGTATAGACCAAAAACACATGCATCATAATGCGCCATGTGGCCATTTTAGGCCTTAGTACACATTTTTCACACCATCCCTTCAATGTGCTAGCCCCCCATGGCTAAAATCATAAGAATATTGTAGTATTTTTTTGTGTTATTTATCTACTTAATTTCCATTGTGTAAGCAAATATCAGGCAGCTATATCAGTCTTTGTATCAGACATATCACACATTACCTCCAGGAACCCAATAGGACCATGTAGAGGATACTCTCTCAGCAATCGTTCCTCATCCAGGAACTTCCCAGCTCTGCCATTCATCGGTGGCAGATATAATCCATAGTTTAATGCATCTTTCAGGTCCTGGAAATAAAGAAAGTTTTAAAACTGTAATATCATGCAGGTACATAAGCTCTATTCTAAATATCACACCTGTAATTATCATGTAGGTACATGAGCTAAATTCTAAATATCACACCTGTAATTATCATGTAGGTACATGGGCTCAATTCTAAATATCACACCTGTAATTATCATGTTGGTACTTGAGCTCAATACTTGATATCACACCTGTAATTATCATGTAGATACTTGAGCTCAATTCTAAATATCACACCTGTAATTATCATGTAGGTACATGAACTCTTCCCAAAATAGATAAATTGATTGTTAAACAATAACCTCGTAATAAAAATGATTAAATGGTCCATGTATTAATAATAATAACATCAACAGTAATAATACAAGCATCCTTCATTCAACAGACATCAAGAATTCACTGACTTATCAAATTCATGGCCAACTATCAAGAAAAAACATTAAATAATCATAAACAAACAAGTATATACATACAGATATAATAACAATTTAACACATATACAGTATCTCTTTACAAGCTTCAGACAGTTACCACTTCTTTTATTTTATAATACAGGTATTTTTGAAGTTCTCTTCGAACTTTTACACTGTGCAAAAAATCTGATTATCATTTATAAAACATGTCAGTTTTTTCATGACAAAAACTAATGGTAAATGATATTCATAATACCGAGTGCCCTCGATATATCCTGACTAAATATAGAAATGTGAAAAATAAATGGGACTGTATGTAACTGAGATATTTTGTCCATTTATCATAATACTAGTAATAAAATACACATCTACTTCACTGATTAAAACACCTGACATACGGGTTTGTCATATGCAGACAAATTAAGAATCAGTTTGCAAGCAAAAGCTGAGAATTATCACATGTATGATAGAAACCAGATATAATAAGGTATACACTGATACAACAAGAATCTCCAGGTAAACTGCACATAAAAAGGATGTTTTATTGACAGAATCCAAATCTATCATTCATTTGAGACATCCTCGTATTTGATGTCGATATCGCATAGTCATATAACAAATTACATTGTAGAGGGAACATTTTACTGAACACTATAGCACCAGAAACTATGATACTAATTGTTCAATATAAAATGATTCCACGATATGTGTGTTGACTAAAACACTTAATTCTTTAATAGTTAATACTACCACAGGTGCATCACCAATATTTGTCCCTACTTGAGTCACACATCCTTAAATGGTACTAAATTGTTCATTAATTGTTAATATATATTTACCCAGACAAATACTCCATACCCTTAGAAATAATAACATTATTTCAAGTGCTCAATTTTCATACCAAAAGCTGCAGGAGATAGTTTGTAGATGTACATTACCTTAGAAAATATGGTTAATATTCTCTGTTTGGCATCCCACACAGCTTCATCCAATTCAAATTGTAAACATTTCTGAAAAACCAAAACATTATTTCCATAAAACAATAAAACAATGAATCATACATTGATACTGACAGCTACGTACATGGATTATTATTTTATAAATACAACATAAGAGTTTTAGTAATGTATGACTTTCCCTCACTGACCTAAGACTGGGGACAAGGCTTCAAACTGGCTGAGCCGAAGCTAATTGAGAGAAATGACTTCAATATACAAACAAGTAACAATAATCTAACATGTTTCCTCCATCAAGTAAGGGAGATAATCAACCAGTATTAACTCATTCCATTAAAGCATGCAATTCAAGCATCAATTAAGGCATCGTATTTATTCAGTCTACAATTTCAATTCAGGGATAATTATAATGATTACATCAGTATTATTTAGTATCCCTAGTGGTAAACATGGGGGTAATCTCAAAGACTGTACTAATGGTTATAATGGCCTGTGTTTCATTGATTCTATGTTTCATATAGCTTCAACACTTTCCCTCTGTTCATACCTGTTTTAGACTGGTTACATAATAAACAGCTTTATTTTAAAGGAGAGAAAATATTGCATAAAACTGCATTTCAAGTTCTTGAGTGAATTTGATTGAAACAGCTGTACAGTAATGATCCTCACACGGAAACTAAATTAATTCAATCACACAGCAGACGTCATGTCAGATAACCGGTTGACAGAAGAAACATCAGGAAAATGAAGTTGAAATGAATGAACATTTATGCCAACTCTGAAAGGATTTTCAATTGAAGTCATAAAAATATGATTAAAATGGAATCAATCCTGGAAAAGGTAAAGACTTTCACCAGCGTGATATCATTATACTTATTGATTCTACTTCTAACAAAATTACGTCTGCTGCTGTGATCACTTCCTTGAACACGTAAATTAATTCTGCCATACAGAACATATATGAAGGCAGGTAGTAATTCACTCTAGAGTTACAAACCTATATGAAGGTATAATTATGAAGTCCTTGATATAAAATGTGATCAACAATATTGTTATTAGGCTATCCTTAAAAACTTGGTGGTTTTTTGCAGATCTGTAAACTGAATCATTGAAAATCCCCCTCCCCAAAGATATTTTAGTGACTTTCAAAAAATTCCTTTTTTCTTTCTTTTTCTTCATTTTTTTTTTTTGTTGTTTTCAGTGCAAGTGTGCCAAACAAAAATGCCTACCTCCCTACCACTGATAAAATCTTGGAGCTTGGTTGCATAATTGCAAACCAACATTTTTAAGTATGGCCTTCTGTGTTATTTTTCTAGTCAGGGTATTTTACCAGACAAATTTAATTACATCATTCAACATACGATATTATCAAACTTCCTATCTTAAATACAAAGATTTCTCATAACATGCAACTGAACTCAGTAATCATGAGCATATAAAACATTTTTTAATTTTGAATTCTAATAAATTAAAGGTGTCGCATATGTTCAAACATGTAAACACATGTCTCTTCAATTTAAACTCATTAATTATTCACAGTAAGAATTCAGCCATATGTTACTTGAAATCATCATGTATGTTCATATATCACTAATATACCAAACCTACCCAAATAAATGCACCAGTGATGTTTAATTTAACTGATTTTCTAAGCTATAGTCACTTTATACAACATTTTTGGTCACATGTTTTGGATACTTCATGGGGGATAATAAAAGCTTTTAAGGTAAATTGTAATATTTCAATAATTGCCGGGGCATTTATTGGGATGTATATATATTTATATATACACATAAATGATAAAGAACATTCCATGTATGTAAACAGAATTTTGTCATGATAAAGAATGACTCACTGTGTTATATTTGATAAAACAAAACATTGAAAAGATAAAAATGTGTCGAAAGAACGTGACTTTCGATTTAATTAATATTTAATTGATACAAATAACTTCCAAGTGATAACAATAATAAACTAATATTTTGCCACTATCTATGGTAACAAAGGCTAGATGACCACAGAACACAATTATAAGTTCTTACAAGGATAAAGCTTTACAAAATCATGGTATCAGATCCAATCATAGGACAGGAAAGAAGTATTTCTCATTTCTAAATTACTTAAACTCCATTCTGAAGCATGATATACAAGAACTGAATTTTATATTTTTTTTTTCAAAAAAAAAAAAAAATTGCTGCATGTAGCCATGCCACTGATCTTATAGTTATACAGGGAGCAGCTGATTCCATAAAAAAGATAAGTACAGATAAAGTTTAATTGAAGTCAAGTTTATTTTTAACTTTAACTCATAAACAATATCCACTGAGTGTACGTTACAATATTCTCAGGTATTTCAATCAATACATGATGACGCCCATCTATAAACAATAGAAAGTACATCACGTTTTCATGTATATCAAAGGGCAAACAAGCTAACACACTTACACTGAATCAATGATGACCTATGTGTTTATTGTATATTTCTTTTCATAGATCAAAACATGACATGATATTTTTAATTCAGACCTCATGACGACTACAGATTGGAGACACATTGTTTACTACAGAAAATAACATGAAGACCCAGTCATCTGATAATTATATCCATTCAACTTCAACAACAAATTTGTGTTGTTTCTATTTTGTTGCTATGGATATATATCTTTGGCAGAAAACAGTTCATTTTAACACAACAGCAGTATAAATCCACGTCTGTCGGGGCCTCCAAGGTCAAGTGGTTATGGTCTTTGACTACTAATCACAAACCCCTCAGAACAGCGAGTTCAAACCCCATCCAGGACAAGAACATATCACATGTAAGGAAGTCGACCCAACTGTACGCGTGGGGTCTTCCTCCACCATTAAAGCTAGAAAAGATGCCATTTGACCCTGGCTGTTGGGGGTGACGTTAAACCCCAGTAAACAATAAATTCACTATATCCGGATCAACACTATACTCTGGTTTACACTGAGTCGAATGACAGGGATTTAAAGATAACAATCCCAATAAGCCATGATCTACTGCTGACTTACTTAGAATTGTTTGATGTAAGGGTGAATACAACATTTCACCGATTAGTCTTTGGTTTTAAAAAAACTTTATCAATTAACTGATTTTACCCCCCCCCCATTTCCATGATGAGGTGAGAGGTTTAGCATGTCTTACCAGAGCTAACTATTTGTTAAAGCAATATTTGGAAACCAACCAAATTGTCATAGTTTTATAAAAATGCAATAGAATCAATTATATCTCCCCACTGAGTCATCCATCCATATTAATAAGTTGTAAGGAAGTTACTTTATTGATTTAAAACATCAAATTTCTGACAACAAGGGAGGGTTACCAATATAAGATTTTATGTTTTTATTCTGAGGCAATAATTAATTTTTGTAATCTTTTCCTGGATTTCAGAACATAATACCTCATATAAATAAAAGATAAAACACATCCATTACATCACAAATTGACAATCCCTCATTTCCCAATTATCTGCAAATCACTGTGGTATTTCAGATCTTACTTTTTCACATCAATTAAAATGACAGACATTGTTTAAGAGCGTATTTATTACCATGGAAATGTGGGACGAATACTTCCTCCTTTCTGTTGTAACGTATGATCTAAACAAGTAAATAAGGCAGATTGGTTAATACTCACAGACAGAGGCTTGTTATACATGTGGTCTGTATGTATGATGGCGATATTACAATGTGCTAGTTGTTTTGTTTGTTTGTATGTGACTTATTGTCTCTGGGGTTTAACCCCGTTTTTCAACAATTTTTCAGTTATGTACGGCGACCGGTTCATTTAACCAATTTTCCTGGACTGTATACTAACCAGTACTAACTTACCCTTCCATAAGGAGCCGGCAACTTCTCTACATATGGAGGGAAATCAACATTTTTTGTCAAATTTTCATGGAAGGGTATGACCTGCTGCGACCGGGATTCGAACCCAGATCTCAGGGTTGCAAGTCCTGCGCACTAACCACTGGATGCTAGTTGCATAAAGACACAACTTGCTGACTCAATGATATCAGAAAAATGTCGAGGAATTATAAATCAGAGTTCAAAGACCAGTCTAAAACTTCTTTTTTATCAGGTGTTCATTAATGTTACACCAAAAGCTAGGGTCATTAGCACTTTTTCTGACTTTTACAATGGAGGAAGCCCCACTGGTATATGCCAACCTGGATAGAACCACCAAACTGTGTTATAGGGAGGAAAAGGTTCGCATTGATTGGTTATATGAAAGGACAGGTTAAGCCAACTTGGATCTAAACAATATCGATAAACAGATACTAATTCAATAGAAACAATTACAATGGTTATTTCACAGTCCAAAATTTACAGAAAGCAAAACTGCTTTCTGGCACATTAAAGAACTCCACTACTTATTTCTGATATCAAGATATGGGAGAAATAAGACAAACTAATACCTGGACTTTGAGCTCCGGCACGGACACACGGATGAACACAGTTCCTCTCTGGTGTTCTGACAAGTAAGTGGATGTCGTTCCATAGCGTACATCTTGTAATGTACTACGGCGATCATTGTCAATCTCACGTATTAATGTCGATGATGCGGTACCTGGAGCTCGTAATGTTCCGTTCTGACTTCTAAGGTCATGTGACATTCTGGCAGATATTTCCATCGATAACCACTTTTTGTATTTCTCACAACGAAGTTAATATCATGATGTCACAAGAAGGTTACATCCATTCACTGGAATACAAGAAAATAAACAGAAAATAAACTCAAAAATCCAAGATGTGATTAGATGTCTTATCCCATAAAACAAACAGTCACAAATGTAATAGATAAAATCTACGTCTTAAGGTAAGAGCTATAAAAATATTAATGAGCTGCACTATAAAAACGTAAGCATACTACGTGTTAACCAGTATTCTACAATGAAACACAGATAACAAGTTTCAGAATGACGCAGTCTATCTTATATATACATTTGGAAGAATTTTAGGTATAACTCAATCAGCTTAATTTAGCATATTACATACCAGGCAAAATTTCAAAAGCAAAATTAGAATAACACAGTACTTGATTTACAAGATAACAAAGTGTAATAAGATATAAATAATATCTGTATGGTGAATACTGACTGAACGTCCTTATTTCAACACTAATTTAAACAAGTTACAAAACAATCTACTTGAAATATATGAAATATCAGTTATGAAATTTCAGAGTTCATATTTGTGTAACAGGTTGGGTGACAAATACAGTTTTTGCCAAATTCACTTGATAAAAAAATACGAAACAAGAAATTGGAAACAAATGATGAGGATCAAAGACACTGGATTACCAGACATGATAATCCCCAGCACTCAACTGTATAAACATAGGTTAAATTTGACCAATCAATTTGAGGTAAGGTTAAATATTAGATTAAAGTTGGTAAGCAATTGTATAAAGCATAGGTTCAATTTAATCAGAAATAATTCCTGGTTAAATATACTGGCTGTAATAAGAAAGTAACCAGTAAATGATGTTGCTATAAAATAGACAAAGCGCAAGTAATCGAGATGAATTTAATTCTGGAAAAAGCTGAAACAGTTCATGATATGATTTATTGTCCATTCTTGACCATAAAATTGCTGTATACCATTAAAATTTCAAGGTCAGTATATAAGGCCAAAATAGAAGAATTTTTATGATGGTTACTTTCTTATGACGGCCAGTATATAATCTAAGTGTCTGATATTGGTAAAGATGTCATCAAGATTTCCAGCTTGACTGGTTACTTGTCCAAACTGTTGACTGCAGCCATTTTGTTTCTGGTAACCTTTTGGTAAACTTCTCAACTTGACCTTGAATTCAACCCATTGGTCAAATTTTACAAACGTTATTATTACGATTGGTTGCAGGTGTTTTTAAATTAATCACATTTTTACTTATACAATAATTCTGCAACAACAAAGTTAACACAGAGTATGAAAGAATGCTTTGATATGTTCTTCAGAGAAAGACAATTATCAAACTGTTCTAAAGTTATTTTTTTCTGAAACCAGACATATACATTTAACAAACACACTTGTGTTCCTGACATTTATTGTTTTGAATCAAAAACAAATTTCCTCCTCCAAAAATGGAGACAAAGTATTTAGCTTGTTTATCACATAATATTTCATTTGTTAATGGCTGTAAAAGTGGGGCCACAGGGGTTGCGTGGTTATGGTCTCTGATTAGTAACTGATTGCATCACTGTGAGTTTGAATCCCATCCAGGACCAAATTTCACACATGAGGAAGCTAGCTTATGGAATTTCAATGGTTTTACTCAGGTGTACACCAGGGGGTCTTCCTCCAACGTTAAAGCTGGAAAAATCACCAATTGACCCTGTCTGATAGTGTGACATTAACCTTTTGCCCCATAAGCATATTTTGGACTCTTCCAAATTCAAAGCAAATATACAGTACATCAATTTATTTTAAAAAATGGGTTATTTCTCTTCAGCAGAACGGAAAACATTGTGGCAAAATGGAGCCTTGATCATTACATGCAATGACTTCTTGTGTCACAAAGTTTTCAAAGGTTGCCTGCTTTAGATGTGGGAGGGGGGAAATGTGGTATTACAAGGTAAAGGGTTAAACCCCAGCGAAAAAAAAATGGATATAAAACTACAAACTGTCATAATACTACATCAATTTGTATCAAACCAGAGAGGGAAAACCCAGGTATAGGTTTTAATGTAGTCTATCAGTCATCCACCAATCAGATAGTCAAGTCTTCCTCTAATTGTCTCCTTAACTAACACTGTAACAGGTTGTATACAACCATACAAGGATGCGGTGGATATGAAAGATGAATGTATTAAATGTGTACTTGTTTTGTATACTTACACCAGGTACTATAAGTGTCAGTAATGAACGGACAATGATACAGTAACTATGACACCTGATTGACAACGTAGACAATACTTTCATAAATATACAATAAATTCTGTCTATTGATTTACAGTAAACTACCTCAAACCAAGTATACTATTTTACCTCTAGATTTTGACTTTATTTAGTGTTTTCACAGTTGCTCTGTCAAAACATTTTTAAACCAAAAAGATCAGAGTTCTTCATCTCATACATATGTGAATTTAAGACAATAAATGAACAGTCTGTAGGTCATGTCATATACCAATACAAATTCTCCAAAAATACAATAGACAGCAAATGACTAGCAAATCCCTAAGACATTACGGTAATAATTAACATAAACTATAGTTAACAAGATATTTATTTAAGCATATGTAAATGAAGACTGTGACTTCGCATGGTGGGTCTCAGATCATTTCAAATCTTAAATACTGTATCTTGTGACACACATGTAATATGCTCTATATTCACACATAAGTACATTTCATATAATGTTAATTAGTATCTTTTCTATTTGTTGCTTCTAAATCATTGTTACGTTCATTTTCATTTCCTCAATGAACTGATTCCAAACTTTTCTTACATCCATTTTAGTCTAGTTTATCCTCTGGTTCCCCGACCAAACACAATAAGGAAATACAAACAAGTAACACACAATCACACAAATATACAGACACAGTATGGGAGTCAGAGGCAATATGGCTCCATGAAGTCACTGAAAAAGGAGTTATTAGATTTATTGTGTGACTACAATACATATCTCCAATATATTAGCAAACAATCTGATATATACCATACCTTTAATATATACTGGTATATATATATTCCATGTAGAAATAATCCAAATTTCATGACTACACACAAACCATTTTTCAATACAAAATTTCAATTTGATCAAACTTTTACCACTAGACATAAGAATATAAAATGACAATCAAAAGTTGTAAAAAAGCTTCTTCAACGGTATTCACAGAAAATGACAAATCAGATTACAAATACCACATCACCACACAACATTAGACAAAGAGACAATAGCTTTGTTTATTACAAGGAAGTTGTCAACAAAAACATAAGAAAATTTGTATCTTTTATAGTTAAAACAATGTTTTGTCATCACTGAAACAAATAATAAAAAAACACGAACATCACACTGAACATGAGACAGATGATACGGATAATAAACCTGTGTCAGCATTCACTAGTAGTGGTTGATTGTTTCATTGAGACAGTCCACATTACTATGAAATAAACCTCAGCACAACCTACAACACTTCTGAAACTATTTAGAAATCATTTTTCCATCCAAAATAAAATTTGACTGACCATCAGAACCGAACCGAACCGAACCGAACCGAACCGAACCGAACAGAACAGAACAGAACAGAACAGAACAGAACAGAACATCATTTTATTCAAAGACTAATAATACATTTTCATGTACACAAAGGAAAACACAAGTATTACATAAAAATAACACATCACATGATAAACAATTGGTTGTCTTTCCCCCTGCATACAAGTACATGCATCTTTATGCACAAACACACTTGCACACACACGCTATAAGCCAGGAACAAGGTTTGGAAATTCTACATGTAACAAAATGATCTTATTGCCTAGCATTAGTTGTCATATTTGGAGACCTTACAACAACCTCCCTATTCTTATTTATATGATGTACGTGGTTCAGAAAATCTGCTTTGTTATTTTTTTCTCTTTGCTGTCTGTCTACCTATACCTTATACCGTTTTGCAAATAACAGATACTTATGAACCAGTAAATGAATTTAGAGCAAAGTTGATCTAAAAGATTATAATCAAAATATTTTTATTGTATCACTGTAGAATTTGTCAAAGATTTATGTCAAAATTTTTTGATACAAATCTGACTTGGTAATGAACTTACGAACTTGTTCGAGTAATTAATAATATTTGACTTTGACACAAAATTATGAATATATAATAAGTCAATAACCAACACAGCATCGTTTGTTAATTGGTTAATTACAATTTTCCTATGTACACACTGGTCAAGTATGCTAAAATGGCTAGAGGTCAGTCTTACATCAATCAGAAATTTGACAGAATACAAAATGTTTTCACAACTTGGACCTGTAGATGTCAGATATTTGTAACATATATCACTAATCACTCTTAACATTGACAGTGTTTATAAATCATGATTCAAGTATAACATTCGCGTATTTATAAATATTTTGCATGAAATATTTAAGCAGAATCATGGTTTTTTCTGTTCACTTGACTAGCCGTTAAGTAATTAGTACTTTGAAAATTGTTACTCTGGTTTTCAACTATCAATGCTCTTTTCCAAAAGATTACGAATCAATACAATTTACTTTATACAAACCATACATTGAAATAAGTCATGATTCCAATAAATTTACCTACAAACATGTAATTAACTAAAGCAAAACAGAAATTTCTTACCTTTTGGTAGTTAGGAATGGTCAGCTATTAAAATCCAATTTATAGCACAAAATATTGACACTCAGTTAAGTATACTATATATTTTATATATGTATATATAAACATTGCAGAAAAAACATCAAGGTTAGCTCGTATATTGGATATTGGTATAATTACCTCCTTATTTACCTACACATCTGACAGTCTGTCAAACAATTGAACAGTTTTTACCATCTAACACTGGAATAATGATAACAATTTTAGCAACAAGATAATGTATACAATATTATCAAACCACGACAGCATTTAGCATTGACATATACTTATTTATCAAGGCGAATAAATGTTTATCAATTAGGGATGATAATAAACTGGTGGGCAATATGGTATTTATCTACCTTGTTTGATACAAGAAGTTAGGATGATCATCATAAACTGGAGAAAACATCAACTTACTGACCGTATCTTGTCTAATCAGTTAAAATATTTAAATACATCATTGATGACATAAGCAAGTTAGGGTGGAGAGTTTGTTGTCACAGTGACTTTTATCAATTTTATCATTATCATTGTCTGTGTTTATATTGACAAAACAATTAAAACTGCATGACTAATACCAACTTTTGTTAACTTGTAGTATCAGGGCAGAAATATTTCAGCCCTTGTTTTTCACCTGATACTTTTTTTCAGTAATAATGTTCAAATGTTCCTTTTAAACAATTGTTATTTCCTTAAAGATTCAAAATTTTGGGGAAAAAAATGAACAGGTGAAGTAAACATTTGTAATCCTCGCTGTTTCAATTCAATTAAAATTACAAAATGTCAAGATTTTTCCTACCAGAAAGTCTGCTCGTGAATACTTCAAGAAGAAAATTACCAGAAAATGCAGAATAATCTAGAAAAACTTAATTACATATATATTAACACTAACTTAATAACCATTCAAGTTATTACTATTTGACGTTAAACTGTCCATTTTACATCATTTTCTCTTACTCAAATCTTATCTGATATGCGCAATTTCTATAATTACTCGTACTGTTGTGTATTACGCTATTTGTAACTGTATTTGTATATTTGTTTCATAGACCATACTGAAAATGGTTTTAACCAAGTATGTTAACCACACAAAATGAAGTAGTTATTATCATATATTTAGTTCTAACACTATAGTCTCTGACTAGTAATCACAAGCCACTCATCATATTGAGTTCAAATCCCATTCTTAACTAGGCTATTTTCGCATGTGATAAAGCTGTCCAGCAGACTCACGGAAGTTTGTACCCTGTTGTACGCCTGAGGTGTTCCTCCATTGTTAAAGCTGCCTATTATAATCCTGGCTGTTGTCGCGATTTTAAACCCCAGTGAAAAATGATCATTCTAACATATATCAGATATTTCTGTTGTGGTTATTAGGCTAACTTTCTGTGCAAACAAATTCATCTTTCATCAGAGTTAACTTATGATAAACATACAAATTAAGTAATGTGAACATAACACTTTCATATTTAACTGATTATTTCAGTGAAACTATTTGTGAGTGTGGTACAAATTATCCCTGGTACCCGGGATATTTACATGAATATAAACTGTTTATTAACTAAATATGTGAGTATAATTTAATAAGTCACGGGACCATTTTAATGTCCTCACATTGAAAGAAACAACAGAAATACGTTGAGCACATACTATATATTTATCAGGGGCAGGGGTCATTACATTTCACCCATCCATTAAAGTTCAATTTATTTCATCCAATTTGTCATATTAGGAACAATTAAAGATATGAATTAACTCAAGGTGTAAAAAATAGAGAAATCACTAAGATGTACCATGGTAAAAGGAGCCTAAACAATTAGAAGTTACAACATTTTAGTTTTTGTTAAATAAGAACTGTTATCATAAAAATAGAACCAAATTAATGTTATAACTATTACGCTTGGATTTGTAATAGTAGTTTGTTTCAAAATTAATAATTGAATGGTTAATCATAAAATAATCACGAAAAAGTTTTGACATACCTATATAGCACACAGAGTGATAAAGCACTCACCATGACAAAAACAGGCAATGTAAAATAATACATCAAAGTCACAAAATATTTAAATAATCAACCAGTAGACCAATTTGTTTCATTTTATAAGTAATACCTATTTCTCTGCTTTTACTTAACCATGTCATAGTATTTTCCTAGGTGACAGTTGAAAATTTGGAAAAACTGGAAAACTTAAGTTCAGTGCCACAGAAACATAAAAAACCAGTCCAGTCCAGTCCAGTCCAGACCCACAAAAATCACATGCATTTTGTAGACAATCTCAAAGGACGGTCAATGAAACAAACCAACATGTAAAAATTTTAAAAATAATTAAATGAGATTGAATGCAACAAGACTGTTAGCATCTAACGAATGATCGGACTCATTAATCTCTGATTATGGATGTATACTGGAGTTGAATACGAACAGTCAGAATAAGAAAACCAGAATTAGAGCCTTCATGTTTTATGTATAAATTATACTTTGAAGAATTATTTGTTACTTTGTCAAAAATCATGATGTGCTAGTTCATTCACTCTGCTTAAACAGCTGACACGAAATACTACCTTCATGCTCCAGGACCGGTGCATGTCTGGTAAGGTGAAACAAATTGGCCAAGTGTAAATATGTCTAATCATCCTATTGAAATAGCAAACATTGAACAATACCTGACAGGAAAATCTAGGTACTTAAAACAATAATAAAGATATATTTAATGGTTTGTGTATATACAAGATCCATGACTTATCTGTACAGCCCCTCAATGTATCCTGGGTTTTATCATTTAAGAGAAGGAATTTGGACGTCTATAGAATAATCCAATGGAATAGCAATGTTATTTAAACAGTCTGTGATGGGGTATTTTAGTATGGAGATCACTCTGAGTCAGAACATGATAATATGTCTGCAATCAGTAATTTTATATCAGGGTTTGTTTATAGAGAGGCAATACAGTATTTGAAATAATGGTGTTGATGGCATGTAAAACAACATGAAACAATCACCATTCAAACAAAATGATGTGAGGGTGAACCCTGCAATGGTTATGGATACAATTGTCCTCATGTGATATTTGCTCTAGTTTTTACAGGAAGTGGGGACACTAACAGGAATAATACAGGCAAGCGATCAAGCAAATGAACAAGTCATTAAAATAAAATTATTTAAAACAATAAAAAATAAAAATAAAAAATACCTCCCAATTGGTAAGAGTGACATCAATTTGTCACAGAATGACCACCTACTCACTGGAACTACAAGTTTGGCATGGACAGAGTTGGGTGAAAAGAGTACCATTCTTATATTAAATCATGGTGCACATAAAACAGATATATCATAGCACAAATTATGACAAAATCAGAGTAACTACGGTAATGACAATTTTCAACAAAACTGCTGGAAGGTGTTACATTTATATCAACAGATAATTGAGATACAATGCACAAAAATAACAATGGATGATTATATAGATAAACATCAAACTAACACTTCGTTTCTTTATCACAGTTTAACCATTAGGATTTATAACAACATTCAAGGTCGCATAATGAGAAAATTATCAGACTTCATAGAAACTAAAGCATGAGACATCTCCTTTAGAGTAACCATATTTTATTGTTTCCCATTACATGTAACATAATTTAACCCTTTCCCTCATAAGCTTATTTTGGCCTCTTCAAAATTCAAAGCTGATGTACAAAACATCAATTTATTCAAGAAAATTGGGTTATTTCTCTATGACACGGTGAAAAACATTTTCACAATGTGGCGAAAGACGCAATTATTCATTACAAGTAATGGCTTCTTTTGCCACTATGTTTGCAAAAGTCAACTGCTTCAGACGAGGCAAAGGGTTAAATATTTACAATGCAAAGGGGTCAAGCCACAAGCTCTAAAACTTAGTTAAGGCTCTCCCCTTCAGTCAATAAAAGTCTATGACACCTGCTCTTTCTTCTTACAAAAAGTAAGAAAAATTCAGAATCCTAACACCAGTCATTTAATCAGAAACAACAAACAACATACTCAACACTGTTGTTGATCGAAGAGAAATTTCAGTCAAAACAAGGAAGATAACTTTGTTTATATTTAACAAGTTCTTTTTGTTTACAGAATACAAGGATAATTTGTCAACAACCTGTTATGTGAATACATAATAAATGGGTGTTTTATACAGACGACATGTTATATATATGAAACAATCAACAGATGTCATATAACAACAGCCAAGAGGTGACAATAGTAACATAAAACAACAAACATACATGTAAATATACCTTTAGATGTATTTGTATATATTTATAACTTATAGAAAGCCCTTGATATGCTGGAAATCAAACTCATATGTTCAATATAGGAGGACATTAATCTGTGTCACCACTCAAGTTTCACAGTTTACTGCTTTAGATGTTTCTTTCATTAATCTCATCATCTTTGTGCATTTTTAACCCTTTGCCTGACAATACCACATCTGAAGCAGACGACTTTTGAAAACATTGTGGCAAAAGAAGCCATTGCTAACAATGATCAACAGCTTCTTTTGACACAATGTTTTCCACTTTGTCCGAGAGAAATAACCCAATTTTCTTAAATAACTTGATGTTATGTATATTTTCTTTGAATTTGGAAGAGTCCAAAATACTCTAATGAGGCAAAGAGTTAAATAAGTACAATCTTCTTGAACATTAAAGACTCCATATTTTGACTGCATACATGTATTATGTGAAACATCTTCCTACGTCACAATTTATGAAGGTACAGCTAGGTACTGCACAGAATGATGTATACCTGTTATTTGGGCGTATTTGTGTGCCAAGATGTATACAGAATAAGTATACAGTAAGATGGAAAAAAGTGTATATATTTAAATTTTAAGAAGACTCATGGGTTATACAGAACTTATAGAATTATGTATTATGTATATGAACAATCCTGCAATAATGAACTAATTGAAATAAACACAGGGGCCTAGCACGTTGAAGGGATGGTGTATAATGGTGTATTAGGCCTAAAATGGCCACATGGACCAAAAACACATATAATCATATATATACATATATGTTTACGTATATGTATATATTATTTATACACCATTATACACCATCCCTTCAACGTGCTAGTCCCCTGTGAAAATAAGATACATCCATATTTCAAAGCTTTGTTTACAGATCATGTTTACATTTCTATGACTCAACATGCAGCACATATTCGTGTATAAATAAGTCATAGGGGGCTAGTACATTGTAAGGATATTGAAAAATGGTGTCTTAGACCTAAAACACGTTATTGTACGTATGATAAGATGTGTTTTTGGTCTGTGTGGCCATTTTAGGCCCAAATTCACCATCCTGACAATTCACCTTATTAGCCCCTATGACATTAGTTAGATAAACACCAAACTGGACATTTAAAAATCCAAAGATTTAAAGCTGAATGTTTTTCATCCTATTTAAATAACAACATTCAGGTACTTAGGAAAAGCATAACTGTACAATGTATAGCTTGTGCAAACATCTATAGCAAAATAAGACGGTTCTGAAGTCAAATATGGCTTACTGTAGTCAAGCATATACTCTGATAACTCATTTAATTAAATTCATTCAAAATATAAATCAAATGTTTATCATGAATAATGAATGTTTTGAAGATTTTATGCGTGAGAGCATGACTTACCGAATCAGTGCTATCAGGATGTATGATACAGATTTTTATTACAAGATAAATAATTACCATGTTAGATAGCTGGATATCCTTACTGAGTAGAGCTGCATGATCTTATGAAATTTACTCAAGAATCTCAAAACTTGTGAACTAATTTCACTCAAATAAAAACATTCATCCCATTACACTATGTGAGGGCAGTGTTGCGTATAAATTGTTGAACATTAATCTCAGAGGTCGCAAGTTCAAACCACACAGTTGTCACCATAACAACTCCCCAGCAAAAAAATGCAATGAAGCTGACAGATAAGTGATTCAAACAAGCCATGATTTCAACAGATTTAAGCTTAAATAGATTGGAACTGTATAAAACCACACTGTTGTTTTATAATAAAAGTTAATATTATAGTATGATGTAATATATCACAATGACTAATGTTTGGTGTGTTATGTACACTCCTACAGAAAAGAAAACAATTAACTTGGGGATTAATGTGCTTTAAATTAATTATAAGCAACATTCCCATCCTTCAATCAAGGTTTTTCTTCTGTCAGCTGAATGATTTTTATAGCCTAAAAGCAGAGACTGGAGAAACAAGTTTAAAGCTGTTTGTCAATGCTACCAGCATCAACTCTTCAATTAGGAGGACAAAGCCATTCCTCTGCATGCTGGTATAAAACATTACTTTTAGAATACATTTGAAAGATGAAATTTTCTTTTACAATGAAACAAGTTTGTGTTATTATAGTGGAATGTAAGGTCAATTTACACAGTAACATTAAAATGTTTACCAGATAAACTCAGTGGAACAGTCACTGAGTGAATTAATAATAATTAAACGGCTTAAGTAAGATTTAATTAATGACAAGGACATCTAAGGAGGGGTCAGAGGGGCTGTTTGCTTACTTGTCAGAGGGGTTACCAGGTTCATACAGCCCCTAAAATATTCATATGTTCAAGAGTAATTGAAACATCATACATGTACTGACATGTAGATATATAGAAAGTTAATTTGCAAATTGCTAAAATTGCAATTGTTGTTTTAGTAACATTTATGTTGTATATTTTTAAACATCATGCAATAAAAAAGAAACGCTCTGAAATAAAAGTGGTGTCCTACAATATGATTGAGAATTGTGACTATCAGAAATCAACAATTGTAAAATTCATACTTTTACATTGTAATTTACTCAACACAAATACTTGGCATTTATTCAAATAATTGAGATCACTAGTTTTTTACTTGAATTTTATGTCCTTAATATGTACATGCCTATCTTTAATTGGGGCATCAGTTGATAAAATTATCATGACAGGATAATCCTGTTCTTTCATAGTCATATTTCTTGTTTGTAATAAAAATGCTAAAAATACTGATATGCTATTATAAAAAACACCGTAGCCTCACTCAGGTCTCAAACCTGCAACATTTAGATTAACAGTCAGGTGTTCAACCAGCTGAGCTTACTACGTGGGTTTGCGAGCAAGTCTGGATGGATAAGCTTTAATTTCACTGCATGAGATTATCAAAGTCACACCTTAACAATGATTTAACAAGAATTTCTACAACATATGTTACACCCATAAACAAATACAGGTAAATACCTGAACTAAGAGAATTATGTCATAAATAGTACAATCTCTCCTTATAAGGTACACTCCAATGTTAATCATCAAGTAAAGACGTTTCTATGTTACGTAGGTATCACCTTATATTAATCAACAGGTTATGTATACTCAGGGTTTCATTCTGTATACAATTCACTTATAATTGTTATTATCTCATCTGAAACTCACATCTACATTAAAACTTGCCATATTGACACTTTCATCAACAACAACATGTTCATTCTTCCTTCTACTAGTATCATCTGCAAGTTCCAATCTTCCGGCACTTTTACCAACACGAATCAAGTCAAGACGTAGGTCGTAAAAAATAACTATGATCAGTCGAAGTTATTTCCAGTTTTTTTTATTATCATTATATTGTTGGTGAAATATTGTTGGTGAAATATTGTTGGTGAAATGCCATTTTATATATAAGAATCAACAGTATTTCACTGTACAGAAGACAGCGGCCCTAACCAGTGTTCCAGAATCACTCTTCATTTTGTAAGCATCTACAAACGCCGCGGCTCGAATCCCGGTTGTGGCAGGTTATACCCTTCTATGAAAATTTGACAAAAATGTCAAAAAACAAGAAGTTGCCAGCTCCTTGTAGAAGGGTAAGTTAGTACTGGTTAGTATACAGTCCAGGAAAACTGGTGAGGTGAACCGGTCACCGTATATAACTGAAAAATTGTTGAAAAATCAGCGTTAAACCCCAGTGACAATAAGTCACATAAAAACGATCCTCACAAAAAAATGTATTGATTGACCTTAATATCATCAGTGATGTGATCATTAAGAGGCAAACACATCACCTATGTCTGAAATCCATGCATGACTTAAATACAATCCAGTACAACAAACCTGCAATCTGAACCTTATGCTAACAAGTCTGTTACAGTATCTACAACTAGAAACTGACAATTTCAATCAATCCAGTTCACATGACTAAATATTAGGTATCAATATACTTTGACATAAAATATAGCCCTCTATGATTATTTTATGATAAAATGCTATCTTTCATTTAATCTGGTCATGCTCCAGTCATAAATTAATGTCCCCTTACCCTGCAGGCAGAGTGGTAAGATCAATTAGTTCATTGCCAATATTTGTCACTCATGTGATAAACAAACAATTTATTAAATTAATTACAAGGTTCAGACAATACAATGCCATAACACAATTAAAAATACCACAAACCTCTCTAACGAAACTGGAAAATTATTCCTTCATACTTCACAGATATGTACCCGTACAAAATATATATTCTTTGACGTTTTCCTACATAAAATATGGTTCTGTTAATTTAAAATAAGTTAAAATTCAATGAATAATTTTCAACCTTTTCAAAACTCTCTATAACAAATGATTTCATGTGTTAGAGGATTAAAGAATTGACCACATAAATTGAGTTAAGACAATGAATACTTTAATTAAGATAACCACCCAATACCAATATACTGAGTCACCTTGTATACATGTACCTGCATCAAATATCACTCTCCCTCCCTCTTTATCACAATTATTTATAGCACTGGGACTTTAAATAAGGCCATCCATAAATCATCTTTCCAAACACCCTGACTCATTAGGAGGAAAGGAAGAAAATTAAGTGTATTTATTAAAATTCATACGCAGGCTTTACAGCACACTTTGTAATATTTTGAAGTCCTGTTGGAGTTAACTTTGACGTGAGATTGAACTACAATAGGAGTACTTATGTTAATTAAATTTACGATATTCAACTTGACACTTTAAAAATAATACTTACAAGCTCTGGACCAATCATTGACCCAAGCAACTTTTTAATCAGAAGTTTGAAAATCAACTAAAACAGCACCAAAACAGCACCAGAACAGCACCAAAACAGATAGCATGCAACTTAGAATGACATTTAGTCCATTTCAAACGAAATATGTTTCTAAACTAGTGTTCAAGAATCATGGTTACTCCTGAACCAAAGTTCAAGACTCTTCCTGGTTCTAGAACTGGTGTTCAAGAACTAAGACTCATTAAAGAATGGTTCTTTAAGTTCTGCAAATGTTCTAGAATGTTCAAGAACTTGCTACTAGCTCTAGTACATTTTTCTCAGGGGAAAGAAGACAATAGATAGTGCAGTTAATTAATAAATATTCTATATATAGAACACGAAAGTCAAGTTTGGTCATGGTCCCCATGGTTATAAACAAACCCTAAGTTTATTCTCCATTGAACTGGTAAACATCTAACAATGATCAAATATCAGCTGTAACAATCAATAGGCCGTGTATATGACCATCACTGGACAACTAAAATTGACATTGTTTTAATTTATGATCAGTTTTGATACAGTATCATCAATTGTCTCTTACACACTGCCATCACTTGAACACTCACCTGTTCTACTTCAAGTTTTATAGGTACAAATCTGTCAGCAGACGCTTTATGTCTTATCAAGCACACCATACAATAACTTCTAAACAAAAATTATGTTAATAATTTATTGATTTCCTTACCATTAAAATTACAAAAAATAACACAATGGTCAACAAGTAATATCAAGTTTCCACAGAAGATAAATAAACAAGTTTAAAAGTTTCTACTAGCATGACTAAAAATGACTAAAAAAGTTTTCAAAAGATTCCACGAAACTGACAACCCAGAAAATAATTTTTATCAATATTTTGTACAGGTGTCCAAAATATACCAACACGGGCACCCTCAAAGAAGTCACAGATTAAAGATTTGTGGTTTTAGATCCTTGCATAAATTTTGAAGCGAAATCATTAATGCTATCTATTGCAATGATTTCAGTTAATACACGTCTGCCTCGTGGCTAACATCAAACTATGGTAAGTGATACAACCCAAGTCCATAATGATATTACCTTGATAGGAAGAAAGTAATGTTCATTTAACAACATCCTTTAGGCCCAATTCAACAACACCCACTTTAAGTACACAAAAACGAATTAGCGATTTGAATTTGGATCCCAAAGCTGAATTTCTAATGATACTTCACACATTTTCGGATTGGGCATGAATACATTCATGACAAACACGCAACATTTAGCTAAGAGCATGATGAGAGCACTTAAATTTTAGTTTCACCACAAAAGAAGATTTTCTTATTTAACTGAATTGTTACGTTTGACAATAAAATATCAGCATCACCAAATGTCCACACTGAGAGACTTCATCACTACTTGTAGCGCAATTTTTTTGGGACTTTAAATATAAAAATTGAGAGAGAATATTATATATAACGCCACTCTTTCCTTACAAGAGTGAAAACGATATCAGGTCATAGCTCAGGCTGTTAAAACAAGATAATAACATAATAACTTAAATATCCATTTACAATTACGATTATTTTTATTCTTTGGCCTAATATTTCAAGTAGTTGTTCTGTTGTTAAGTGACAATCATTCGGCAAACATTGTCAATGTGTCTAACAAGAACAATAAAATACTTTTTATTACAACAATGAAATGAAAGTATGTTAATTACAGGAAAGGTACACACGGTTTTATTTCTCTTTTTAGACTGTGTACAAATGATTTCTAGATTTAAAATTTAAATAACTTTGGCAGATTGTAAGCTAATTTAGGGTAGCAATAATTACCATATAATGATAGAGATGTGTGTATT
This sequence comes from Lutraria rhynchaena, assembly GCA_008271625.1. Classification (NCBI taxonomy): domain Eukaryota; kingdom Metazoa; phylum Mollusca; class Bivalvia; order Venerida; family Mactridae; genus Lutraria; species Lutraria rhynchaena. The sequence continues at coordinate 821,439 of VIBL01000067.1, forward strand.
ACAAAAAAACACTAGTGGAGTTGTAGTGTAGTGGATAAAATGTTATCTGCTCAGCCTGGTGATGGTGAGTTAGCATCTCACAAGGGAGGTGCTCGGATCTCCTCATAATACACTTGTACTAATCTCAACCAGAGGTAGTCAAATGAATGATTCAAATAAGTAGTTTTGATTAACATAAATATTTAATATCATGATTTATTGTCTCAGTGCAAACCTTGGTAGTTCTTTTCTTCAAAGAGATGAGACAACAAAGGTTTAAAGCTCATATTTCTACATATAATATGATTTGTATATATATATATATATAAGTTTTGTATTGTAAGTACAGAAATTATTTAATTAATCAATTCTTTAATTAACTTTCAATAATAAAAATGAACTCCTAGGTTCTGTGTGGCCATTTATTCATGGGTCTAGGCTATGTCAACCAGCATCTATAAGATTTATTTATCACTTTAAAGCGAATACATGTACCTGTATGAGATTCTTGCGTCAAGCAAGAAAGATTTCACAATTTTAGTTCGATTGTTTCACTCTCGGCTAAGATGTTCAGCAATTTATATAAAAATGTCTCAAGACAAGATTATCCACACATCCTTAATGTCAATAAAGGGTAACAAAATATATGAGGTTCACGCAGGCCAACTGTTATAGGTGTAACCTATGAAAGCTATATGAACATGTATATATTTCTATGATATGTAAGAAGAAAACGGGTACTTAAATATTCATGAAACAAAGATTATATTGATTACGTATCACTACATAATGTAACAACACATGGTAGTGTATTAATATATTATGTATATGAACACCAGTTTATATCAAAGGCCATTTTTTTATTTCTAAGAAATAGGATTAACCATTTGAAGTAGAAAGCTTAACCTGACAAAACATTTAAAAACAACTTACCCACTATTAATTCACACAAAAATATTCCAATATATTTGGGCAACAATAAAATGCAGGCATTAAAACCTCATCAAAATCCAGTGGAAAAGACAGTCACAATTCAACTGGCGTTTTTGCCTTCCACTTATTTTTTATCCAGTTGATTTCAACCACAGATTCGCTCATATGTAGAGAATTCATTCATTTAATGTCATTTACTTAGTTGGCCAAGCCTCAGGGCAAAATAACAGCATTTATAGAGACATAACTATGTCCAACCTGCAGTCATATAAATGTCCACTTATAAATGGTATATGTGTCTTAATTAGAACAGTTCATTAAAGTTAACCAAGTCAATGCAGCTTCACGCAAATCTTTCTGATAATCAAGCCAACCTTTTAACTGGAATAAAATTCTTTTCCAGATGCATTAAACTCACTGCTCAAAGTCTTGATAAATTATTGATAAAGAACGTATAGTTATTTCAGGGAAATAAAAATCTTTGTATATGATTTCAAGTTTAAAATCCTGGCAATGAATGTATACAATCTGAATATAATTATATATTCATTTATTTATGGTCGATTCTGATAAAAATATCTAATGTAATCTATTTCTATAACCTGTGCTTGTCTTGCATCAATGCTGATGTGATAAGGCCAGAAAAAAAGTATAGTTACCTGACAAACCCAAGTTTTTGGTGGCGACTTAAGTTCCTAACAGCAAAATCCAAAGGACAAAAAAAAATTTGGGAAAAAATCATACTTTGTATTTTCAAAAAAGGTGTTAAGAAAAAAACATAGAAGAGGAAGTTTTTCGACCTTCCTACAATAATCTTTAGGTCAAGTAGTTATAAACATGACTAATTTTTTCTAGCCAAACTACCTGAACAAATCTCAAATGAAGTGTACTGACAATGCAAACACTATAGTAAAACACAAAAGATGTTCATACATCATTATTATGATAATACCATACAAAATAATGCATTTTCTGACTTGGCCACAAACGTATATGAATCATGTTGAGCAACATAGTGCAGTATGCTCCCTACAAAGCAGGCACATATATCACTGGAGGGCATATTTTACGTGAATGTTTTTCACTTCCTAACATAGAGTTTAATTGTCTGAATACCTTCTTAACAAGTCTGTACAAAATGTTAGCATTACTAACTGTTGTGTAATTTAAATGTCATAACAAACTCCAGGTTTGCAACTAGAATGAAATGTTTTGTATATACATTTGTACATGTAACTATGCTTGGATGACGCTGAAAGTAAGAAATGTCAACATTAAAGCACATATACTTTACTCATCGGAATTTTTTTTTTCAAAGTGAAATTTCTTCAATGAATGCTGGCATGTTCATCATGAAGATTTTAAGTCTTAAACACGACAGTTTACTAAAAATACACTAACTCCAAAATGATCAATAAAAAGGACAGCAATACTGTTTACACAGAATCGGCAAAAATACCTCAGAAAACCAGAAGTCTCGTCATAAGAACTAGTAATAAAAAATTTTTACACTACAAGTAACTTGTCATAGGAGTACTTGTACAATTGAATGAAGCCATGGAATACAACACATCAGCTCCTGAACAGTAATAAAATGTTTTAGAGTCGCGACCATGGTCCAGTGGTTAGTGCACCCTTCAATGTAAATTTGACAAAAAATATTGATTTTCCTCAAAAAAAAGCCGTGGCCGTGGTCCAGTGGTTAGTGCGCTGGACTTATAACCCAGAGATCCGGGTTCGAATCCCAGTTGCGGCAGGTTATATGAAAATTTGACAAAAATGTCGATTTTCCTCCATATGTGGAGAGGTTGCCTGTGAGCTCCTTGTGGAAGGGTAAGTTAGTATCAGTCAGAATACAGTCCAGGAAAACTGGTCAGGCGAACCAGCCGCCATATATAACTGAAAAATTGTTGAAAAATGTGTTAAATCAATTGAGAAAAAAATGCTTGTAATCAATGACAAGTGGATCCTGTCTGTTGGACAGGAAGGCGGACAGAACAGTTGAACAAATACTCATACATTGAGGTGAATTTCTAAATGTCCACCTCGTAATGGTGGTTGTCCCTAGTGATGTTTAAATCAAATACTCACCGAAAAGTTGATGAGTATCATGTTAGGTAGATTAAAACTCTCCTTCCATGATGTTGTCATAAAAGATATCTCCAGTTTATATCAAAACTAATCATTATCCAGATTGTATGCTTTTACACAAAGACTGGCAGGTATTTTTAAAAGAAGAATCAATACAGATTGTAACGTTCATGTATAAGATGGTATGGTAACATGTGATCAGACTGCTAGTATCAATATGTAGATAAATTATTCAGCGTTAATTAAGTCCGTAGTGATTTCTAATTCAGCCAAGAGTCAACACCCAATATTATAGAGACATTTAAAGAGATTTTTGTACATGACTTTTACATAAGGTCGTACAAATATTGCAGTAAATAAGAGCTACTTACATAATCACTTAATCAGCTGTTACTATATAAGAGCAAATTCAGTCTTGAGTCGAAACTGTTTAGAAACACCCTAGATCTATATTCACAATCTTTCTAAACAATATCACATTTAACAGTTATGAATGAAACTAACAAATATTGGTATGCATCATCCTCACGTCAATTCAATGAATCAATAAATTCTTAATAAATCAATTCTAAGATCGTCATTAGCAAGTAAACTGTAGGCCTACCATGCAAGCTCAATATGGTCGTGAAAACTAATGTCGCTACTGGAAATTCCGTCAAATAGAACTTCAGTTACTAGGTCACACCCGACATTAACTTTGTCAATGACAATTCGTTAAGTGAACCTGATTCAAATGGAAGATTCTTTTGATGGAACGTCTGGACGAAGACATCGAAAGTTAAAACAACGGATGATGTTCGCACGTGACTTGCGTGCAGTACCACGTGAAGTATAGGCTAACTGTACATTTCTCGGAGTTGGTGATAAAATAAAAGGATAAACTGAACTTGGGGCTGATTGCAACGATATCAAGATGATTCAAATCAACTACAAAACGACATTTGTGATGCAGAAAATAGACTGCTGTCGCAAATATTTTTACCGTCTTCACATTATGTTGGTAGAAATGTGCGGCCTATCAATGAAATACCAAGTTATTAAGTCAATTAAAGGTATAAAACATTTTCTATTTAGTGAACCCAAAAAAACTCATATGGCTTAAATGAGGCAGAACAGGGCCAACTGTCTTAATCACTAAACTAAATATGGGGAGGTAAGTTATGTATTTGTTGGTAATTCTGCATTCCGACATTGGTTGTCTACCATTATTAGTTTTTTTCTACTTAAACAAAGGCAAATCTGGCGTTCAGTATTCCTCGCACTTATATATACAATACCGCACATATATTTGAAAGCACGTGTTCAATACATAAAACATGCATTGTACTTAAAATGCTAAAGGTGTTCCAAATGTCCCTTGAATTTAAATTTGAATTTAAACTGTAACAAATTGGTAATTCATTGACTGGAGAGAAGCCAGGACAAAGGTTCACATGCTTAAGTACAACAATGCAGATTGAACGTATAAATCAGCATTCAATCAGGTAAAGGTCGACCAGTGACATCTATTACAAATTGTTTCTCTGAAATTTAATATCAGTCTTAATTGAACAAGATTTGAACTTCAGTAATTTAACTTATTGAACCACAGTTTGTGTTCGGCAACAAAACCTTACAGTTTTACACATCAGTTTACAGACATATGATTTTCATTGATCACAAAGCAATGAAAACAGTTGGTCAAAAGTTACTTTGTTTTGTGCGATAGTTCCACTTATACATCCACATGTAAATGTTGATATATTTACATTAGAAACACGAAATTAAGATAGAATGCGCCTAAATATTTTTGGTCTTCAGATTTTAATGATGATGTTTTTACAGAATAAAATTTGCTATATTTTTTGACAGATTCTTGCTTTCCCCATTGCTGATTATTTCATTTAATGTATCTCCACACACTACCAGTGATTAGCCCAAAACGATGTGCCTTAATTGAAATAGCATTTTTACGCATTTTTTATTTCATGGCGTATCCAGTTATCTTTCCTAAAGTTTCATTTTGTTAAGACAAACATTGATTGTAATTCACCGGTTGTCATTTTTCTCGTTTTGTGTCATGTTCAAATTGCTCCAAAATAAATATTGGTTTGCACAAATTTTGATAATTCTGAAGTTTTTAAAGAAATTTACATCAGGATAAAAGCTATGTTTTACAAATGATATACTGTTCTATTTTAATTTCAATTGTTTTATAACAAAGAAATTTACTGACAAGCCCAGTATTTGTTGTGGAACAGAAATTGTTACTCTGATTAATCAATATAATAAGAGAGTATTCTAGTATCAACATCATGTAATAGGTCTACCTAGCGTTTAATGTTTTATCTAATGTAAATATCAGTTAATCCGAAGTGAAGCTTCAATTAAACTGGCAATTAACTTATGGCATGGCCTGCCTTATAAGGTTAATTATGGCAAATGATGATAAATTTATGATTTTAGTCATAAAGATAATTGAAAACACACAAAATCAATAATGTAAATGGTTTCTATGGTGTAAAACATAGATAATTATAAACTCATTAGGAATGATTGAATTCAAACATTGTGACTAATCTTGAATGCTTTAATAATTGTTCAAACTTATCTGATGCATCAAAAAGAAATCATTCAAATAAAAAACTTTATGCATTGAAGTCTGTAAATGCAGCACCATGGGAGGTTATTTGAGAATTTTCAATGATTTGTATTTTAGATATTCTTGTATGTATGTGCACATAGTTTGTACATAGTCATGTCAACAGTTCTTGGCATATGATTAAAATGATATTTACAAACACGATCTGAAAAAAAAATATGATAACATCAACTCCAGTGAAAGTTGTTCAGTAGTTACAAAGTTACACAACACAGTATCACAACAACAACAAAGAAACTTCAATTAATGAACTATTTTTGTGGCTCTGTGGGTATTCAAATCATCACAAACTACTGTGTATCATTTCATTGTTCACATGTCAACAAAATCTTACAGGAACAAATGTACTCTGTCCATTTACCATAGTCTTGTGTTTATATAGCAGGTTACTGTGATATGAAATGTATTCCAGTAACAACAATGTGCCAATAGTAACAACTATCATTTATGTAAGAATGTCAACATTTCAAAACACTTCCCTCCAGTGATATTATCATCATTTTCATTTAGTTATACATGTATTTAAAAAATAAATCTTACCTCATGATTGAATATCCTGGCCATGTCTATAACATTGCAATAATTGTTTAATTCAATTAGATAACAGTAACATAGAAACAATTACTGTGTACATATATGAGCTGAAACTGGATTAATCATGATGAAAGTACACGCCCTTCTCATTTCATTATTTCCATAATAACAGTCATATGAGTAGGTTACCATGGCAACTCCAGTTTCACCTGTAATGTGATGACACAGGTAACTACACAATATTTCCAGTATCTGGACTTAAGCAGATGACAGTGAAATGTTGAATTATTGGAAAATACTAAAATGATTAATTGAAGAGCTTGCGAGATTGGTTTTTGATAATAATTTGTAATACTCATCAGGGGTTCAGAAATTATGTTTTTTTTTAATTTCAACATGGTTGGTGAGTCATTTAAAACTGAATTTTAATGATTTTCAGCAAGGCAGTGGTTCAACATTTCTTCTGTATTAAAAACAATTTCGTATGACAGACTACTGAACAAATGTTTCATTTTTTTCTGCATCAAATGTACATTTGAACTAGTACATATTTTCTGAGTGACTATAATGTATTTCATGAAAAATGGGCACCCAAATCTTCAAGGTCACGGTGCCTATAGCATATATAAACTGTAAAGGTTTTCCAAGCACCAAGATGAATGAATATTGATAACAACACTGAATAAATGAACACCACCGATCTAAGCACTCACAAGACAGTGTTGTTGTAGTTAACTTATATAGATCAATATGGTGAGAACCAATATGAACTGCATATTTTAATAACAGCAACAAATATGTGAATTTCTCATTTTTTATTGTATTAAAATGTTCAATACCTAAACACACGCATGAATGCATAATATATAACACAAATTAATAGGTCAACTATATCTGAAAGCTGATATAAAACAATGCAAACACATGTGAAAAGGACAGTTTAAATCGGAATACAGTACAACATAAAAGTCCAAAGACACTTCGGGTACTTGCCCCTTAATAAAAATACAAGTAATGCATTGAATAGGCAAATTGCAGTACAGTTATAAAATTTGTTCACAAATGATGGATATGAAATTGGCAAGTTATTGGAACAGGTGTACTGGTTATTGATAGAAGCATAGTGCAACATATTCATCACAGAGTAATGCTGTATTTCAATAAATGCCAACACAATCACAGAGCATACAATGACAATACCAATCAACAGGTGTTAGGACATGTTATTGTCAGGATTTGTTGTGTACACATTATCATGATTGAAACCATATTTATAAGCTATTACTTTGAAGGGATGGTATATAATTGAGGCCTAAAATGGCCACACGGACTAAAAACACATTTATTATATCATATACATTGTGAATGTATAGTCTGTGTGGCCATTTTAGGCTGGACAATTCTTTTACACTCCCATTCCTTCAATGTGCTAACCCATATGACTGAAATGTCCGAAGTTATCAGTAATAGGTGTTTTTTTTGAAGTCCTGGTAAAACTGAACACTAGATGTTAACACAAACCAAGCAGGTGTAATATTGTCTGTTTATGGTAATCATTTGTATAATGTATTCTTTTATAGCGATTACATAACACTTAACATAATTGCCATTAAATACATCGAAACTAGACTGTTGTTAAAATGTTGGCAAAAACAGTAGAACCAGTAGATGAATGTAACAGACAAGAAAATATAAACAAATGATAAATGACGAAGTATGAACACAAGTCAGTCCTGCCAAAGGTCACCAAAGGGAGAGAAGAGAAAAAAATATGAGCTTAATGTACAGGTGGCCTTTATTTAGGGGGTTTATACAGTTACTGTACCTATAAGCATACATTGTATATAATAAAGTGGCTGCTGTTCACTTGTGACTGTATTTATAATATATATAACTATATTTATAATATAATACATATACAAACATGATCCAGACATAATTTCTGATAGCATGGTCAATGACTGTTTTTAACAGCTTGTTAACTAAATTGAATACATTATCTTCATAGCCAATTATTAAAGAAATGATTATATAGTGTATGGATTGACATAATGTTCTTTTTATATGGAAATAAAATCACGACTTAAAATCTCTTCACTGGTTCTGACTTTGTCATAACAACATCATCATAATCTCCGGACAACAATGATCAAAATGATATTTCGTATTTCTACTTTGATTTTTGAATATGATAAACAACAAACAATCTTGACAACACCAACACTGAAATCGGTTAATGGGAAATAAAGCGCTGGTACCCATCAAATTATGTTTTAATTAACTTCGATAACAAGATCATATTTCAATAAACAAGGAAAATAAAGTGATACGATACTCAGAGCAAAATGAAGTAAAAAATGTGATAATTTTCATCTTTGTACAAATCAAGAAATTAATGAAGAGGTGGCTGAGTTCATTTTGTTTTACACAAACAGCGTTCACCTGCTTTTTACAGCAATCTTCTTACAAATTGTATTTTTTCCACCTAATCAAACCAATTTTCTTATATATATACCTTATATATTTCCCATCAATTAAACAAATTTTGAAAAAAAGTTAATAAGTATAGCTGTTAGAAGCAGGACAGAACAATAACAACTACGGGTTTCGGTCCTACAGATAAGCTGCCAGGATAAAAAGACAAAAAAAAAGAAATTCTGCTTCACTTGCATTTTATCTGTTGATGAAACAATGAAACATTACCATAGTCCCGCACATGGCAAGTACCAACATGAAAATGAGCACAAAACAATTTAACACATCAAATGTTATAATATAATATATTAAAGTAGATAAAAGTAGTTAAACACCAATATAATATAACAACAATAATATGAACATTATAGGAACATATTAAAAAAATTAACACTGTAATATAATATATCAAAATACAATATTAATAGATCAACTATAATATATTCAAAACAAATGTATAAAATAAAATAAATAGAAAAGTATAAGACTAAACAACTAATTAAAACTTATATTAAATACACACAAATACATAGATTCTGATCATCAAGATCAGAATAAATAGTAGAAATCATAGGTATAGCCTGGAAAAATAGTTGTGTTTATATTACCATAAAAAACAATATTTTGGCACCAACCCTAGTTTCTAACAATAGCATCCGAGGTATGAAACTACTTTGGTATGAACTGTACCTCCAGAGTACGACAGGCATGTTTAGAAAAAAAATAGAAATGGAAGTTTTGTAACCTACCAACCAAACTGTTACCTATTCTTAATAAATCAACTATACATGTACTATGACTAAGATAAATTTGATCTTTAACATTGGTGGGTCAAGTCTATATGTGTTAAAGATGTAACTAAAGAGAAAACATTCCATACCTTTACCATCAAATTAAATACATAAGTTAGTACCTAAACAAACATAATTACGTACATGTAATAAATTTGTTACCAATAATATGCATGAAATTTTTTAAGTACAGGAATACATGGATGGCTCTCTATCAGACACCCATGAATCACTATTCTTCAACAGTCTTTAACATTTTTTAGTTACAATGGAATAAATTGTACCAAGTCTGATAAATTAGTTTTAATGCGTAAATCAAACAATAAAGTAACCAAAGAAATAGAGAGCACGCATTAAAAACAGCTAAAAACGGCATAAAAAACCCAAGGTTTTTAAAATGGAGAATAACATATCAGTTGTGAGGGTTTGATGTAATGAAACTATGGTGACACACTAGCTAAATCAATTAAGAAGATCAAGACAATGGTTCTTTGTAAGAGTGCCTGACCATCTTATGTATCGAGACATGATGACTATGTCCTCTTTTCACAAGATATGAGAAACTTGGCTGCAGTGTGTTGTACTCCAATAACATGCTTTGTGCTCTGTAAAAGTAAAGAACTTATAAGTCATTCTGTAATAAAAACACAGTACTTAAAATCTAGCTGGTAAGATTACTCACACCCTGCATATTGCATTGCATTTCATAGCAATGAAATCTTATTCATGACACCTAGGAACATTTATTTTCATCCATCAACATAACTTAAGGGTACCGTTTTTTCTTCTTTGAATATTTCCAATCAGTCAAATACTTGACTTTGAATATGGTCAGGTAATGAAGTTAAGACGCTGGGTGCATGCTCCGCAAATTGATTAGACTGAAGATGGTATTCTAATGCCAATTATCTTTCAATCTCTTTGTACCAAAAGTAATGTTACATTTGCTGATTGGAAAACTGAACAATGTGACCAAATGAAGCATTAATCGGAATCTCTATATCATAAAGAATGTTTGGATCCATTAATACTGATACAAGTAGCATACTTACAGGTTTAGGAGCCTGGCTTTTAGCAGTACATCTATATTTGAGTAAAAACATGGCAACGAATGCCTGCATACTCATCATACCAAACCATCTGTAAAAGTACGGGCATAAAACTGATAGAACAGAGTACATATATACAACTAATAGAACGTAATACATGTACATACATATACAAGACAACAGAACCTCATAATTAGGTGCAGTGAATCCAAACTATCTAATATTCTCAAATATATAAAACAGAATGACATAACATGTATTTCTAAAACATTCTATTCAACAGAAAGTTAGTACCGTGACTCTTACAGTGATATAAAATGTCATACCACAGATAGAGAGAAGTCCCTTACTCAAATATTTGTACATAAGATAGTGTTGGAACCTCCAAGGCTGCTTTTGAATGATAAAATTAATAAACTAACAACTATTTAAATTAAGTTTATTATTATTTTATAATTATTTCATTATTAAATTATTTTAATTGATTTGAAACTAAATAATCGACAGAAATCAATAAAAATAAAAAAATTGCTTACCGTCCAGGACACATATAACGACCGCCACCAAAGGGTACAAAAGCTTTCATATCTAGAGAAAGATTTTCCCATCTATCTGGATTAAACACATCAGGCTCTTCAAAGTATCGTGGATCTCTGTGTGTCCAGTAAGGCGAGATCATCAACATGTTACCAGCAGGTATGTCATAGCCCTATGAGTGAATAGACAAAAACAATTTATGATGAAAAGTAGAATATTGATCCTTACACAAAAAGTCTACGATTTACTTTCGTTAAATCATTGACAGTATGGTATAGGATTGACTTTATATACAGGAACATACTATACCAGCATACTGAAATCTGGTATTTTGTGCAATGAGAATATGCCATGTCGTTTTACCATAACACGCAGCATTTTTTTCACAATTATGAAGGGAAGTAACCTCAAGTAATAATCAACAAAAACTATGTAAGAGTTACCTCCCATTATTTTTACTTTCAATGTAATGCATTGCTTGGTAAAAATGACTTCCTACTCACTTTAATGTTGATAGTCTTGACAACACGCCTGCCAATAACACCTTCACATCTCAATCTTAATGTCTCGTAGACACAGTGACATAAGTACTTCATCTTCTGCAAATCTTTCTCTGTAAGTTCAAAATCATCGTCTGGAACAAAACAAATCAATTTAATAAAAGTACATGAATTTCTCTATGCTTCAACAATAAAATTGTATAAAACTGTCCAAAAATTTCAAATGAGAGGTTGTGCCCTAAAAACTAATTTAATTGGCCTGTAGCTTTGCTACAAACTGTCCCAAAGTGGTACCCTCTGGCTTTTGTCCCCTATTTTTTGGATTGTCCTAAGTGTTGGGAGAGTTTTGCGTAGGTGATTTGGGGGAAGGTCGTATTTTGGGGAAGGTGGAATGCTATGTATGTGTGTTTTCTAGGAATTCATCTGTCTGATGCACAAGTATAAGCACACTGCATTTTGTTGATTCCTGATGTCGCAGGGTAAATTGATTGTTTGTTATGTCTGTACTTGTCATATGTATTATTGTTTTGTCATTTGTGCATGTCTGTGCGTTATCTTATAGTCACCCCTCCTGCTCCCCATAACTCATCATTCATGTCACCTGCCGCCCCTGCACATACCGGAATTTAGCATACGTAGGTTCCGCTTGCACACTACTGTTCACACGCTAGTCAGTTAGAACACGCTTTTCATTCTGTTGAGTTGTGTTTTCTTATTTTCTGCATTTGTGCCTTTGCATGCCTTTTACCCATTTTTACCCTTTTCCAAATGGTGTAGAACCAGTCTACGACACTGAGAAACCAAATCTTTCAACCCACAGCTATACTAATAGATGACCTGTCTTAAACAGTCAGCTCAGTAGCCACCCTTGTCAGACCACATAAACCCAGGTTTTATAGCATATAAAATCTTCACCAGTTAAGCCATGTATAGTATTACAAAACTACGTGACAGGACTGTGATATAAATATTTACCTGTTTTATCTTCCATCACTTCATCTAACTCCTCCATTACTCTTTTGTAGATTGTATCATCAGTTAACACGTAAATCAACAACCAGCATGAAGCCTAAAGTAATATGTAATCATCAATGACTACAGTATAGTAAATTCCTAAACATTACATAGTCTGTCAGACATGAGGTTATCAAGGGTCTATGAACTGAACATAGTTCACAGCATGTCAGACATAAGGTCATTATGGGTCTACGAACTGAACATGGTCACATAATGTCAGACATGAAGCCATTATAGAACAAGGAACTGAACTCAGGAACTTTTATATAGTGGGGTAATGTGTTGGGACACCACCTTGTCCTCATATTCTTGGAGAAGATGTCAGCACCTGTTAGTGCCAAGGAAGCAAGTATTGACTTTGTGCTTTTCTAAAATTCTGACAGGTAAAACCATATTTAGAGCCTGCATTGACAAATCAAAGTACTGGAAGTACTTGTATATTGGAACTCAGACAGAATGCAGATATAAAAACATGACAGTGCTTTAAAATGAGGTGTTAAAATCCTTTCCTTCGAAACATTGGATTCACTTATTTGATTCATTAGTTACTGACAAGTCAAATGTCTCACTAAGTCCACATAAGAGTAGACACAAAAACATCTGTGAATGCTAGTTTAATCAATATTGGGTAAACCCCCGGTAAAAAAAAGGGATCCTAACAAACAGATACAAAATTAACCCTTAAAAGCATAAACAATTAACACCATCGATTAAAGTATACAGTCATATATAAATTTAGTAAAGTGTTTGTTAAACAAAACTTACAGGTATTGCATTAGCCAGAGAAGCGAACATCACTAACATAGCAAAGCCATGAACATTTTCTCCATTCAAAATATCCCATAATCCATCTATCAAACTCTGTAACAATAATCAAAATATATCACCCTCAAAATAGCAGCCATTATTTTTAAATATATTTTAGAATCAGGGAAAACTTATTTTAATTTAAAATTTCTTTTGCACAATCGAAAAAGATTAACCAATTTTATATCTAAACAAGAAAATTCACTACAAAGAAACAAAAAATTTTTTTTTTCTTTTTGCGACTGATATCTTAAATGTAAATAAATTTAAGATTAACACTACAGCTTCATACCTGTTTGGATTTCGAACTTTGACCTTTCATTACATTCACTGTATACTGCATTCTATCCAGGAAATAAGCCCGAGCCCGACACCATTCAGGTAACAACCAGGATGGAAGCTTGACACCCAACTCAAAATCTTCATCAAATATTTTAAACTTTTCCACAAATTCTTTGTAACCAGCCTGTAGATGTAACATATACAGGTAAATATGCCTGTATTTACTTGCTGAATAATTAGGGGTATGTATCAGTACGCAGAACCTATATACTCACAAAATTGATGCGGTGAGTACTAGAATGGCACCATTTTTCAAACTGTTGAGAAAAATCAATTCTTGGATATTTTTCCAAAAAGTTGGTATATCTTAAAGTCATTGCAACAAAAATTCATCTACCAATAAAACTGTGATTATTACTAAATTTTATACAATTTTCATCATTTATACAGGTTTAATAGAAAAAATGTCATTTTTGTTTACATGACAAGGTACTTAAATACACATGGAGTCAGGGTCTTGGTGATACTTTAGCCATGGGGTTGAACTTAAAATCATTAATTCCATCTCATCTTTTATCTATATATTAAGATGCTAATTTCAATTATAACAATAGACTGTCAATGTGTTCTGAGTAACCAAACCTAGTCTTAGTTAATAGTTGCATGTCATTTAAATAACGTTGGTTTAGTAAAGGATCAACAAAGTTGTGTAGCATAAATATGACATTGTTAACTGATACCTACTGATACCATATTCTCAGAGAAAGTATAAGGTAACATGACACCAGCATATATATAAATAAAAATATAGCTAGCTGCAGCCATGGTCCAGTGGTTAGTGCACTGGACTTGTACCCTGGAGATCCGGGTTTGAATCCCGGTTGCAGCAGGTCATACCCTTCTATGAAAATTTGACAAAAATGTCAATTTTCCTCCATATGTGGAGAAGTTGCTGGCTCCTTGTGGAAGGGTAAGTTAGTACTGATTAGTATACAATCCAGGAAAACTGGTTAGGTGAACCAGTCACCTTATATGACTGAAAAATTGTTGAAAAATGGCGTTAAACAATATGTCACATAAAAACATAAAAAAAAAACAGAATTATGAGCACACTTAATTAGCTCATCCATCAAAAAGGCATAAATAACAATACTGGTAACGTAATATCTCATTATCCTATCAACCAAGTTTCCTTTTAGAAGGAGTAAAAAAGAAGAACATATTATGGAACTATCTGAAATTACATCATACTTGAAATAGAACATTATTTATAAATGTAGTTCTGTAACATGTGTGTGTGTGTGTGTGACGTTAGGTGACCTACAAAATCTGTATTTCCCACAGTTACAGTAAGTCAATCAGATTGGCAACAAAATAACAAATACAAACAGAGGACAAAATGTGCACAGCACATGTGCGGAGTTATATAAGGGTATAAGGGATTATCCAGCCTGGTAAAAGTTATGTATATTAAATCTGGCCTATTTCTTGTACATGTTTACCTTCTCCTGACTTAGAGTTTTGGAGTGAGGTCAAAATGATTTTATCCTTTGTTTCTCTGGGGATGTTTAACAAGATCTAGGGTAGATGGTCGAATTAAAATTAAAGTTTCAGAAATGTCCAAAGGGAAATAAAAATTAAATGTTCCACTTATAGCAGCACATCCAAATACAAATGATCAAAAAATCTGGCCTCCAGTCAACAATTAGTTAAAAAGTTAAAAAAAAAATTTTGACTCTCAAAATCAGTAAAATAATGCTTCTGACTCTTGAGAATTTGAGCCAATGGGTCAAATTTACAATCAGAGTAGAAGGAAATTTTGTTGACTCTTCAAATTATCATCAATAAAGGGTCATTTTTGACCCTCAACTTTTGATGTCAAGTATGAATCCTGGTTGTGACAGTGATTGCAGATACTATGATCACAGTAAATCCTATAAAAAAAAACGTTCAAATAAACCAAGATACCATCCAGGAAGAGTTCTCTAGGGTTAAAAACAGTGTACCCCGACTATATGCTTAACCTGATTATTTCATTCAATATTATTTCTGCATAAGCTTTATGTTGACAGATTGACGTCACAGTCATGTGGTGGTATTAACTGTGTGACTTGGCATTCATTCATGTATTTATAACCTACAGTAACCTGTGAGATGAATATCAGTCAATCATTCAGAATTAACAACAAATTGAGTTGAGATTATTAAGCTAGCAACAGATACTCTGGGATTGGTAATGTAGACATTATTAAAGACATATATTTACTTCCCTGGTCAAAATGAAACCATTTTATATTTACCTCAGTGTTAGCAAGTGGATTACCATCACCCCATATAGTGTTCAAGATTGACTTGTACATGATTCGACGCACAGTCTCCATCAAATCTTGTTCCGCTGCAATATAGGACAATGTCTCTAAATTAACTGGTTCCTGTAACTAAACTCTAAATTATTGGTCCCTGTGACCAAACTTTGAATTAACTGGTCCCTGTAAGCAGGTTCTAATTTAACTGGTTCTTTAAACAGGATGCAAGGAACCAGACTCTTCAAAGAGTAAGTCCCTGTAACTAGGTTCTACACTGCGTTGGTTCAGTATTACAAGATAGGACATTTTAATCTTGCAAATATTGATAAATTGAAGTAGGTCGCACGAAACATTAATTGATGGGCCACAGAGTGCAGATATAAACGTTACATGATTTTATAAGAAATAACAAATCAGACACCTAACTACAAAGTATTAATTATGTATTATTCCATTTTAAAAAAATATTAATACATAAATGAATGTACCCAATTTATGACCAATCAAATTTTGTAAAATTAAGCAATGTTGCACTAATAAATGTTAAAATTAGCACAAATATGTTTGTCACTATGCAAACAATAGTCTCATTATAGCCAAAATGAACTAATCTTACATTTAATCTGATAATACTACCATGCTAAAAGGTAGTTAACACTGATTATTGAAATGTAATTGACTGTCGTTAAAGGAATTGTCATAATAAACGGGACAACATGAAGTGCTTAAAATTGGTCAAAGTAATTGTATAATCCTAATTATGGTCCACCTATTTATAGCTGACAGTTTGAATTTATTATTGACAGTCAATTTAAAGGCAGTCAAATACAATGTGAAAAATGTAATCTAAACTGAAATTTTGATTACCATGTGAACCTATCTATACTCCAGCTCAAGGCTGAATTACGATGGAAATTGAAAGCTTCTTTAATGCATATCACTGTCATGTACATAATGTCAGAAGTCTGAAGAAACCAAATATTTTAGTAACTATTCTTCTTAATTTAATTCAATATTTTACAACTAGAATATCATAAATTGATCACTACTCACTCTGCTTGATAGGATGTTTTCATCATATCTATAAATACTTTATGGTGTACATCACTGGCATATAGATATATTTAATTTATTGTCAAATTCTTTAGTCATGAAATCTATTAAAATGATTGTTCAGACAATGAAAGTATTGGGTGACAGTAATATAGACGTTCCTAAGATGAGGCTATTTTAAGAATATGAATTAATAACAGATCATTTAAAAGCAATCAGAGATAAACTGTATGACGTCACAGCGTTACAATCTATACAACTATTATAATCGAACACCACGACTTAGTGGTAAAGTTGTGAATTGAAACTAGATAAATAAACTTTCCCACCCTGGTCGGTTTATGAATGGAATATTTATGCATATTTCTATGAGTAATAGAGTAAGTATAGAATAACAAATACTTTGCAGGGGATAATTAGTATATTTAAACAAATATTGACTCTATACCTCACAAATCGCATAAACTCAAACTTGTGAGTCATCATCATTGATATCCAATCCATATATACCCCTCCCAACGTATCAGGGTCAAAAGGGCGCAAGAAATTAAGACCATAATTAATATTTCATGTGAATGGAATGATATTTTAAGGACCACTTATCCTATATATTGAAGATATTATCAGACATTGAAATGTAACAGACATGTCACAGTGTGGTATAAATTCATAAGAAAACAGATTGTCAAAGCAAGATAGAGCCAGAGTCATTATCTTGCTTTTATCTACGTAAGAGCTTTGTGACGTACAGAACCTAAAAAATACGATAAAACGTTTAAATATAGATTTGACAAAGACCAAATTTGTCATTGAAGTACGGTAATCAAATAAGACCATCTATGCATTGATAGGCTATCTCAGGTCATGAAAACACAGCAATCTATGTATTTTGTTGTATTACTGTAAACAGATAATACTTAAGAATTATCAGCATTTGTACTGATTCTCACAATACAATGTTTGAATACACTTCATAACTGAAGTGAATTGAGCACTTAGCATAGTGGGTGGCCTTTTTCTACATAGCCATCTTATGACGTCATAAATACATATAGATCAACCAGTAGACGGCCTAGTATAAGCCCACAATCCATTTCAACTTATATCATCACCTTTGGGAGACATTGGAGCTAGTGCAGTCCAGATAAAAAAAATAATAATGATACAACATATTTGATATTTGTATGACATAACTGAGATAGTATGTGGTATGTAATGTCTAATTTTAGAAAATAAGACATTTGAGCATCATTTCTATTTGTATCTGACAAACCAAAATGTAACATATCCTTATTTGTACATACACAATGTTGACAAATGTTGAAAGTTAAATCAGTACAAAAAATGTCTCCAAGTAATGTGTTCTATGAATTTCAGAATTTTACATCATAATGCATGCAACATGGAAAACTAGACTAACTAATAATAAAATTTATAATTTATATGAAAAAACTTATTAATTGTATGAATGTACAATGTTAACAATAAAGTCAGTAACCGTCCTAAATACAGGTCAATTTACTTCAGAAAATCACATGAACTGGTTATAATATAATGGTACATAATCTTTTAAGAATGTTTAAGTACAGAAAGTGCACATTAAAGAGAAATACATTTCAGTACATTTTGATAATATTTTAATAGAAATCACATAAGATTTATAGTTATATGAAGTATCCGATACACAGCACTTCAGAATTTAAATATCAATGTTTCAACTGTTGGAAATCAGGTTAAACTTTTTGCAATAGTTCGTCTAGTGCATGGCCAGAAAGATCCTTGACTGATTTCAAACATACGTGATAAAAGTTAAAAGTTACCTGAAGGACAGTCTTTCATTTGTTTATTCAACTGTCTGGTTAGAGTAACAACCATTTCTCCGATATTTGTTGGTGCAAACTGACTTTTTACTTTGTCATGGAGTCTTGTATGGGCTTGAAAGAACAATTCCTCGCTAACAGATGCTGAATATAGACCAACAAACATTTCATGTAAAAAATGTCTATTTAAAAAATAAGAACTTCACAATATTAGGTAAAAACTATTTGTTTCACGGGATGATCATATTATAATCTTGTACGTACATTTAACAGGATAGACAAGTTTAAAATCAGGACATTGATTGAGATTCAAAAACTTTTTATAAAAAATCTAATCACATAAACATGAACACACAGTAAAACCTCATTTGGCCAACACATCAACATTAATTCCACCCAATAATGGAGACATTTTATTTTCAAATCTCCAGTTCCATTATTTATCAACTTGATAATGAGACTGCCTCAATAATAAGACCATGGATTGTCCAAAAGGTGATCTTAATATTCAGGTCTTACTGTTTCTGGCACCATTCAGAATGTTAATCGTTTTAAGTGGTGTGCCATTTAAATATTTGGGATTTCAGAGCTGGTACAAGTAATTATAATATAATGAACACAATCATAAGAAACAATTACTGCTGAATAAGATATCTTTGTTAATGAATAGTTTTTGTAACACGTACTCATTTTGTCACTATCATGCCATGGAAGAAAGTTTAATCAATTAAGTTGTCTTGTTTAATGGCTGTCTGTTTCACTCAAAAAAAAATGACAGTCACAATACCTACAATAATGACATTAATTTACAAAGTTTAGGCCCCACAAGAAACATCTAAGTCTATTATAGTCCAAATGCACCATACCCAGTTTCTGAACAGGTTCTTGTACAGCAAGCTGGAAACTTGTATCCTTAGACTGGAAGAAGTGATGAAAATCTTCAACCTCCGAAATAAATGTTAGATTTTCTCCAGCAACCTTCAATGTAAACACTGGACCAAGCTGTAAATATGTAACCGGTTCACGAGTGAATTCACTTCACATTCATCTAGATTACAATAAGATTGTCAGACTATACAGGAAAACAAACAATTAAACTGATAGAACTAAAAATAATCCAGATAAATGTACATTCTTTCATGTATAAAATAGATAGATCCCACATATATCATAGTATTAGTAAGAAATAACAACAAAATTTTAAAAGATTTAATATGAAGTATAGATGCATGAATACCATTCTTGATCACATTATCAGTTTGCATTGCTATTCCAGAGGGTCAACTGGTTTGCCCCCCCCCCACCCCCTTGGGGATTTGTTTCCAGATTCAGAAATTCATGTCATGTATGAACATTCTTTTTTTCTATGTTTAAATAACTATATATCCTGGATCTATTCCTGTGCATAACAATTCTACATTTATATAATATTTTTCATGAGATTGTGCCCTCAAAAGTTGGGGTAGTAGACCCCCCACTCAGACAATTATAACACACAAGTGTGAATAATTCTTATTTTCAAAATTGTAGGCTGTAGTACTGCACTATGGTACATACAAAAATGCAAGAAGATCCAAATAATTGGAAATAAAAAGAACTATAAAAGCAAGATATCTTCGTAGAATCTATTGAAAATAAAATGAATAGGCCTTTCTTCAATTATAAAAAAATTCAAACTATTCATAAGGTAATCCTTAGCACATACTTTTATTAAGTCATTTTTCATGAAGAATAAAGCAATGAGTAATTCATATAACAGGATTTAGAATATTACAGGTACCTCTACTGAAAGTGTTTGCTAATTTAAGTCCTAAGGCTAAATTAACAAACATATGTAGATGTCCAGGTATACAGAATCTACCAAGATTCATTAAAATCGTAAATGGGGTATCTAACAATATTTACCTGAAATTGCATAAATCATACAGAGGAATTCATCAGTTAAACATCTCTACAACGTGAAACGTGAACAAATACTGCTGAAATAAAAATTTAAAAAGATACGTGCAACTCTTAAGAAAGTGCTGGCCTTACCTCTTTTCTTTTTTTCCCGATATATTCCAACGGTTGCTTTCCGAACTGTAATGCACATCCTAACCATGGAATCCAAGCACCGCAACTGGGAGCGGACTTTTTATTATGTGTCAAGGAAAAATACAGTAGCGTCAAAGTACTTAAAACGAAAACAAGCAAGCTTCTCAGATCAAAAATCGTGCACCACGCGTAACTCAAACTGACAGAAATTTCCCGCCAACTGTCAAACATTCTCGTAGTTTACCGTTTACTTTCGTGATTACATGTAGTTTACACACCTGCAACACCGGATTTACTTGCGTTACCAAGGAAAATCACCTGGAATTATGTCTCAACAAACTTTACCGTTGCTTTTTATTAATCTTGGGGGTGAAATGGTGTATATTCTTGATCAAAGACTTCGTGCACAAAATGTATCCGACGAAAAGGCGA
Organism: Lutraria rhynchaena; assembly: GCA_008271625.1. Lineage (NCBI taxonomy): Eukaryota > Metazoa > Mollusca > Bivalvia > Venerida > Mactridae > Lutraria > Lutraria rhynchaena. The sequence continues at coordinate 842,720 of VIBL01000067.1, forward strand.
AGAAAGGTTAGAATTTCAGCGCAATTCTCACAATCTAGTGGGTGGGGTACTGAACCACCGTCGTCCAAATATTACGATGCGATATTTCTGATATTAACAAACACCCCATGCTCCAATTATGCATGCGATAGGTTTATGGCCATCGTAGATATCTAAGTTTGTTTATTTATAGGTATGAATACTGGGAGAGCCGTGACGTAGTAACCTTGAACGTATTGTTCTGTCACGTGCGGATTTAAACTTCTTTCGTGTCTGGGGACTTGGGTGTATTTCGCAATTAATTGCAAGGTGTTGTCATAGTAGTTGGGCATCTCCATTAAATGCTTATGTAGATATCTTAAGAGCTTGTATGAATCATTTAGTCTAAATCTATTTGAAAATTAGGTAACAAAACTTATCAATAAATTTAAAAGATAAATGAATGACATACCTAGCATATGATTATTTTAATTGTTTTGAACACCTGGCTTTCCTGAAAAAGAAAATAATAAATGCTTTTACTTGCTTAGAAATATCTAACGAACTAATTATGATTTTAAACAGTTTTGGAAATACTGTCATACTGTATTTTTGACAATAAACTAGAGCTATATGGGTTTACTTTAGTAGTATGCAAAATATTATTTTTTTGCAAGATCTACTGATTTAGCATTCATGAATATTGTTCTATTAATCGTTCAGTAAGGATTAATAATAAGGATTCACCAAAGTGTGCAGTGGTATTTTTCCAAGTCTCTTTGTGTTTATATGTATTTGCTAGCTGAAATTGAGTCTATAATAATTTTTTGTCCGACATTTATGACATCTAATTGTCTCCTTTGTTTGAATTCTCTGACAGGAAGCTTGCTAATTTACTGTTTCCATTGTCTCAAAAACATATAAATGGTGTGTTGTATGAATAGTTTGAACTTGAAACAAAGTCAGATTTGTTATAGTTTCTGATGCTACAATTCAAGCAGCAGGCATATTTGAAGTTTCTATTTTTGATGCACTGATAAGTCATCTTGTTAGAAAATGAAGAGACATCACGAGAGTATGCCCTGCAGTTCAAACTTGTAATCCTATCATTTATCATTAACATTGTGTAATAAGAGGCAGAAAATAAAGTTCCTGATGCAGGGCTCGAACCCGAGACCTTCTGCTTGCAAGTTAGCTGCTCTAACCAACTGAGCTAATTGGGTTGGTGAGCATACCAACTACTATAAACACATATATTATACATACAACATTGTTACACTCCTCCTTCCTTTAATTAATTAATTAAGTGACAACCACAGGTTCTTTAAACTAACCCAGCCACTGCTTCACCCTAGCTCTAGAATTCCAAGGCTAGCCACACACAGCACCAATGTAATAGAGACAGAAAATAAAGTTCCTGATGCGGGGCTCGAACCCATGATCTTCTGCTTTCAAGTCAGCTGCTCTTACTAACTGAGCTAATTGGGCTGGTGAGCATACAAACTACTATAAACACATATATTTTATATACAACACTGTTACACTCCTCCCTTTAATTAATTAAGTGACAGCCACAGGTCCTTTAAGATAACCCAGCCTCTGCTTCACCCTAGCTCTAGGATTTCAAGGCTAGCCACACACACTCATACAAAGTACTATAAGCACATATATTATATATACAACCCTGCTACAATTGATTGCTGCAATTTTCTGCTTGCAGGAATACAATATTATATAGAAGATAGAATATGCATAGTTATATGTGTTCAAGATTATTGTATTTCATTAAGATGGTATATTACATTGACACATAAATGTATTTGGTCCTGTGTAGACTTAAGTCATATATTTATTTCTTATTTAGTTTGATATAATGTATTCTTGGTACTTAAGCTGTCATCTATTATAACACTTATGGTATGCTGTAATTAGTCCTAGTTTCTGACAGTTTTCACTCCTTAAAATTGTTCACGATTCTGTGAAGCCAGATTAGTCATTTATATACAATAAGAAATAGAGTGGGAAGAAATAGAAAGAATACAATAGAATACATTTTGTGTCCTTATATTACATGTCCTATTTTATAACATCTAGGAAATGCAGAGGTAGGGCTTTGGTAAGGATTATGTTAAAATGATGGTATAGATTTGCTGCTAGTAATCTACTACTAGATAGTATTGAAGGGGAAGCATATTGTTCTTAGTCACTAATTACTCATATTTTTGAAACATTATGTTTTTTAGAGTCTAGAAAATTAAAAGTTGACAGACATTAGCGTAATTGATCTGGTCAAAGAGCTGGGTGTGTTGTGTCTTTAATCTGAGTGTAAGATGTAAAATGTCATAACCTTTCAAACCATGCTGAAGAATATCTAACATTTTTGTTGTTACTTTACAAAATAATTGAAAATTTGTCCATGTACAACATTTGCATTACAAATTGATGAATAATTACTTTATATGCCTGTCCAATTTTGGCTCTTAGATGCACTAGTTCTGGTTGTGTTTCTGGCTCTCAGTTATTGTGTTTTGTACATCAAATGTTGTGGTCTATATTCAGCTAGGTACCATTAGATGACTGCTAAACTATCAAATTACTTAATGCAAGTTTTAAGTATTAATCTGAACTCGATGTGTTGTTATATCAACATATTGCTATATATATTGCATATATATTTGCAGTACTACATGACATTGTGTCAACCATGTTTCACAAAAGATTTGTTGAGGAATTATTCAAGCCCCAACCTCTTTACTCAAAGAAGGCTCTGAGAACAGTGTTTGACAGACTAGCTCATGCTTCTATCATGCGTTTAAATGCTGCCAGTATGGACAAAGTGAGTACAACATCCTATGTTTGTATGCTTCAAACAATGTTATATGACTTGGTAATATGGTAATGTTTCAACTGTTGTATTTTTTAAGCTTTGATTAATAATTGAAAACCTATTACCATTTCATCAGAAATGAAAAACACTGTGCATGATACTTATTAAAATGAAATATGAAGTTGAATATATTACCATGTAACACATGTAACTTGTTTTCTAGGAGCGGCCGTGGTCCAGTGGTTAGTGCACTGGACTTGCAGCCTGGAGATCCGGGTTCGAATCCTGGTCGCAGCAGGTCATACCCTTCCATGAAAATTTGACAAAAATGTCGATTTTCCTCCATATGTGGAGAAGTTGCCGGCTCCTTGTGGAAGGGTAAGTTACTGGTTAGTATACAGTCCAGGAAAACTGCTTAGGTGAACCGGTCGCCGTATATAACTGAAAAATTGTTAAAAAATGGCGTTAAACCCCAATACAACCAACTTGTTTTCTGTTGTTTATTATAGTTGTATGATCTGATGACAATGGCATTTAAATATCAAGTTTCCCTCGCCTTGAATCCTAAGGATATACTTCTGATTACATTGAACCATATGGATGCTATCAAGAAGTTTGTAGATGGACAAACCAATATTGTGCAACAAGTGGATCATGTGTACAGGCTTCTGTTGGAGGTAATCAGTGTAGACTGTATACTGTACTTTCATTTATTTACGTTGGTTCCAAAGTTCCAAATTTCTTGGATTTGCTAAAAATGGTAACCAGACTATTAAGATTTTTAATTTTTGACATAAAAAATTTAAGTCTTCTGTTTGTCAATTTTTTTACATCATGACACTATGCACTAGATGCTGGGGCTGAAATCCAGGTAAGTAGACACTTATTTAAAATCTGTTCCCAGATTGACAAACCTAAATAAAACCTAAATACAAAAAGTAGGCAAACAACCAAGATGTCATTACATGAAAGAAATAATGCCTCATGTTGCCTTGTATGTAGTCTTTGATATATCAAAATTAACTAGGTTAAGTAATTTCAGTAGTGTACAAATTTTTTACATAATTATGCAATATAGGATACATTCATAATTTTATCAACATTTTATGGGCACTTGATTTTGTTAATAAGCTCACCCATGAAATTAATAAGCTTAAATGCTCCAAAAAAATCTTGAAACCCCATTATATTATGCAGACTTTAAAATGCAGAATGTCGTTTTTTGTTCAAAGCAGGTGTATCTGCACATTTTATGACTAAATTGTTTTTGAAGTTTCTGAAGAAAATGACCTTGAAATTTTGAACTTACTATGAAATGAAATTGTGAAATAAAGATCACTTAAACTATTCTGTAAGGATATATTTATTTGTTGACAACCTTAGTATCTTAGGGACAAAGGTCAGTGAGTTAATGTTTGTTTGTTGCTTAGAAACAAGGTCAGTGAGTTAATAAAAGTCTTACTGAGGTCATTGTTGCAGTATTTATTTATTTGTAATATTTATGTTGATGTTGTCCTAATTTTTCTGACCTGAACAATTACTTAAAACAATGACTTAAAACAATAACTCTGACATCAAGTAAACTTGTAGTATCAGTAGATCATTCTGTCTCATTGGTGTGTTCAATCAACTTTTTATAAGATGTTCATAGTTCTTTACGCAAATATTTCTCCCGTCTTGGTGTCAATTTGCGCCATATTTCTATTGAGCTTGTATTATATTAGTCCCGGAACAAACAATACCAGACATTCTGTCATTATGAATGAATTTACTTTCAATGCTGTGTATAAAATAACAATTGGTAAATAAATTGTCAACCTTGACCGCTTCATATCCTGCGTCACATTTATTTAGTATGATTGATTTTGACGGTGGTAGAATATAGTTTATTTAAGATTATCGCACATTCTGTAAGGTTTGACTTCAGTGACCTTTATCATTCAATTTGTACTTTTAGCTGATTGGTCACTGTACTATTATACTGTCCTTTAGCAGGTTGTATTAGCTGCATTAACTTTATAAGATGTAATCAACTTAATGGAAAAGTATGGAAAATCTGTTTGTGATACTTAAAATTTTTGTCATTGATGGACACTGGGTTTACTGGGTCTAATGCAATTTTTCAACCTTTTTTCAGTTACATACGGTGGCTGGTTCCCCTAACCAGTTTCTCTGGACTGTATTCCAACCAGTATTCCGATCATTTTCATTAGCATTAATTATGTTCCAAGAACATTGAAAATAAACCAGTGATTGTATTCAGGTATCAGTTAAATGGTTACCGTAATAGTGCAGTTTTCTGGTAGCTTTGTTGTAGTGATTGATTGTATTGACAGTGACATAGAATATTGTTTTTGGTTTGTTTTAAGATTTCAAGTTTTTTAACATTCCATCTTATACAATTCCTATCACACATCTAGGCTTATAAATCATTTATAAATGAAGAATATTTGATAAGATGCTTTCTCATTAATAAGTATTTACGTACAAATAGCTTATTCCTGGAGATAAGCTATGTTCGGTTGTGTACTTTAGGTTACTTTTTCATTTTTTCTATAGAATCTTTTTAGACATAAAATTGATGAATTAGTGGCTGATGACGTCAAAGATTTAGTCGTGTCATTGATGTGGTAACAACCGTGGAATTTTAACAATAGTTGATCTTTTGGTATTGTCAATTTACATTTTAACCATTTGGCAAAATGATGATAATGTGCCCCATCAAATTGTTAATTTGTTAATTGTATTGATGTAAAATATTTACATCACAACACTTGATCTAACTTATTCAGCTGATTGCAAAAACAAACCTTTGTCGATCTGTACTTATAACTGACATGAACTGCCTGAAAAATCAAATTTTCAGCATCTTGCTTTTACACCTAAAGATTACTTTGTCAATCGTGTGTGATATTTGATTAGGAAGGTAGTTTATGAAAATGTACAAACTCTATATTTAAACTGATATCTATGCATAAGTGTGTCCTTGTTGCCTTCACTAGATCCATTCTGTCATTTAGGGTATCATTTAATTACTTATTTTATTAACTTACAGACGTTTGGTTCAATGTCATCTGGAGGATTTCACCTTATACGACAAACATTGTTAAATTTCTTCCAGGATATGCATATTAGGGTAAGCTATCCTGTGTATTAGTGTATACAATTTATGTGAATGGCAAACTCAATATTCACATAGAAATTCACTTGAAGTATATAATCTGTGAATTTTACTCCCATTTTTTTAAATCTTGTATATACAGTCAAACCTGTGAACAAAGGCCACCCCTGAGAAAGAAAAAATGCGGCCTTTATTGACAGATGGCCTTTATTTGGTGGGCAGTTTGTTCTAAATAATCAGTGATGATTTTTCAAAGAATTGTCTTTATTTACAGGGTGGTCTCAAACACAGGTCTGACTGTATTTATAATAGATCATTGAGTGTTTTCTTCTAAGAGCTAAAATTCGTATGTTTCTTCCTACAATACAATTCTAATTTTGATTAAATATTGTCTATTGTATTGTTTATTGATTAACCAATCACGCGCATAGAACGTGCAAGTACAATCAATTTCAAAATTGTGCACCTCTTAACTGTAATGGATGAAAATGATCCTGTTCAATGGGATTGTCTTATTTAGTATTGTCATATGTTTTTATCCTGTTTCACAATAGTGTACAGTTACTGATGCATCCAATTATGTTATACGTCACAAGTCATGAGAAACTTACGAACTATGTTGTAATAAACATAAAAAAATAAAATTATGCAATAGGTATAGTAATTAGCTCTCATATACAGAACATTCAAGCTTCACAATTTCTTATCTCCCTCTGTCATGTTTATGCCATGAAAATTAAATCCATCTTTTTTTTTTGAGAAACTATTTTTACCAATGAAACTATGTGTTAGTTTGCAAAGTTCGATCTATATTTGAATAAATACTGATCCCTTGGGAAGGACTTCATGGAATTTGATTTTCTGTAGACAGTAACATAGAAAATATTTCTTTGTTCAGTGTAAAATATCTGAAAGAGTTGGAACATTATTTTGTAATAATGCTAGTTGTAGTATTTGTCACGTTGTTAGTAAACACAAAGTTAGCTTTATTTTATGTATTGTTAAAATGAACTGTTTGTAGTTTGGCTTATATAACCTTTATTCAAAGCTAAAAAAATCTTTGTTTAGTATTAAGTTTCAATACATTTAGGTCATGTGGATGCTATTTTGAAATACGACAAATTCTTGTGGCTCTGTGGGAGATCATGGATGATAAATCAATGAACCAGTTTATGTATGCAAAAATTTCAACAATAGTGCTTTGTATATATGTTTATATATAGGTAATGATTGGCGTGATTGATGTCAATATTATGATAATCATTGTCATCTACTCCCACATACGAGCACTGTTAATATAAATGTCAATGAACTAATGACACAGATTCTGTCATCCGTTTTAGGCTGATAATATGTTTAGTTGTTCAGTTTCAATGAACCTGCAGTGTGCTTATTAGTTGGTATATAACTTATTTACTGCTAACATCTGCAATAATACTGTTGTAATGATTTCCATGTTTTATATGCCTGAAATATGGATAACAAAGTAGCCAATTTCCCGTAGCAATTGAAACATATTTTATCATCTGCATGATCTGTTTGATGGCGTTCATGCAACAATAAATTTATTGTATCTTACAATGTTTTGTTACAAAGATACACACATGGAATTTTGTTAATCACCAATCCTTGTTGTGTCCACTACTTATTAAGTATTTTTATGCATACTTCCAGGTCCTTCTACCTAAGTATGAAAATTTTGTTTCTGCAAACTAAATGGCATATCATAAAACTATTTATCTTTTTAATCACCAACTTAATCAGCCTGTAATGCCAAGTTCTGTTAAATTTGATGCATACAGTAAAATAATTTGGCCGTTTATAGCAACATGTAACTACCGTGTTGTATACCTATGCTTAGTTTTGTTGTAACCATAGCTATGAGGTGTATTTCTCAACATCTTTCTGCACTGACGAACAATGATGTTAAATATTTATTAAACATGTGACTGTTTTTGCTAGCGTGGGTGTAAATGTTTCTTTCAAAATGACCAAAAACGGAATAAATTTCCTGCATTTTGCAATATTTTCATTTCATTACAAAATTGAAAACCGCTGAAAAGTAGTTTTAAATCAATCCTATTGTAAGTGTATACTGTATACTGATGTCATGTCCACAGGTAGATCAATGTTTTAACTGCGTGTGGCACTTAACAATGTTAGTTGAATACCACAATATTGAGGAAGATTAATGTAGGTCATGCAGTACATGGATTATTCTGTGCATATTATGTGAATTTGTTGATTTATTTGATTATAAATGAAACAAAATAATTCATTGTTATAAATTTTTTTGGCCCAATTTCACCGCTAATCTTGAGTGTATCACAAAATGTATGGTATTAACTAGGGGTGTAACAGTTAACCGATATACTGGTTAATATTGCCATATGAATTCTGACGTTTTTTTTACCGGTTCGTTTTTCTCTGAACCGGTTTTTGTAGTCATGGCAACGCCACTGATGAAAATATCTCAGAAATATGACAAATACAATCATCATCATCATCATTTTTTCTCAATTCTGCCTCCATCATTAACTTTTAAATGTTAATTTGTGCATTTTATTTGCTCATCATTTAAACGCTATTTCACTTTGAAACTACATATGAATTTCATATATGAATATATATAATATTGATTTAAGACGATGCATGTGCATCAATTCCTGCTTCGCTTTTCTGCCTGAAAAACAATATATTGCAATACGTTTTTTACCGTATTGTTACACCACTACTAGATTGGTGTTTAAGTAATGTCTCAATCAGTACAGCATTATCTGTAATGAATGAATGACATTAAAATTTTATGTGATTGTTTGTATGTGGGATATGTCATATACCATATGCTATAATTTACTAGTTTGTAGTGCGAGAATAATTTATATGTTTTTATTAAGTTGTCAATTTAGTTATATGTTTGGTTCTGTTAATGCATTAGTTACTTTTGATCAATATTACGTACAATATTTTCAGGTTTCAATTTTTTTGAAAGATAAAGTTCAGACAAGTAATGGTAGATTTGTATTATCACAAGCTGGCCCCTTACCATGGGGAAATCAACTTCCTGGTACAATCAAGTAAGTTATATACGTAACACATAAACAACTTAAAAATTATGCATATAGTCTGTTATCATAATTATATAGATTAGGGTGGTAATAGTGTCATCAATGTAACAAAGACTTGTCATTTACTGAATAGAGTTGGAATCAAATAATTTATGTACTAAATGCATTTCAGAAGCATGCATGTTTTTTTTTCAATTGTGTTCATGTAAATTCAGTCTGTAGGCCCTGACTGTGGTCCAGTGGTTAATGCGCTGGACTTGTAACCCGGAGATCAGGATTCGAATCCCGGTTGTGGCAGGTCATACCCTTCTATGATAATTTGAAAAAATATTGATTTTCCTCCGTATTAGGAGAAGCTGCTGGCTCCTTGTGGAAGGGTAAGGTAGTACTGAATAGTATTCAGTCAAGGAAAACTGGTTTGATGAACCAGTCATTAATCATCCTGCTGTAATACTAGACTATCAACAAAGAATCTTGATTTGTTTCTCTCATTTGATTGATTATGTAGTGTTATGTTTATGAATTGATATGTTGTTACCTTTAAGACATTTTGACGAGAAAGGTCATGAATGCAAGACACTCAACTTCCCACCTGGTGGCAATTATCAGCTCCCTAAAAAACAAGGATCCACAGACATGAAAGGGGACAGGGTGACAAAACTAGGAACAAACATGTAAGTAGCATGACAAACTAGTGTTGAAATGATTTTTGTGTACTTTACTGAACTTAATAGGAACAAAGTAAATGATTAATTGTTGAACTAATATACTGTGAGTATTCTCTATATTTTGTCATTATGTTACATTTATGTTTTACATTCAGGTATTCTGTTGCAAGACCAGTGGATACTCAGACCTTGGATAAACCAAAAACTACACCTATGTCAGATATAGTTAGTATGTCACATGTATAAATGACACCATATAAATGTTGGAATTAGTTTTTATCATCGTTTAACGTGATAAATCGAATTATTTACCATTTTCATAAAAATAAACATACTGAAAATGGCCTGTCTGGGTTGGTTGCCTAAACATTGTGTCACAGAGGTTGATATGATGATAGTGCACTTGCATGCTTAAGATGGTTCCTGGCTCAGTCTAACTTATATTATTTCAAATCAAAGTATGGATTCCGATATAATCCAAAATAGCCTGTTACAAATTGAACATGATTTTAATTATTGAGCCATTATTTGACATAAGTTTGTCTAATACAGTTACATTTACTATGTAAAGTGAGTGTACAGTTGTAATACATTGGTCTACTATCATATTGTAATATAAGTGTTATATATTACCACAGGAAAATCAAGCTCCAGATCCTCTTGCTAAGGCACAACTTGATTTATTGTCACATCTGATTGGAAACACCACTACTACAGAAAAATCTGGTTTCAGATTAAACTTGTTTAGTTCTGATAAAGAGGAAGAGTTAGTACTATTGAGATTTAATTAATTGATACTTTAATACAGAGTCTTGACTTTACTTATTTTTACTTAAATTCTTCTATTTCTACCATTTTATCTTTTCTAGGAAAATTCTAATAGGAGTAAGGGTTTTGAAATTGTGAATTTCTTTAAAGTGTAATTATTTAATAATGTAGTTATTATTTAGTATTTTTGTATGCATAGTTTTACTGTGCGTCTATGAATGATTTCTTCAATTGTGATGCATTGTAATGAATGTCTTTCTATATATGTCATTTAAATGTTCTTACTTGATGTAATTTCCATTATTCTCTTGTAGACAAGCGGCCACTGGAGTTTTATTTAAACCTGTAGAAAGTAAAGAATGTCAAGTTGTAAAAATAGACGCATCAAAGGTAAGTTTAAATGTTGTAATATTTGCTCTGTTACAGTAAAAACTCACTCATTTTTTGGGGGGGGGGACGATTTTCCTCATTTCTTTGATATTTCAACTAGATAAGAGATCACCTTTTTTATATTCCGAAGATGATTTTAATATTAAAATTACTTATTTGTGAAGTAACATACAGAAGTTTTTCATGTTAAATCAGAATTAGAGTCTTTCACTGTCAATCTGGAGCTTGGTCCATGTTATAAATCTATGCCCTTATATTTAATGGAAAACAATCCCTTGTTACACCAATCTTCTCTATTATTATATTATTGGTAGTGTTAACATGTTGGGGAAAATGATAGCACTGGACAATGGTGAGGTTTACAGATTGTATATGTCACATGTATACTGATGGTAAATCCTGTTCGACTCAGAGTCATGTTAGTCAAACAATTGAAATACTTCGTAATAGAGCTATTTTTATATATTTTACAGAAACAAAAGAATAAAGAATTGGAGCAGATAATGGGTGAATTGAATCTACAAGATACAGGTGCTGGTGGAGGTGGTGATGATCTACTTGATCTTATGGATAGTGCAAACTAGATGTGCCTGTTCATAAGTAACTGACTGGTCATGCTTTATACTTTGCTGTGTGATAATCTGATTATCAGTAAAACCACCTTTTTTGCTCTCATGTTACATTCATTCCTCTTGGTTAAATTTTTACTTGTGAATGCGTAACATTTATCTATTTTCTCCAGTGGACTAGTATGAATTTGGAAAGTCCAGGGCTTTGTTGCTATCTTATTTGAAAGTGTAACATTGCACTTGCTTTAATAACTCAAAAAAGACAGCACTTTTGAAAGTGTAACATTGCACTTGCTTTAATAACTCCAAAAAGACAGCACTTATGTTCTCCATATTCTTGTGGATTCCAGAAGCAACATTCCAGTAGTTAAGGTTACCAGTGTATCTTTATCTCAACAGCACAGCGTTGTGAATATTTTTTTTGTTGACATCTTGAATCACATAGTGTGTTTCGTGTTTAGAAAATTCTTAATCCTATTTGTCTACTTTAGTATCCTAATTCAAATTTACGTCAGTTAGTTAATAGTCTTGAGCCTAGAAATCTGAAATTATCTGTGTTGGTAATGAAGCCTTTTTTGTTGCTAAAAATTGTTTGCAGAATCTCATTAAGTTCTTAAGTTATACAATTTAAATTTCTGAGAGTAAATTTGTTTTTTTTCAGTTTATTGTTATGTAACTAAGACTTTAAGAAATATAAAATCCATTCTAATTAAAATGTTGTTTTATAATGCTTCAAGGTTTTGTGTTCTGTATTGGTATTGTGATTTACTATATTGTGATATTTATGACACCAAAATCTGTTTATTTCTGTGTTACTGTCTCTGTGTTACCGGTATATATTCCTGTTATCTGTTATTTAAAGTGAGTTTTGGTAATGTTTTATTAATTGCATACAGACTATGTAAACCAGCTGCTTCAAATATTATTTACTTAATTTCATGTTTATTTGTGTAAATTTTTGTGTATTCTTTCCGTTGTTGATGAAAATAGAAGAGATTGAAGGAATTGACTGTAAATGGAGTAAAATAATTGCTGGCCGCATTGAAGTTGTGCGTTTTTGATTGTTTAAGTAATATTGAATAATGCACACCAGACTTCATTGATACTTAACAGAATGATGATATATTTAACTCTTCATATTTTCTTATTTCTCTGCTTGCAATGTATTGTCTCTGAAGTATTTTTCTTGTATCTTAAAAAAATACCTCACAATTCCATTACTTCATTTTATTATTGAGAAGTCACAATTGTTTCTGGGAAACAAATTCTATTAATTTTACTAAATGTTCATTCTGTGCAATTATTAATAATTAATATTAGTGCACACCGTGTATATGAATTAGTTGACTTTGTGTTGAATTCCTGGTTGTGATTGAATTGTGTGTAATGATTTTTTTTATTTAAATTAATATAAATTTAGATGAAAATGTCCATGACTATAGTCTTTAAAAAATTCATGTTTCTGTATTTGATATACTTTTGTGTCCGTCCAGATGACTCTGTTGTTTTCACATAATATACATTTTTATTTTGTTTTACCTTGTGATTCATAAATTTATTTTCATATATTTTTTCATATCAAATTCTTAAGTAACAAATGTACACATGTTATAGTTTTTGAAATTTAAAACTACATTTTACAACATAATTCATGATGAGGAAATAATTGAAATTATCCATAATATTCTGTCATAATGAGAGAATAGTATACCTCCTCTTTCAGTCTCCATATTATGGTGCATGTCCTTCAAACCAATTCACTGTTATTATAGATGTGTATATATTGTATTATCTTGTACAAATGAAATATACTTCATGATCTCAAGTTTTAATTTTCAAACAACTTCATCTTACTAACTATATTAATTGCAGGAAAAAATTGAAAAAATGTGTTTTATGTTTCATTGAGAAACTGTTTAAAGCTTTTGTAAAAAAATAACATGAATTTTCCAGATCTTCAATACCATGTCTATTTCTTTACATATGGAAGGCAGTAGCTGAAACTGGAAATTTATTTGGATCATTAAAGTTCTATCCAACTACTTTATGTTGTATTTGATGTGAAAGAGAATAAAATGATCAAAACGCTTCTTGGTTCTTTTATGTTTCAGTATACTTATTCAAGCGTGTTATAGTGGCATTGTCTTATAATTATCAAAATTGATTGGACACCAAAATGTTGATAATATAATTACATGCACACTAATATATTATATTATGAAGAAGTTGCAAGTTCTTGTTGAGAGGACCAATTGTGAACTCAACATATAAACAAAGAGTAGATTGGTCCACACAATAAGCCACAATATTGCCTTTAGAGTATCATTTCATAAATATACTTTTGTTCAAAGCACAAAGTATGAGATCAAATCGAGCTGTAGAAAATTAAGATATTTGAAAATGGTACATTGTCCAGGCCATTTTCATAAGATCAGAATTAAACGTCACTTTTGTGGTAATCTAAGGGGGACAATCTTAAATGTATGTTCATTGATAGTTTTAGAGCTTATAGAGTTTTTCCCCCTAAATGAGAAGGGAAAAAAAATATTTCAAAGGTTGAACTAACTTATTCTAAAATTCATTATTCATTGTATAAGCACAGAACCAAAATTAAAGGGGTAGAATTCAGTTAATATCAGATGGCAATTCAAAATATGTAGAAATTGGCTACGACTCGGAACATTCAGCAAGGATTAAAAAATGTAAGGCACACTTCAGATGATCTAAATTTATGTACCAATTAAATTATTGCTGTCCAAAATGTTTTGTTTGGTCTGAGGGTCTTGACAATTTATTGACTGACAATCATCATAATGAAATATTTCTTAGCTTTATTTCCGAATGATAAAATGATATAAGTAACATACTTAATGTGACCTAGGAGTCTTGAATTGTGTACAATTAGCACTATTTGGACAAACAAACATTTATGTAAGTAACATGACATTGATGTGACCAACAGTCATGCTAAATAGTAACAGATGCCATCACAAACAATTGTTAATCACACAATTACCTGTATTTGCTATATAGTACATATTTTAGAGCAAGAAAGGATTTACACTTAATCTGTCAAACAATTTGAACACTACAGCTGAAATGCAATCTCATCATATTAAATCATCATGACTGAAGAAGCAATACAATAAATGCTAAACAAAACAAAATCTACAAGTGAACACTTAAAATTAAGAATAAAAGATTCAACTGAAATTTGCCATAGTTAAAATTTTCTTTTTTTCTTGAAAACCTTCCATGGCACTGTGTACAGCTTCGTTATAGTTTTCAATCTGAAATATCTCACTCCGTGGAGGTATAAGTGTACAATTTCTGGTCATTTCACAAAGCTCATCAAACATTCTGTTCCTCTCTGGACTGTCTGCATTCTCTACATTCCACTGAGAATTCCAATATCCAACAGCAGATACTTCCTTAAATATGAAAACACCGGTAGGTACTGTAACAGGTTGTCGTGACATACCACCATAAGTTACCATGACTCCTTTAGAACCAAGATGCCTTAAGAGTTCTGTAGCACTTTTCCCACCAACTCCATTTAAAGCTAACTTGGGAGGTTTGCCTATTGATTTGATAAGTTCTTTCATATCTGGTGTGCGTACGAAATCTTCTGTAACAACGTAAGTAGCACCTAAAGCTTTCAATTCGTTGACCAGATTTTCAATATTATCCCTCTTTCTCACAATGTTAATCGTTTGTAGATTCCATGCCTTAGCTATCTGTATGACACTTTGACCAACAGCACTATTTGCAGAGTTTTGAATCACAACATCTCCAGGTTGAAGGTTGCCAAAATCTTTTAACATTCTATAAGCAGTACAAGGATTTACAGCAATAGTTGCTGCGCTTAAAGCAGGTATATCATTGCTGATTTTTCTGAATTTTTCAACATTATCAACAGCATGTGTCCTCCAAGTGCCAAAGCCAGCTTGTGCTGGTATGACCCAATCCCCATGCTTCAATGAATTGACGTTGCTTCCCACATCCAATACCTCTGCTACACCTTCGTTTCCAACAACTGCAGGTAATTTAGGCTTGAGAAAGTAAGTTCCCTCAATCATATTAATATCAGATGGATTTATTGGTGCCATTAACATTTTAACTAAAACATGATCTGGCTTCAGTGTCGTGGCTAATACAGATTTCTCATTTCTCAGTACTTTGTTAGGGTTTCCAAATTCATCGTGCACCACTGACAACACGTTAATTGTACTAATTCGGCGATTGGATACAAAGTTTTGAAGACTGATCCCATTGTAATGCAAATTAAGTCTTGCTAAGTATATTCTTGAAGCAAATTTGATGAAAGTTTTCATCTTTTCAACTTTTCTTACGATTTGGAACCTACTCTATACGATAAAGTCAAAAGTCATCCGAACATATGAGAGCATCAAGATTAGTAGACGATTGTATTTTCTTCGTCGCATGTTATATCAAGCGTCTATATGATACGAGCACCTTGCATAGCAACGTCCGAAACAGCAATGGCGGATTAAGTTGTTGCAATTTGTTGTTTTATTAATTTGTTGACTGCATTTGTCAAAAGAAACCATGTCAAAAGCAGGCAAGCGAGGAAAAAGTGCTCAAGGAGGAGGTGGCCCAGCGAAATGGGAACAAGCCTTGTTATCAACTCCTTTCAATGAGGTAGACAAATGAAAATATTTCAAGTCATTGATTCAGATTCCTTATACATCCATGATTCATTGTATGCTATGTTTCATTATGTATTATGATAGGAATCAAAATTAAGCCTTCTATAATCTGCTAAATTATAAAATTAATAATGTTATTTACATCGAACAATTGTATCATGTCATTTACATGCATATTTTGTTGAAAGAAACATAGGCATCACTGACTGCTAGGTTTGCGTTTTCGTTGCATTGATTAAGTATTCATATAATCAGAACTCAGTTAATTTGGAACATTCATCAACTAACATTTACCTGATTGTACTGCTGGTGCTGATTGTATACATGTCACAATTACACTAATCCAATTAATTAGACTGTTTGTGACGGTGAGACATTTTTTATTTGGCCCCGTCCTGCTCAGTCTTACATAGAACTGCATACTTGTGGACGGAAAACCCCCTATTAAAACCTATTGGGCATGATAACTTCAATATCTGTGGACAATTTTAACCATTCTGGTTGATAGGAAACACATTTGTAAACTCATGCAAGCATAAAATATTCCAACACACCTTTTCGGAAAGGTGCACTAATGTTTTGTTTCTCCACTTTAACTCTATGGAAAATGAAACCGATGTAATGGTGAACAACTGCTGGTGTCAAAGTGGATATTTGGCGATGTCATGGTAAAATCTTCCTGTCCACTGTATTCAACCCATCACAGATGCAGTTGGGGAGAGCGAATTTACACAGCTGATTTAAATTTTATCTGTATAGCATACATCTAAAGCAGTGGTTGTATAGAGTGGGAAATTTGAAGCGCCACAATATGGCGAAATATATAACTGCTTGTACACTGTACGCTATGAAAAAGTTTAAGTCAAATATTTGAATTTTGGCATTAGATACTAAGAATTTATGGCTCAGTATTAAGGATTCTTGTTAAGTCTATCAATTTGAGTAAGTTCTACCAGTTTGAGTTTCCACACATAAATATGCAGCCCTTTGTAAGACTGAGAGGATGGCCTTTTTGAATTAATTTATGAAATCTAATTAATTTATGAATTAATTTATGAAGCTAAAAATGAAATGATGCATCTAATAAGCTGTAGAAATGCATATTTTTGTCCTTATTTTATTATTCAACATGCTATATTTTCTTCTCTGTTTAGGACAAATGGAAAGCAAATATAGCTTTTGTTGTCGGCAAGAAAGCTGATGATTACACATGGATAAACATCCTTGGTCAGACTGTGACTGCTGGATCCAGAAGATTATTCTCAGCTTTTTCTAAGAAAGAACTTTATGCTGACGTATGTGCACATAGTTTTATTGATTATGATCTAATATTCATTGAACTTGTATAGATCTCACAATATCATATTTAGTGAAATTTTGAGAATATTTTGCTATCATTGAAAGTTTTATTTCTTTGAAGCTTGAATTGAGTGTACAAGTTTACTTTACACGTTTGAATTGAGTGTACAAGTTTGCTTTACAAGCTTGAATTGAGTGTACAAGTTTACTTTGAAGCTTGAATTGAGTGTACAAGTTTACTTACAGCTGGAACATGGTATTGGTGCCGACAGTAGTCTCACTAAAAAAAGTGAATCAAGTTTAGTTTTTTATGAACAGGCTTGTTTTGTTTTTTTATATGATATAAAAAACATTTTTAGTTTCTAAGTAGTTATTTTCAGAGATATTTATTCTTATAACATTACAAATTTTGAAAAAAAAACTTAGAAATAACATGAATACACATTTGCCAATGTAGGATTTTTACTTTTGAAATGAGAAACAATGAAAGTATTACAACATAAACTTTTAATGGTAACCGACGCTACAGAATTTTGAATTTCAATACTAGTACTTACAAAAGATCTATCATTCATGTGAAAAACTGGACTAGTACTGAAGCATAAATGTTTTTTACTTACTGTAATGAATAACTGAATGATTAAGATAAATTTGAGTTCAATTAACTGTTATTTTTGTACCAGTTATTGGAATGTAACAGTTAATATATTTAGTGTTTTAACACAACCACTGCAGGTAGCATTTTACTTATAAAATGCATATTTTTTTATTGATTTGAACAATTTAAGTGGCCAAATTTGCAAGACAGAAGTTCGCATTTTTCGCAAACTGTACATATATGTAGTATTATCATGTTTCTTATTCAGGTTCTTGAACTAGGAAATCCTAAAGGCAAGAAACCTAAAGAAACACCAGCACACTATGAGGTTTGTGAACCTTGTAAAAATCATCTTGATATTGGAGATGACATTCCACTTCATTTGTTAGCTAAACTTATCAAGTTTAAGCTACTTTGGATAAAACAAAATGATCTGAAACGTCGGGAGGCTGAGAAAAAGGTAAATATACTTACAATTTACACACATTGATGTAATCATTGCTTCAGACAACCTTTACTTACTGTCCCAGTCTGCATGGTCTGTACTTAATTTATTATTTGAAAGATGCTTGAATCTTTCACTATGTTTTGAATTTTTGACAAAGAGAGAGTAAATCATTGTAATAATAATAATAATCATTCTATGTATTAGTTACATTATATTAACCTTAGACTTGACATGCTTTTCTGTAAATAGGCTGCATTAGAGCGTGAGAAAGCTAAAGCTAAAGCAGCTGAAAAAGCTGGAGCTGCTGGTGGTAAGGAAAGGGCTAAATCTCCTGGTAAGGGTAAAGGTGCTGCTGGAAAGAAAACTCCTGAACCACAACAAGCTAAAGAAGGAAGTAAACTGAAGAAACGAGGAGAAGAGGACCCTGAAGGGAAATATATTGGTGTGTACAAGTATTATTTTACAGATTGTTAACAAATTGCTACTGACAATTTTACTGAATTTGCAGTCAGAAGTATTTGAGTGCTAATAACTGATCAATTCAATAAAATTTTGAATATTTACCAAAAAAAATTTTTGTTATCAAGTAGTATATTAAGAGTATTCAGGTTACACTTTCAAACAATTCTGCAGACTTGATAATAATGTTAGGTACATTTTGTGATTTTTACATGTGAGTTTCTGTAATTTCCTTATTTTCTGAATAACATTCATGTTACATGGTGTAGGATTATTAATGGTATTTGGCAATGTTTCTGTCGCCAAGAATAGATATAAAAGTAGAGAATTAGATAATTCAGCCCGTGTTTGACGTGTTTTTATATGTTGTTACAGATGATGAACCAGATGATGGAACTGATCATTATGTTATCATATATGGATTCCATTATCCACATTTGTTTGGTCTACTTGCTGAGCTGGGACTTACTGTATCATCAATTTTGTGTATTAATACTCAGGATTATGCAAGATTCAAACTACCGGAATCAGACGAACAACCTATTGAGAAGGATGATAAGACCCTTGGTAAATAATTTACGTAAATATTTGATACAATCTAAAAATTATTATCAAGAGTCACAGCTTAGATGTGAATTGTTATAATTTATGCAGCTGGTTGGATTCTGTGTTGTTCTTTTTTCCTCTCTATGTCTGTAAATCTAAAATCAAATCTCTAGATTTAGATTTTGTACATTTTTTCTATCAAGATTAAATTTCTAAATATCTAGCTATTTCTTGGTGATTTGTTTTTTGAGGATGATATTTTATTCAAGATGTTAAGATTTATCTAATGATAGAATATTTATCCTCTTTCAATGAATAAGCATGGCTCATATTTCAACACTTTTTTAAAACTTATGGAATTTTCGTTATTTAGGCGGTGCAAAGGAGAGCCCACAAAACAGATTCTTCAAAGCATTAATTAAATTCTGCATATTTACATAATATGATCTCATATAATTTCAGTCCTGAATTACATTTTAGAGCACATAATAGTGTATCGTTAAATTGATATTAACAATGTTGACTGAACTGTGTATTTGAAAATTTGCTTTCAATTTCATTATATGAATATTTTAGGTCTAAACAAAAAGCAAGCAGCCAAACAATGTAAGAAGGGGTTTCTTGGTTTAATTAGTTCATTCTTTTATGTAGATAAGCATTCAATGGCTAAATATTTCATGAGTATAAACATATATTTACATTGCTGTGTTTATGTGTTCAGTGCCAGACTTTACACTTAATTGAGCCAGCATATTTGTTTTTTTTTTTTATTTGTAAGTTACAACTTCTGAAATGATCAGTTTTCAAGTTATTTCAAATTGTTTACAGACTTAATTGATAGATTATGTCGTACCTTTTTGCAATCATTTCAAATTTTCATTTAATCATGCTAACGTGAGAAATGGTCAGTTATCAGAATTTTCAGGATCTCTTTTATGAATTGCTTTATTTCCTTTTAAAACCTCCTTAAAGTTATAACTTCTCATCAAGTACTAGTTAAAAAACTAAACGTTCAAGACTAAGTAATTTTAATATACAATTGTATTCTGAAAAATAGTTTTCTTTATTGTATATCTTCTTGAACAACATTTATAAAAGTTACGTTTTTTTTTTGTTCATACAATGCAGTCGATCAGTGTATGACACCATATCACCTGTAGCTGTTACATTTCATTTCATAGTTCAACATATTTATACATTCTTTGTTTACATTTGTAGATTTACATTGTTTGTATTTATTAACTTTTATTATGCTAGAACATTATTGCAGTTTATTTCAGCATTTATTTAAGTCGAACATGATATTTGGTAACTTATAGTTATCATGTATTTGGTTTTGTAATTTAAGGGCTCCAAAAGAAGTCTGTGAAAGACAAAGGTACAAATATTGGTCACATCTTCTGTCTTGTCAATTCAATTACACTAATGATAGAACATTTCTAAGCTAACAGTCGACTAAAATGAAAATATGATAGTAAAAATTTTGTCATTGATATAATAATTCTCATTTCTCACTGCTCTTTATTCTGCACTAAATTTGTGAGTTATCTGAAAATTATTTTTGTGTAATGACATCCCTACAGTTTGATGTTAAGGCCATTGATTTTTAAAATGTTACAGGAACATTTGTGCCTACAGTCATTCAACTTTTTGATTTCCCTGTACAGTAATCCCTCTGCTTTTGGTAAAAGTAGTGTAGAATAAATTCATAATGACAAACTCATAAACAATTTACTTTAACGTTGTTGGAAATATGATTGTGTCTCAGGTCAAACTTTATACTTTATGTACTATCTACGGTGACATGCCTCATAGTCTTAGGCATCAGCTGGTCATTGGTGAAGCTCACAGTTTCCAATCAACAATTTCTGACTGATATTTTAAATAAACATTGTTAGATATCACCCAGCTTTATAAAATAGTGCCATTTAGATAGAAAGAATTCTTACACTATATTTATTTCAAAATTTCACTAAGCCCCTAATATTTTATCCTGTTATCAAATATCTACTCATAGTTTTATCTTCAATCTTTTACAGTTCTTAATAACTGTTTTCTTTTTATTTTACAGGATCCATTTTCAGTGCTTTTTAAAATAAAACATTTCTCTTCCTATTTTGTCTTAACGACATTATTATTCATTCATTTTATTACAGCATATATGATTAGTTTGGTCACATGTGTTATAATTGTTTTAATAATCTTTTGGTGCTGACTCATTATAAAGTAGTGTCCACCAAGTTATGATGCTATTTTCATGTTTAATATTTGTCTTGAAAAATCAGCAAAATTTTAGCAATTTTGTTTGTAGAATTTGACACTCTTGTAAATATTTTTACAATGTTGAATATTATATGAATCTAGTGTAGAGTTGTCCTGCAGGTGAATCAGCAAATTTGTAGCTGTATCTTTCTTGCCATAAATTATTTCAATTAAACAATTAAACTTCTCTAAAACAATACACCCTTTCATGGTAAACTACTCTTTTGTGAGTGATTAACAAAACTACAAATGTTCAAAGTTAAATAACTAGCTTATGTAGAAGTGAGTAAAAATATCTATTTACCAGCATTCGTGTTACAAATGCACTTTATCATGTTATTTAGAAGTATTTATTTTCAACTAACGTGTAAAATTTAAATACATTCCATTCCATAATATTTCTATGCTTGTATATTGTAGCATTAGAAGAAGCAGCCAGGGAGGAGAAACTTGAGTTACAGAAAGAGCTGACATCATTCTGGCGTGATGTTCCCTCTGTGCTTCTCAAACAACATGCTCTACATGATATTGCTAGGAAAGATTATGAAGTCAAATCTTTACTGATTCCTGAAAATCTTGAAGATGTTGAACAAAAGGTTTGTTTGTATAATTTGACTAAAAAGTATTTCTTCATTTGTCAGGAAAACAGAACGAAGTAACGAGTTGACAAGTTTGTTTATTTATGTATCCATATGTATATGATTCATCAGTCTGAGTTTAGAAAGAAATATTATCTTCTATATGTTTATGTTGGTATTTTATCATATTGCATGATTTCTTCCCATACGAAATAACCTTACCGCCGTAAACTGGCTCAGGGCATTAGGTGTATGGCCTGTTGTGTTCTTTTGTATTATGATTTTAGCTGTTGTGATGTTAGATAAGCTAAGAAACATTTATTATTATTCTGTACAATGTAACAAAGAATACATGACACGTGGACAGTCTGACTACAGACTGATTTCAAAACTATTATACCAGTTTTCATTCATTCTATAAAATTTCCTCTTTGATCTAACTGCCTAATTTTATTTGTTTATTTAATGAAAATTTTGATTTGATCATATTGTATAATGTTTTAATTTTAGAATCAGTTGGGTGTCTCCCTGTTTGAAGATATAGCTTGTATGATATATGATTTGCTGGATGCTAGAAGACAATGGCAGAATTATCTGGATAATTTAAAACTTCAGCAAGTTCCTGTGTTTGGTACACCGACATCTACAGCACCAGCTGGAGGAGGTAAGACAGTGTGCTGGCATATTATAATAGTGTTGTCTGATGTATGTTATACATGTTACATGACTGGCTTAAATTGATTACCTCTGTCCATGTATGTTGGTTATAAGTTTCTATCAGTTGTTTACTTAATGTTTTACTTCAGTTTGTGTGTACAAGTGAATATAATGTATATAAGATGTTTGTTTTTATTTGAGGACATTTCCCCAGAAAAACTAAGAATGATGCAGGCATTTAATGACACTTAGAAATTTACGTAAAGTTGAAGACATTCTAATTAAGTTTTAAGTAAAAGAATTGTGTGATCTACTTCAGTCACTTATGTACGAGTTTAAATTTTTTTTGTTACTATTTACAGAAGGGGACAAATCAGGGCCGGTATCTGCAGCCCCTACACCAGGTGCAGGTCAAGCAGCAGGCAGTGTGACATCATTAAATCTTGCTGACCAAATTGAATCCCCACAGGTTGATATGAGATATTATACGGACTTAATGAACTGTATACCACAGGAGAGTGTTAGTGTACTGCTTATCATGAGTTGTATGTTAGAACAGGTGAGTGATTATAGTTGATTTTAAAAACTCTTGTCTGTGGTATGAAACATCTTGAGTTAAACCAGCAATCATTTCTGCCTGACTTTTAATTGAATTGGCAAGCATTCCTGTTGTGTAAATCATGCTTTTTATAGCATATACAAGATTAAAATCAAACGGTGAAAAATCCCCTTTAATCTTTTTTATTTGTCACTGATTCCAAAAGTGAACATCTCTTTGTATTTTTAATATGATAATATTTTTGAAATTTTAGAACTGTTTATTTTAGTTTTTATAAGACTTATAGTTGTTTTATATCGGTACATTTTTTCTTGATACAATCAGGTTGAAGCTACACAACAGAATCTTGATCCCCCAAGTGAACAGCATCCTCCACGTCGGAGTGATGGGCTAAATCATGAGTTAGCTAATCATCTTAGTTCTTTAGCTTTCAAGTTGGCTCTCACTGAAGATGAGCATACGGTGAGATAATACATTGTACATGCTAAATTTTATCTGAAATGTTATTGTCTAAACATTGATAGATATATTGTAAGGCCTGTCTTGTCATGCATAATAATGCATTTTAAATAATTTTTGTTATACCATGTAATGCTTTTGAAACATCAATAAAGACCAATTAAGTATATATTAACTTCTGTGTCATTTTAAGAGTGACATATCACTTAAGCTTTGTGGTCTATTTTGTTCTTTTGAAATACAATTGTCAAGGTATGCATATAATTGTATTTTCTAGGCATTGTCCTCTGTGTTGAGCCTACCAGAAAGACCACCGGAAGAATTCAAACAACCATTGTTAATAAATCCTCATGATGATATCACACAGAGAACACATCATCTCAAAACTTTGCACGGATTTAATCCAGAGAAAACTGAGGTCGATATGTTAAAGAAGTTTAAGATTGATTCGATGTTACATTTCCCTCGACCAACATCCTCTGTAGCTCGTGAGAGAGCAGCTAGACTCCAGGAACTTGTACATTTCTGTGCCTCAGACGGTCGGGCTCAATCTGGTAAAATATGTTCATATATTCATAACTTTAAATCTCCTTTATATTTCAAAGGTTAGAATTAACATGATAACATATACCACTTATTGTTTATATGATACATTGACTTCAACCATAGAATTCCTTAGCGGATGATTTTCAACCAGTCAATGCCTATTACATGTTTAACCATTGATTCTGAAAAGTGAATATAAATTGTTTTATGGAAAAACCACCCTTGCTATTGTTCTGTATATAAGGTAATCCTCATGTTTTATCTGAATCCATCCATGGTTATTTTTTTTATTTCAGAGATTGATAGAGCTTTCAAGCAGTTTGTGTTTGAATCAATGGATCTTGCTACCACTGATGCTAATGGTTTTATAATCACACGTGATAGTGAAGGATTAGAACATTCAGCAATACCTTGGGATGATCCTTATCCATTCTTTAAAGGGATGATACCTAAGCATGAGAAAGAATCTGTTAGAATGAGTCCCATCTCTGATGAAAGATCTGGTAAATATTTTTATATCATTGGCATATTTATATAATAATTATCTCTAGATTCTAGGGGTCGGTGATGGTAAATGCCTCAGCCACATCATTTTTGTGATGACTAATTTATATTTCGTTACTTTTGCTTCATTCTTCTGTTAATTAACAAGTACTTACAATAAATGGTACGACATTAATTCTACTCTACTGTACTGCGTTAAACATCAGCATGAAATCAAATGTTCATCCTTTTTTCTATGTTTGGACCAGTTTCTCAAGCATTCAGTTCAGTATGTTTGTCATTTTTGTGTTTTAATGAACTTGTTATGCTTGAATCAACATACATTTAATGTCTTTAGGACAACCAGTGAAGAGAAAAGGTATTTTATTTAATAGAAAAGAACTTCATAGAAATGTGTATTCATCTTTTCACCTTCATATTGTGTATATATGTGTAAGGCAATAGTTCTTTGTATTTTGTATTTTTTTATCATTCTGTTCAAATATATGTTACATTGAAAGGTGACCAAGTTATGCGTATATTGCATCAATTACAATACTAGATCATCAATGGTATATTTTATTTTACTATAAAGAAGCCATTGCTTGTAATGAGTAATGGCATCTTTTGCCACAATGTTTTCCACGCTGTCAGAGAGAAATACCCTAATTTTCTTAAATAGATTGATGATTTGTATATTAGCTTTGAATTTGGAAGTGTCCAAAATATGCTTAAGAGGCAAAGATTAAGTACAGAATGGTGGAAGTTATCAATACAAGATGAAAAGAACCAAGGTTTTACATTTACATAGAGATATGAAATATCTAGCCCTGTATTTTATGTTTTCAATATAATTTTGTCAGTAGGTATTTGATATCAAGTTTGTCTGTAAATAATTTGTCTGCAGAATGGGACATATGTGCATGCTATTTTTTATTATTATCTAGTACGCTATTAATTGTTAAGAATGATCTTTTATGCAAATGTATTGATTTTACTTCTTGCTACTACTGATAACGATTGCATGCTTGAATATGTATATCTATTTCTTGTCTGAGATCATGTTTGCATGGCATTTGTCATATTTATTTTCTCAGATATTCACTGGCCTCTGCTGAACAGTGTGCACACATTATCTCGTCACATTCAATATCTGCTGTAGTTACAAGTAGTTACTATGAACTATTGTGTCTGATCACCTACTGGATGTTTTTTAAACATCCCCTTTCGTGTAATGATCCACATTCACTAAGCTTTGCAGCATCCATAAAGACAGCTTGTTTTACGTTCAAGATGGAACTTACATTAGAATGCATCAAATATTTCTCTTATAAATATACTGCTATTCATCACAAGATAAACTATTTATTCAAGTAGCATATTGTCCTCCATTTAATTATTAATTAAATCATTTCATTTATATTTTCTTCTTCATTTTCCAGCATTTAAATACCTATGTTATATTTACCTATTACATAGAAGTATACTTAATGTAATTAAGTAAAAACCTTTGAGTGTGTCTAACTGAATGTGTTAAATAAGTACTAAACTGTTTTCAAGGATAAATTCATTAAAACAAACATTAAGATCACTGGTTATAAATTTCTTTGCCTCTACACAGTGCTTGGTTGACATTTTGAAGTATGGATCAAGTTTTCTGCATGCCAACTTTCTTGTGGTATGATGTAACTGTTTGTTCGTCAGTAAACCTTGAAATTACTTTAAAACTGATCGGATTATTAAATTGGCTATTAATATTGAAATTTGGATATGTTTTATATTGTAATTGATTTTAAATCATCAGGGGCTGAATCAGAAATCTATTCTGTAACAAGTATCACACCCACTTCTGAAGTAAGTGAAGCAATCACGCCCTTAACTCCACCCCCTGCACCAAGACCTGACCGCCCATCTTCTGGAAAAAAGAAATCTAGACCTAGCTCGGGTGGAAGTGGGAAGAAAAAGGGCAAAGGAAAGAAAGGAAAACGTAATTCTATGTGAAAATGCAGTGCTTGGAATATAGCTGGAAATTAATGCTAGCTTATATCTTAGTCTAACCTGTGAACATGTTCATATGACCATAATTTACTATTTGTTTGTATGGGTACATGTTTATGTAACCATCAACTAATGGTTTGTCCAAGACTATGTTTTATTTATGTGACCATAGTATAAATTATGTTGTTCTGAGAACATGTTCTATCACATGAAACATAATATAATACATGTATGTTGTTCTAATCTGTCACTGTCCCTGTGTCAGCTTTTGTGTCAATGTTGGAATCAACCCCTTTTTGTTTTATTGCAATTTGTGTATTTGATCACAAGATACCTAGTCGGATTACTGTACAGATAAAGTGATAATGTTCCTATAAGATCTAACATCACTGGTGTTTGTGTACCTGGGGTGTAGCTTCACAAATACCTCTTGGCTCTCCTTATTTTGATTCGGCTCATACCAAACTGGATGTTTTTGAATCTCCATAATTATCACCTTAATTATTCGCACACTTTTGTTAGCCTTCATGAAATACTGCATACTTAAAAGTGTTTATGGTGTTTATACCGAGCTACATCCTTGTATACTTACATATTTTATTGTTATTGTAGATACATGTACATTGTATGTTTTGTACCTGTGACCATACATTGCAAAATATTCATATACACAGTGTTTATATTAACACAGCTTTTATGTATCCCTGAACTTGTCAAAATACAATACCATTAAGAGAATTTGAATTTTTTGGAACAAAATTTTGTTTTGATTATAATACTCATAGATTGTTTTGTGTTATATGATATTTTGCCAAATACTGCCCCTGTTTTTTCTAAATGTATACATGATTATATAGTCCATAGTGATTTAATAGCCAGATAGATCATACAGTTACCATTAGGAATGTATCAAATTCGTTTTCAGATGATCAAATTGTGACTTTTATTTGGCCATTGTGTTTTTATGATTTATTGTTATGAATATCTATTTAAAAAATGGAGAAGTCATTTTCTTGTACTTCCAGTACTTTGATTTATGGAAAATAACAAAAAAAACACTAAGAACATTTCTGTATTAGTTTATTTTATATCAGTATGAAATATTAATAACTCATAAGTCTGTTATAATTTAGTAGAGGTTGATACAACATATGTAATTGTAATGTAAAGATTTATTTAAATCTATTATTTAAACTAATGGCTAATTTTAATACCTACATACTTTTATTTATCAGTTAGTGTCATGATAAATCTAACCTTTATAGGATATTGTTTCCTAACTTATTGAACTAAGAATTGGGACTCTACTATTATCATAATCAATTAATAATTATCATATTATTTAATACATGTATATATGTTGTTCTATTTGCTAGTTACTATACAAGAGAGGAATAACAAAGGTTGTAATATGATAACACTCAGAGAAGTAGTTTCATGATAAAACTGGCATACTTAATAAAAAAACAGCACTTCAGCAAAGAAATTTTTCAATGACTTTCTGTTAAATCAGGACACTGCTATCACATGATTCTATACCCTGTATTAGGTATACTGCCAATAAGTGTAGACACTTGATATTTTTCGATGACTTTGTGTTAAATCAGGACACTGCTATCACATGATTCTATATCCTGTATTAGGTATACAGCCAATAAGTGTAGACACTTGATATTTTTCGATGACTTTGTGTTAAATCAGGACACTGCTATCACATGATTCTATATCCTGTATTAGGTATACAGCCAATAAGTGTAGACACTTGATATTTTTCGATAACTTTCTGTTAAATCAAGACATTGCTATCACATGATTCTATATCCTGTATTAGGTATACAGCCAATAAGTGTAGACACTTGATATGGTGTACCCACACTGACTGCACTTGCTGTAATGCTGTTTTTTCCAGTATGTCACACTATAGATATGTTAATGTAGATATATATCCAGGATAGATATACCTAATCATTTCAGTCAGAAAATATCTCCTATGCTATATGTAAATATCTCTAGACTCTGCTGAAATAAGTCAGTCAGCCTGTTTTATTTTAAAGCCTAGAAATTACTTTTTAAGTCAGTAGAATGTACTAATACATAGGTAAATATAGATCTATAAATATACTATAAATTTCATGTATTCTTTTTCTCGAGTAAAGAATGTCTTATGTGGTTGTAATTACAATATTTAAGAATTTTTGCAAATTTTAACTGCTGGGATTGGCAGTGTATAGACTTATTCATTATTGAACTCTCTATTCTTCTACCATATTGTTTCATACTGTTCCTAACTGAAATATTTATTTATAATTCATTCATTTATATAATACTGCATATACATATACTACAAATTGTATTGTCATTTCTTTGTATTAGAAATAAAATTTGCGATCTTTCCTGTTTCATCTCAAAAACGTCTGAACATATGTTAATTTATATATTTTAATACATTATACTACTTAAATTTCTTCTTATGAAGTTATAGTGTTGTTAAGAGATTACAACATGATAGTCAATTTGTAATGTATTGTATGCATAATTGTAATCTTGTTCAATGGTTTAATGAAAGTTGTATTGGTCTAGCTATTCCAAATTTTGAAGTATAAATGTCTGTAATGTTTGTAAATTTTACACAGCCATGATTCTAACTATTATTAAGTGCTGAAATGCAATAAATTGAACACTTGTCTCTAAGTCTTAAAACTGATAAATTGAAAAAAGTACTGTTACATCATAATACTTCTGTTATTTTCTTACAAATGAAGATAACTTAATCGTTGAAGATTGCCGCTGAAATGTTTGACCTAGTTTAATATAAGAAGTTGAACTGTACTTTCTAACCTATGGAAAACCTGTCACACCTCTGTTATGTTGTGTCTGTTATGAAAATAAGCATTTTGTTGTTTCCTGATGTAATCCTCTAGATTATTTTATTACTTTATACTTTTATCAACTCGTTTATTTACTGATCTTCAATAGTAATCAGTGCATGGTTAAATTTCATACTAAAACTTTTTATGGATTTTATTATGGGTTAATGCTTTTCTAACACTATACAGTATATCGTTTTATTTGCATGTTACATTCAGTTTTTGTTATAATAATCTTTACTTAATTATACACTGATCTCATGTTTGTTTGTATATCATTTCAAATCTCTAGAATTTAATGTTTATTTGCATGTTTAACATATTGTTTGTATGATGAGTATTTCAATTACTGATGTTATGAGTTCAGCTCTATGAGATATGTCCAACATACGTTATTATGTTTGTCTGTCGTCTTACAGGAGCACAGTCACCAGCATTGTCCAGTGAGAACAAACCTCCATCTCCTGCTGAACCTGCTAAAGATGATTCTAGACCCTCAACTGCTGACAGTAGAAAGGGTATTCTACGACCTTCATCAAGGTCAAGTTCACGTGATGGTCGAAGGTCAAGGTCACCATCAGGTTTGTATCATTTATTCTACTATTTTTCTTATAGCACATGTTGTTACCATGGTAATGCATGATACACCAGTCATTTATATAAAACATGGTAAATCTCTGTTGTTTTGGTTTATGGTTTCGTTTTTCATGTTTTATGTTTCACAATCAGTACTCACCCCTACTGATAAAATGATTTTAATGTTTGGTATGCTTACATTTCTGTATGATTTCACACTTATTTCTTTTGTTGTTTTTTTTATAGTTTTACACTTGCATCGTGAAATTAAATCCTGTCATATGTCCTACATGTTTGTTTTTTATTCATTTTTGACATATTAATGTAAATAGTGGAATTTATTATTGTTTCTTAAATGACTTCTTTGAATCCTGTAATGTCCTATCAAATTTATACAGTCATTTCCTATCTGACTTATTTTCAAGTATGAGTGAACTATTACTTCCACTTTGAAGACAGTTTTTTGTTCTTGTACATTCTTATGAAAACTTGCATATAGTACACTGAAAGTATACTGTGCCTTGTTAAGGCAGTGCTTAATCATCTTAGAAAGAGTGGCATGAATATTGTGAGATTATCAAATCTGTAATTTTTATTACATTCATGTGTGGAAATGTCAATCATTTACAATTTTAAATCAATCAGTTTTGTTCAGAATATAAAGATGATTAAGGTAACAATTTGCTGAACATTACTAAGACTATGGCCATGTTTCAGCAGGAGGCAAGTATTTAGAACCAGAGTCTGATGTGTCAGGTACTGTACTCATGTGTGAAAGCTTAGTTAACTGTTCATCCAGTTGAAGACAAACGTTCTAGTTAATGTTTCTTCAAAGGATTTTGTGAACAACAGTCTTGTATCTATGAGTTTGTTCAATATCTAACCATAGCAAGGATCTCTCCGAAACATGAGCCTCATTTCTATAATTGATAAGTTAAAGATTAGTATTGGCAGATGTTGTTAATTTGTTCAGTCTAAAAAAGCATCAATTTATCAAACAACAATGATCATTTATAAATTATATTATCAGCTATTATTTTTCTACATTCTAAATTCAATTTGCTGGGACTGTCTGAGAACATTTTATCCTTCGAATGAAAATCAAAAAGCAAGTGCTATGATTCCACTTAGTTTAATGGAACTTGTCACTTATTTGGTTTTGTAAAATTTTGTTTCGTTTGAAGTTGATTGTTTGTTTTAGAAGCTTTGATGTTTCGTTCATTGGTTTGATTTTTTGTTCAGCATTAATATTAATGCAATGTGCATATTCGACAGCAGACAGTTCTTACGCTGTCAGTGATATGGATAGGTCAGTGCAGATACTAATAAGAACATATCACTATGCTGTGCATGATTATAGTGACCCTATTATATTGACCCTTATATTGCTAGATCTGTCTGAAACGTAATACTCTGTCCTTGAATATTATTTTGAAATTTGTCCTGTATCGATGAACAACCTAAATCTTAGTTCAATGGAGTTCTGTACTAGAAATAATATGTAAGATTTCTGTACAATTATTTAAATCAACTGGTTTACTTGAGTCTTGTTTAATATACCGTATGTGACTGGTGTAAAAGACTTGATTATCCCTAATGTAGAGCCGCATGAATGTGTCTCAAGTTTAGTGTCCTCACAAAAAAGTTACTTAAGATATTATAAATCTTGAATAGCTGTTATTTCATGTACTATTGTTGTCTTTAACATTGGCTTTTATTTTGCTTATTTTTTTCACCCTGATATTAATACGAATCACACAGTGTCAGTATTCAGTAACTAATGGTTGTGTACTTCCTTGCCGTGTTGTGTTTTAATCAACATATTAAACAGTATAATGATAATATTTCAGTACATTTTGCTGATCAAGAAGACAAACATTCAGGTAGAATGACAAACATTCGCCTAGTTTATTATAACTGCACCATTTATCTCTCTTTGTTTGATATTTGCAACATTCCTTTTTATATTTCCATGACCCTGTTATCTTGTAGCGGGACATGTGTATATGTCTACATGTATTATAGCTAGATATCTATTAAAATGTCAACTTTTATTTTTTTACTCTTACTATAAAGTGCTTCTGTTTCCTGTTTCAACTTCTGACATACTGTAGATAGCATCTTACTTTCCAGCTAATGTATATTTTATAATAACCTAAGTTGTATGATCTACAATATTGACAAATATCTTTATATAATCACCTAATAACCAGATAATCTTGGATTCTTTTATATTTTTTAATTAAATTTAAAATTAGCAGAGTGGGTTAAATTTGGAGTACTCCACATTATTTTGATGTAATTTAGAAAATAGAATTCCATGTACTGAGTCTTCACATTCTTTCTGGTTATCTTTCCTTTAACGTCAATTCTTCTCAACAATCGGTCATCTTATTTTTTATTATAGGAACTTCTTTTCATTTTGCTTGTCGGACAAATTTTAACTTGCCTTGTATATTAGATCATGCAATAATAAGAGAAAAGGGTGAAGGATTAAATTTTATACATTTTATTATAAGAATAGAATATGTTTGTTTTCTCTATACAGCAATGATATATCTGTGTTCTTTGTAAATATCTGATATGCTTTCCATTGTAAGTTGTTTACAATAATGTAAGTGCCTGAAATATCAGTCATGAAGCTCTCTCTCTCTCTCTCTATATATATATATGTGTGTGTGTGTATATGGTAAAACATCTAAAAAGTCTTAAATACATTTGTGCTTATCTTCATAATTATAGTTGATTCACTTATTGTAACGTTTATGCACCTTACATCTTTTAGAATAGATTTCAGTAGCCGTATGTGTTTGTTATACGAAGTAAAACCATAATATGACTATAATAGCGGTGCATGTACTTATTGTATGTATTAATTGTGAGTGTGCCTCGTTGTAGTAAATTAATGATTGATGTTTTAATGCATCATAATAATGTAAAATGTTGTGAGTAGAATTTATGTATTGGTCTGTGTTCCAAAACTTTCACAACTAACTTCTGATCGTTAAACATTTATATCACATTGTTTGTTTTATCAGTTCACTTTGAAGCTGACAAAGAAGGTCACACTATTGCTCACGTAAAAGATGATGAGAAAGAAGAAGAAGTTGAAATTCTTGGTGGTAAAACTACAGAGGAAAGTATGAATGAGATTGTTGATGCACAGAAGAGACAACTTGACCAATGGTGTTTCGCTGAACACTATGAAAACAAAGTCCTTTTACAAGTAAGATTTTTTCTTGTTGGTGATTAACATTGCACCAACAGCAAAATTTGTTTGGTCCCTGTAAGATTCAAACTCACAGTGGTGAAAGGCTAGTCGTGAGTACTAGTCAGGGACCATTCGACCACATAGGCCCCTTGTTAATTCTTCATTATTGACATGCAATATGTTAATTATACAGTGCGCAGGTATAATCAATTATGGCAGATATTTCATATTGGACTGTGTTTATGATCACTTCATTATATTTTAATGCCCATTTTTAAATTTGATAACGATTCAACAAAAAAACATTCTGGGTACTGTATTTGTTAACATCGTGTAATCGCATGAAGGAAGTTCCCAGTAGAAACTCTTCATGATTTATTTTGTGAAATATTTATTCCAATGTCATTTTCTAAATTTTTATGTTGACAAAAGTGGAATCAAACAATGTTTAATTGACCAAGCTCTGTGTTTACCAATAATTATGCTATATTACACATTTATTTCAGGTACTGAAAGGAGCCATGTATCAGCTCCCATATGTAGATACCTACTATCATAAGAGAGATCATTCCTTGATGGTTGTTTTACATAATCCACATAATCCTGAGTTTCAGAACCATGAAGACTGGCATACAGAACTTCATTCTAATGTTGGATTTAGGTATGCTATTTCTGTAATAATGTTATAGTGATCAATTTCTTGTAAAACCGTGAATCACTGTTGTTGAGATGTGCCTTGTAAATAAGAACTCGCATATATTGACCTGTTCTGACAGATGAGCTGGTTCAGCCGGACAACCTTAATGTGATAATGTGATTCTATGTTATTTATACTGTTCTGATATATCAGCTCATTCATCTTTGTGTAGAAAGGTGGTAAAAATCATATTATTATCTACTGAATCTTCCCCTACAAAGATTTAAGCCAAGGGATCATATTCCCCTCCCTTCATTTAATATAATGAAATCCTGGAAACAATTTACGATGTTTGTTTTAAATGACTCCATATTGAACTGTAACGATAAAGTTAAATGTGAACACTTTCAGGAATTATCTTGACTATGTAGAAGAGTCTGTGTCTGATTGGTTGAAGGAAGAAGAGGCCAAATATCAAGCTCATTTGTTGTCACAAGAACTTGAAAAAATGAGAATGGATGAAGAAGCTGCCAGCAGAGCTTCAGAGAGAGCTGCCAAGAAAGGAAAGAGATCTGCCAGTAAGTTCATCTGTTATCATGCCACAATGTTATCATATGACACTGTTATCATATGACACTGTTATCATACAACACTGTCATCATATGACACAGTTATCATATGACACTGTTGCCATACTAGACTGTTATCATATGACACTGTTATCATACAACACTGTTACCATATGACACCATTATCATACAATATTTTTTATCATACAACACTGTTGTCATATGACATTGTTATCATATGACACCATTATCATACAATTCTGTTATCATACAACACTGTTATCATACAATACTGTTATCATATGACATGGTTATCATACAATTCTGTCATCATATGAAACTGTTACCATTCAACACTGTTATTTTACAGCTACAAGAGATAGGAGATGAAGAGTGACTTAGTGCTCATGGTGATTATATATGTAATTTATATAAGAAACATGATTTGATCCTTTCAATATCTTCACTTGTCATGTATTCAGAATACATTTTTGCATATAAATAAACAATGCGTTAAAAGTGCATGTTTTTTATTGCCTTAATTCAACTAGAATTGTGTTAAAAATGTGAATCCACTCATCTGTACGGATGCAATATTACTGGTACATAAAACAGGATTTGGAATTATTTATCACCAGCATAGAAAATAAAGATTCAATATGATATATTTTAGAACGTAAAAATTCTGCGGGTAGTTCAGTGTCCTCTCAAACCTCAGGTATAAACATGTACGGGTTTAAGGTTCTTTATGTTGCACTGTATGATGTGTTTCCACCAACTGCACTAGGAACTGCTTCTGCTTATTGCGTAGGAAAAAAATGCTGCATGTTTTTATTTATATACATGGAAATGATTGCTAATGGAATTGGGTTGCATCAACTTTTTTTTAAAATAGTTTTGACTTAATGTTTGAGGAACAAAGATTTCTTGTAGGTAGCACTGTTCGAATTAATTATTTTAAAGCACTAGTTCAAACTATAATTAGGCTGTTGAAATGAACAATTTGCCACTTGCCCTAATAGTGAATTTTTAGAAAGTTCAGAATAGAGCCTGAATAGAAATTAACTAGTTCTGGGCTTTGGGCTTGCATGAGGACTGAATTAGCACATGGACATCATAGTTTGTTGCAATATGTTTTGTAAAGACTTCACTATAATGTCAAACTACCAAATGCTTACCTAATGTATTAATACATACTTCTGATATAAAGTAGGTTTCAGAATGCTTTAGGTAATTGATGCACTGGGAAGTGTAGATTGCACTTAATGCTTCAATCAAACCAGCGATCCATTTATTAAGAATTATTGTGACAAGAGTAAATTTGTATTATTAAATTGATATGACGTACATCTGATCAAAATTATCCTGTTCATGTTAACTGATAGTAGTACCATGTCAGGAAAGAAGTTGGTCATTCATATTGCAATGAGTAATCTCTGTTATTCTTGTAATTTTTAGCATCTAGATCTAAATCGCCGAAAGGATCCAGAGGCAGCAGCCAGGAACGTCCATCATCAGCTGGATCTGGTAATATGTTTATCAGGGATGGTTCATTAAAAGCATGGAAAATAGAGCAAGATAAACTGAAATCTGAGGAGGAAGAGAAAGAACGCGTGAGGAGTGCAAAAAGGTCAAAGTCTCCTAAAGCTAAGGTAGAATCTTAAATTTATTTGTCCATACGTCATGCAGGTTCAGCTTCTTTTCTTGGTCCTTCTTTCTTTCTATGGAGTTTGGATAACAAATAAATATAATAAAGATTATCAGGTAAGAATGAACAAAAACCAACATATGTTTCTGCAAATACTATTTCAGACTATATTGAAAATAACTCTCATTTCAGTTTCATGTTCTCATTTAGATTGCCCATTTTTAACATTTGAATGGACAGTATTCTTACAATCTTTAAATCTATGCAAACCAGATTATGATGATAAGATGGATTGTAATCATTCTTTTAAACTGTCAGTATAAATAATTCATATTTTTTATTACATGCGCAGAAAGATGACAAGGAGGATTCTAAGAAGAGACCTGGTTCCCGTGGTAGTGCTAAATCTAAAGGTTCTGGTAAAGATCAAGAACAGGAACCAACCGCTGCGGATATGGAACCAGTTGGAGATGAACGATACTGGCCGGTATGTTATCATTTAATCTTACTGTATAATGTGTCATAGATACACATTAAAACATGCATAATTCTCACATATCAAGTATTTAACATGGGAAGTAACTCTCTTGTATCAGGAGATTAAAAACTGTCAGTTTCTTTGTTATTTTGAAATTCCAGGAAAATTAAGCACATTCGTAAATGCAATGCAGGAAATCAATCACTACAAAATTATACCTAAAAGAAAATTTAGTAAACAGATTAAGTTTATGTGATATAAAATGTTAGAATTAAATGTTTTTATAATATTACAGTTTTCTGGATATGATGTTGGTAACAATCTGATTCATGTGTCTGGTATTACATCTACTTTGTTCCCATCTGATGGTGGAGAAATTAGAACTGAGAAAACTGAATTTGTACAAGGTAAGAGGCTTTCATTGTATTTGTCTGAAAAGCCCTTTTTCAAGATGATAAAAAATCAACATTCTGGTTGCCATTATGTCTTGTCAAGCAGATAGAAAGAGTTTCATTAGTTTTAACCTCAGTAATTTTAAGTAATATGTTTAATTTTAAACAAAGTGAGGTTCTATTTAATTTCTTCATTGAATTTGCAAAATTCATAATTTGGTAGTAAATGTTACAGAAGAAGAAAGAAATGAATATGAGGGCGTAAGCCATTGATTACATTGAGAAATGTGTGATATTTTATATCTGTATTTCAGGTACAACCAGTGTGAAGACATCAGTTATCAAGGACGGTCATGTATTTACTGTACATATACTGGATCCTAAAGATGGTACTGTAGAAGATGAAGGTCCAGACAATGATGATGGAAGAAGAGATGGTGCTGAGAAAGCTGAGTTTGAGAGGCCAGAAAAGGAGAATAAAGATGGTTTGTTGTAGAATTTTATTTCGTCATTTAGGATGAATAAGGTAGTTAGCTGAGATGGTTCTTCCACCACGCATTATATTGTAAATCATGCATACATGATTTGACTACTGATCTTGTATATTTCTAAATGTTCTGCAAAATATCTTAAATTCTTTGAAGGATTTTTCCAAAAATAATGTGAAAAAGGCATAATTTTATATTGTTGATATTGAACACAGTTTTATTAAAATATTTATATTAAAATATGATATTCAAGGGTTGAAATGTATTGCTTGTAGCCTTGTGTCCTTATATGACAGAAGTTTGTCCAATTGTGTTTTTGAAATATTATGATAAAGTTATAGTATATATCTATGCCCTGTAATACAGAAACTTCGTGAGTTGCCTGCTCATAAAAATATTTGCTCTGTCCTTTATCATGGCCCAACATTAAACTTATAAAACCTGCATACAGGTCTTATAATGATGCAGTGTTTCATATTTCAGGTACGAGTGTCATGTCTGAAAAACATTCCAAAGCATCAAAATCATCGAGTGGTAAACCTCCATCTGTGAGTAGCTTTGGCTCAGTGACTGCGCAGTTCTGTGATGGTATGAACCTTGCTCTCAGTCAGTTTGGAGACAATGGAGAAGCCCCTGATGGTAAGACTCTTTAGCCTCTTTTAATTTTCAAAATTTAAAAAAAAAATTGTAGTTTTAAATCTAAGCCATTTACAAATAGACCTCCTTACCATTGACCATTTATTTAATGTGGGTAACTGAACTCGAGTTTTAACAATCTAGGACTTGTGTTTCGATAAAACGCAGTGATTAAGCAACAACTTAAACAAATGTTGCATAGAGACAAACTTTGTCAACTTTCAGGTAAGAAGTATGAACCTGAACCATACACCCCACCACTGACAGATCCAAGTCCAGTCCCACCACCATCCCCCTCAAAAAGTAAGAAGGGAGATAAGAAAGGGGATAAGGGAGCTGTGACCCCTGAACCTCCACCACAAGCTCAGGTAAATGTATAAATTGATAAAACCTATCCTATTTTGTTTTGTTATATACATGCTCTAGCAGCGTAAGTTTCCTGCTTGAGGGTACACTAGCATTTTACTGTAAAAAAGACTCCCCTTTAACTTAACACTGAATGTATTCTAAATATCTGTCATAATTGTTCACCACACACAATATGTATATGTGCAGATCCTCTGGTATCACTTTAGTAATTATGAGAAGTTGTAAAATATTTTAGTTTTAACAGATTATATCTTATGTTAATACATTGAGTTCTATAAAGTTATGTTAATTCTTATGCAACCATGGTAGCATTTAGTTGTGGACATAGAACGGTAACATGACTCTGTCATAATGTTTTGTATCGTTTTTTCTGTTTGTTCAAATTTTTATAAATGAAAGTTTTATATGTTATTATATTTGCTTCATAATGAAGGATGATGAAGTAAGTTTTTTACACTGGTATTTGGTGTTTATATTATACTTTCATCTTCAATATCCACATCTACTGGCATTGTTGGTTTCTAAGTTTGTTAGAATCAGTTAAAATCTTCTCAAATAGGTTGAATTCAAACACTAAGGCTGTAGATAACTAAGACACATATAAAATATTAGATGTAATTCATGATATGTGAGGAAGCTGTCCAGCTAGCTTATGGAATGTTCTACCTAGCCTGGAGGGGGGGGATCTTCCTCTACAATTATCCTTGAAAAGTGCCCAAATGACCTTGAGAAAAAAGTAATTCATGTTCTCAAATATATTGTATCCGTTTAGATGATCAGGGCATAAAATGAATGTTCAAAAGGGCTTCCAAGATGTTGGTTACATTTGAACCTATTATTATGGTAACTTTCAGGAATTGTGCACATGTTAAGTCATAGCATTTCAGATATATCCAGTGTCATATTTGGTACTTCGGCAATGCTCGTAAATGTGGATGTTTTTTCCTTCAATTTAGCTTTTTAATGGACGGAATATATTTATCTTTATGAAACATACACTTTGGATGTTACATCATGTGATTAAATCCATACAAAAAGCAATTAGAATTTAAGCATTTGATTATTTGTACTATTTTTAATTGCTGAATTTCATTTTGATACATCTAAAGCCTATTACCACTGTTTGTATAAGTTCAGAATACACCAGAATTCTGGATTTTGAAGATTTCTAATGATATACACACATAACTTACTAAAACAAGTGTGATTATACAGCACTAGTTATTCTTTATTTGTCTTCAAAGCTGCTTGATTTGCTTGTAAACATAAAGTGTTTTGTTGGTTTGTACTCTCCTAGAAAACTCCCCATATCTTACATTCTGGAGTACATGTATGTCTGGGACAAAAGTGAATACTTCTCTATATATGACCACATTGTGAATCACATAATGTAATCTGTATGTTCACGTACATTCTAGCTTTAAAGCACTGGTTTGATATAGCTGTGATTGAATACTTCATTATATTTATAAGAGCATAATCAATGAAAAAAAATGAAATATTCAGAGATCTGAAATTTTATGCCGCAAATTACATTATAAAATGGACTGGTTCTCTACTGTAACAGTTAGAAGCGTATATAACCTAGATCATACGAGGTATTCAGTCACAATTTTATCATTATTCTGTAGACTTCATTCTGTGCTGTGTACTGCTCATCAAGTCATCTGTTGATATATCGTGTACCTTTGTTCCTGATCTGATAAATGTAATTTAGTTACTGGCCATTGTGAAACCGTATTATACTGAATGGGTTCGTTAACATGTAGAATAATATATGACTTCCGGAGTTGGGATATTGTATTATGAACATTTATATTGATACAACATTGATCTATCATTTCTGCATCAGAGTCAGGCCAGTAATGCGCAAGGTTACCAAAGTAAAATGTCACTGCGTGTGACTTTGGTAAGAAATTTATGTCGTTTTCTGTACAACTAATATGAGTGAACTTTTTAAACACATGTTGATAGTTGAGTCAGTGTGGATTAAATGTTGTACAAAATGTAAGCTTTCAATGTAGGAGATGCTGACTAGATCTTAACCATGTACATGTATAGATCTTAACATAATTTTTCCCAACTATATTAAGAATATTTAGGAGAAATAAATGACTTCACTATGTCATTGTATAAATTTCATTCCTCCATGATCTGCATCTTACTTACACTATTGGGCTCAGAGTATCATACAAAATATGAAGTATATATACATACTATATGATGTGAAATGTTTTATATATGTTTGGGATGAGAGTTTTTGCTTCTCTTTGCTGCCTGCTGTTAACCTTGGTTGCATTAATATTTACTGGAATCATATCACTGTAACATCATATCTGATCTTCAAACTTGGGACTTTAGGAATATCACTTACTTTATTTCATTGAACCAACAATAACACTATATCTTCAGTTATATGTGCACTAACTTATATGTTTGCTTGTGCTGTGGTAGGATTCTGTTAATGAGCAGGAATGTTTTGTTTTACATTGCTGTGTTTGTAGATTCTTATTTTAACCCAATGGTTCATATTATTGTTCAAATATCCATTGATTTACTTGATACAATCTTTTGCTCCACTCATTGCATGTCTTTTGACACAAATACTGAAGTTAGGTAGCAACGCCTCGTGTTCCCGCTCTATTTCACAAAAGTTTCAATTACCGAATTTTTTTATGGACAAAACTTTTGTATCCTACATACACAATTATGCAATGCGAACATTTGTGACACTTCACTATATAAATGGCAGCCAAATATACAGTACTTCAGTAAAAATCAGTTTAGTGTTCTGTTAGAAATAAATTAATTTCATGTTGAGGCTAAATTTTAGACGATCAAAATTTTTTTTGTTTCTTTTTGGTTCTTTTTTCCTAGTACATTAAAAACTAGGACTGAGGTCAGTACCTGTATTTATTAACTTGTTTCTATGGATACATTACAGGCTGATATGGATGACAAAGATGACCTGAAATCAGAAGAACCTGCGATTGAACAGTCCTTCCAACAGTTATACATATCCTGTCCCGATGGGCTTAATGTGAAGTATATGTTAGAGAGTCATATTGGCATGCGACCTCTGGCTGAGGATGATAGGAGACTTCTCGTGAAGCAGAGCTATCCTTACAAGACAAATGGACAGCAGTGTTGTGAAGCAGCCAGGAAGAAGTACGCATTGTCTGAAGTATCCAGAGTGATAACGTCAGAAGGAACGGTTATCAAGAACATGGTGGATGGATCTGTTGAGGTATTGACTTGTGTCTTCTTTATCTTTGTCAAATTGTGAATAGTAACTGAACCCTGAATCTTGTTTTTTTGGGTATTGACGACAGGAACTATTAAATATTTCACATACATTCTGTTTTATGCTGTTTGATGTAAGACTGATATTTATGTATTTATTTATATTTTTCTATCATAAAAGCAATGATGAAATATTTATAAATAAAATAAGGGATTTTTGTTGTAAGTTTTTACACGTTTTGTTTAGAATTGAAGCCAAATTTTAACTGGAAACCAGACTTTATTCAGCAGTCAGTTTGATGTTTTAGCAGATGTTTATTTACTTGTATGAATTGTTCATTGTTTATGATGATCAGGTGTTGTATGCTGATGGTACTGTTAGTGTACATACTGGACATTGGGAAATACCACACAGTAGAGTGAGCTCACCACAGAGACAGAACAGTGCTAGAAGTCAGACTGATACTCCGACCAAAGACAAGGACAAGAAAGGAGGTATATTGTATCTATCACAATGCATCGATTGCCAGTTTAATTGAACAGTTTAATAATGTCTTTATTAAGTTATTGAGTGACTGTTACTAATTTATCCTTCTCCGTTATGTATCATATTGCATCTAGTCTATGATGATGTTGTTAGTTACTTACAAAATGTATGAATGTCACTTCTCAAGAAAATTGAGGACTGGCTGACAATTCTATTTGATTAATGAAGTATTTTTCAAGATATGTTACCATACAAAAAAGGATGATTCATGGAATGCTTGTGAATCTTAGATAGCATTCTGCCTTCAATTGTTCGTTTACTAATAGTGGTTTGTGTTAAAATATGACAGTTAACTGTTTTCAGGTGTGTCTGATCGCAGTCAGAAAAAAGGCAAACAACAAGCTGAGACAGTTCAAGATGCTCCTGACGATGAAGACGACAGCAAGAAGAGCACCTGGATAATGACCTACCCTACTGGAGAACGAGTTAAATTTGTAAACAATTCCGAACCTGAGGAACTGAAATCTGTAATGATTTCCCAAGCATCTGATCCAGAAACAAGCCAGGTGTGTTTTCATTGCTTTTTTTCACCAATGTACATTTTGTTCAGTTTTGACTTCATTATATGAATCAACCCTGTTATTTATTCGAAATATGAAACATTTTTATTGATTAGATGTCTAAAATAAAATTAAATAGCAGTTTTATTTGGGCTCTATTTTGGTTTCTTTTAAATGTTTTACGAAGTCATCGCTTTTTTTATTGGTAATTGCCCGAATTATTGTCCTTAAATTGATTATGCAGCATTATCACTTGATAATTGATTTATATTCCATGATTTATTCCAGTCCATGGCTTGCAGAGATGATCATGTGATCACAATAAGTTATCCAGATGGTACAACTATATTAGAACATACTGATGGTACTCGTATTACTACCTATTATCGTGAAACACAGATTCCTATTGGTGAAGCTGCCACTGATGACGGAGGTACGTTTACCGTTATCGTAATTACAAAGTTTTTGCATATTCAGAGAAGCTACATTTTTAAAGCATTGGGTGTTGTTATTATGGTTCTAATCGAATCATTGACTAAATTCTCTCATTTGTGCACTATCTGAATAAGGCCTGAGAACAGGTAAATTCTACAGGAATTACTGACTGAGAATGATTACTATAACTTGCAATATACCTATTTTATGAACAGTTTGAATGAACGAAGTAATGTTTTTTCTGAATGATATATATATATATATATATTTATGTCTTACATTCATAACACAAAGTTTTGAAATTAACTTTGTATGTTTTCAGAGAAAGAGTATGATATACAGACGAATAAGTTTGTTAAAGTAGAGTGTCCAGGATTTGCAACAGTTGAGTTTAACTGTATGACAAGTGAGAACCTGACCATATTTGGTTGTGGAACAACAGTGAACATCTTCCCTGATGGTTACTATATGTTACATCACTATGATGGTGGTCGTCTGGAGGTAGACACTGAGGGCATGCTTACTTACTTTCCTCGTCCTGTGAAGAACATGGAACAACTTCTACCAGAACGTGAGATACGTTACACGTTCTGTCACAATGCTGATGTTACTGT
Source organism: Lutraria rhynchaena (assembly GCA_008271625.1). Taxonomy (NCBI): domain Eukaryota; kingdom Metazoa; phylum Mollusca; class Bivalvia; order Venerida; family Mactridae; genus Lutraria; species Lutraria rhynchaena. Next base: position 886,861 of record VIBL01000067.1, read on the forward strand.
AGAAACTGTTGATACAGATGGTAATGTGTTTAATGTTAAAAACAATGGAGACTTTAGTGTAATTCCTGCTAATGCAGATGATGTGTCTGATGTTAGTAGTGAAGATCAAAATAAATTAGATAAAAAAGTCACAGTTTTCAAGGAACATGCTCCCAGATTCTTCATTATTCATGCTGACGGTAGTGGCACTGAGTTGATGAGATACCAGGATATAGCTGAATACCTCACTACTGCCGAGCAGAGTCCGGCTACTGCTGTGTTGAGAGATGAGTTGCCAGATTTCCCCGGAGTCCTAGGCATCACTATTCTCAAACCTTACCTTGGTGGACCGTCAGAACGCTGGCTCAAGAAGTACGATCAGGAGTCTATCATTCCTCCTGGAATACGATGTAGAGATCTTACCACGCTTCCTGCAAAAGAATACAAGACTCCAGGACCTAAATTTGGAACCAACGTGGGTCAGGGACTCAATGTTGGAGGAGCTGTGAAGGCAACAGCTAGAATCCCTATTGTGAAATGTCCAACTATTCTTGAATTAAGACAGCTTGTACAATACAAACCAATGTCTGAGACGCTTAGATCAACGTAAGTGTTGTAGTTAAACTCAGTAATATGCCTGTACTGTATTGGAAAGCCTGATCAATTTCTGTCATAAATGAAATACTAAGTGTGGTATAAGATTCTATGTTTTATATAAACCATCAAATATTGATGTTTTATTGGTGTATAAGCTTAATTTGCATTTAAACTGATTTTGTGTTCGTGCATATAGACATGCTTGTTAGCAGACATTTTTATTGAAGATCTGATGTTTGAGAAATACTTATTATATAACAATATATCAATCATCCATAATATCTGTCTGTAATTTTTAGGATGCAGAAAGGCCTTAGAGAGTACGCTGAATATGTGAAGGCTCGTAACGAGATGACCGATTTTATGCGTGTTGTTGATCCACGTACTGAAGAAGAACGTATAAATGCTGCAGATCTACAAGAACTGGCTAAAGCTAACAGTGAACTTCTTGATTATGAGAAAGGTAAATATGGACACAAAATTACTGTGTTTTTGTCTAAAATAAATTTGGGATCTTTCTTTAAACTATATACTATACATACTGTTGATTAATGAATATCATGTGATGGACTGATCTTTAAGTGAATTGATCATTCCCGTCCTTGAATTTCATAATCCTTTATTTTTACTATAACAATACTGGATGTATGGAGAGACGGTAAAGCTATTTTTTGCTGATTTGAAATCGTCACTGTAAAAAACATGTTTATGAATCAACGTAAGGAGAGCATATCTCTGAATTTGCAGTCAATGAATGTAACTTGTTTCTATCATGTTATTGTTGTATCTGATATCTTCTGCTGCAGCTGATGTCAAGGGTTTGTATGAGAAAGCACTGACGCCCCCGGAGCAAAGTCCACCACCCACACCACAGCCAAAACGTACTCAGGCAGACTGGGATCGTGATGAAAGAGAATTGCTGGAGGAGAAAAGCGGCCTAGACACACTGAAAAATAGAAATATTCCTAAATATTTTGAAAGTGAATTTGGAAAATCATTCTTACTTACACAGGTGAGTTCCATGAATAGATAAAAAAAATTATTTTGTAATTGAAGCAAGAAACAGGATTGTATTTAAATATTGTTTTGATTTATAAAATAAAGGATATGACAGCCATTTAGGCATACAAAAGTCGCGCTCTATTTATAATGGTTGGAGTTTGAATATTTTATATTTTGTACTTAAGGGAGAATGTAATAAATGGAACACTTACATCAATGTTTGTAAGCTTATTGTTTTAATAGCTCATACCTCCTTTCTGTTCCATTATGTAAATATGATGTTTATACAACTGAACATTGATATGACATGGTATTACAGACTAAGGATATCAATGAGACAGTTACAATACTATCCGATGATCCAAGACGTGACGGTACGGCTGCTATGAGACGTGATACGACGGAGAGTGCACAGTCACAACCTGACAGACAGAGTGCTGGTAGACAAGCTAGATGTAAGTTATGTGATAAATCACATTGTTTAATGAGATTTCACCTTACTGCTAGTGTAAATCTACTTACAATAAGTTAGTTTTTACTCAGTGAAATTAGTACATACCAATAAAGTTTTTTACTTTGATTTTTAAACTATGATAATATGTTAGTATAATTGCTTTGATATGAAATATGTAATTATATTATAAATATATTTTTTTACCTTATTGCAATAATTATTATTATTGTTATATATAGCTCTTGATTGGTTTAAAAAGTAAAAAATAACATTCCAGATACATTTAGATAATATCTATACTGCAATTATAACAAACACATTTTTGTATAGAATGATGTTTTATTTCAGCTGGTGCACCAGTCACCTCACACAGCGATCGTTCAAGTCATTCTGACGTCACTAATCAGCCAAAGGTTCCAGTTGCAGACACACCAATGTCGTTTGCTGGTAGGTTATTCATATATGTTGTACACTATAGTCACAAACTACACATGTAAACATACTGATATGATTGATCGCACATCTGGTTCACACAGTCTTTCTACACAAAGAATCTACCATAAAACTGGAGTTCTTTTAAAATCATTTGGCATTTGAATTACATGCGAAACTTTTTTAGTTTTACCAGTATCATTTGATTGATTGGGGCCAGATATGATTTATATAAAGCTAGTTGATTGAATTAATTCAGCACATAAAGTAATGAATTCCCGTGCTCCAGTTTTATAATCTTTGTACTTTATGCTTGTTAGGATAATTTAGTTCTGTTATGACTTGACATTCTGCTGTACATCGATGCATGTATTTTAATAATTCTCTACGTGCTAATTTTACAAATCCAGACAAATGCTGGACTTATTATTTTCTTACAAATTAATGGCTTTATTTATTTTAACAAACAAATTGATTTTAACTTTCAACTGATGAATCTTTTCTCTTCAACATTTACTAATATCCATTTCCATAAGTCCCTTGACCAGGAATATTTCTGAAAAAATTTTACTTTCAAGTCTGAACGTGTTGTATGATTATCATAAACAACAAGGCTGTGAACCATAGTTTGCTTGCTTCATTGTTTTGCTGTGTTGTACGCAGCCATTTATTTCGTGTTTTATTTGGTTTGCTAGATTTATTTTGTTTATTATTTTAGGATTATTTTGTATAATGCTTATAGTAACGTCATTGTCGTACATGGGTAATGTGCTTTATTGGTATACATCAGTGTATGGTGAAAATCAGTATAAATTAATTTAAAATGACATTGATATCGAAGACATTCCAGTCTATACCGCAGATTTTTAAAAAATATTTTACGCATTGTTTTACTTGTGTATGCACTTCTTAAGACTGAGATCAGTGAGAACTTTAGTTCATAATATGTCATCAGTTTGATAAAAATTGTGAAGATGTATCTCATTTTGGTCCGGAAGCAAAATTTCATATTTTTCTACTTCAGTTAAATGAAATGAAAATCTTTGATTATTTAAAAGTTAGAAGCTCAGTGATTTTTCAGAATGTACGGAATCTGTTTGGACTGTATCCTGGACAAGAATTTTATTTATTGTACTTTTTTTGTGAAAAGAATTCACATTAGATTTTCATGTAATTCTCTCTGTCTGTATTTAGAAGGTCAGATAAATCCACTGTGGTGAATTGGATTGTATTTTTTTTTTATCTTATCCACAAAACGTTATTCATACGTTTTGTTTGTCTGTCTGTACAGTGTTTAGTGAGGTCGGTCATTCAGCCAGTGGTATGAGACCTGGAAATCCAACACCGGCACATGCAGCAGGTCAGGGGTCACCGGCCCCAGTAAGGCCTTCAGCCCCTACACCTGCTCATGCTCAGAAAACTGTATCTGGACGTCCAGGTAAGCTGAAGAAGATATAATGCATGGTGACATTTTTTGAAAGAGCATTTTAGTGTAGATGTCACTCTATTCTTATTACAGACATATTTAGTTTCTTTCTACAAATTCATTCATTATGGTTATGGATACAGCCGGATATACTATCATGATAGATGTAGCATCTTTTCCATTACATGTCATAATTCAGACTGACTTTTAAATATTCCCCTCTTTTCTGTCTAGTATCAATCAGCTAATCCCATGTTCTCTACGCCAGTTCTCCTGCATGCAAACAATATACTGTGCTTCTATCTACAAACAATCTGCTGATATCATATCTACAAACAGTCAGGTGATATCATATCTACAAACAATCTGCTGATATCATATCTACAAACAATCAGTTGACATCATATCTACAAACTATCAACTGATATCATATCTACAAACAATCAGTTGAGCTTCTATCTAAATAATATCAGTTGATATGCTAGCTGTAAACAATTAGCTCTTCTCCAATCTACAGGCAATCAACTGGACTTCTGTAAATATTGAGTGGCCTCTTATGTACAAACAATAAATTTGTTTGTCAGCCTCAGTTAATCAGGTTGCATGCAATATTTATAACAGCCATGTCTTCCTTGATTGTTCATTTAAATAAATGTTATTTTATACGTATAATCAAGTATTTCATCTTAATTTCCATCTTTTCTGTATCTTCCAGCATTTACAATCGTATACTTTTTTTACCATATATGCATGCATTAAAATGCAACAAAAGAAAAAATAATTTGGATTCTGTGATTACTGGATATTGTATTATTGTATAATTTAGGAGACTTAAAATTGAAATTTGCTATTGAGTGAAAACATTTCTAGCTAGATAATGCCAAGCAATGTAGTATCTATGTATACTTCATTCGCATGTTGAATGTCATTTATTCTTAATGTATAGTTATTCACATGTAGACTTGCACTGTGACATGTCAGACCAGTTGACATAGCTCTTATGTAGATCATGTCCTTACAGGAAACCCCACCCCCAAACAAGCGGGTGCGGGGACTGAGTCTCCGTCTGATCTACCCTCACATCTTGATTATCCAATCATATTTGAGCACCCAACACTAGAGGAAGGTAGTGTATAGTTGTAGATTATACTGTGAACATGTACTAATATCTGTTCTTTCATCATTTCTGTTTTTACCCAGCGTACACAAGTAATAGACTGTTCCAGGTTTATGTCTGGAGCATTCTATTTGAATTTCTTTAATATTTTAGCTGCTAACTTTGCTTAACTTACTCTTGTTGTGTGTTGGTATTAACCAAGAATGTTGTTTGATTCTTGCTCAAATGAAAAGTAATACTGCAAATTAATTGTTGTGTGTGATGAGACATGTTGATGTGTGCTATATTTTATAGCTCTTCTCTTCCTCCATCTAATTATTGAAACTTCCATCAATGTATGACTTACAAAATGCAAATCATGGCTTAAGATAGTCTCTACTATGTCGTTATGTATTTCTGTAATTCAAAACATACAGAGCACTGATCACCTCAGTTCCCTTTAATATCTTGATTGTTTGTACTGTCAGTTAGATTAAATTCTGTGTCGATATTTATGATTGTATAAATCTTGTTTTATGTGAATTGAAATCACGTTATAGGTCATCTCATTGTGTGTCACAGATAACTTGTACCATGACAAGATAGTGTTTCTATCTGTTGTTATAGCAGAATTAATGATGAAAAATATAAAGAAAACGTTACATTATAATATTGGAGTGTCTGGGTTTCTACGGCACTGTATAAAAGAAATTTAATTTTATGTCAATATTTAAAAAAAAAACATTTTATAGGGAAACATTTGTACTCTTGTAATTTGTATATCAGTGTATATGAAGATCTAACAATGATTGTCAGTAAAAAGTTGAATTATTAACAAAAGTATGATATTTCTAACAATGCAACACTTTACTAAGTGACATTAACAAATTAACTGTTTTAAATATGTTGTAAAGTATTATTTACATTTTTAGTGTTTGTTCTGTGACGAAATATTTTGTTTCTTTTGTTTTTGCATTATCATCACCTAAAATTATGTAGATTGACAATTTATTTGAAGTAGTTTTGTTGTCGCCTTATTAAGAACAATTATGGTTCAATGAGTTCTACTGTACAAAATAAATAAGTTCAACATTTTGAAAGTTCATCGTCATTTTTTCTTTAACTTGTATTGTCTACAAGCACATGATTGTGTTAGATATGTACAAAAGACAGATATATGACAGTCTGTGTATGTGTCATTTAGATTTGATGAGTTAGACCAGGGCTTTTTTTCCTTCTATAGCAAGGGCCGTTTATAGGCGTCTTCCCCTCAGGAAAAATCCTTATATTCATGCAGATTTCCCCTAAAATTCAGTTTGCATCAAGTTTTTTCTTACCCTTTTGCAAAAAATACTGTGTTATTTTTCCCCAAATTTTAGAAAGGCCCCTTCCCCTACCCGTGAAAAAAGTCCCGCAGACTGAAAACTAGTTGTTTTTATATCACCTCTTTCAACTAGTGTTTCACTGTTCCAGATTCCATTGTATTATTGAAACTATTGGTAACTGTCTACATGGCACAATGCTTTATTCTGATTCCATGCGTAAAGCTGTGTTTTTGCTAAGTGTAAACTGCTTGTTGAATGAATTCAAATGTGTTTATCTTCAGAACCAGAATTTAATGGTGAACAAGAAATGGTATCTCAGAGTTTAAAGATGGATGTTTTAGGACAACCGAGAAGTCAACCGGTACCACTTCCATCTGTGATTAAAGGTGGTAAGCCAGGAGCTATACCTAATACAAAGGTACAGTGAATACAGGATTTTGTAGAAGATTGCATGATTTATACCAATCTATAGACTGAAGTTTAGCCTAGAAGTAAAAATCTTGACTGAAACTATTTTGTATCAGTCTATTACATGCTAAAGTATTTGGTTCTTGATTGCAAAATTGACTATAATCATCAGTGTTATAATAATGCCCGAATTAAGCAGTGGCAGCATTTTTAGATATAAACCATTTTTTAATGAGTGTAAGACACAATCATATTTCTTTTTTTTTCACTCAGCATGGTAAACAGTATTTATATACATGTTCTTATAACTTCACAGTACATTCAAGTAGAAGACCCAGTTCGTCGTAAGACAAACAACTCGTTACTTGCTGGGGCTACAGTTAAGGGACAGACCCAACTTCAAGCTATGAGAGGTTTAATTCTACTCCCAGAAGAAGTTGACTTCGGTTGTCTGAAGGAAGGAAACACTTATGCATTTACTGTGATACTGAAGAATACAGGCGTGGATACATGTAGATATAAGTTAAAACAACCTCCACCAGCGACTGGAGTCAGAGTGATCTACAAACCTGGACCTGTATGTATACTTATAGTCATATTGCTCTTAACTGTAAAGTCCTAGGGTGACGCTTCTCTAGCTAACATTGACTTCTTCGGAATAATTAGTGAAATTGAAATCTTTACAAATTAATTTATATTCATTAAGTTTGTCACACCTTGATCTCATGTTGTAAACTAGAATAGAACATAAAAGTTCTTTTTGTTCTATAATGCTTTATACAATGTCTTAGTAGACTTTTCATGTGAACAGAACAATCGCATTGGTATGAAAATACTGGCATAGAATGTAACTGGTGAGTTCTGGGACTTGGGATCAGGTGTTATAATGCGCTGATTAGTTTCCTAGCTCAGATATCATTTTCATTATATATTTATTTCTCAAGTTGTATAACAATTTAGATTGAATAAATTATTTGATTAACGCTTGTTCATTTGGTAACACGTCTTAATACATGCAATCCTTGCGGAATACATGTACATAGATTTGTGATGTATTTTACAGGTTGCTGCTGGAATGAAGACTGAGATTGAAATAGAAATTTATGCAATCGCTGTTGGTGTGGAGGGTGAAACTGGTGTAGGTTCTATCAGACATGAACTGGAAATTGTCACAGAAACAGACGTCCTCTTCCTTCCAATCACTGCAAATATCCTTTTTATAAATGAATTACTCGTCGGTTATGGTATTTATAACTTGGAATTACATACTGGTAAATTAATTGTTAATTTTCACATTTGCAATCAAGCAAAACTATCAAGTATGTTTGTTTTGATAACAAGTTGCTTCCAGTATCTGTCATAGATTTAACATTTTCAGTGGCTGGTCATCGGTACAGCAGTGTTAAAAGTTTTCATTCAATTTGAATATTCTTGTTAAAAGTTTTTCTTAAATATCTGCAGCAGTAATTTACTTTATATCATAGCTTATGTAGTTTTTAATACATAATAACTTACAGTATAAATTCATGTTTGTATTTTACCTTAACATATGTCACCAGTTCTCACGGCGCATGAATATGAAAATCGTACGCCAAACAGCCCCAAGGGAGGTAAATCACCTGGAACCAAACTTGTATCTACTAAACCACCATCAAATACTGGTATCATTAGACCCAGGAGAAGCATAACATTAGGTAAATATTGGCCAGTCTCATCTTCGTGTCTGTCACTACATTCTCCTGGTTTTTTACTTGTTCACATAACAAGAGATATTCTTATACTCAAGATATCATATTTATGAGTAATTGTATTAATTATGACTGACGGAACTTTTAAATGAGTATATTATACACAGGCTCAGTGTCAAAGATATTTCTTTAAAATCAAATTCCACGCAGACTTCCCTTAAAATATAGACAAATTCATCTCTGCTATCTAAAAATATATTGATTGAAGAATTCAAGAATTTAAACTCTTTTATGGTAATTAAAACAACATTCAGCCTCATCTAAACTATTCTTGACTTTGACATGCCTTCTTTTAAGTTTACAGAAAATCTTGATTATTGAGGAAGTAGAAATTATTGTACTAGGAATCATTTTCCATTCTATTTATGAATCACAATTAGAATAATTTGACTTTTCTGTTTTCAGAGCCTGTCTCTGTCAAGTAACTTTGTAAGGATTATGATGATGATGTGGATCGCTGTATGTGAGACGTGAAAGAAAGATTTGAAAGATGTCACTGTGATTATTGTGTTTATATATTTGTTTAAATATTTTTGTGCTTATCTATTTTTTGCATTGTATAGTTCTATCTTGACTGTGATATCAAGTTATTTTGTGAAACTTATAAAACTATAAATTATATTGATGAACTCTGAATGAAGTATGTTCTGTTGTTACGAGTATCTGTATCTCAAAGACCATTTCATTTCTGGAGTAACAGTTCATACGGTATGGTTGTTTACGATAAAATTCATTTTATACTAAAATGTTGTTGTTGTTTTATGTTTTTCTTATTTTTCCTGAAGTTAATACCATGAAAAATAACATTCATGCATGCTGTTGACTCTTTAAGTATGTTGTACCAATTTTATCAAACTCCACTCCCTCATGAAAATATTTTGATGTTGGCATATAATTCATTTCTAGTGTACATTGTCATGGAGACTCTGGTATGAAGTCCACTCTCACATTGATATTTAATCTAACCTGCCAAACTCTTCTTTTCAATAACACACACACTCAGTCGTACAGTCAATCACATAATTGTGACAAGCATATATATGTAAAGTCGAGTCACATGTTTTGTGTTAGAAATAAAAAAACAACAATTTACTCAAAACAGTTTTATTAGAAAATTGTCTATTGATGGGCAATATGCAATATGCTACAAAATTACTTGTAAATTCAAAACTCATATTGTACGATGGCAATCATGTACCTAGTAATATTTGCCATTATTACTATTTTAGCCACAAAACTAATATATTTACGCTATTCCATAGAAACAACATCATGCCATAAATAGAAGATATTTGTAACGCCCCTCACATCTAGTGATAAGTACAGTTGTGGCTTATTTTCAGATTAAAAACTTTCTCTGATCTAAAATCAAGATGAAGTTTGTGCATTAAAAAACCTTTTTGCTCATAAATCTTGTGTAAGGTATTGATATTCTAAGAATAGTGTAACATTTTGCACATTCATCAAGGTGGAAAATATTCTTAAGATACAATTTGGGCATTTTTCTATGCATAATTGTTTTGAGCATTTTATAAGGAATACATTTTTCCACCACCCTACCGTATAAACAATGATTTGGTTGATGTATTTGCGTAAATGGTAAACATTGAAGAATTCGGGATATAAATGGAATGTACCTCGTTACTGTAGGAACTTAATTCTATTTCATTATTTAATCAAAAATTTCTTTATTGATAGGAACTATTTGCACTACTTGATCTAGCGGGGTTGAAAACGTTGTAATTCTAGTTTTCAAGAATACTGATACCCGGCTAAATCAAGTGAGAAATTATTTCTAATTCAGGGATCTTACTCCGGCAGGTTCTATAAAATGTTATGTTACTGGTTCCCGACAATTATTCTGTCTGTTTACCACATGATCATACATCATGGTGTAGTAACAAGGTTACAAGAATTCAAACAACATTTAGTCTTGTGAAGCAATAGAAAAAAGCGTAAAAAGTAACAAAAACAAAATAAGTCAACAATTATGTGAGGGATGTTCCAGAAGTCAGTCGACTTGCAACTTGAGAAGCGATTACTAAACTGTAATGTCAATTAATTCCTTCTTAATGCGTAAACATCTAAATGATTGATATTCATGATTTTACCAACTCTTGTTTACATCTAATGTTCAAAGTATTTTACAGGCATATTTACTGTAAAATGAATATGTATCATAAATGTACTAATAAAATTGTTTCTTCTTATCAAATCCTTTTTCTAATTCCTGCTTAAATTGAAGTCAATGTAAATCTGGGACAGCCCTCCATATAAACATCCATACAGGTCCTTTAAAAAAGTAATAAGTTAGAAATAACAATTGTAAATAAATAATAAAATGACAGGATTTCAACAATGAAAAAATATCAAAGTCGGGAAGATTTATACCAAAACAGACACAAAGTGAGACAAAATAATATAAGTACATTGTATGTAAATATTTCCTTTATCCATGTTTATTGAGTTCATTTATGTATTTTCAAAGAATTTAATGTTTTACCCTGTTATAGTAGAGGAATCAAGAGAACAACACTACACCAGAAACTGCTGTAAGGACAAATTCGAGTATTCTGATTTGAGCATAATGTGAAAATAACAATAAATCACTCATTATCTCTCCATAATACTGGTTGTTTAGTGATTAAGTGAAATATGTAAAAGAGGCCTCTTTAAAAAGTATTCATGCTGACCATTGATAGATTGAGAAAAGTGGAAGAGCTCAACAATAATTATAAGCCATTATTTCTGAGGCATAATTTACATTTGCAGTTACTTATTTGTCATAATCGTCCAAAGCTTCTTCTATTTCTCTAATTAGAGCTTGAATACTTCTTTGTCTTTCCATTTCTCTTTTACGTTGGAAATAAGCCTCAAGATAATTTTCGCCTGATCCATTTTCTCCATCTAATTCTTTTAAAAGTTGTATGATTTCCCTTACAGTTTCTCTGTTATAACTTTTATCTTGATTTGTTTCATCAAGGTTATCTAAGTTTTGTCCTCTCTTACCAAAATCATTCATTTTTCTTAATGATGGATACTTTCTGTTTACTTGATGTTCATTTGAAGAAAAGTAATCTGATTGAAGAGATCTAGAATTAAACACTTCACTGATTTCATGAATGATTTTATCAAGTGCAGCAGCATAACCTTCCACTTCTTCGTCTTCATTTGCTTTTGATCTTGCTATATCTCCCTGAGCCCGCTTTATAACAGTTTCTCTTGAACGCTTAAATTCACCTGACTTCTTGTCCATCAAATCCTCCCTAGAAGGTCGTGTTGAGCTACTATCAGGGCTTTTATTGGCATCATAAAAACCAAAAACGTGTAGCGAGAAGCTGAAGAAAAGAAAATGTTATTAATAATAAAGCCAGGAAACCGTGAACGAATAATTCTTGATTTTGGAAGATGTTAATTGATATCAGAGTCACAAATTTTCCCTGTCATTGTTTTAAAGTTTTAGAATATTCAGTTATGGTTTTCAAGTAAAAAAGACCAACAAATTAATATACCTGCTGCCTAAGAACATTAATTCAGACATAGATGAATACAATGATCAAATGAGAACAATCTTTGCCTTTTTTGAAAAAAAAATCGTTTCAGTAAATAATTACTTCCATTGTCATAAGCAAATATAAGGCAAAAAAAACAACATGTTTCCAATAAGAACAAGCAAAAATATAGAGTAGAACATACAGAAGAAAATAGGGTCGGTCAGGTCGGTGGTAACTAGGGACTTTTTATTTTATGCCTAATATGAAACATGAACTAAGTATAAAACAGTGATTATTACAGTGACAATCAGGGTAGAAAAAGTGATGGGATTAGTCCTAAAATTGACCAAAGGCTACATACTAACCTGAGAAATTCTATCATATTGCCTTTATGTTCATTGTCAGGTCCTGGTTCGTCACAAACAATCACCTCCCACGTGCCAGCAGCATTCTCACCCCAGTTATGTACAGTCATAAATGTGAAGTCAACATCATCATCTTCATCATCTGCAGGTCTATAGCTCAGTAGTTCTGACCTGTAAATGTAAATAAGGATATTTCACAGACAGATGGCAGATTATTAAAAGTTTGAATATAAAAGGGGTCAAAGCCTTGCAAAAGGATCTGAATAGGTTGTAATAATGGTATGCATAAGTAGTTATAATTTCAATCGTAAAATTTCATTCGTCCGAACAAGCTACAGACAGGGTGGACAGTCAGACATCCCAGCCAAGTGAAAATATCTATGAAGGAAAAAACACTACATGAACTTTATACCCATAGATTTTCTTCTGCAATTCAACAGATATTTGACATCAGTTTTCTACAACAATGTGATAATTACCTTGTTCCTGCAGGTGATGTCAGAATGATAACAATATTACCACGGCGACCAGACTCTGCTTGAACAGATAGCTGAACATGTTCCATACTATTTATTCTACGTTCATCATCCTCTACACAACCATCAAATGTCAGTCTATGTTTGAAACATCTTCCACTCTCAATTCGGCTGAAATTAAGCATAATATATTCTAGATAGTAAACTGCAACTACAAATTAACAATAAATAATAGTTTCTATATTAACTACGAATTAACAATTAATTAACATCGATACGTGATCAATAAATATTGATTGATAACATGCACTGAGAAGAAATTATCCTTGCAATAAGTATATCTTGTGTGTTTAAAAAAGTTTCAATGTTGACTTATTACTTTAACATAGTACCAGGTAAATATTGCCAAAATAGCGGTTGAAAGAAAACTAAAGCAGAATTGGCTATGATTTGCTTTTTTGGTATATAAAGCACATTCTGAGATTTACCTTGTCACTTCAATACGCTCTGTCTTACATGAATGCTGTTTTGGTACTAACACCCATTTCTGCGCTAACTCTACCATACGAGCACAGTCCATTTGACCAAATCCAAACTTGCTGTTAATATGAAAGCCAGCGCCATTGATAGTCCAGTCATCGTCAACTATAGGTATCCTAGCAGCAGCAGCGGTCACGTGTTGAACATCTCGCCAGGTCAAATTAGGGCTACAACAATACACAGCAGTAATTAAAAGTTGGAACAGAAAAAATAAAGACGTAATTATATATTTGGTGTATAAAATTATGTAGGAAAGATTCCCAAAGTAATTCAGAGTTTTTTTCATCTGTATATTTCTAGTACCCCTAGTATATTTTTTACAATTTATTATATTTAATATTTATTGCCTGTTTATGTCATTTTATCAGTATTAAAGTCATGCAAATGGGGTCACTCAGATTAACAATTACGGAGACAAACTGCTAATAAGATGTTCTACAATTATAGATCATCACAGTACAGCTTCCAGTACCAGCATAACTGAGAGATCTTTTGACAGTTTATTTTATACCTTATCCCAGTACAATCTGTATCCATAGCAACCAGTTGTACTTACTTGGCTTGAAGAAGTAGTGCATAGCAACCAGCAGCCAGAGGAGCAGCGCTTGATGTTCCCTCAAAATTCTCAATACAACCATTATTAATATCAGTCGTCACCTAGGAGAAACATTGGACTGATGATTAAACTTCAGCACCCAATTGTATAAACATTGGTTAACTTTAACCACTGGGTTAAATCAGAGTTTTGGTTAAAATTTTGGTTAAATGTTCGGTTAACTGTTGTAGAATTTTTTGTTAAAGTTTAACCAAATTTTGTTTTCGTTAAAGCTCAAATTAATCTAACCCAAGTCTAAGATGCTGGTTAAATCTTAACATAAACGTTAACCAGTACCAAAATGGCAGCCCTTTTTAAATGTTTAAATGATTTTTTAATGGTTAGTAAATCAAAATGGTTAAATTTAACCTTGGTTTAAATTAACCCATTTGGTTAAAGTTAACCAATGTTTATACAATTGGGCGCAGGTTAAATCATGTCAAACAATAATCATTTGACAATAAATAGAAATAAACATACATAGTACAATGTATTCGTACTTTCATGATCTTTATTTGCATAATCCATAACTACAACACTTGATGAACTCGGTCAAAAATGTTTTATGCTTTAAATGTTTCAATTTCATAGAACATTATCCAGCACAAATTTTTGTTCTTCCTGGATTTGCAGGCAATGAAATATTCAGGGAGATACTTTGATGAAACATGAAGTGTATCGTGCATAACTATAGAAAAAAAACTTCGATCATTTTGGTGCAATATGCACAGAAAGCTCTTGTAGAAAGACCTGACAATAACTAGATAAATTCATTGATGACATTTATACTAAGGCCGCGGCCGTGGTCCAGTGGTTAGTGCGCAGGACTTGCAACGCGGAGATCCGGGTTCGAATCCCGGTCGAGGCAGGTCATATGAAAATTTGACAAAAATGTCGATTTTTCTCCATATGTGGGGAAGTTGCCGGCTCATTGTTGAATGGTAAGTTAGTATTGGTTAGTATACAGTCCATGAAAACTGGTTAGGTGAACCGGACGCCGTATATAACTGAAAAGTTGTTGAAAAACGGCGTTAAACCCTAGTGACAAAAAGTCACATAAAACAAAAAAACAAAGACAACTATACTAACTCAATGTGCCGATCAGTTCTGAATTCTTGGATCTCAGAAAACAGTATATTGTCACAAGAATTTTTTCACCATCATTTGTATACTAGTATAAACTAAACCTTTAATTTAATACATATGTATAACAAAATCTACTGCATCAAACGCTAAAATGTTTTTATTTTAGTGAGGAAAGTTTTCCGAAATGTACGTACAATTTTTATAGTGAATCTTGCTCTCATCTCTTCAGCCTCAGTGTGTTCTCCGCCTGTAGGTACAGATATCATTGTAGAACAACAACGCTCACCAAAGAATGGTATATCTGCTCCACCAGTCAATGATTGTACAGATATACTTTCAATGCTAGATACGTAACCATCAGCACCACACATATCACCATATCCACCTCCGTTACCCGTGGCCCAGACATATATATTTCCTTTTCCACCACGTCCCTGAATATAATCAATTCGAGTCCTTCGTAAAATCATAAAGACAATGACTTAAAGACGTAATACAAAATGGTGTTACACTTATTTTATGTACACAGGAACCAGAAGCACAAGAAAGTAAAAAAAAAATTAATATGAATACTTGAATATTTTTCATGATAAATTATTTTCTGATAGAATATAATGGAAATACATCATACATTATTTGAAGTGCATTGTGGGAAACATAATGCGTGGGTAGTGGACATGAGTGTCAAGAAAAGCTGAATATACAGCCTGTATTAATTCCTGGAATGTGTTTGCCCTTCTCACGAAAATCATAATCACTAACATATTTAGGCCAACCATATACAAATAACAAACAATACAGATATCTACGATTTATAGTAAAACAGTTAAAAACAAAAGAAACACGTAAATCGTTTTTGGGGAAAGACGAAGCTTCCTCTTAAGAAAATTGTCATACCTTTTCAACTCCTTTTCTTAGCGCAGCAGCACACGCAGGTTTAGGGCCTTCCATGGTGTACCCATTATCATGTGGGCCCCATGATGCACTGTATATATCTATATGTTGATAATTAAACAACAAAGCACGGGCTTCTAATTCATCTGTGATTCTTCCATCTAATATCCTTATACCTGAAATAACAACATTCTCCATGCATAGTTTGATCAACAGAATGTTACACAATAAACAATAATTTATATAATATATATTCTGTAATGTTTTGTTTATTGTGTAACATTCTGTTGATATATATATATCTTGTTCATTCTGTAATGTTTTGTTTATTGTGTATATAATACATATATTATATAATTATATTATTTAATGTTGAAATAATAAACTTTGAAGTACAATTTACCACTACAAACAACATACACTTATAACTTGACAAACTTCTCCCAATGCAGGAGTTTGAATTCGAACTGAATATCACGTCTACCGGTAATCAATAAATAATGCAGTATTTGTAAAACTAGACTCAGAACAAAGAATATTGTACTTACCACCAATGCTTACTTTGGGAGCCACACCCACTCCACACACACGATTATTGGCTTCAGCTGCTATCTCCCCGGCACATCTAGTTCCATGGCTGAAATATCGGGGTACAACAAAAGAACGCTAATAAAGGCTTTAAAAACACAAAATATTTCAACATCCAACTGTGACCAAATGTACAGTTTTAACTATTTGTATTTTACTTATTCATTTAATAAACACTTTTTTTTCTACTGGGGTTTAACATCGCACCATCAGCCAGGGTCATTTGGTGATATGCCAGCTTTAACAGTGGAAGAATACCTCAGGCACACACTTGTTTAGAATCACCCAACCTCTGTAAGCTAGCTATCTCAAATATGAAATTTGGTACTGAATGGGATTTGAACTTAACAGCAGCGAGGAGCTAGTGATTACAAATCAGAGACCATAACCACTTGACCACGGAGGTCCCCTGATTAACACTAGTGTGCATATAGAGCACAGAGAACATATTACATTACAGGACCATGGGGATCATGATATAATAAGACAGTAAATAGTATTACGAAGGCAACATATCACATCTTGCAATCAGATGGCTCCAATTTTCAAGTTTTCTTGTTTCTAATCCAAGAAGAAGATCACGTATTCCTGAAGAATTTTCTTCACTATTAAGCAATGTGCTACTTTACGCATTGACTGTTGTATATTTGTAATTGAAATATTAAAGAGCACTGGGTAAGTCAACACCGAGTCGGATAGAGTTTAGATAGAAAATTCGTCAGCACTGTGTAACCACGCTCATGTTTACTATGATCCATTTGCTTAGGTTCCTTAATTCCAAAGAATTGTCTTAAATAAGCTCTAACCTAAACATAGAAATCTTACAATGATTTAAGCGTATTCAAACTTTATATGCTCAAATCTGTACCAATTTAGAACAATCTTAATGGTGGTATGAAATATACAATAAAATTATACCAGATGTTAACGTTCAAGTAAAGCCATGCAAACACGTATTACTTACTATGAAATATCAAGTAGGTAGACATATGGAAATGCAATGACCATAATATTAAACTTACAACATGGATATGAAATAAATTATCGTGTTTTTACGAAGCACATACACTGTGTTATTTGACATTACAACCTGTACAATAAAGAAGCAATACAAGGAACGTGGAGATAGTTAATCCTTTGCCTCATAATACCGCATTTCCCCGCTTCTGAAGCAGACGACTTTTCAAAAACATTGTGACAAAAGAAGCCATTGCTTGTAATGAGTAATAGCTTTTTATGCCACAATGTTTTCCACTCTTTTAGAGAGATATAGCCCAATTTTCTTGATTAAATTGATGTTTTGAATATTAGCTGTGAATTTGAGAGTCCAAAATATGCAAAATAGGCAAAGGGTCAAGATAGAGCATCAAATAAGAGAACAGTTACAGCCACAATTAAGGAGTACAAAGCTATTGAAACAACCACATAATGTTTCGTTCTAAATATAGAATATCCAAATTCAAACATATTGAGAGAAAATACAAAATACAATCAAATGAACTGACGTAAATTCAATGTAAAACAACATTATGAACATACCGCAAACACAACAAACGCAACAAACACAAACGACACAAAATGTTCTAAAACAACAATATCTACCTGTTTCTTGTATCCACTAATTATCATGTCTTAACAAAATCACAGTTATAAATTATTACAAAATCATTCATAAAAAAGAGTGCAGATTATATAGTTCTAAAACAAGGAACTGGTCTCCCAGCTCTTACATCAAGTTTCAAAGTTCAATAAAACCTTACTTACAGCATACATTAATGTTCAAAAAATTCAGTCACCACATGACCAAATCTGCTTATTATTGTTCATTAAAATAATAATACAATACTGCTATTAAATTATTTGCACTTATGGGTTATTTTCTGGACGATAATTATAACGTTATTACAATGTACAATGTATCAGATGGAACAACGCTAAAATATAATTCCGAGCTTGACGTATGTTCTAATGTATTTGAAAAAAATGCTATATTCAATTCAAATATTTGTCAACTTACTGCATTCGCTCTGTAAAGTAAAACAAAATATCTTGTTTCCGCTAACATTTGCAAAAGTAGAGCAGGACTTCTTACAAATACATTTCACTAGTTTGGAGATGAAGTTCACATGAAAACATTGGCAAGAAGAAAAATGACCAAGATCAACGAAGTCTAGACTCTGAAGGGTTAGCGAAAACTAAGATATGTTTTACGCCAATTTTTAGATTTCTCTAATTCTTTCTAGGTATTGAGTCATAGGGCGCTAGCACATTGAAAGGATCCTGTATGTGACGAAAATGTTCCATTTTAGGAAATAGTCCAAACAAAATTATATGCACCCACCTATTCCCCCTCTTGCTTTTGTCTGGTTCAGGATCATTTTCAGTGTCGGACTCATCGTTCATGTCTGTACTAGCTTCTGGATCCTGTATCCAAGGAAACATATAACACAAGATGGTTACTAAGGGAAATAACAAAAATCAAGCAAATATTTAAAGCTGACATTTGACTCAGTAATATAACAATATACAATGCAATAATGAAATCATTTGCACTCTACAAAATATTGAGCTCTGATCAGGCCACTTTCAAATAAATTCTAATGATCTAATGAAATCAAACGGGAACTCTCTTGATTGCAAGGAGGCTTAATCAATATGCCAACTGACTATCTTCAGTATATCAATGGATCCATAGAGGTCAGTTCGTTCAACCTTAACATGGTGTTAAATTATGAATTTACAGCTTTAAGACACATTGTTTATGACGTGAGCCAATCCCAAGTGTGAAAAATGACGGTAGATAATTACATACACTTATACAACAAGCAGTAGGGGAAATAATCTTACGTAGTTATTTCTGAGATCCATATGCTCATGGTCTATACCATCATCTAATATTGTAACCACAACACCTCGCCCATCATATCCCATTGACCAGACTGGTGCCACATTAATATCGTTACCTCCAATAGCGCCAGTCTGAGCATTGTCAATCTGTTACAACATTGTACAATATTCTATTATCATAGTTTATCTAAATATCTGCGTAAGATTGCTTGATTAATCACTCAATCAAATCGTTCATGCTTGTCTTGATGGCCATGCTTAAAATGATTAATTATTTCAAAAACAAACGCTGCTTAGTAAGGACCTTTGATTATATCTATCAATCAAAATGATCTTATATATTTTTACCCTCAAATTGCATTCTTTTAAGCTCATGTGTTTTAAAAAATCTATTCAATACCTTGAATTATTCAAAAAATAAGGAAAAAATTAATAACTATTTATAATGTGTAATTTATTATAGTTTAAGACAGTTAAAACAAACACTCTTAATTGATCTTTGTTAAAGGATGATAACCAGAATAAAAACGCTTATTGTATCAACTCACCAAATACCACTGGTCGTTAAAGTATTCATCATTATACATAGGCCCTAAACCATCCCTGGAATCAAATTTATCAGCCACTCTGTGGAACAAGCTGTTGTCTTTTATATTTCTTATAGGTAACTCTAATTGTTTGTCATGAATAATTCCATGACTCCTTTTTACTCTTTTAAGAGTGATTTGTTGCTCGACAAAGTTTACCTACAATAAATATGAAATCTTAATACAGAAAGGAGCCAATATCTACCAATCAAATAACGTCTTAATGAAATAAATAATCCACCAGTATGTTATGAGTCTCATGGTCAATTTTCGTTAAACTAACATTAAATACAAAACCAGCCTTAACCTCAGAAGTTTCATTGACTGGTACGTACAGTCCTTGATTTGTAATTTCAATGTTACAAGGTCGTAAATACGTTTGAACCAAAATACAATCATAACATATAATAAATGTTTATTGCAGATATATACCACACCATCCCAAATAAATTCTATTATTAGACAACCCACTCAAATATGCAGCAGTGACCGATTCGACGGAAATATTCACCAGAGTTAAACGTCACACCAACAGCCTAGATCATTTGACGACTTCTCAGCTTTTACAGAGGAGGAAGACCCCAGGCTTACACCTGGGTAGAACTACTGACCTTCTGTAGCTAGCCGGACAACTTCCTTATGTGAAATTTGAAAAAAATACTAGTCAGAGTCTATAATTACTTGACCAGAGAGACCCACACTATTGTTCCAATTGAGACAAGTACTAAAATGCACACACGTAACAACTATTCTTTTCAGTGCAGCGGTATTAATTTTAACCTATCAAATGTCAATAAAACATTAACTGTTCTGCTTTACATATTCTAAAAAATCGCTCACAGGATTATATACATTTGTCAATTTGTGACTTTTTATTTGCAAAAAAAAACAAAACACATAAACATCGCTAGGCTAGTCAGAACGTCGTCATTAAACCATCAATAAAGTGTACTTTATCAGTGGCTGAAATTGTTTTGATAGGAAGTAAGAAAATAAGCACAAAATTGTTTCAAGCAAATGCAACCATTGTACGTGTTTTTTTGTAAATCTTTGACAATGAATTCACCAACACAGCTGACTAAACCAGACTTACTCGAGAATCTTGTTCCAGTCTTGTAACATAATCATCAGCGCTTCGTTTAGATCGACCAGTCACTTCCGGGTGTTGTAACAAATACATATCCAATTGTGGTATCTGATACAAATATATATTAATTACAGCATTGATAACGACAATTTAAATATTCTAATAATCACCAATGCCCTAACTGATCATTTTAATGTATTGAACAACCAAATTTATTCCTTAAAATTCGTTATGAAAGTGGAGCAAATACATATAGTAAATGACAATATTTTCTATTTCCATATTTTTTATGAAATCATACTTTCATAATTAACAATACTAATATTCTTTATTATTTGCCCCTAACAACTGCCTATCGTCTGCTATATCAGTATCCCTCTTTATTTTTGTCGTCTGCGTTTTCCGATATCCTTCTATTTCTTTGTTGTCTGCGTTTTCCTTCTATTTCTATATTGTCGGCGAAATGCGTCTGCGTTTCATACTCACCCTATTTTCTGACTTACTGACGACTTGCAATCAACTGACTATCATTACTGAGTCTTTGGCACCTCATGGATATGATTTATTTGATTTTGTCAAAAAATCCAAGTAAGTCAGTCCATATCGCTCAGGATTGTTTTAAAATTATAGCGTGTTTTAGACCAGAGATTAAAAAGTTCTACAGGACATTATGACTCAATATATCACATTTTTGGTCACGTGACCGACCTCTGAGGAAAATAAAGTTATGTGGGTGAGTGACAGAAGATTGAGAACGATCATTGTAGTACTGGTGAGTATCAATGAACAGTGAGCCAGGAGCCAAATGACAATCTCATACACTCTGGTAGTGTTAATACACGGGTTAAAATTCCGGGAGTACAACAAACCCAAACACAGCCATAACCTACCTCGTGTACATAGTTGAATCCATTGTCTCGAGCTACACGGTTTGCTGTTTCTTTATCGGCAACTTTTATGAGGAATGTGTCGAGAAAATATCCAGGAATTTGAACGTCTTCCTCCTCAATTGGTAAACCGGGACTAATGGACAAACACACACCCAAAAGCAGTACACAGAGTCGCTTCCACATCTCAGCTGTTTCCTAAATATATATCCAAACAAAAATTACATGTATTACCATCATACACACGTTAGCATTTGTCCGCCAGTCCGTCCGTCCGTCCGTCCGTCTTATGACTCCTGTTTATAGTCGTTAGGTAGACAAATATTTTTATAGAACAATATTACAGATATTTGTTTTGCATTCTGAAGGAAGATCCTTCGTCTTGCTTTCTGATCGACCTTTGAAATTGGTAATTTTTTAACCTCAGGAAAAACACTTGTGATGATGGTAACAATAATAGTAAAAATATCTCATGGACCATATGAGATGAATGTAAATTACCGGCATGAATCTCAGATCGTCAGCTATCTTCTTACAATCAATGCATATATGAAAAAATTTTAAGGATGATTAATTTCATTCTGATAACCATTTTCAAGACTGAGTGTTGTTTTATCGCATTTCATACAAAATGTATTCGTAGACATGAGAGAGGTATATATATACGTAGTAATCATTAATTTATTAATTAATGTGACGTCATTACAGCAAATGACATTTATGTTTTACAGTTATTTGAATTCAACTCACAGTAGGTAATTGATATTAGATTCGCAATTTGACATCTTTTTTGACAATTACAAAAGTCTCTGATGATATGCCAAAATATCGAATTTCATAATTGCTTCATTATTCAACTACATTGTGTTAATAATTGTTTACTTCGATATACTGATGCTTTAGTACAAAAATAGTGTAAATGTTGTTGTATAAATACGGAATTACAATAGTATAACACTAAATTGTCAATATGATCAATTAGAAAACTTATTTTTCTACACTTACAAAAACCTGTAGCCTGATACTAATATTATATAACAGGATGTTTGTATTTCACAGCCGAACATAATTTTCTTTCAATGGTTATATAGTAAATCTTCTTTCAATTATTGTTGATAGACGTGGCTGTAAAGTTTAGTCTGATGTCGCAAGCACATTTTACCTGATATTCTATTGTTATTTAGAAATGAATGTGGATGTTTTGGTAATATTCTTAACATAAACTATTTTGTTGCAACGCTTCGTTTAAGTACAATTTTATGTACAGTGACGTGATACTTAGTATTATATGTGTAATTATTATATAACATTATATAACATTATTATGTAATAATTATATATGTTATAATACTATAGTATTAGTTTCGGTATCTGAAAACAAAGATATATTCTATACATGTATACGTATAATCTTTGCTGAAAACAAACATCATGAATTAAATTTCTGCATGGTTTGTTTCATAATGTGGTATCCTGTTTATAAAGTTATCATACATAGCCCCGAGTCAGTTTGTGCTCAACGAGAACTGCGTACAAGGATGTGGTGATTAACGAACCACGTCGTACGCCTATTTCAAGTACTTCTATTTACCGTGAATTAATTGATAGTACATCAAAATAATTTGAAACTTTATTGAGCTACTTGTACTACTGTGGTACATCTCTATATATCTTGTTTGTACCAACAAGTGCTTTTTACAATTATATATCATGCGCATGCGCAACATGAAAACGGCCATGTTCACATTAATAAAACCGGAAAGGAGACAAATCACGGGTTGTAAGAAGTCAGAATTAACTTTCTCATCATTTTTGATCATCAAAATAAAACAGGGATGTAACAATCCAAGTCATCAGTTGCAAGGCTACTGAATGGAGAAAAAGAAATAGTTAAGTAGAATAAAACAATGATTAAGACAGTTGAAGGGATAAGATTTTTGCGCTCCCTATAAACGCAGCCTTGAGTATTATAACGTACTCAAAGTGATTTTTAGGTAATCGTACGTAAAACACTAACGAAACCAAAGCCATGATAATCCTGCAGTGGGGAGGGGTATAAGGTGATCCCTATGAAAAATAGTTTCACAAAAATGCTATGAGAAAATGTTAAGCAATTGAATGATATTGGCCCTTTGAATGTAATAAAACAGATGCATATATGAAATCAGTTCACAATTACGTAGCTGTATTTAAGGAATTCAGTTGTTCATTGGATTCCCATCAACGTTAAACAATTAATTTGAGATATGGAAATATTAATTGGTACAAAATAACGACACATTGAGCCAACAAGCCTTAACTTCTATGAACAACTTTCAAACGTTAACAGCCAAGTGTACTGTTCATGATGAAATTGATCATGCACTATTGTTTCTAAATTAACAAGTTGAAAATTGGTTTACAGCAATTTTAAGTTCAAACATCGATAATAAATTTATTGTAATAATAAATAATGTGCAATAAAAAAGTCTAATCGTACAAGACCAGACCGATTTCACGTGTAAGAAAACTGTCTGACTGGTTTAAGTTCCAACATTACCCGGGTGTATGCCCGGGGACTTCCTCCACCCTAAATGCCGGAAAAGTCGCCAAATCATCCCGACAATTGGTGCAATGTTAAACCACAGGGGAAAAAATCACATGTATACTAGTAATTACTACAAATCTTATTTAGAGCGAAAATTTGTTCAGTATGAAGAGGCGATTAAATCGAAGAATTAACCTGGCCCCAGTTCCACGAAAAAACTTAAGTTTGAGAACACTATTTTGAAAGTATTTTATGACAATATTTGTATTATTTGTACCTTATTTTCTTTGAAAAGCAGTGTATTTCTTACAAAATTATAACTCTAACTAAAAAATTTGTGTTGAAAACGTAGAATTATCTAGCTAAATTATTTCTTTACTTGAGCACGTTATAACAGACTCAAGTTTTTGCTCAAGTGTTCTTATTCTTTTTAGATACCATTTTCCATGAAAATCAATGTTATGTTTGTTCATCTTTTAAACTGGCACCTGTAGTACTCACCAAGATCCAATAGTAAACCTATAATACATTTTAACACCTGATATTTGAATTTGAACATTGTGCGCTCAAACTTTAGTTGATGTATGGAAGTGGTGTATAATAACTGGAAATTAATGTTTGTCTTTTACATAATCAGAAATAACAAAAAATATTAATGTCATTATTTTCTTAGTTTATCATAATTTCAGAATATCTCTCTTATCTTATCAACAAATTTATTTTTTTGGATACTGAGTAATGAACAATGAGTATAGGATGTTAAACGAACCATCAACAGCATCAATAGCTTATTGTTTCTAAATAAACTTTCATTACCAACTATGTACACCAAAATACTGGCTCAGTGTCTACAGTTTGTATCAATCTACTGAATAGTAATTACATTCAATGAATGAATAAATCACTTGAGGTGTAGTGGTAAAATAACATAATGTAAGCAACGACAATAATAAAAAAAGATCTTGTGATACATTCCACACGCATGACAACATTAAACAATGTTGTTTAGTGTGGTATAAACAATGACAACAATATTCCGTAAAATAAAGTGTCACACGTAAGATGCACGGATCGCAGCTGTTTCCCTCCACATGACCGGTGATAACATACGAATATTCTTACCACAGGCAGATTGACAATAAACAAGGTTAGAATTTATAGGTATATCTTATTTACGTTTTAGGCCAGTTGTGTCAGGTTGTATATGTAAGTATTACGGAGCAATCACGAAACGGGCTTCTGTGACTTAATTAGCGATTTTAAGAATTAATTACAAAAAAAAAGAAATTCAAATACGCCAGAAATACAGGATGATAAATTGGAGAAGCGTTGCCTGGTATTAACATCAAACCATGGTAATATTAGATGGCAATGTAACCGATTGCGAGATAATTTCATCTTTAAGCAACACGATGTTCAGGTGTTTCTTGTGTCAGATATGTTCCAATGGAGAGGAGAGTAGCACGTGGTCAACACAAGTAATGTTCACTACTGTAGCTAACGACACGTTCTAACTATTAGCAAACAAATTGGGATAATTTGACAATTTATTAAATCTAATTTAACAACAAACAAACGTAGTTAGGATGTTTTAGTTTGTGCACGATCTTGCTGTGCATACAGGGCGACTTATACTTAAATTATTGCCTTGAGATATCGTGATAGTATTAACCTGAGACAGTTCAAAATGTCCGCGTACAGACAGCATACAACTGTCTGTATCTTAAAATAACTTACCAGGGACATCGAGTCGGGGTCAGAAAATATCTAAAAACATTTGTGTATGGCGAATAGTAAGAAATTTATACGTCAAAATAAATAGAAATGCATGAGGTATTGGTATAAAATCAAATTATCCATCCATGTCTATAGCTATCAACTAAACTCACCAACTATAAACACAGCATAGATATATCCCTTTACTTGAATATATCAATCCTCCATTTTGTCAAACACACAATCTTTCAAAATACACATAAACTCCAAACTCCCCGTGGAAAATGAACCCCGAAATATAATCGTCTATTGTCAAACAAAACGAAACACAAAAGCCTACGTCAATACATCGATAAATAAAAAGGTTTTACATATACGAAAATATACTTCAAGTGAAATCGTGATATCAAATTTAAACTCGATCCAATACAAAAGACGGTGTATGGCTTTTGGGTATATTGATGTGTGTATATATAGAATTTAGTATGACGTACACCGGTATATCAGTGTACCGTGAATACACAAATTTAATTCCATTTTATAGGATTGTATCTCTTATATCAACAACGAAATGGATATTTATATTGAACAAATCGTGGGAGGATTCGGTAATAGGGATTTTCATTTTATAAAAGCCACGGCAGTTGACATCCGTTCACGAAGATAAGAAATGTTAAATTACAATCAAATATTAGTCTGTGTTCTACATTGGCCGTCCCTAATGATTAATCAAGTAAATAATTTAAGTTAACTTTAAATCGCAAAGACACACAAGTATCATTTGACAAATTTAAACTTGGACGAGATACCTTGTTTTGAGTCAGTCTGTGAAAACTTTAAAAGTTGATTTTTCTTGTTTCAGTAAAAAAAACGGAGACAGGTACGTCTTGCTCTTTCTGTATGTGCACCATTGTCTGTAAGCGAAGAACAAAAAGAAACAAGTGTGCTAGAGGAATCTAAAACAAATGAGGCATAAACAACCGGTATAAATGTCTAGACAAGTCTACTTTTGGTTCTGAACTTTTCTCTCCCTTAAATGAAAACGAAATCAGTTAATCTCAAGTAGAGCGGAATTCAGTAACATACAGCCGCTTTTATTAACCACTGAAGGGAGACAACTCTGCAACACAAAAATCATGAATTTCTCGGCTTCACATATGGGCACTTGTCAACAGAAAACACTTTTAGGGACTGAATTAAAACCACTCAGCATTTATACTGCTTGTATTTTAGTGTTTAGAATTTCGTTGGTACTATAGTACTTACGACATCGGTAACTTGTGTCAAGAACCGCTTAAAATAATAGCCGTTGTTATAATTCATGATGTTTTGTTTTTTGTTTTGTTTTTATGTGACATATTGTCACTGAAGTTTAACGCCGTTTTTTCAACTATTTTTTAGTTATAGACGGCGGTCGGTTCACCTAACCAGTTTTCCTGGACTGTATACTAACCAGTACTAACTTACCCTTTCACAAGGAACGGGCAACTTCTCCACATGTGGAGGAAAATCGACATTATTGTCAAGTTTTCATGGAAGGGTATGACCTGCCGCGACCGGGATTCGAAGCCGGATCTCCGGGTTACAAGTCCAGCACACTAACCACTGGAAGGGTAAGTTAGTACTGGTTAGTATACAGTCCAGGAAAACTGGTTAGGTGAACCGACCGCCGTCTATAATTCATTTAATTCATTTAAGATGATCAGACATCTAATAATGTCTATTGTAGGTGATAAAGTTGTTGAATTTAAGGATAAACATTCCTCCATCACTATAGTTAATTACTTGTAATATTCAAACGTAACGTGATGTTTTACCTTTGAAACATTTTAACGTTCCATTACTTTAAAGAAACATGTTGAACAACAAAAAAAAATCTTCACATTTTGTTAACCTGAATTTCAATGGGTATTTGTCATGTGTGAATACCCCGCAGTACACGAGCTTATTGGCCTGTCGATACACTAAGCGAACTCAATAATCTCGTGCAAGTGTAGCACGCATGAACGACTTAATCGCCATCCGTTTTTTTACCCAACACGCGGCGTGAAACATCTCATATTGAGTAAAATTCTTACACAGAAACACTTATTCTTGACTTCAAAGCCGAATTTTTATTTGCTAAATCAAACGATTTTCAGCAGCCATGCCACTCTGTGCTCTGAAAATCAACGTAATCACGCTATCGGTATGTTAAAAGCGGTGCTATGGTAACTGAATTGTTCTCGTCAAACCATTTATAACCTTAGCACTTGGAACAGATACATTCGTGATCGTCCAAAACCTGGTGCACCTTGTGTGATGTTATTATGGGACGACCGCATCATTATGCTGAATCGCCTTTCTTTGCAACCGGTTTTTGCCAGCAACGGTTGCTGCTCGGCAGCTATGGATCACAGCACAGACAATTCGTAATCGTCTGTGGAAATGTTCGGCCTCGACAGAGCGATTATCTAAGGAGGGACTATGGGGATCTAAGTACAGATCTTGTAGTTGTACCCGACATCAGAGAACAGGGTTATACGGATATTCTGACCAATATTCTTCTACCATTCATGCAGAATCAGGGTCCTGTATTAGCCTTTCAGCTTGATAATGCAGAAGCCCACAATACCCGTTTATCGGCCACTGTTCCTGGCAACCGCGAACGTCTTGCCCTGGCCCGCTGTTTCCCCTGGTATGAATCCCATAAAACACATCTGGGATGAACTTGAGCGAAGAGCGAAGGCAAATAATCAGATAGACAATGTTCCGGACTCGCGCTGGCTGTACAGCGGGAATGGCAGACTATGCCCAACACCTTAATCGGACGTCACATTCTCCACGAGGAGGAGAATTCGAGCATGTATTGTTAGATTTGGGGCTCCATACTCGTTACTGAGATGTTCTGAGTAATAATATTTGTTATCACGCAAAGATTAACAATATCAAAAGCTTAGTTTGTTGTCACCTTTCATTTCTGGATATTTTTGAGTTGACCCCTAGGTCGGAATTCATTAGTGTATAAACTGACTGACTCTTGGGGCTTGGTCGGCATAAATGTCAGTATGTCAAAGCTAACACTCCAACGTGTAAATTATAATCTGATTTACATCAATATACATATACATAATAGTAATATGCTAACTTTAAGTCATGTAAAGTTTTTTTTTTATTTTGTTGATTGTATAATACATGCACGTGTTTGTTTGCGTATAAAAATTGTATTTATATTATAGGTAGATTACTATATCATGTATTAACCTTTTTACACGGAAATAATCCGAACAGACAAGTTGAACAAATTATATGGTGTAACGTTTGTCTAAGTTAGATACCATGTTATTCAGATCACTGTCACATTGGAGTACTTAGTGAGTTTTCGTGCGGTTTGAGCTGGTCTTTAGATCCTAGCAGTCTTAATATTTCTATTTGTATATTTTTAATCCTTACTATGGTTTTAATAATACTAGTAAACTATACGATGTGAGTTTTTGAGTCATTTGCTCAGACATACAACAGAAAATCCACTTGCTTTGTAACACTATCTTTTAACTTAGTAGCACACACTCCTACGGAATATATAGTTTAATGGTTGATAAATATAACTGAACACTTGATAGAAATTCTTATCTTAACATGAATCCAATTGGGGCGTGTTATTATAAAAACACTTTGTATTAAAAACAACTTCCAATATTCTGGTATGCAGAATATATAAATATATGTTATGTTATGTTGTTATGTTATATACATTGTACTATAACACCGTACTCACGTAGTGTACATTAAATGTCGCAGCATTTCTGATATGATTTATTAAATAAACACTTTAGGAAATTAAGCCGTGTTAATTGCCATTATTGGTGTAATGTAATTAAGTATTGTATTTAAGTAGAAATTAAGTGATGATAATGATTGTACAAGTATGATACATTACTTGTAATAAACTTCGTGGTTGCCGGAACAAGGACAGGCCGTAAAAGGGATCGATACAATGTAGGGTTTTTAAAGCGGATAGTAAGAACTGTGAAGGGATGGTGAATAGAATTCAAAGCTAAATACATTGTGTACATTATAATTGACGATCCTAACGTAGTACAATGGTCCCATGGTTTACATTATGGCTGCCATAGAAGTAAGTTGTTTATTGCCCATTCTGCAACGTTTTATATTTAATAACTGGTCGGATCTTGAAAGTTTAGTACTTAAACTTGTATACGTCCCCACAAAAAGTTGATTTATTTTAGTATTCAGGAGAATGCTACTGTAGTGATAACATTAAAATTGTCAGACCAAACAGCCTGGTGTATTTATATTTGACAATGTTTACAATGTTGAAATTTACAATGTCGTATTGCTTTGTCCGAATGGATAAATGTATTAGAGCGCATTTTGTCCAAATGATCGTATGAATGTGTCTGTAAGTAAAGGTTTCCCACCATATCGATTATGTAGACATTAGGATTAGGGGCTTGTGATTGTAAGATTTCCGCAAGATGACGAATTGAATCCTAATAATGAACGTGGCTTTAGAATTGATATTACTCCTAAGACACGTATCTTGAATGTTTGTATGATAGCTTATCAACACTCATGCATAAAATGCTTCAGTTTAATCATTTAAAAGATAAACACATAATTGAAATAAAGAAACGATTGATTTTATCAGTGCACATGTTCCAGACGCTGATAAGTTGTTACACGGTCAGGATTCAACTGACATTTTTAATGCATTTTTTTTTGTTGTTCTAGAAAACAAATGAAGCTTTAATGATACAGAATTACTTTGTAATAAGGCAACGCTTATGAAGATTGTTTTATATTTTTTTTACAAAAATTTGGAAAAAAATTAAAATAATTGTGAACACAATGATGGTCAATAGTAGGGTCGAACATTCGATTGGATCACTGTGAGATATTATTCAAAATGTATGACAGACAGCATTGACTTAATGCATAATTGTATTGTAAGTTCTTATGGTATTTTATCCGCATTTCAGTGACGTCATTATCAAATTGAAATATAAAAGAAATATGAAAAACAGGCCCGAAGGTAAGAGGCCCTTATAAATAAGTATTTTACAAAATGCAGACCGTGTGAACATGGAAGTCTGACGCACTGAATTGTACTAATGTGTTGTGATGTTGTTGACACAAACATAGTTGTCAATAAGTGAATACGAATGTAGGTCACGGTTTGTACTTGTGTATAGGTCACATAGAATCATTTAATTATTCAAGTGGTTTTTGAGACAGCAATTAAGTAATTAATATACAATTACTTTATCGGATATGAACTTATCGGATACACACACTTATAATAAACAATGAGCGAAAGCTTTATCAATGTTCTAAATTCTACCATTCTTCCCGAATTGATTTTACATACAAGACAACTTCATTGCGTAAAGTCAAATTTTAAATTTGACGAATCAATTAAGTATAACAGATGCAAATGTTTAGTTACTTTATCATGTACAATGGAAGATGAATAGATTTTGTTATAGTTCATTTGTTCAATTAATTCTAAACCAGCTCTATGCCTTAATGCACTTTTAATATATAAGCACAAACTAAATAACAGATTTCAGCTATTCGATGAATTTAAACATACTTGGTCTTATATACTAGTGGCGTTTTAGATATCTTTTTCTCATGTCAGAGTGATTGGGACATATTAAAATAAAATGGTAGTCATCTTCAATATCATGAAGATTACAATACAAACAATACCTCTCACTCCTCAAAGTTCTGTTTGCATGACATTTCCCTGCGTGTACATGTAAATAATGTGAATATACTTGAACTATAATAGGATTATAAAATAAGATATTTAAATAAGTTTCAAAACAGAACTGTTTTCTTTATTGTTATTCAAACAGTCAATTACACTTTGCTGAAACAATGTTAAAACAGTTTACTATTTACTGGCTCGGTATAATCCCATATATCGTTAAAGCCGTGTTTAAAAAGCAAATATTTGATATTAACAAACGTACACACTATTACCTATGTATAAAGTAAACATTAACAAACGTACACACTTTTACCTTTGCATAAAGTAAACGTTAACAAACATACACACTAAATTACCTATGCATATAGTAAACATTAACAAACGTATACACTATTACCTATGTATAAAGTAAACGTTAACAAACATACACACTAAATTACCTATGCATATAGTAAACATTAACAAACGTATACACTATTACCTATGTATAAAGTAAACGTTAACAAACATACACACTAAATTACCTATGCATATAGTAAACATTAACAAACGTATACACTATTACCTATGTATAAAGTAAACGTTAACAAACATACACACTAAATTACCTATGCATATAGTAAACATTAACAAACGTATACACTATTACCTATGTATAAAGTAAACGTTAACAAACATACACACTAAATTACCTATGCATATAGTAAACATTAACAAACGTATACACTATTACCTATGTATAAAGTAAACGTTAACAAACATACACACTAAATTACCTATGCATATAGTAAACATTAACAAACGTATACACTATTACCTATGTATAAAGTAAACGTTAACAAACATACACACTAAATTATCTATGCATATAGTAAACATTAACAAACGTACACACTATTACCTATGTATAAAGTAAACACTTACAAACGTTCACACAATTACCTATGTCTTGTAAGCACACACCAAACAAGAATACATGATTTGAATACGTTCAGAAAACCTAAACTGATACATACACCACAATGTTCTTGTGTTACACCCAACATATGAGGACAACATTATCAATATAGACTAAATGTTTAATACCGACTATAGTCATTTATTTATCTTCTTATTTTAAACATTTACATTGTAGCAACATGGCAGTTTATGTTTATACATTAATATGGTGTATTACTGTGTAAAACATTGCCCCTACAATTGATGCCAAATTTACAAATAAATTGAAGGTAAATGAATTAAAATATTGTTATGCCAGCATAGGGCAAGAAATTTAACGAACATTTCTTTAAAATAGAACCTCAAATAATACTATAATATCTAAGGCGGAGTTTAGGATGATAACAATTACTGATCCACTTTTCATGTGACTCACTGAACGCTAAAACCATCCACATTTTTTCCACAAACTTTTCGTTTCGCTCTAAATTAGATTTCCTTTTACCATAAAAGGGTGTACTTTTGTGAAGCTCGTAAGTCATTTAATATTTTGATAAATCATGTGTAAACGTAGTTATAAAGTGTCCTTTTTTTTCGCTTAATATCAGCTCTACTATTTTTTTTCATTTACTGGCCAACATCGTGTTGAATTCAAGATCCAAGAAATACATATTCACGTATTTGTATAAGCATGGATATCCGCAACGCTAGGATAACTGCATATAAGACTATAGATAGTACGATTTATACAATGTATGTACTGTTATTTAATATATCTACGAACATCATTCGTAGATATATACATGTTTTTTTGCATCACTACCAGATTTATACGGTATTATGACGTATAATGTGCTCGAAATACGAGGGACGTTTGTAAAGTTATGTTGGTCAATCAACAGACGGAGGACCCAATTTACGCATAGTTTCTTGAATCTAAGTTTCCCTTTAAATAGCGAAAACTGCCCCCGAACTAATGTTCCATATGTTTGCTGACTATTCTACCGGTGCCCATCAATTGCCCTCCAAAGAGAAATTGTATCCTTTCTCCAAAAATGTCGTCAAAGGTCGTCCATAACGTGGGTTCCTACTCTCTGTCTGGCGTCCCTAATTCGAGCTGATCTTTCTCCAGTATCTATATACCAGTCCTTGTCTTTGCCGATTTTTTCCCTGAACATTTTTGTCGTAATAATTAAGCAGGATCATAACCTCAAATACATCATTTGCTCTTCTTTCGCCATATTTAATCATATGCACTCAAATATAACCAGTGCTCGAGACCAGGCCTTGTACAACGCGTCACGATCATTTACACTCATATTTCGCACGTGAAAAACGTTTTACACTGGACCTTACTGAATTCACGCTTTCACGCATGCATATAAATTTCATTAAAATCGATAAATTCTACGCATATTCGTACAATTATCATCAGAATCTTTAAAACGCCCCTCGTACATACATATATAAATTCGGAGTGTCAGTCAATGAATTAGGCATCATTGTCACAATGTCAACAAAAATTTTGACATTATTTACACTCTGCTTTGTTTTAACGCACATTTTAGCTCTTAGAGGATTAAACAGCCGTGGTATGTAGTTGATTCTTTTTATTCATTCATTCATTTTGATAACAGTTCAAGTCTATTATCTCACATAATCTGTGTATTCTAATACGAGATATTATACTATTATATCGTATTATAAATGATCCTGCTGTTACATACCCTACCCTTTAGCATATATTACTTTGTTACCTGTTTCAGCATGCTATCTGTCCAGCATGTTATCTATTCCAGCATGTTATCTATTCCAGTATGTTATCTATTCTAGCATGTTATCTATTCCAGTAAGTTATCTATTCTAGCATGTTATCTATTCCAGTAAGTTATCTATTCTAGCATGTTATCTATTCAAACATGTTATATATTCCTGTAGGTTATTTGTTCTAGCATGTTATGCTGTCCAGCATGTTATCTGTAAAACATGTTTTTCCTTGGATGTTACCTGTCCCAACTTGTTACCTGTACCAGCATGTCGTTATTATACTACATGTTACATTTTGCTCAAACTCAACAAATATACCGATGCAATATTTTATCGTAAACATCATTTTGTAACATAAAAACTTTTCTGTGAGACCATATGGATTTATATGGCGTTTCCAAAAGTATAGATAATATCAACTTTATAATAGCCTGGTCGAAAAATTATCACGTCTCGTCCATGATCATTTTTCACAAAATGCTAGCAATCAACAGCAAAATTATTTACGTAACTGAATTGACCGTCAACAGATTACAAAAAATAATTACGTAACTGAATTGACTGTGGACAAATTACAACCAAAAATACGAAACCAACCACTCCAGGAATGTAAAAATGCTTATTATTCCCATGGTAACCATGGTAATAAATGTCGTTACAACAAAATTACCGCAACAGGGAAGTGTTGGTATAAATATAAATATCCAAGTTAGTATTTCATGAAGCATGTCCTGTTTTTTCTCCTTAGAGATGGTTTAAGTGATGATCTCCCTTTACAGGTATAGGAGAGCTCTGCCATCACAAACGTGGTCGTCCAGATTTTAACCTATTATTTTTTCATTTTTTGTTTTGACATATACCCATCAGAATGGTTCTATTTCAAATTTATATCTATGCCAGTTTACCAAACTTTACGCCCCTATTCCTACGTTGCGCTACGCTACAGCTAATACTGACTTAATGAAGCCTGTTTAAAGATAAGGAACTTGTTTGTATGAACGAAGTGTAAGCTCTGCAGTATCATGTTTGATTTTGGGCGTATCATGATTTGTCAGCAAAATATGCTTAAACGAATGTACCAGACGACTAAATATCACTTCCGTATCAACAAAATACGTCCTAGATTCAATGTTGAATTCCGTGCAGATAGTTCCCATGATACAACAAAAATACAATCAGCAATAATGTCGAGGCCGTTCAGTTTTTACTTTGCTCTATTAATTTTATCCCTTTATTGAGATTTGGTCGTATATTACAGAGCAACCTCTCCAGAGCGGCCCTCTCTTGAACAACAACCTCACTACATCAACAACATGATTTTCCCCATGTATGATTTAACTATTAATTTAACCTCTCTAGAGCGACAACCTCACAACAACAACAACAACAATAACAACAACATAATTTTGCCTCTCCCAAAGGGTGTTGCTTTGGAGAGGTTGCTCTGTATTTATTCACAGTAAAACGTCGATGTTTTGTCCAACTTTGGACAAATACGCTGTCTGGATATTAAGTTGATCTCATTATCATATTGTCAATTGCTTATTTTTGAAATATAAGGAAGCAGTAAAAAAAACGAATTGGAAATACAATGTAAGTGTTTGTTATAATGACAAGGTTTAAACGTTGAATTGGTAGCAAATAAAAGTTTAACAATACTTTCATTGTTTTCCGTCAAGTAACACAATTAGCTACATCGTTAAGTTTAAACTTCCTCAATTGACCGACAAAATGCAATCAGTAGAGAAAGTCACGTGGTTACGGCAGAGAGAACATCAAAAACTTTTCAGTGAAACTTTAGTCGTATGTAGCTAAACTATTCATAAAATGAGCTGGAAGGAAATTCTTCGAATGCAGGCTGAAATTGAGAGAATTAAATGGATGTTATTAATTTTCGGATTACTTTTGATAAAATCGGTCATAACCATTCATAATGAAAAAGGTAGTCTTTTTATTAACATGATTTTTGGTGCTCTGTATATTTTTGTTGCTCAAGTTGTTGGAATGACATTAATATGCAAAAATAAAATGTTTGCAGACACCCGCCTTTATAAAACTTGCTGAATGGATTATGAATTCTGCAATTCTGTTATCATTTAGAGGTTCGTTTATCAATTATGCTTGTATAAACCATTTATCTTAAATCAGACAGTATGTATCATAATTCATTTATTTTACTGCCGTAGTGTTTACAAGTTGTATACGTTTTTAAGCATATTGTCGTATTTATGTCATTAACTAATAACTCGGTTTCGATAGTTCAAAGCGCACTGATGCTATCGTGTCCCTCAAACTGTCATTTCATCGTTGTACGTGTATTTATGTGGTATGGTTATAATCCGTAAAAAAATTAATAGAATTGTAATGGTGAAATATAAACAGTTAAAATCAAATTGTCATTTTAAGGTTACCAATCAATATATGAGTTGATTTATCAAATATTTTAACAGGTATGATGCAATTTATTTCATTTATTGCTGTATACAAAGCTGGATGGGTATCACATGATATGTGATCAACGTTAAAAAGTAGGACATGAAAAAATACTTGATTTTAATCAATCCGCGTTTTTTATTGAATAATGATTATTAGTGTCATGTGTAACATATTTGAACACCAGTCCACAAATAAAAGGTGCAGGAGAAAAAATAGCGTACATATACATGAAGGGAATTAAAACAATGCAACTTTTATCTAAATAATATGTCACGGTTAAATTATCTGCGACTTCCGGTTTTGTATTAAGAAACCGTTTTATTAAGAAACCACTTTTGGTATTTCCCTTAAGCGGTCGCTTAATACAAGATTGACTGTACCTAATAATAAAAATCTTGTGTCCAGTAAGAATAGAGAATATTATAAACTATAAACCTAGAAATAAGAAAGACTAAGACATCAATGTGACAAATATTTTTTTAAAAAAATGTCAGCATTAAATAAACACCAATTTAACAATCCCCACCAATTTCAAAATTCGTTGAAAGCTGGCGTCTACTAATATTTGCTCTACACTAAAATGATATAAAAGAAACGTTCATTTGTTAAAGCTATGATATCACTATATTTAAATTAGTGCAAATATATATACATGTATAATTATATGCTGATAAGTGATTTAGAATTATCAGGATAAGAAAAAGTGGGTAAAAAGTTCTAGATGTGTTCTAGATGAACTCGGTTTAAGTGAAACATTTATTTCAATAAAAAATAACGACATAATCCATACAACTGAACAAAAAAAAACACAAGAACAATATTTACATGATTGGAACAGTGATAACAAACAGTTATAAGTTATTCGAAGAATCTATAGTTCAGTTTTTGTGCATTGTTATGATAAATAAATACAGGAAAACATTAATAAAATTAAGTGTTTCGTCAAAAAGATTATAAATTTGAAGTTGGTAGGTGGACTAAATCAAATCCAGTATTGATGTTGATGGAAGAAATTGTTTATGTTGTAATTCTTTAGAAGATGAGTTCGCCTTTTTTTATTCCACGAATAGTGAATAAAGTACTTTCCAAGATGTTTCAAGCAATTATTTCATAGTAGTGAATACATTAGTATTCCAAGACTCCAATAATATCATACTGGAGTTGCATAAGTATTCCAAGGCTCTAATAATTTAA
Source organism: Lutraria rhynchaena (assembly GCA_008271625.1). Classification (NCBI taxonomy): domain Eukaryota; kingdom Metazoa; phylum Mollusca; class Bivalvia; order Venerida; family Mactridae; genus Lutraria; species Lutraria rhynchaena. The sequence continues at coordinate 925,072 of VIBL01000067.1, forward strand.
TACTGGTGTTTGCATAAATATTTCAAGGCTCTAATAATTTGATACTGGTATTTACAAAAGTATTTCAAGGCTTTAATAATTTGATACTGGTATTCACAAAAGTATTTCAAGGCTTTAATAATTTGATACTGGTATTTACAAAAGTATTTCAAGGCTTTAATAATTTGATACTGGTATTCACAAAAGTATTTCAAGGCTTTAATAATTTGATACTGGTATTTACAAAAGTATTTCAAGGCTCTAATAATTTCATGCTGGTGTTTACATACATATTTCAAGCACTCTTTTCATACTGGTATTGTGATAGGGTCAGTTTAGTAGCGTAAATGCATTTTGATAGCGTAGTTTTAAAGATTCATAAATAACTCACGGCTCTTATTATTTCATACTGGTGTTTAAATAAGTATTTAAAGTTCTAATATTTTTATACTGAAGTTTATATAAGTATTTTAAGGTTCTTATCATTTTATGTTAGTGTCTAAATAAGTATTCCTAAAAATTAAGATAGAAAACAGTATAAAATGCATCAAACCATGAAAGGCTTTTTTGCAAAGTTTCATTATGTTTAATTAATATTTGATTGATTCAATTAGGCGACTTGGTCACCTTTTCTTAAAATTATTCAAAGTATAAGTTTTGTTAATTAGATGGATATCTGTTCTTCCTATTAAATTATTGATAATTTCGGTTCCTCATTTTGGTAATCCGTCCGGAGAGTTGTATTACATGTAGCTCTCTTGCACTTTAATATAACCTCTCCCAACCTTGATTTTCTCTCCACAAATATTTACCTCGTTCCAAATTAATTTAATAGAAATCCCCCTTTCTGTAAAATGTTAGTGTTCTGGGCGGCTAGCCTCAGTGTTTCGTTTCCTAGCAACACTTCGGTAATGTGGTATTCTTGCACTTGCGTTACATATTTCAGACTGTACACCATCAGAACTGAATATATCTGTGATCGTAAAAGATACGACTGGACCAAAATATGACTCGTTCAACTTAACCTGTACGAACTGGGGCTCTTCAGATGTATGTTTCCACCTAGGATCGGACGTATCACAATATTTCTTGATCGTGAAAACTAGTAACAAGAACACTCCTACCATTAGAACAAATACGAGTGTAGTTGAATCAGGCTCCTATAAGGTTTGGTTTGTTTTTGTAGCGTTAATAACTGTAAATCATAGATAGTAAAATGAAAATGTCATCGTATAATGTATAACATGCTGGAATGCTTTACTTGTCGAAATTTCTTTTTGTCTCATTATTTTATGAAATGTATTCTGACCTCAGTGTGATATTTTCAGGGAGAACTTACGATTACAAATAGCTGTTCGTCGTCTGGATTACCCTTAAATATCATTCCGATAACAATATCCGTTATAAAACACGATCGTAGGATCTATATATCACCGCTGGAGGCTTCAGTCAATATAACTGAGGATTCACCAATAGGACAAACATTAATATCTTTCACAGTTGACGGCGGACAATCGGACAACATCACTCTTTACTCTGATGGTACATATTTATTTTTTTTGTTCTTACGTTTATTACTTAAATGATAGATATTTACGCAATTTTCGTAGTGTCTATAGAAAAGATATGAATACTTAACATAGATGATTGAATATTAATTCTAAGCCCGTATGGTAAGTTCAGCATTGGACCGTTGACTGAGAGGTCGACATCCTAACGAAGTGGTACATGCTTCTCTGCGACTATGTGGCTATAGACGTTGCATAATATTCTAAATCATGTATATTCATTCATCTGATACCCACGCTACGCGGGAAAGAAGGCAGTTGTATATAGAATGTAGGGGGGGTTGAGCTGTGCTTGGGAGCTTATGTGAAGAAATACATGTAAATAATGTTACCATTATAATGATACCAGTTTAACGTGTACAACATTTTTTTCTTTTCTTAGATATTCCGGATGAATTCGCATTTTCTCCTATTGTGGACGGCAAGTTTACATTAAAAGTAAAATCAAGATTGGACATTGATCATCTGCGGTATTCAATATTTTGTCAAAAAAAAATTAAAAGAACCTTAGTTTGTAAACGTTCATACAAGTTAAGTGCCATTACCATTGAAATGAAAGTGAACACCGAGTTTTAAATTCTAATGATTTGTTTACAACAGGTTCATGTATAACCTAGTTAGTTTATTACAACAAAAAACTGAATGTGTTTACGGCATATCCATGCAGTGATTTTCTTAAATCACATAAGCCTAATCAGACATCTAAAGTAGAGGCCGGTGCTGTCGAGTAAGAGGTCGTTGGTTTGAGACCTTGGCAGGTGCACACAGGTATTTAAGAAACGAGTACCGGTAAACTCAACCATTCATCGTACTTAAATGCATTTAAAAAAACTGTGATAAACGGCATTTAACATGATACAAATCAGCAATTCATAACGAATAACATCACATTTTTGTAGTCTTATTTTATAATCTAGCACGCGTGAGGAATGTGGATGTACTCACCCGTGGTCAAAATGCGTATACAGGCTGAAATGTCTCTCGTACGGTGTAGTGTTTGGTTTCAATGTTAAGGTACGTGTTCAATTTGCTTGTAGGAATGGGGGATGAATTATAATAGATGTAAATTGCTTACTCTTTGATATTGAATATAAATCTGTAAGTCCTCCACACCGGGGCTCGTTTCGCAGTACATCGTGAGTCACCTTTTCACCTAATAAAATCTTTTTTATTTGTTTTTATGTGACTTATTGTCACTGGAGTTTATCGACTTTTTCATCAATTTTTCAGTTATAAACGGCGACCGGTTCACTTAACAAGTTTTCCTGGACTGTATACTAACCAGTACTAACTTACCCTTACACAAGGAGCTGGCAACTTCTCCACATACGGAGGAAAATCGACATTTTTGTCAAATTTTCGTAGAAGGGTATGACCTGCCGCGACCGGGATTCGAACCCGGATCTCCAGGTTACTAGCCCAGTGCACTAACCACTAGACCACGGTCGCGGCTCATAAAGTCTTGGCAAAGCAACGAAGTTTATCGTAATTAACATTAATGTAGACATTGTAACTTCAAGAGAGGGTCGATGTTATCTTAACTTCATAGCCATATTGTACGTGATTTGAAATATGCTTATCGCTCTTATATTATTGATGTAAGCATTATTTCGCTAGTGATGTTGTTAAGTACTTAATATTTATATGTAATATGGACTTTGTGTTAACGTACTATTTTGTGGCGGCTAAAGGCTAATTGCCGATTTGCCCAGAAATAAAATAAAAAAATGAATGTTGATAGATTTCTATTCCTTATGGACTTTATCCTTTTTTGTGTTACATTAGTATATACTTATCTTTACAAATAGTCGTGTTTATTGCTAGTATTCTACTATCCATTTGATTGTTCAGTTTTGTCCATGGTGGCCACGTGCACTTAATGAGTCACATGACCAAACATTAGACGGTGTCGCGGACTTTCATTCACGACAATGGTCATCTTAGCTAAGATAATTCAAGTTAACGGCATCGTCAATGAAACGGCTCTACCTTTAAGCTTGTCGTTCGTATTTAAGTTTACAAGTTGCGATAAAATAGTAACATAGCATTATGTTTGTGAATAGGGCTTTAATTTTTTTATTATTTTCAATCATATGTGTGGCTTTTATAATCACCCGATACCTATATGTAACAGATGTGACAACTTGAAATGCAGCACATTCGTCTTAACTTCTCCGCTTAGTTTTATGCAATATGCATGATTTAAATCAGGATATTCCTATTTTCAATTTAGGTGAGTACCAGAGACGTCTCCAACAGTACTTCTATCAGAGTGCATGTGTATTACATCAATGAACACCAACAACCCTGCGTTAATACGACTCAGAAAATACCCAGATCTGACTATAGAGGTAAAATTGTTCTTGACGTCCGCGATGTATGCAGTGATGAAGACTTTGAGAAAATTCATTTTTTATTCATTAAAGAAGAAACCTGTAACGGTAAATGCTTTTATAATTATTATTGAAAAATATAAATGATTTGTATTTTGAACATCCTTTTTCCAAAGTCAGTAACATAGTTAGAAATGAGTGAATAATTTAGATAATGTTTCACCTTTTTGTGTGTGTACACTTTCAGAATAGTATTTGACGAATAACAGTAATAAAAACTAACTAACAGTCACTTTAGAGACAAGAATGATAATTTTGCTCCTTACGTATGAATATTATTCTAAATAATTAAGGAATTCGATTTTACTCACAACCCTGTGTGTATTTCATTTATAATTTATTTGTAAACAAATCATCCCATCCGTATTCAATAATTCAGGTTTCCTTGCAATGAATGACTTTGGAGTAATTATTGCTCATGGAGTCGGACCAACAAACAAAAGTTCCTGTCAGTATATCTTCAACGTCCTCGAAAAAGATTATATCACCATTATTTCGGTTACCTTTGAATGTACGTATTAAAACATATATCTCTGTTATTGTGTGACAGGTAAAACAAATGATCGACACAGATCACATTCGTCACAAAATGAGTCACATATGTGCTTGATTCCTGCTACATATATGTTCACATCTCATTTGTAGTACCAGTCACAACCGTTGTCTTAATGGCTTAGTGTGTTCTTGTATGTTTTTTTAAATGAATTAATTAATTATAGATATCAGGAGATAGTTAAACAGTACAGTAAATAAACACAAACTAATGTCAGATCTATTCTACTTGCACTGTACAATACTTTTGCAGCATTATCAGTCTCGTGTTTCAAAATAGTAGGAAAATAAAGTCAGTGGGTACTTGTATAAATATACAACGTACTTATTCATCACACACTGACGGTCAAAGTGAATTGGTTAGACACTGCAATGTCCTTTTTATCTTTCTTTGTGTGAAATGTAATATTGTCTATTTGTTTTTTAATAAATAATGATTGTGCTATCTCAATTTTTTGTCTGATCTCATGTATTTCTTTCTGCCGAAACAAGTCGTCAAAAGGAAGTTTATTTTTTTTAAACCGATTCACAAAGGCATATCAAACCAACCCATAAACGTTGGCTGGTGTTACATTCACCAGATAGTGTACAACACATATAATGATAGTTATATTGTTACTATTGTATTATGATATAACGTATCCATGTTCTATCCATATACATGTATATACATTGTAAACTGTTGTGCTTCATGCCTTATGTTCATCGAATAAAGTATTTATTCGCCATGTATTCGCCAACGTTATGATATTCGATGTATGATGATATTTCAACAATCAACACACATATTTACAGTTTTGGAGTGCCCTGCAGATATTGGTAGCATGAATGAAAAATGGGGAGTTGGTTTTCCTGGACAATTCATGAACATGTCATGTCCGGAGGGATATTCTGGTACAGAAGTTATTGAATTAATAGCGTGGTCATTTTAATAAACTAGTTAAGTTTCGTATGTCAACATTTGGTACTGATACAAACAAGAATAACTACAAATACATTGTAAACACAGTATCTATTCTCTATTTGCATTTTCATGTATTGCGGGTTGTTTTGTAATGGTGTGACCGTAATGGACATAAGCCGAAACTGTTTGCTGAGAAATGCCTCGTACACACATTTTATATAACTATATATTGAACTTCTTTAGTGCTGTCTGTCCAAAGCAAAACACGAGCCTTCTGTCCTTGTAAACAAATCATGCTTAGGAAGCAACCGGTTGTAAGTGAGAATTATATTCACGGAGCAGTTCATAATTAAGAAAAGGGCATCGCGAATGAACATAAGCGCATTGATAAGACTAAAATGATACACATTTGTAATCGTTATAATTTGTAAAGCTTGAATGTCATTAGCGTTAAAACTATACATAACACTTGGATTGAACATGTCTGTGCAAGACTGTTGTGATACCGTATAATATTTTTATCCTATGCAGGTTCTATCTCACGTTTCTGTAATCTTGATTATGTATATGAAGAGCCTTACTACAACTGTACATCTGCTGCCATACATAAATTACTTATAGACGTAAGTATTCATAGCATGTGATAAAAATAACAGTTAAATGACATTTTGAAAATACTTAACTACGCTTCAGGATTAAGCCGTTGCAATATCACGGACTAATGGTGGTTGGTCATAATTTTACACAGTCTAGAAGATGATGCAGACAGCGATAGTAGAAAGAAGCATCTGGCGAAATAATAATGTTATTAAATATGTTTAAAATACATGCACTTGTTTAAGACCTAGTATAATTATATAACCTCGATCAATATTTTCGTATTTAAACTATTATTTTGTAGGTTTCTACGAATATAACGAATGCTGAAGAAACATTAGACAAACTTTCAGAGGTTACATCAACAACGAATGAGGATAACAGTTCTCTGCTGGTTGGTGACATTGACGCTGTGAATGAAATAATGTCAAAGATCACTGACGTCATCAATACGTCATCAACCGATCTGGATGACATAACGGACGTAAGTTTATGAGCAATAGATAATAATATAAGGTACTTTAGTATAAATGTTTATGTATAGTTCTAGCTAGACTATAACGGAAGTTATCAGACTTTTACTCCATGCAATGTCGGCTATCTTATTATTCGCGTCAATATTTGTAACATATTTTCGAAATTAGTCATTTGTTCTATAGCATTTGAACATTATCTTTGAAAGGCGTATTATATTTCGTGCTAGTTCATAATTGCAGCCATTTACGTTGAAATCAAACGTGTCGTGTGAAGTCAGTAGTGTTTAAAATAGTCATTGCATCATTATAATTTCACAACAACATCATTACAGACATCGGTGATAGCTGTACCGTTACAAAATAGTCAATCTGACTAAAAGTTTCCATTGTAACGAAAATGCTGAATTGTGAAAATTCGCGAAAAGATTTTGCACTAATCCATTATATATATATAGAATTGATTGGATTTTTCATTTTCTAGTTACGAGATTATCATCTTTTGCAGAAATTCTTGGAAGTGGGCAGCAATATACTAAGTGAAGACACAACATCCACATGGCAGTCATCCGTCCATCAGGTTAGTTCTCTTGTTTCTCCCAATGTTCTGTACTTTGTGTTGTTCTACAGATACCCATGTATTCTTTATTTGTAAGATCGTGCGCTTATTTCTGTGGTTTGTTATTGAAGGTCTGCATCAAGAGTGACTGTCATTCTTGTGACATGCCTCTTGTTCTTCGGATATTTGATTTTAAAAACGCTTTTGACAAAATGCTTGAGACAACTACATAGCACCATTATCATGTTTTAAGAAGCTTTTGTTGTAATGTAATTCAAATAAAGTGCCTTTAATGTGTTTGTTACGTAAGAATTCAATTAACTGTGTTAATTAACTGAACTAGCATTCATTACACTATAATCTAACACAATCACTAGGGATGGTTATAAACAGTTGTTTTTGTCAATATGATATAAATACAAAAAGAAATCATTGACAATTATTGGGGCAACTCAAAAGTCAGTGTATGACTATTTCGACCAACAAATGCATTTTTATGAACACAATTTATTGTATACAAAACATAGATATACACTATAATAACTTTTTATTTAGAGTTAATATCTATTTGTTTATCCATATTGCTTTCTGTCTTTATCAAATATTAATAAAGCTGTCTGCGTCTCTTAAATACGCTTTTTTTCTTACACGGAAAAAAGCCTTTCTTCGCGTGCATCATAATATGAAAATCAAACGGTACATATAAGACCATATTCTTATACCAATGACTTATGTACAGACTCCAAGAGGTTAGGAAATTTGTTCACACAAAAAGTAGTGAAATTTTCGATTTCATAGTCCAACAGTTCCCTGATATTCTTGTGCAGCGAAATGTATGCTTAAACATAACACATTGTAATGTACGGGTCGTGTTTCGTGAATGATCGAACAAAAGATGGAAACCCTAATTTATTGTGATGTTATTTCCGTTTTAATCGACTTGCCTTGCGCAAAACTTTGCTCTGTGGTTATAGAATTTGAGAACAGTCTCCGAGTTAAAATCTCGATTTCACTTTCAATGTATAATATAAAAAGTGTCATTTGATGCTTAGATGCACAATCAGGTCAATATTGCCGTCTGAATAATGTATTATTAACATTATCATTATTTAGTCACTATTAATTACCAAACATTAAATGACAAAATATGATATTGAACCCTAGACAACTTCGAATGTGAATGTTCCAATATCTGGTTTAACTCTTCACATCAGTAGTTTGTGTGCTACCAAAGCCGGGTTATATGAATGTATGAGCCAAAAAAAAAACCGTGCCGTTCGTGAAGTTCGTGCAATTTTCACACCTGTCTTCCCATCTTGCAGAAACACAAAGGGGCAGAATCCGTGCTTGAAAATATTGATAAATTCGCTGAAAAGATTTCGACTATGCAGTTAGAGAATGACATCGAAGTTCCTAAAACCAATTTATGTAAGTATATCAATTGCTTCAAATCAAACACGTATGAATCACGCGCTCAAGTGCTTGACTTTTTTCATGAAATATTGATTGAAAGTGACCATCCTTGAACTAAATACCAAAACATGACAAAAAGTGATGGGTTGGGTTCCATAACATGTCACAACACTTCACATAGTAAAAAAAGCAGAAGAGATATCTTCATACAGTTGTGTTGTGTTGTTCATATCGTTTTCAACACGACGCATTTACATTATCACGACCGTGTTGCAAAAAAGTCGCAATTACTTTTAATGGTTTGTAGTCTATGGCTTGACCATACCATATCGGTATCGAAGTATATCGTACATTTCTATGTTTTATGATGTTCTGTTGCCCTTTTTGAGGGGGTGAAGTTATGATATGAAATTTCAAATGGCATTTTTTTTGTTTCTTACGAAGCTGTATCTATACACAGTTTCAGTGTGTATGATGCGGTCATGCACTTTGGTGCGTGCTACAAATCTACAGCGTAGGGAAATGTCTGATGTAGTAAACAGTATTTTGTGTACTAAAATTTTAATGTACATATTGTTTCGCACCAAAATATTCTACATTTAGTATTACATTGAGTCATACTAGGAAATCATTAATTTCCATTTATGGCGACAGATTTTAAAGTTGGGAGGGGATCAAACTGTCGAGACAATGTTAAGTTCCCCAACAGGAAATCTGCGAACAAAGTACCAATCTGGGCAAAGCATACCCCTGATATCATAGAAAACCCTTGCAGCAGTGGTAAGAATTATATAAGTACTGTTTAGTAAATGTAGGCGTTTATAGAACGTTAATCAAAAGCTAGATGTATGTTAGCACAGCAGCATTTTCAAACACCAAGTTGAATATTATATCAGTAAGTTTTGGGTTTTAAGAGTGTTTTGTAGAGTACTTTAGTTACACATTTATGATCAGTTAACCTAACCAGTTTTCCTTGACTCTGTACCAGAACTAACTTTGTTATCCGAAAGAAACTATCAATTTTTCTACATGACTGATAAGCGGCTGTCTTCAACCAAAATGTCATAGGGACTTGTAAATATGTAAATATCAAATAATAGAAAAATAGGCTCAGTATAATTACTTTGTTGTACATTATGTGTTATTCAGTAAGTATTTCCACAATATCATTTTATGCTGAGGCTTGGTATTCCGAATCAATTTTCGTTATTACAGATATGGAAAAGTTATCTTACAGCGCTGTATTGTACAGAAATCTCTCAAAACTTATGAGTTTGGATTCTTCCAACATAAGGTTTGTGTAATTTATGTATGCGTACGATACTGAAATAATATAGTATAGGATTTTTTTGGTTGCTTAATATGTTGGATACGTAAAAATTGTTTGAATGGTTCGTAAAATGACACAGAGTAGGGAGCAGCTTTCTTTGTTCATGTTTATGTTGCATGTGTGGAGCAAAGGAATCATCCACACGTGGCGTTTTCGAGCAATTAATGCTTAATGCTGGCTCAGTTTTTCGATTATCGAAGAATTATCGTACATAAGTCAATTGAGGGCATTAAAGTGATACTGGTTTATCAAACGCTTGTTGTAAGAGTCTGTACGAAACCAAACGTAGAAAAAAGGTAAGTGAAGCAAATTGGAAAGACGAAAACTGTTTACTGAAATGTAAAATAAAAACTTTCGCATAAATGTTCAACAAGCGCAATTATAGTCAGGTTTAAATGACGCATCGTCTGTTTCCTCTCATTTAAATAAACTGTCCCGGATTCATCTTTCGTCTGAATTGATCTAAACTATTTTAAAACATAGTTTTGACGACATTATACATCATGTTTCCCTTGAAACTGAAATAAAATATTTAGTGTAAAATATATATTACATTACATTATATTCCAGTGAAGCCGTTCAGATAAATGCACCAATTTTATCTTTTTCCTTGCATCCGAACGAAAGAAGAACACTGGATAAACCCATTTCACTAACATTTGGATTGTACGATGTAAGTTAACAGTATCATTCGTGTCAAACTATTTAGGTACTTTAATATCATTTTGATATAACTTTACGTGTAACAGAATTAGGTGAATTCATCGATATTAAGAAAAAATATATATCTCGCTAAAGACACACTAACTTGTTTTTTGATAAGCAAAATGTAACATACACACATACCTCTCTTAACTCGAATCTATAAGCGTGTTATGGAATGAAAATGGATATAGCTAAGCACACGCCGTGTATGTGGATAAATACAAGTCATGTAATGTTACTTCGGCATTTAGATTTATTTGTCCTGTCTCGTAATTCCCTCGTTTAGTTTGTAAATTCGATGGTTGGCGCGGAAATATCGAGTTATTGTGCGTGACATTTTCTTTTTTTGGGGGGTGGGGTATTACGTGTATATACACTTTATATTCATCCATATATATGATCTCCCTTTTTGTCGCCGTTCACGGACGGCGACATATACAATTAACCAGATTTGACCATTTCTTCCCTTACACCGCCTGCTCTAAGCCAATCAGCAAGGAGAAAGATAAAACAATGGCGGACAAAAAGCTCGAAAGAGTCTCGTTTGGGGCACATCATTCGCCATGTTTTTGTCGGGTTATCTCTTTGTATAATTGACATGCCTTTTTAATGTATGAAACTCGAAACCAGTTTGTAGGCTCCTACGGGGTAAACAATATTTCGAATATTTCACTCAAAATCATTAGCTTTTATTGTTCAGAAACGAGTGTATTTCTACAAAAAAGAGGATTTTATGTGATGAATATTAAGATATGAATGCTAGTTTGATTCATCGCGAAATCCTTTGTTACCTCTGAATGTGATACTTCGATATTTTAGTTACGTGTTTTACATGAGCTCTTTCGGGGCATTTTTATGTCATAAGTTTTACATATGCTCTTTTGGGGCAGTTTATCGTCGTTAACTGGTCCCCGTTCCATGCCTCAGTGCACCAAAGGAACGTTGTCTCTGTACAACTAGACTAAAGGGGAACCAGTTTAATATCGTCGTAAATATAGAAGGTGTTGCAAACTCTCAATAAGAAATGAAACCAGAAATGAAATCTCCGGGAAATCTTCATTCAATATTCTATTCTTAGCTTTTATACTTGGGTGAACGGCGATTCCAAGCATTTTTGGAAATGCTAATGCTCGTATGATTTTGTTTTATCTTGTAGGAAGGCCTCGGAGATCCTAATTGTTCATATTGGTCTGTGAGCGAGAGGTGAGACTTACTTCAAGCATACCGAACTTCAATCATTCATTTAATCAGTTTAAAATAAATAATATAATTTAATTGCCGTAATATAACCGGTTATCATAATAAAACTCCAGCTAAATTTCACAATCAGAATTCTTTTATATATTTTGTTATAAGAACCTGGTCTACTGAGGGATGTCGGGTGGAGTCTTATAACAAAGAAGAGAACACAGTCACGTGTAAATGTAATCATCTTACAAACTTCGCCATTCTGATGAGTCCTTCTTACAGAGCCGTGAGTTGAATTAAGTTTTTTTTCAGTTTAGTAAAAATATTTTTCCTTTGATATCTGTGTATTTTTATATCATTAACCAGACATCGTAATTAAAGTCATTCAATGTAAAGTAGAACGGTTCAAGATGTTTTAAAGAACAGATAGCGATAAGTTGACTTGTTTCAGATTGGTGCGCACCATGAAGCTTTAAGCATGATCACTATAATAGGATGTGTACTTTCCATGATATGTCTCTGCTTCACAATCATCGCGTATGTTCTGTTCTGGCAGTGAGTATCCTTAATTGTCCTGTATACATTGTTCGCTATGTTATGTTACATCAAAGTATTGGGTTATATTATACTAGCATTTTCATTTAAGATTTCATGTTTTAGATTTCTGGTATATATTAGAGAATGTTGATTTTTAGAATATTTACTCTATAACGTATTGAGTCATTACGGTGATATATTTCATATACTTTGTGACTATGTTATGTTTATATGACATATCTCCGTGTTTATTTCAGCTACGTAAAGTCTGTCAGATCTATCATACACATCAACTTAAGTTGTTCGCTCTTCATAACCTACTTGTTGTTTATAACTGGAGTAGATCAGACACAAGACAAAGTAAGTGATCAATGGTGAAATAGGTCAGAAATCTGACTAATTTCAACGTGCTTTCAAATACATGTAGCGCATTTTATTATTTGATAACTTTTTTTCACACGCAACTACCACCCAGGCTTTGTTCTTACATGTAACAACCACCCGGGTTTTTTTGTCACATGCAACTACGAATTATTTCTCATATCCTGTATTTCTCTAATATCTAAATCTGGTCGTGTCTTCAAATTACGGTTAGTGAAATATTTTTATATTATGTATTCTGTTATAGGAGTATTGAAATAACTTTGTATTATATTGATATAGATCAGAAAAGAATTTTTACAAAAGACGCACACACACAGTCACACAAAATCTCACCCTCTCCAAAAAGACCCAAAAACTTTTTTGGATAATGTCTGCTTTTGTCGACAATTGGTTCAGAAATGTATTCTTACAAATATATCAACTGTTGTATAGTTACAAATATATCAACTATTGTATAGTTACAAATATATCAACTATTGTATAGTTACAAATATATTGACTCTTGTATAGTAACAAATATATCAACTATTGTATAGTTACAAATATATTGACTATTGTATAGTTACAAATATATTGACTATTGTATAGTTACAAATATATCAACTATTGTATAGTTACAAATATATTGACTGTATTATAGGATCTGTGTATGGTTATAGCTATATCCCTTCATTTAGTCCTGATGATAGTATTTTTCACGATGTTGGTGGAAGGTTTTAACCTAGCTTACATAGTACTGAACCCAATCAGTAGACGAAAACCTGGCATACCCTTACAGATTGGAGCATACGGTAAGCCAATATTGCTTTAATCACTGCCTTTTTCTATTAGGACGACAGCGTTCCACGTCCAGCGATTTTGCATCCGCCCGAACTTGTTACACGAAAATAAAAAAAATCGAAGATTTGAATATACTCTGCAACTAAAAGCGACATATTTTGTTACATAGTATTGTGTCTGTCTGTTAAATAAAACATGAACTTTTAAAAGTGTGAATCTTGCGAAGATAGGGGTAGTGCGATGTGGATGTGACACAATATGTAAAAACTGACTATTGCCTTTTTTTCAGTCTTATCATTTATTGTTGTTGGTGTATCACTGGCAGTTCGCTTTGACGGATATGGAGGAAAACGATTGTAAGTAGTTTATATAATTTGTTCTGACAGAAGTCATGTGCCATCATGTTTCATGAAAACAGGTAAAAAACCCTCAAAGGTACAAAATATAGAAGTTTATAGTGATTTGCTGAGACAGTAATTTGTGTTACAATTCTACACGAATTAAGCGTTGATTAATGATATTCTCAAATTTTAAAGGAAAATGTGAACCCAAACACCACCACCTTGACCCAAAACAATGTATTTATTTAAGTAATTGTATTTTTTTAAATTGTTTTTTAATATTTGAGGATGGCTTCGTTCAACTTGTTTAAACCAGCGCAGCTCTGCTCCAGAACGATCCAAGAATGTACCTATCAGGGGATGTTGTGTTTTGCCCCTTCGTTTTGTATGTTTTGAGGGTGTTGGATGAATTTTGGGTGTAATGGTGTTTGGGTCTGAGTATAGGATTTGTCTAGGTGGTTGTTTCCGGGGGTCCTTTTCTTATCTAAATTCTTCAGGTAAAATTCACCCTTCTTTATTTCAGTATCAATTTACGGTGTTCATAGATTCTGTACGTTTTATTTCATGCGTTTACTTCCAATGTGAAGCAGACTATATGATATGATATGATATGATATGATATGATATGATATGATATGATATGAAGGTAAGTAATTTTGAATTTTATTTCGTTTACATGGTTTCCAGGAAGTAAAATTATAATTTATATTTCAGTTGTTGGCTTTCGTTTGATGATGGTCTTATATGGGGATTTATTGGTCCTGTTATATTCGTGTTTGTGGTAAGTAGAATACAGTATTATTCTACTTCATTTTTTATATATATCTAATAATATTCACGACATGATCTTCGTCATGATCAAAATGATTTATTTCTAATATTCATCGGTTATATAATAGTATATACATAAGCGCATATTTATAAGAAACTATAGACACATAATTTGATAGTCTTTTATAACGATCAAGAATTAGAAACAGCAAATCAGTAATATCCTGAATATAAGAATAACATCTCTAAAAACACATACAAAAATCCCACCTACCCCAAAATACTACCTCCCTCCAGAACCCACCAACCAACCCAAAAATCTACGTACCACAGAGAAACATGCAAAAATGGAGGACCAGTCTCAAGATAAGGCTTTGGAACGGTCCGTAGCAAAAGCTGCGGGTAATCTATGTAACATAGGATGAAAGGCAATTACAATTCGTACAATGATATCAATTAAGGCAATAGTAATAATTGTTATCAAACTTTGGATAGTTCAGACGTCTGTATGCTTTTCATGTTCCACAATTGGATACCGGCCTGAATATCACCCATTCTGATTTCCTCACGTGTCCTATTAACGAATTCAAGCTTTGTTCACATTCTATTAAATATAATGTTATTTCCCATTTTTTCTCATACTGATACAGTGCTTGAATACTAAGAAATTGAAAGGGAGGGACAATGTACCTAGTTTTTAATTAATAATAATTTGCTAACTTCATATTTGTAGGTAAACGTAACAATCATTGTTGCTGTGCTGTGGCGGATGTTTGGAACAGCTACCATGTCAAAACGTTCCGGAAGTGAAAAAGCCAAGTATAGAATAATTATATTATTAAATATGACGTAGTCGTGCAATTTCATTTTTGTAAATAGGAGATTTGTGTGAAGTTCTATTTTCCGTCGTTTGTTATTTGTTCATTTATTGACTACGATTCTGGTAGACAACAAGGAGCACGGGTTTGATAAATCTACAGTCGCACACTAATAAAAGGCGTAAAAACAAACACACAAACAAACGAACAAACAAACAAACAAACAAACATGAGCAGTTTATGTTTTAGCTACGAATAGTGTTATTTAACCTTCCGCGGTATTACTGTCGCCATTAACAACATGTAATTACATCTATACACAGGACCGCCGTGAGAAACATTGTTATACTCATGCCGACAATGGGACTGTCTTGGATATTTGGAATATTTTCTTTAAATGAAGATACAATTGTATTTCAATACTTGTTTGCGATTACCAACAGTCTACAGGTACGATATTGTATGCCTTGACATGCTATTCTGAATCTTTATATATGACAATTAAACAAATTATTCTGTTCACGGACGAGTTGACACTAATATCATGTACATAGATGACCAGGTGTACACTTTTACAGTGTTGATCAAGAAAGAAAATGTGCTTTATGAATGTACTTCAGTAATAATTTTCAGGCTGTGTAAAAATTAGGGTTACTTGACAACAAAAAGGATGGATAGGCAGAAAATCTTTTACGTTCTTTTTTCTTCTGAACATTCGCTAAGTATACGATGTGCAATTCTACCCCAAATGTATTCGTTCTGTTTTAGGGTTTGCTTATATTCATCCTACACGTGGTGCTGAATGTAAAGGTACGCATGGCTTATATATATATTACTGCAAATCACAACAAACATTTCAATACTTGTTTAATATCGTTGTTATTGTAGCCATTATTCAAGACTATAAATGCTAGATATGATGACATTTTCTCACTACAAATGAACTCAGATGACGAATGAGGACAATACTTAAGTTTTGTCGCTGAATTGAGATGACATAATTAATAAATAGCATTTTCACAGCTAGACAGATAACAGCGTGGTCCATCCTGTAACCTTGACATAATTAATAAATCGTATTTCACAGCTAGATAAATAACAACGTGGTCCATCCTGTAACCTTGACATAATTAATAAATCGCATTTTCACAGCTAGATAGATAACAGCGTGGTCCATCCTGTAACCTTGACATAATTAATAAATCGCATTTCACAGCTAGATAGATAACAGCGTGGTCCATCCTGTAACATTGACATAATTAATAAATCGCATTTCACAGCTAGATAGATAACAGCGTGGTCCATCCTGTAACCTTGACATGAAGTCTTAGTATGAAGTCTTAGTATGAAGTCTTAGTATGAAGTCTTAGTATGAGGTCTTAGTATGAAGTCTTAGTATGAAGTCTTAGTATGAAGTCTTAGTATGAGGTCTTAGTATGAAGTCTTAGTATGAAGTCTCACAGGAGTTAAATCCATCAAGTATCTCTGCCCCCACTCACTAGCCTACAGTGAGATATGAGCTTATTTTGAACAAACGCTCGAAATGGAGCGGAACATCATATGATTCTTTAGAGCCTTGTCGAATAGTGATTTATCCAACTCGTCCACCACATTCGTGAACATAGACACCAATTACACCCCCCTCCCCCTCTAACTATATGCATATCTAATAATTTACAGATACAAGAAGCCGTGAAGAACCGTTACATTAGATGGCAATCTAGTCAAATGGTTTCAACGAGCGGAAAAACGGCAAGTCCGGTAAATGTTTCATTTATATGTTCTTCTTTACGTACGATAAAATATCGCTGTATCACAGAGATTTAACGTCGCACCAACAATCAGGGTCTCTTGGTGGCTTGTCCAGCCGTCTCAGCTATTACGGTGAAAGACAAATATTCACCCAGGTAGAACCACCGACTTTCCGTAAGCTAGCTGGACGGCTTCCTCACTTGCGAAATTCATCTGGTCTCTGGTGGGATTCGAACTCACAGCAGTAAGGGGCTGGTGATTACTAGTCAGAAACCATAACCAAATATCAATGAAGGTATCAAAATACAAAATACCGCTTTACGGAGATCAAAGTTGAAAGTGATTTTTATTCTGATACGTTACTATACATTATTAGCTAGAAAAATGTTGTCAAATTAAATGTATTCCAATAGCATATCCCAACTTCTGCCCACAAATTCTCGATTTTTATATTTTTGGTACATTTCTCTCGTTTCAGAAAATATCTGCGACTTCAATGTAATGTGTTGTACTGAAATCGCACAATAGAACAATGTGGTTTTAAGTATACACTGTACCTGTTATTACTGTACCTGTTAATATTTTGGTCATGAACAAACTAATGATAAACTAATATTGGTATGAACAAAAAGTGAAATGGAGAAAATTCACATGAAGCCAGTTCCACGTTTCATTCGGAGTGTCAGATTTACAAACCAGCTAAGTCGGTTCCTGCACAAGCCATGCAACTTTTTACTCAAGTAAAAAAAAAACATATCGGAAAGGTGTCTTACAGGAGGAGTTTTTATTGGTTATTTATATTTTTTTTATTAAGGATAACACAAAAAGGGGTTAAAAACCCCTTATTTCCATTGTGGTCCTATACAAAACAATATGACATAAATCAACATAAATATCAATATCATATTTATCAAATATCACAGAGGTACTAGAACAGTTTTAAAATTAAAATAAAAACATTGTAATAGTGAAAAGAAAATGCCTAGAATATTAAGATACATAGCTCAGGACTAAGAACTAAAATTAGTTAAAAAAATTAAAATTTCATTAAACTCGTTGAAAACTTATCTCACTCAAATATAATAACCAGCCAATTTGCTTAAGGCATTCTAGAGTTATTTTTTATTGTTATATTGCCCTTGCATTACCCTCAGTTGACCCAAAACCAGCTTTAACTGTCCTCTAACAGGAAAATCTGCGTCAAACTTAGTCACCATGGGTATAATATCTTGCTCAGGTTTGTTAATCAGCTAGTTCGCTACTGGCACTATGGGGTTTTTGGCTCTCGTGTGGTCTAAAAATTTACCAAATAAGTCTTGTCTGCTCTCTAACGGGAACAGTTTCATTGGATATTGACCAAATGACCAGTTCTTTCCGCTTAAGTTATCATTTTGCATATGATCAACGTCTTCTTACCACAGAATTTAAACTTCGAAAAGAATTTCACTTTTTATGGGTGTATTTTATGACAGTCGGACACTCTTGTTGTTTATATCTGTTAATGCAATACGATTTTCATGCGCAAGTATATACATGAATACATCAGTTTGGATGCATATAAATGTGGTATCAGCTAGATATAATGACCAATTTTCATTTTCTGGGTAAGACTGCTACATTATGTTTGGCTTCATGTGTACATTTGTACATATATCATTTTTTATCATCAAACTTAAGTTCAACAAAATGTTTAATACAACGTTTTTCAGTATTATTATCTGTTACAATGAATCCTTTGTTTATGTAGCCAGCGTTCACCTCCGTCGTCATCAACATGTACAGTGTGTTCCATATTATCTGTTACTACTTTAAAACTGAGCTGTTTTATCAAATCTTGGTGCATATTCTTATCATCCCTTTACCTAATGAACATTCATAGAGTAATTTTTATGTCCATAAAGTTCGGGAAAATGAATGGGGTCATTTTTTTCAGGATATGACGTCATTTGACGTTGCTTGTTATTCAATATGACGTCATTCAATAATTTGGACGCTGGAAAGCTTTATTATTAAACGTATTCTCAAAAGGTGATTAGAGAAATGTATGATATGGCCAGTATATGTTTTATTTCCCACTTAGCATTTATCTATACTTATTATCGTTCTCCATTCTTCACTCCCATCCATTTTGTGGACATTGCTATTGGCTTTGTCATCATCATTTGTCAATGTAATCATTGTTCTTCGCCATCATTTATTTGTACTGACATTGACATCGGGATTTAACACGACTCCGTATGTGTCTTAGGTCTAGTTAGACCAGTGTGGCTTGACAATGCCAATAGAATTAAGACGTGTGTGATTTAATTTACCTAACTATTAACAACTGTGTTTATTATGTCATTTCCTTTTCATATAAATTAGACTAAGAAAAAATTATAAAATGACATTTATTTGAACTACAAGCACTTATAACTAAATAACGACAAAATAACATTATTGACAAAATGAAGAGTTAATATCATGCAGGACAAGAACCAGTTTGATTCGGCATACATTGTAGAGGAACTAGCGCCCTGACTATCATAGTAAATATTTGTGTATGTATAAGAAAAGGGGTCCTGGAAAAAATCTTACTTTCCCTAAAATACAAACTTCTCCACTCTCAACTCCAAATCTACCCGAAACATAAGAAAATGCTAAACTAGTTTGTGGACAATTTTCTGTTAGAAACCACTTAAATGAAATACCGGTATACGAGTAAAATCGTTTAATGTAGCATGCTTTCAATTGTTTTTTTCTCTGTTGTTATTATGATTAATATCATGTAAAATGACAAATATTGTTTCAACATTATTTATAATCACAAATGTATTGCCTGGATTTGTAAAACGTATGACAATCAACTTTATTCTATGTTTGTATGCAAAAATATGATCATACAAATCTTAATTCAATCATCCGACGATTACTCTCTCGACTGGCTTAAAACTGTTATAATATCCTCTGGTTTTACGGAGTTGTCCTCCCTGGTGTCTTCCTAAAAGTTATTTAAATAATATTCTAAATGTCTATCTCGAGCTTTATATTTTGTTTCAAAATAAAACCAAAAGATTTCTATCTTTGTTATACACATATGCTATATAATTATCAGTTATGCTTATGGTATAATGAGCAATAAATCAAAGAGCGGTTTAAGGTGAAAAAGTAAAAGATTGCACATACATAAAATACAACATAACACTAAACAGAATTGAAGAAATTACGTTGATAATTCAGTGGTATATTCATGTATAATTAAGCACTTCATTTATCACTAAAATTTGCTTCAATAGACATTAATGTAATTATATCATAATAAATACAATACACACGATACAAAAGATTAAATTGAATACTAAACAATATCAAAATATATGAAAGAAATATCATAAACAATTTAGTGGTACATATAATGATATACATTTTCTAATGGTATACATTTTATCAACAAAATTTGCCGTTGCATGCAGTATAAACAATATAGGAAATATATACGCAACCAATAACAGTCAACAAAATATCCTGTACAATTTATGGCTTTTTCAGAATGAGAAAAATACCATACACAATATTTTTGTAGTGGTTGGTTATATATGTTAAAAAAACGAAGAAAGTTCGCCCGCTCAGCTCAATAAGAAGACCGTATGATCTCTGGTCCTTGGGGTCGCGAGTTCCAGCGAACCCTAGCCGCGACACATTCTCTGGCTGTAACTATTTCGTTGAACATATTGCATTCAGAACCATTTGTCTCCAACGTGAAGATTCATGTTGAGAAGTCGGCAATAATTTGCGCGAAGAACATGAACAGTGTTTTATAGGACACAGGAAAACCGATTAACAACCCGCCAGTATATTAATTGAAGTGTAAGAAGCCAACAATTTACAACAAAGGAATTCTATGAGTTTATTTACATAGCGAAGACACACACCAGAAATCCTTAGGATGTGTTATAGTACACTAACGAAGAAAATGGATTTCTGATACATATTTCACTTTTATTATTATTATTATCACTATTAAACCAGTTTCCAGATCACGAAGCAAAGCATAAATCTGAAGTCTAGCCGCACATTAAGGTGATATCCTACGAATATTTCTTGACCCATTTTTGTGGCTGTCACGTGATTGTGCCTAGTCACAGCTGTTCGTCATTAGGCGAAGGACCATGCTACCCAGAGCACACATTTTTGTTGTTGTCACGTGAGTGTGCCTAGTCACAGCTGTTCTCCATTAGGCGAAGGACCATGCTACCCAGAGCATACATATTTTCGGTCCTGTCATCTATTGAGGCTCCACGTTTTGGTTGTTGTCTGATCTGAATATCACCCGTTACCTAGAACGAAACAGAAATATTTCTATAAGACTGGATGACCAGTGTTTATCAGAGTACGTAGGAGTTTCAAGGATTGTTTGGAATCTAGGACAAGCAATTCAACATTAATTTTCAACCTACATATCAATAAAAATCAAAAGTGGCAGATGGTGTGTTGTAATAGAATCATCGACAAGCTTTAAAAGGTCTATAATGGCCAAAAATGAGCCTTAATATCGAATATTGAGGTAGTCAACCTTTCCATGTTCCACAGTCACATAGACAGTACGAGCATTCAGGCTTTCAATAGCCATAGAAGTGCTATGTAACAGCCTTATGCAATCTGTCAGTTGTACAGTAAACTTCAATAATTCTTTCGGTGTGATTTTCATATTCTTCTTAAGTAGAGTGTCCACACTTTCCATTGTTCTATCGCTTGAAACATCTCGGTGCAAAAAGTACGACAGCTGTTTTCCAAAGTCATGTTTCTTTGCAGCTGTTTAAAAAATAAGCACAAATATTAAAGGTGCAAACACTTTAGAAGTTCATGTATTAATTTAATGAACATTTCTTTGTTCACAATGTGTATTTCTTAAACCTGGACGTTTATATTAAATGCATGTACACCAAACCTGTCAAACAAAGGCTACACTTGGGAAAGAAAAAATGTGGCCTTTATTTACAGAGTCTTCTTCATTCGGAGGTGGTTTCAAACACAGGTTTGACTGTATTCATATACCAAGGAGGTGACTGGTTTTCGTTCCTTCGCTAGCTGTTGGTTTACTCACCAGACACATTGCGATATTACCAAGCCAAAGTTGAACTCGCTTTTTTGAAAAATCAACGCTGGTACCTTAAAATTCAAATGCGGGAGAAATATGTGCAATCATTGATAAATTCATGAGTTGCCCTTACCATTTGTTGTGGTAATGATGATTTTTTTAAATTAATAATTTCAGAGTAGGGTGCATAGTTTATAAACATTATACGGAGCTACTTTTACCGAACACCTATGAAACTTTCTTGTCGGATTTTCTCGTGTCTTATCGTTAGCAAGTTCAAGAGGCCACGTTTGACCATCCAAGTGAACAACGGAAGATGGTAGACAAAAAAATACAAATTGTTTACCCTTTTTTTCCATAGTTTTAGAGCTTACTTCTATAATGTCTCGTTTCTGAAATACAATGGTACCTAGGCATTAAGACGTCTCTCAGACCGAAATATAAAGGAAATATTAAAAATCCCTCCAAGAATGAGTGGTCGTTATCTTGAGGTTTCACTGTAGCCAGTTATTATTACACGAATAAAAGAGTTCAAACAGATAATATATAAAGTGTATGTATAAACTATATGTATGACAAAGGCGAGCTAATGACGTACGAATGACAGTCGGACTGACAGATTTCTTAGTACGGAGGTGTTGGCTGAAGGGTGGTCATAAATAAAGTGTGAATTATTTGGTAAAATACGTACGTTTTCCCTACTGGCTCTACTTGTTAGTGTGTACAGGACAGGGTTCAGAGCTGAGTTGACCGGAAGAACGAATACAGCGACCCAAGCATACACCTCTCCTGGTATAACATGACCAGTCATTGCCATAATGCCTAAAAGCAGTGGTGTTACAATACGGTAAAACCCGTTTTGCAAAATATTGCAATACGTATTGTTTTTCGCGCAGAAAAGCAAAGCAGGAATTGATGCACGTGCATCGCCTTGGATCAATATTATATAATATTTATATATGAAATTCATGTGTGGTTTCAAAGTGAAATAGTGTTTAATTGATGAGCAAATCAAATACACAAGTTAACGTTTAAAAGTTAATGATGGAGGCAGAATAGAAAGAAAAAGCTGATATATATTATACATTGTATATATTTGTGAGATCTTTTCATCGGTGGCGTCGCCATGACTACAAAAAAAACGGTTCAGAGAAAAACGAACCGGTAAAAACCGTCAGAATTCGTGTTGCAATATTAACCGGTATATCGGTTAACCGTTACACCCCTACCTAGAAGTATATACTTACCCATAAAGTATCCATCAAGACGAATGGCTACAAAACATGGATGACAAAACTAACAGAGGGCTTTCATACATGAAGAGTGCTGCGACCGTGGTACAGTGGTTAGTGGGCTGGACTTGTAACTCGGCGATTCGGGTTTAAATCCCGGTCGCGGTAGGTCATACCCTTCTACGAAAATTTGACCAAAAAAAGTAAATTTCCTCCATATGTGGAGACGTTAGAAGGGTAAGTTAGTACTGGTTAGAATACAGTCCAGGAAAACTGGTTAGATGAACTGGCCACCGTATAACTGAAAAAAAAACTATAAAGATATACCTACCCATACATCCGACCGGGAACCAACACAGAAAATCAGTCACAACAACCAATAACAGATTCCTAGCGATGGTGAGCTCCTTTCGTCTTCTGTCTTTAGCCCTTCCAACATACCTGTTCTTTATCTTTGACGATACAGCATTGATTTCGAGATAAATGGAAAGTTGACCAATCGCAATACAGATGAATGTGACAAAATTAAGTCCAATGAAAACAAAGACGGAATAAAGCCAGCCAGGAGGTCTGTCTCGTGTAAGAGGTAATGGAACACAAACACCGGATTTAGCATAAAACTTATTCTGAAAGTGGTCCTGTGCGATGAGGGGTGTGACAGAAATACCTATAGAAAGTATCCAGGCCATTGATGCTGCAATGCCGGCATTCCGTGGTGTGAACCTCAGTTGACTAAACGGGTATTTGATGACGATTAGACGATCAAGTGTGATCAGACACAGGAATGAGACACTGGCTTCTGAAGATACAGTTGACAGTACGCCTGCTAATGTGCACCAAACACTATTGCGCCAGTATTCATCCACGAAAATATATCTAAATAGACAAAGAACGAACGTATTAATCATAATAATCAAAACACAGGAATAGCTGTTGTGAACGGACTTTGAATCAATCAATGTTATGTACTATCACGAAGCCTGAAACATTGATATAAAAGTTATTTGCCTGGATGTGTTTATATACCGTAAAGCTCCGATATTAAGTACACTTACGAGACAAGAAAAATCGATCGTAATAATGAGGAGGTTTGCACCATAATCGAGTTGTGGTCGTAATATTGAGGTGGTTGCTAAGTAAAGTTTTACTGTATTTCGTCCAAACAAAATCCCTTCACTAACAATAAGCTTAGGCAATGCACATAATGTGCAGATAAGCATTGTAATTAACGTATTTGAAATGCAAAAAAGACTCTGCAATATTAAAACCTCATTCTAATTTAATGGGGGGGATCGTGGTCAAGAGGTAAAGCGTCCGACCTCTGATCCGAAGGTCCTGAGTTCGAATCCCGGCTTTGACGGGTTTCGTTCATGAACTTCACAATCCCATTTTTCGGACGTAGTACTGGTGTAGTATCCAGGAAACAGACTTGAGCGTGATTAATGTAAGCAAAATTGCGTGTTTCACGATCGAGCTAAAATAAATTAGTATAAACTAAAACCTTATTATACATCTTTTTACATCTTGTTATGTTGATATTCTAGCATGTGAAATCACTGAGTTGTAATTTAGAGGTTACAAGTCTTTCAATGAGCATGTGTACTTGAAATAACAGTATGGAGACTATACACTAGTACCCTAATATGTCAATAATAATTATAAAACTGAAGTTACATCCAAATTTCAAACAGTTAATTAACATCATCAATTACCAGTTACTGTCATTGACGTACAACTTCGTAAAGCAAGCTTAATTGAAAATGTGGAAAGCACAATATGCTACTCCTAAGGTTTTGCACGAGGACTAGCCAAAGGCAACAAATACAACTTACAAAATTCTGTAACAAGACTACGAACATTAACGACAAATTAAGAATTTCACGGCAAACTTCGACCATGCCGTGCTCATGTGTATAAAGCTAATTAAACGTTTTAAAATTTATGCATAACTACTGCGTACTACACGTAACTCTGTTAGCACGATATTGAACTTCGTTTATTTTTATGTAATCCTATTGAAGACTAGCAGAGCCTGTCCTAAAAAAAAGCTCGGTCGAATTTAACCTGACTGGAATAAACGCAAAATTAAAAAAAAAATGCATAATCGATTAATCGTGAAAACATGGGAATCGGGGGCTTAATGCGATAACCTAGTTAGCAAAAAAGATTGTTATTGCTGGTCGAGGTCACCGGAGCCATAATAATCTTCAGCGTAGTAAAACTTCTAGTTTACACTTAACTTACCGCTTTCTAAAAGAAGCGTCGGCTACGGCAATAATTAGTAGGTACACACCCATTAATAAATCAGCAATGGCAAGATTTGAAACGAAAATTCCAAATCCAAGCTTGAGTCTTTCTCTGTCATATACAATACGGTATACAATCGCAATTAGGTTACCAAACAGTGCACATATTCCCATTAACCACAACATAGTTTGCAAAGCGGAATTTTTCATCAAATCCTCACAGGATGAGAACTCGTCTGCTTCTGGAAAACATGAAGACTCCGGCAAATCATAGGGACGGACGCAGCAATATTTGAAAAATGATGTTCTTAGTGTCTCCAGATCAGACACCCCATTAAAAAGTCCTTCATCAAAGTTTTCCACTGCGTTTGATTCGAAGATGAATGTTTTAACCGAGATATCACTGAACGCGTTGCTATCTATCCGTATTATGTTGTTACGGCTAACGTTTAAATATACAAGTTTAAGGCCAGAAAACGCTTTTGATGAAATAGAGTCAAGGTGTAAGCCGTTCATATCAAAATGTCTCAAACTCTGGAGTCCAAAGAAGGCGTTTGATTCAAATGTTATTAACGCTTTGTTACCGTTTAAAGTTAGATAAACAAGTCTGGATAATGTGCTGAATGTCTGTCCTCGAATTTTTGATATTTTATTATGGCTTAAGTCTAAGCTTCTTAAATTCGGCATCCTGTCAAGTATCGTTTTACTGATGTTCATTATGTCACACTCAGATAAGTTTAATTTGATCATGTACGGAAAATTCATCACACTATTGTCCATTGCGGAATTTATGATACTACCTACTTCCGCGATCCTGCTTAAATCCAGAACTCGTAATCTTTCGTCCATATCTTTAATAACATCAGTGTAATTTATGGACTCGCTGAATGAACAGTATACATTAAAGCCCGAACATATACATGATGGGGGACAAACAAAATTACAGAATATCTCATCGTCTGAAAACGGACAGTGAACACGCCCATCACAAACTTGATCCATCCTTATACATCGTTTGGACGAAGAACACTTAAAGTTGTCCCGGCATAAGTTTGCAGATGAATCTGAAACATAACAAAAAAAGTATGATCGACCACAGTCACTACGGAAGTGAAATAAAAACATAAATATACGACAAGAGATGACAGGAACTGTCGTAAACCAGGCTTTCCTTCTCCAGATGTTTACCCCCATTCCTACCTTCAGTCATAGGGTGGAAACATTTTGCCTATGACACGCACAAGTTTGATTTTAATAGCTATTATAGGCAAAGTAAACGAAGGACCATAATTCTGCCAAAAATGAACACATCTAAAAAACCCAACAATACGCACAGGTTCACTTGATGACAATAGTTCTATAAAAGTTTGATCAAAATCCGTTGAGAAACACAGGAGGAGTTGTACACAGATGGGTATTTCTCCATATATTGCATGCGTGCAAGATAAATTCTCCAAAAATAAATCACAAAACCTCGACAACACGAGCTGGGTCATCTGATAATAGTTCAGTGAAAATAAGATTAAAATCCCGTCAGAAATGCGGGAGGAAGTGTGCAGAAGAGTATTTCTATATATTACATGTGCTTCAAATCATTAAAACAATAATTTTGACAATGTTTGGTGAACCTCCAATTAAAACTGTGACCCCTACAACGTTAACAAAGTTTTCCAAAGATTTGACCTGGTAACCTAGTTTTTGACCCCAGATGACCCATGTTCGAACTTTTCCAAGATATCTTTAAGGCAAGCATTTTAGAAGGTTGGCGAACCTCCAATTAAAAATGTGACCCCTAGAGCGTTAACAATGTTTTTCTATAATTTGATCTGGTGACCTAGTTTTTGACCCCAGATGACCCATGTTCGAACTTTTCCAAGATATTATTAAAACAAACCTTCTGACAAATTTTGATAAAAATACAATTAAAATTGCAACCTCTAGAGCATTAACAAGGTTTCCTGGTGCGCTGACCTAGTGACCTAGTTTTTGACCGGCAATGACCCATATTCGCCCAATTTTACAAGATCATTAATGCAAACATTTTGACAAAGTTTCAGGAAGATCCAATCAAATCTGTGATTTCAAGAGTGTTAACAAAATTTCCATTCTATTCGACCAGGTGACCTAGTTTTTGACCCCAGATGGCCCATGTCGAACTTGTCCAAGATATCATTGAGACGAACATTCTGACCAGGTCTGATGAAGATTCGTCAAAAGTGTGACCACTAGAGCAATTTGCGAACGACGGACGCCGGACGCCGGAGTAGACTGATTGATGAATACGTGCTCAGGTGAGCTAAAAAAAGGCATAACATCGTGAAAATAAATCCGAATATTTTTTTACAATATGCTTAATGTGTTGGTAAAGTTTCATACCAATCCAACCAACTGTTTCAGAGAAGAAGCGCACACAAGATTTTGTCTATAGACGAATAAAAGGTGTAATAAAATTATATGAATTTTACAGATTTATAAATGAAGATATTTCTTATATGTAGAGGGTTACTTCTGCTTCTTAATTAATTCCACTATCTCTTGTACACAGTGGTCAGCACATGATTACTTCTTAATTAATCCTGTTTACAGGTATATTCTATGGTCAGCAGAATTTTCCATTATTAATAATAACAGATAGATGGGTAGCCCTGATCAGATAACCAAATATGTAAAATACATAGGATGTATGCCACGTGATGAGATTTTAAGAAGTAGCGCACTCAAGATTTCGTCTACAGACAGACGGACAGACGGACGGACAGCCTGAAACGATTAAACTTTGTTGTGGGGGTATAAAAATGGGTGTAGATGATGTACCGTTTTTCGGGCCTAAAACCATTGCCTTAATAAAATATTACACGCCCAGTAAATTCGTAGTGTTGCATATATAGTATAATGAGTAAATAATTATAAACTTACCTTTGCACAACGTAGAAAATATTATACTTCCGAGAGTTAACAGTTTGCCAAACTTATCTATTGTTATATCCGTTACGTGTCGGAACGCATTCTTTTTCACTTCCATAGACTTATCTAAGGGGCCTATTAAAACACGAAATATGTCAAGGTCGGGTTTTGACATATTGCTGAAAATAAGTTCTGCAGCAGACTGGGATTCTGATCCATTTTGTATAAATATGAAAGCACGTGAATTATTATTTGAAAATTTAACACTTTGGAAAAGGGCAGATGCTCGTAGTGCGTAATTACATGAAGTTTCTTTGGTTTTATCAGGTTGATGGTGAACGAGTTTGTCAACAATGTGCACTGATGTTTCATCGATAGGTTTTGTGTTTTTCCCAATGTTGTATTTTAAGATACGAACAATTGCTTTACGATTATTGAACTGTTCAGCTATTTGCCTAATCGTAGTTTGATCGTACGAAACATCTTCTTCATTAATAAACAGTATAAGCTCAAGATTATCACTGCTACAATCTGAAATGGCAAGAATATTATATCGTCCATGAAGGGCAAAATATCCTGTATAACACATATGCATTCAGGAAATAAATTTTATTCCATGACAAAACATGGCTGGCTAAAGCCTAAAAAATAGTTTGTTTCCGCTACCGGCTCTTTAAAAATAGGGTTGGTAGATTCTAGTATTTTTTTGCAAAACTATATTTTGTCCAAAAAAAATCATAGGGTCGGTCTAGCGTAGCGGAACCCAGCATTTTTTTAGGCTTAACACTTATTCTACTAGATTGAAATCTTGCATTGATAATAGACTAAACTCTCATTCATGAAACTTGCTTTGTTTTATGGATAGATTTTCAAAAAAAAATCTTGTGACGGATGAGTTTATGAAATGCTTTATGAGAAGTTTTTAAAAGCTGAATATTTAATTTACGTCTAATATTTTGCTTTAAGTAAAACGAAAGTGTTCATAATACTTAGTTACAAAATAAGTTTTAGTTTACCACATCCAAATTCATCCTCATTTCCCGGGCATTGATTGATTCCATCACAAATATAATTCAATGGAAGACAGAAACTTCCTGGACATTTGACCGTACCATCAGGACATTCAACATCATCTAAAATGTAAAATGTTTATAGATCTACGTACAGTACCGTTGTGTTGAAATTCACTCGCATAAAAACATATTGAGATCACGATAAAATCATTTGCAGGATCGAATAGATACAATTCATTGGATTATAACACCGGATTTCATCTTTACAAAAGGAAAATCAGGTGTTACTGAATAGCGAGAACAAATACACGTATTTATTGAAAACAACCAAAAACAATTTCAGATTACCGAAGACAAATGATATCTGAGTATCAGAAAATCAATTGGTGCGATATCGTTAAAACGGGACACACTGTCAATAACAATTAAACATATTTTCAAAATAATGGGAAACTTTCGTGTTTTATATTTGCTATGCATATCTTCAAATATTTGAGGCTGTCAATATCATGTTTATTGAACGTTCGTTACGTATTAGTCACAAGCGTGCAACTACTAGTACCGTGAAACATCAAAAAGGCATATACAGGAATGAAATGTTTATACGCACGGTGAGGCACGAAGTGCCGATAGGGGAGTGGGTGGGAGGGGGTTTACAACTTATGTCGCGGAATTTTTTATGCGCACGAGCGTGTTGTGTGTAATGGGCGCTACGCCCTTCAATATGAAAATTACGCCACTGATTATGAATATTTAAACATTATTGTAGCCTACTGAATTTTTAGTGAGATTAGTCATAATTCATAGACATACATTTTCCATCCTAGATACCAATCTGAAACATTTTAAAGCAATTTATTTCTTTAAAAAAATTGTCTGTGTTAAATAACTATCGCAAATAAACCCCATTAATACTAGACCTGAGCTAATTATTTCATTTCAGCTATACATATATAACAAATTGAAATTCTTTAGTAACGTATTTATCCCGGTGGCGAGGGAAAATGAGAACAATAACTTTAGTACATTTGTCACACAATAGACAACGTACGGCAGCCTTGGAGATGTGAACCGCTTCTACACCCAAGTATGGTACCCATTTCATCACTTTCGTAAATGCATCTCAAGCTGGTGTTGTATTCACCCCGGTCTTCACATGGTAACATCATTGTCGTATCTTCATTTTCATCTAAATGTATTTTCTCCCCTGAAATATTAGCTTAGTTTAGACTTGACAGGAACAAGAGTCGATTATAACGAAGATGTTAATCTTACATTTTCAACCAGTATGTTCACCGTGCTGAAAGAAACAAATTCATTTGTATCAAAGATATCACAATAATTTCCTTCATAAGCATAACATTTACAAAAATAGTGAAAAATATTTTGTTACGAAAAGGCGGTGTGTTAAAGCATAAAAAATGGAGCAATTTATTTCAGCAACATATTACAGGCGTACCACGTGAATGAGGAAAAATATACATACTATTTCTGCAGACAATTGGTCCAAATGTGTAAGTGAATTTCTTTTGGTATGTTTTGAAAGCACGAAATTTATCGCCTTGATACTTGGCTTTAAAAATGGAGGGTAGTACTATATTCGTATCGTTGTGACAGTCATGTACGAATCTGAAACATTTGAAATGTTAGTTCATTTAGATAAATAAAGGATAATTAGTTATGAATTGCAACAGATATTAAGAATAATCTTAAATGATTGCGGAATACATATACAAGCACTCCTGTATACAAACATATAATCATTTTTTATTCACTTTAACATAAGAACGAACGTTCGGTATTTCATACCATGTGCCAAAATATGTTTTTGAATGCGCGTGCATTTATACCCAATCGGTAACTATATTATTTACTTGTATGTAATCCAAGTTGATTTTGTAGTAATTGAATAAATAATAAATCCTACAGGGCCCGTAAATATCCGTGTGTTTGACATTAATGTTGGTTTCCAAAAAGCTACACACCAAATACAAATACAAATTTTATTTCAATTCGGTATATATAACAGAACGCAGCAACTAGTGGAACGAACCAGTGGAATGAACCATCGACAGCGCATGCAGAAGTTCTTCAATAAACACTATACTTCGGAATAAACGTACAAATGCAACATATGTACATATCTGTACAAACATTTCGAAATTTAAAATCGTGTGTTTCCATACAGTCAACTACAGTAAAATCTCGTTATTAATAGCACCTTTAGGACATGAAACAATGGTCCTGTTATCGATGTGGTCTTATTATCGAGTTGAAATACAGAAGAAATATCAAAAGCCGGTCTAAAAGTAAGTGGTCGTTGTCATGTTTTCGTGTTATTGAGGCGGTCGCTAAGTGTGGTTTCATTGCAATTACATTGTTAGATAGACTTTCGTGTTTAGACAAAACTTACGTGGAGTTTTTGTCGTAAATTATAGTTAAGGCAACACAACATTCTTGAATCAGCTGCTCATCGTACTTTTCCCCAAGTTTATTCAAACTTTGTAATGGGAAAGTGCATATCTGGGTAATCTGTAATAAAAGACTGTTAAATACTTGAAGAAACACATTAAGTGTGCAGTGCTCCCTCCCGTAACGTCACCTCCGAAGACCGATTCCCCCAAGAAACGACAGTAAACGACACACAGGCACACATACACATAATAAAAAGAACAACACCTGTTGCAAATATATCAACTCCCTCCGAACAACAACTCCCTCTAAAGAACAACATTTTTGCGACTCCGACAAGTTTTGCCTCTTTTGAGGGAGCACCGTATTATAACCATGACAAAAACTTCGCACACAGGCTGCATGTGAGAAATGATTTACTTTTCATTATTTACAACTGAAAATGTTGGTATATTTTTTTTTAAAAAAAAACTGCACACACAATTTCTTTCCTTTCTCGTAGTCTGGAAAGTCTTCTCA
Source organism: Lutraria rhynchaena (assembly GCA_008271625.1). Taxonomy (NCBI): domain Eukaryota; kingdom Metazoa; phylum Mollusca; class Bivalvia; order Venerida; family Mactridae; genus Lutraria; species Lutraria rhynchaena. Next base: position 957,519 of record VIBL01000067.1, read on the forward strand.
TTTCATAGAAGCAAAAATAAAAGTAAATCGGAATGTATTGAAGACGTCCATTAGTTTTTGTATCGCAAAATCCTGGATGGATTAAGTGAGAGTACACGAGGAAAAAAAACCCGCATGTGCACTCAGTTCAATTTTTGCAAAGAAAAGAATATACCGTTTGTCGGCAATCGTATTCCAAAAGAAACTTCCTCAGTTCTTGTTCACTGATGCCTGGCGTATCAATATAGGTTTCACGCTTATTAATCAATCTACAAAGTCATTGAGGAATATATTGTATTCTTTTCATAAGACGCAAACATACATATTACGGGCATTTTGCATTGATGTTCTCGTACGTAGGTAACTAAATTGAGTATTTTTAATTCACATATGCATATTTTTTGGGTTACTTAGAAATTGATAAATATATGCGAATCATATTAATTTTGTACCAGGTTCCTGATTCAGACACACATACTCAAAGAACTTAGCTGTTAGAATCTTACCTCAGCAAGACTACAGAGTAATTGTACATAGTGACAAAGCCATTTTGATATTTGGCAAACCTACATTTTTTAGAGAGATACGAATTACAAGCTCAAATAATTTGGTAATTTTACCTCCCATAAGAATGAAATATAGTCGTAACTTTGCCTTCGTCATGAAGAGCATCAAAGTTACATTCCGCAACAGCAGTCTCTGAAATAATAAGCATTTAATGATAGATAACGCCTTTCACAAAATTTTATGTTTAAAAACACTTTCATTTTTGCAAAAATGCAACTTATTTAAAAAAAGAGATCGATAGTAGAAGAGATTGCGTAAATTTTGAACGCAGTTCACACGTAGGGATTAAAACCGCGAACTGCTTTCCAGTGTGCAGTTTGGGAGTAAAAAATTATTGTTGATGAAAATCACCAAGTTAATGACTTGTATACTTAAAGATTGACTTTGAACCAAAATATACATTGAGAAATCAATGGCTACCTATCCGGCACATAAAAATTCCGAATCAAGCTCTATCAGATAAATTCTGCAATTCGTTAGTTTTCGTATTTCTAATAGAAAAATCACAAATATCCAAGCTTGTTCATTCTTTCAGGAAATTCAATACACAGAAATATGACCAAATGCAATATGACCAAAATTCCAATTCGTTATTCGGAGAAATATTTTTGAAACTGCATTGAATTGTGTTTTAGCGATTCGAATCGCAAACTGCGTTTCAAAATGAAGTTTGTCATTCTGATATTTTAATTATTGTTGCACTTGAGGCGGAGTGTATTTTTATTTTGAAATTTATCGTAAGAAATATGTATTTGGATTGTGTAACAGTCAATCGACAATTCGAACAAAAAAGGTCGCATTTCATATTTCATTTTGAAATTAGTGTTTTAAGTGCGGCTGTTGCGAGTACCCTAATATATTTGTACACGGATAATCGCGAGTAAAAGCTTAAAATCAAGTACGAATACTCGCTACCGCCGAGATCTAAGCACCAAGATCTTCATAAAATTGTTAGATTGTAACACACTTTCATTTTACCACTTAGTGAGTATTCCCCATTTTTTCGAAACCCATTTAGCCATCTCTCTTCACACGTGGGAAAGTGCTTATCCTTGCAATTGCTTTCATCCGTCCCGTCATTGCAATCCGCTATTCCATCACATACACGTACGTTGTCAATGCATTTGTTCTCATCACAATGAATAGTGTTACCATTGCAATAATCTATTAAAGGAGAACAAATATCATTCAGAATTCATTTACATTTTTATAATCTTAAAATTGAAAAAATTATGAAACCACACATCTTCAAAAATTCCATTGAACATTTTCTTCTTTGCTGATGGCTGTTCTATGATAGTACAAGTATTAGCTATTCCAAAAAATGCTTGGAATCGCCGTTCAGCCAAGTATAAGAGCCAACAATAGGATCTTGAATAAAGATTTCCAGGAGATTTCATTTCTTATTGAGAGTTTGCAATACATTCTATATTTACGACGATATTAAGCCGGTTCCCGTTGACTCTGTTTGTATAGAGACAACGTTCCTTTGGTGCACTGCAACATGGAACCAGTTAACGACGATAACTGCCCCGATAGTGCATATGTAAAATATTACGATATAAAAACGCCCCAAAAGAGCATATGTAAAACACATAACTAAAATATTGAAGTATCGCATTCAGAGGAAACAAAGGATTTCCTAATGAATTAAACTAGCATTCATATCTAATATTAATCAAACAAAGACCTCCTTTTGTAGAAAAAGACTCGTTTCTGAACAATAAAAGCTAATGTTGTTGAGTGAAATATTCGAAATATTGCTTACCCCGCAGGAGCCTATAAACTGGTTTCGGGCTTCATAATTAAAAAGGCATGTCAATTATTCAAAGACATAACCCAACAAAAACATGGCGGATGATGTGCCCCGTAGGAGACCCTTTTTAGTTTTTTTTGTCCGCCATTTTTTTTAATTATTCTCCTTCCTAATTGGCGTAGAGCAGGCGGTGTAAGGGAAGAAATGGTCAAATCTGGTTAATTATACGTAAACAGAATGATTTAATTTTTGGATCGAAAGTAGTGTAGTGATTGAAATAATACGGGCCACTTCCGACAACCTTGCTGGTGGGTTAAATACATTGTATTTATCGACGTGGTTGTGTGTCCGCGTACAGTGCTAAGGTTTCTGGGTTAAATCCCATTATAGACAGGGAATCTTTGTCCCTAATTTGCTATAGCAGCGTATCTGTTTTCAGACACTGAAATACCTGAAAGTCTTCAACAATTATCTTAATTTGCCTAAAAATGATTTCTCCCGTATGAAAGTATTTTTCATCTAAGGAACAACAGTATCATATATTTCGTATAGTGGACCAATATCGTGAAATAAATTACTAAATTGATTAGCAATTACTTTAAATATAAGAATCATGTTTTGCGCTCGCCATGCTGTCTTGAGGGCTGTTAACCGTTAGTGAAACTAAAAGTAAAAATGTACAAAAGTAAAACTATCAAGAAAAGGATAACTTTGGAACTGGGTTAGATTAAAATGTGCAGGTGGCCACCGGTACTGGATTGAAAGTAAAACTTACCACACTTTTTTTCATCTGATCCATCCACACAATCTATGTGAGAATCACATTTACGCGACTTTTCGATACATTGGTTATTGTCACACTTTTCCTGAGATTGATTACATCGCGTGAAAACTTCAAATAAAAATAAAAGTAGGCGTAAAATGCCTGCTGTATATATGACACACTATTGTAATACAACCTCAGTTAACATCTTAACATTAAATCATCGCTCTTCTTTAAATCCTTATTTGTTATATATAAGCGGCTTCCTTGAATATGGTCTCTGACTTGAAAACACTAGCCCTCACAAACGTGATTTCGAATCCAACACGGACCCAAATTTCACATGTGAGGAAGCTGTTCAGCTATCTTACGGAAGGTCGGTGGGGTTCATCCACTGACAAAGCTGGAAAGTCACTATATGACCTTTGCTGTTGGTGCCACGTTAAACCCCAGTGAAAAAAAATTACATACATAATTATGATATATATCAATTATTAAACCATTAAATTAAAGATAATATCGATTGTCCGGCACTGCAATTATTGAATGTGTTTAATATCAAAACGTAGACCAATTGCGCGTGTTTGTGTTTTGTAGAATTTATATGAATATTTCAATATTATGTGGCCATGGATCGAAGATCGCGACTGAAAATGCCATCCTATCGATATATTGTCATTTTACGGACTGTTTACGCACAATATTGTCATGTGATTTGGACGTTACAAGTACATGAACACTCCAGAAAGTCGACTAACACCGAAGGTAAACAAAACGACGAAATCTGAGTTGGCTGAATGAAAATCGAGAAATAAGACAAAATAAGACATGTTTGTTTTAGAAAACGCGTGTATATTAAACTCAACTACATGCACAAATATTGCCTTACCACAATCCTCGTCAGAAAAGTCCTTACAGTGAGGAATAAAATCACACATAAGACTTGTGTGAATACAGCTACCGTCACCACATTCAAATTCATCTTTGGAACATTCTGCAGTTAAACAGTGTACATGACATTAGGGTAATATTATCAATCTATTAGAAACAAAAACTATCTTAAAACAGATTGTCGGTGTGTTGTTATTAAAGGGTGTGATATTTCGTTTGTAGTTGCTGGTGTATATACACGTAGTTCAGTTGCAAAATTTGAGTTGTGACTTACTACCCCATTTTACAAGCAATTGTTAGTGACTCTTCCACTTTTATGCGGTTCATGTCATGTTGTAACAACTTATTGTCTTAACTCAAAACTGCAGTATTTTAAAACTTTTCTTTATGTAAAAATGCCGTGGAAAAATATACATGATTGGGGCCGAATTCGAGAAGTATCGCCTTTGGTAATAAGGTTTCAATCAAACAAATATCTAATTCATATGGGAAAATTGTTGAATAAATATTAATATTACAGTATCATTGATTCACATGTATTTCTCTGTTTGTTTGTTTGTTTGTTTGTGTTTAACGCCGTCGACTGGACAATTTTTCAGTCATATTCGGGGCGGGCAGATACCCAATGTGAATAAATTCATTCATTAATGTAGGACAATTTTGCCATGGGAGCGTGTGCCCCTACTGAGACCCATGTAGCCTCGCTTAGCAGTCAGATGCGCTACCACAGCGCTAACCAGTCGGGCTTCTCTGGTTCTAGTCGCTGGTATAATGAACAAAGTACACGTAGTTTTGACATCTGAAGAACAATTACAGACAGATGAGCGTTACAAGATGATATCAAACATAAAAAACGATTGAAGTTATTTTACCAGAGAATAAACTTTGCGGAAAATCCTAAAATATGATATATTCATTTTTAATTTATCATAAACTATAAGATGTCTACTTTCACCACTAATATCGACATACGATGGACTTGCCAAAATATCTTATGCTCAGAAAATGATGTGAATTTTAACAATTGAGGCCGGATGACTAGTCTTAATGTAGCAGATGTGTATAAAATAGGACGACATAAAAATTTTCCTTGTTCAATGTACTTCCATTTTTACCGTTTTGCATGGAATTTCTACTGGTCACGAACCATGAAACGCTTGCACAAGCACATTATAGGAATATTGTGCATTTTGATTAATTAAACTTGTAATAATCGCTAATCGTTCATGCATTTCGAAAGGCGCTACACAGACGTAACGTAATGACTTGAGACCAATAAATGTTCGGCTTTTTTAAGGCAACATTATAGATAATTAATACCTTTCTTCTTTCTGTTGCAGTGGATTTCGTCACTACCGTCAATGCAATCGGTAATACCATCACAATGAGCAAGGAATGTAATTGTTTCGTTGCTTCCGCATACAAAACGTGTCGCATGTAGCGACCACCGTCCATCGGAACTTTTTTGTTGATCTATTAATCGATGTACTGCAAAAGTTGAATTGCATGTAAAAGGACACCTCATTTTTTGAGGTTTTGTTTATCGCTATCATGCCCTTATTCACAGACAAATTTAAAGATCAATAAAAGGTTGTTCACATGTAAGATATTCCAAATCTTTGTACAGTATAACCCCTCAAAACCAGACTCCCTGAAAACCGGAATTCTCTGAAAATCGGACAATTTTTTCAAGTCCCATTAATCTCTTCTATAATCAAAAGTTCTATGAAAACTGGAATTCTCAAGGGTTTTCAAGGGTTATACTGTCCAATAAAAGCGCCGAAATACGACTTATGATCTTACTTTGTTAACTGGATTTTTAATATTTCATCAAATCTAATGAAACAAATAAATTAATCATATTGTTCTGACTCTGACGGTAAAACTTAGTGCTTTGGCTAATAATTTAAATGTATATATATGTGTGTGTATGTATTATAAACCATCTAATTCATGCTAATCAAGATATCATCTCGGGTTTGCATGTGGGGGGGGGGCTCTTTCGAGTGGTTATGGTCTTCGGCCAGTAATCACTGGCCTCTCACCGCTGTGAGTTCTACCCAGGTGTAAGCCTGGGGTCTTCCACCGTCGTTAAAGCTGGAAAAATCGCCAGATGATCATGGCTGTTGGTGTGACTTTAAACCCTAGTCTCGCTAATTTCTTAAGTTTGTGTCGTGTAAACATACACAATTGTTTGTGTCATTTTGGAGCATAGCTACAGAAATTCTATCGAATAATTTAAGAGTTGATGTGATTTTACGTACAAAATGTTATTTCGCTTCAACATTGTCGATTGGTTTAAACTATTTAGAGTATACGAAGAAATAATTTTTATAATTACTATTAACAGGACAATTCAGTTCATCTTCAGCGTCGACACAATCAACAATACCATTGCACACAACATGAGTACTTATTTGGACACCGTTGTTGCACAGATAAACACTCTCCGTGTAATTGTCATCAGTAGAAGATTCAGTATCTATAAATTATCACAAACAGTCATCAGGATACTTCAAAGTTGCAAAGTTTAGTCCGTCTTTCAGGATATCTATGGACTTAAAATATATTTTCGGTAGTTCGTCAGAGAACAAACATTACCAACGAATGTTGTTTTCTTATTCTAACAGCTTCTGGGAAAGTACTGACATACGAATAAATGAAAAAGATTCGAAAGATAGTCATACAATTTTCGATTTTAAACTCATCCAATTCATTTACCAGAAGTCAAAATGAGAGGTGTCACTCTTTTTGGCTGGTTTGTCACAAAAATAATCTGAATGGTCTAACACGAAATTGAAAAATTCCACAGAAAACCATCCGCTCCATTTATCAATTATTTTTCAGCTTGAACCAAAATAGTTTTAACGAGAATAGTTCTCTTTACAAAAAATCAGTCAATCTGTCCCTTCAGAGGGCGTACCACAATCAATCTGTATGTTCTTTTTTAAGTGCGTTATTACATCTGTATCACTGAATGTGTGAGCCACAAATGGGAGACAAACCCTACCGCCGCAAAACTATAAATTCCGGTGTATAAACGCAAACACAGACACACATGATGAACTGGTTGTAAAAACAATGTTCGGTTAGATTGACACACAAAAAGGTAAGTCATGCATAAAAATCCCCACCCGCTTAATTGATTTTTGGAAAGCATAGTTCCTTGGATCAAGGGTTCAAAACATATTTTCGGGAACAATTTGTCTGTTCAAAGACATGCTGTCTAAATACATACATCCTCATACGGAGATGGTAGCAGTTACTTGTTGAGAATGAGATTAGAACTACAGTGCAACCTCTCAAGAGCTGTCTCATTCACTTAATATTCAGGCACAGAAAACGACACATTTCAGAGGTGGACGCAAAGTTGCAGAGAAGCACAAGTCTTGTTCAACATCAGCAACTTCTTATTCAAAATTCGAATCAATCCATTGATTTAAACAAGTTTCAGCTGAACACGCAAGAAAATGATTGATAACACTAATAGTGTTCGTCTTAGAGCAAACATTTTACATAGGAATGGAGTCACCTGTAAACGGCAACTGGTAGGTGAAAATGGTCCAAAATGTATTCATAACTTTCAACTGGGTTTTTCAATGATGGACGAAGGAATGGCAATAAACACGTATAAAATATATCAGCGTTTTACCACATGTATGTGTGTCTTACCTTCAAGATCGCAATATTCCCAACGCGGTTCTTCGTCCTGCTCTTGTTTGAAGCACCACAAAAACCCTGGTTCATAAAATTCACGACAATAATTCTCGTGGTGCATTTTTCCTGTTGGAAAATATTTAGGCGGTACTTCCCATGGTACATTAGGTGAATCCCACCGCATACAATCAAAACCATCGTAAGTTACATTCAATGTTCCATTGTAATAATTCATAATACCATGACATCTGTCTGATGTTATACCTACAAATAAATAATAAAACGAGAAGAGAAAGTTATGACATGAAGTATACAATTCAAAAGAAGGAAATGCGTGCACACAAAAGGGTAAAGGGATCACAGATAGAAAATTTCAATGCAATGTACAGTAAAGCCTCAAATCACGACTAACTCAATATTAAAACCACCTTCGTATAACGATCACCTATTTTCGGACCGGGTTCCAAGAACTCCGCTGGAGACCACCTCATTATTACGACCATTTTTTTTCGGGTCCTGAATTGGTTTCATTATCGAGGTTTTACTGTGTACAATTTATTTTTTTTTTATTTCGTACAATAATGAATCAAAATGGTCATAACACAATTATACATAAAAACAAGACTGTTAAACGACAATAAAATGATAAAATAGACAATGACTAGTGTAATAACTTTCAAGTTGATTAAAAAAAGCTTTTTTCATAACCTTAGATAAAACACTTAAATCAGAAACAGGACGATAATTGCCAACCTCAGTCTTGTCATTTTTCTAAAAAAGAGGGACAACTCTAGCGTACATTAGATCATCTGGTACAGAGCCCTGAATGATTGACAAGTTAATAATGTGGGTCAGAGTTGTTGCAATAATAGGGACAGCATCTCTTACAAACCGTGATGGGATACAATATATTTGCAAACATTGGAACTTACTCTAAAATAAAGAATCGCCCGTGTTCAATTCAAATGTACTGAACAAAAAAATGAACTTTCGCTGTGTTTAAGCGCAGATATACATAAATATGGAAAGAAGGGTTAAATTATTTTTACTTGTATTCCATGAGTATTTCAATGTGATTTTGTGTGTAAAATTTGATTGCTCAACGTTCAGGGAAAACTGATGAAATGGTTGATTAAATACGGTAGGGGTCGTAGACCAAAATGAAGGCGGATTAGGCTTGTGTTAATTCATTGATATATAGAAATCGGAATTTTCTTTTATAGTTCAGTATACAAGTATTTCCTCCAGAAATGTGTTCATGCAATCGCGTTACAAACTCTTCAATAAATATACGTACTCAACGTCAGTGGAAAATTATCTTAAATAGCGACCACTTCAATATTACAACAATTGGACAATATCAGGAAACAATTACAATATTTCATGATTACCCAAACGAGCATTTCCTACAAACTGGGACACTAAATCCAATTGCAGTGCATTCGCGGAAAATTTATCAAGAAAATGTTGACTTGTTAAAATCACTAATGTCATTTATCAGGAGACAGTGTTTATTATTTTCAAAATAAAAAGATCAAGTGTCTTTGAAAACCGTAATTTGTGATATTTTTCATCGTGAGCGTTGAGGACTTTAAGGCTGATATTCAGATACATGGATTGCTAAAAATATTGGCAATTGTTATGAGTTCATGAGACGTTTATCTCAACAAAGTAATGTTCATTGTGTTTTTATATTAACTGGAACGGTTGATAAACTGTACATGTGTGTATAGATTCATGTGCCGTGCGTTAAAATGTGCGTTCAACAGACTGAATCTAAGTATCCGTACACAACGAAGCTATATTAGTCTCGGGATGTCAGTTTAAATAAATCTTACAGTGGAACCCCTCTATACCAGTCGAGCCCGGGAGTAGTTATAGAAATGGACGAGTTTAGGCCACCTTCGGTGGTTCGGGTTTTCACTCGCTTCACTCGCTCAAACCCCCTAAACTCGTCCATTTCTATAACTACTAATATGAAAAGTGTTTTTTTTATGTTTAACTAGGTCACTAGGTCACCTATTAACTAGGTCACTAGGTCACCCCATTAACTAGGTCACTAGGTCAAATGACACAGGCGGGTCTAAAACAACATGAAAAAAATAAAAAAATGAAGGAGAACGAAATGGGCGAAACTGTTCTCCCAAACAGAGGAAATTGAAAAATGTAAAAATGAGTACCTGACCCCCCCCCCCTCAGGTGATGGAAAATAAAAATTAAAAAAAGTTGGGAGAACGAAATGGGCGAAACTGTTCTCCCTGGATATGAAAAATTAAAAAAATTGAAAAAGTGAAAAAGTGAAAAATGAAGAAAATGTGAAAATGAAGAAAATATGAAAATGAAGAAATGTGAAAAAATGAAGAAATGTGAAAAATGAAGAAATGTGGTGATGTGAAAAATTTGAAAAAGTTGGGAGAACGAAATGATGGAAACTGTTCTCCCTGGGATGGGAAAAATGAAAAAATGAAAAATGGATTAAGATTAATATTTCGGTGGTGGGTCGTTTACTATAGTAATTTTATTGAATAAAATCACACATTTCCTATTTTTTTTTAATTCGGATAAAGCCTGTGCCTTTCCTTCTTCAATAAGTTTTTTCATATCCACCTCACTCATTCCAGTTTGTTTTGAATGTATGCTATCTTTCAATTTATTATATTTATCTAATTCACTTAAAATCAATTTAAATTCATTTTCGGATATTTGCCCATCTGCCAAAGCCTTAGAAATTAAATCCTTTATGCTATTCAATTTACTATCAGCGATAGTTTTAATCTCATAATGTTTTTGTGTTTTTGATTGTAATTTACGTCTGAAAAGTTTAATACAAACACCTAAACTTCCACAAACAACAGCTGCAATTTCAAACGGAAACATAATCGGAACAATTAAACCAATACTTGCTAAAATAACAGACGTTGATATTAGGCTAGAATCAATACCATCAATAATATTAATTCCACGTTTATATTTCTTGTATAATGTTTTACGAGTATTCCTCTCATTAATTAAAGTTTTCTCAATCTCTGATATTTTCTGTAATCTATAATTTTGTCCTCCCTCATCTCTACCATCTTCACCGTCTCGACCCGAAGGGTCGTAGGGCTTCGCTTCGTCTCTGGGTAATTCTGGATATAAATTCGGGGTCGTAGGTTGCTTCATTTTTAAAGATATTTTTTGAATTCAAATAATAACGAGGCAATAGTATTAACTGTATTTCCATTAGCCCTCAGACTAATAAAATTAATAACACTTCCCTCCTCAACTAAAAATGGATGTTCAAAATTATTATATTTTCTTGGTGTTGTTGTATTCAAAATAATCTCACATCCTTTCAAAACTTCACCATTTACCAATATACCAACTCGCACTTCACCACTTGACCTTTTACTCGATAGGCTAATACCAGTAATATAACCACGTCTCATTACAACATAACCAACGTCTTTTTCTTTACCGCCATTTCCGAATGAAAATACCTTATCATTAAATAAAGAACCTTTTGATTCAGCACTTATTGTAATGGTTGATTTTAGATTTTCAATTTTTTTAACACCAAATATACTCATTTTCAAGGGAAAATTATAAAATTTCCAACACACAACTAATTGGTAATCCATTGTTGTTTATTTTCTGACCATTCTTATCACAAACGCTTATACTTAATTCTGAAATATCACCATGTGTTAATTGTTTGTATTCCGGATTACTAAAACGTGTATAAACAATATCACCAAACGATTTATTCTCAATGGGAATAACACCAAGAATATTACTTGGAGCGCCATCAAAGAAATTATAAGCGCTATTTATCTGATCGAGATGAACATATAGTTGTTTATAAGGTGCAAAATCTACAGGTCTTTCGCCGGTTAATGGACCTTGTATCAAACCTCTATTTTCAATACCTAATATTTGTGAAAGACCAGAAGGTATTATAAATTTTTGATTATTACGATGGGAAACAGTTGCTATACCAGTTTTCATTTCAACCGTTAAAACAATTTTTAATTTTTCAAATCCATCTATTATATCTTGCATACTATAAAATCCACCATTAAAAGTATAATCATTAGTTGAACTGTCGGAAGTTTTTACTATAATAGTTTCACGAGAAACATTATACCAACCTATAGTATAAGTAAAACTTTTTAATCCAATTCTCTTAGTACCACATTTGTTATCTATATATTGTTGCAAGTTAATTGTTTTATCAATATCGGAAATTGTATGATACATTTTTAAAAAATAAAAAAATGACACCAAAAGAATTTAAGTATAACGATGAAGCTCTTTATCCTGGTACCGGAGTATTTAACAAGAAGTCAATCAACATTATAAAACAAAATATTATTATTTCATCGTCTGGAAAAAGTTCAACGTAGATTTCCCAAATATATTCGAAAAATATATTTTACCACATGTAGCATCAAATGAAATAGTACAACGTTGGAATACAAACATTTTATCATTTTGGCAAAATCAACTAAATTTTGCAATATGGTGTGCTACTACAGGTTGTGGTATAGATTTGAACAATCATTTGAAAGCGGGTGGGTTGACCGGGTCATTATTTTTGTTTCATGTTTATTACCAAACAAGACGAGTACTATATGAATTATCTATTGCATTACCGCAAGATAAAAGTTGGAATGCATTTAGTAGTGGTTATGACCGTGGAGCTTACGAACGAATATGTAAAGAGTTTGATGTAGATCCTAATTCGGATTGGAGGCTCATTGCACAAAACGATGGTCTTGGAGTTATTTACACAACAAGTCATTCCGCTTGGAAACGAACAGATTTTAGACATGATCATTCGTCTCAACATATTGTTCGTAGTACGGCAACCGATCTAGATTTATCAAAAATGACATTTGGACCAGAAGTGCCAGGTGGTAGACGTTGTGGTATTTCATCATGTGAATATTTACCACCTAAAAAAATTCATATTGATTATATTCAACAATCGGATGATGTTAAAGATTTACGGACAACATTTATTCTTGATGCATCAAACGGTTTTACGAGAGCAGGCATTGAACGGATTAATGAATCTATAAGAACTTATTGTTGGGCTATACTAAGTTCACAATCTCAAACAAGAACAACTATACTTGGAACGGGAACAGCTTTTGATGCTCAAAAACAATTCCTTGCAAATGTTGAGGATGCTATTAATAGTCCTGTGGATTTACCGAGTCAAATTTCAAGGTATCAAAACACATTAAAATATGCTAGAAGTAAAGTTGACTATGTTTATGGAATTGGATTGTACATGTCCCCCAGTGATATGGAATTACGAATAGGTACAATTCAAGATTATAACAATCTCATTGTGGTAGCCACCGATAATGAAGTGCTTGGAATAAATAATAGTGTGAATAACCAACCCATTCCACCAAAGCATCATGTGGAACTTGTGGGAACCAAAACGAAGAAATCTCTTCCCGAAGCGCCGGAACTTCCACCCAAACCAATTGAAACGAAAAAATCTATACCCAAATCTATTGAAACCAAGACGAAGCGAAGCCCTTCAACACAAAGAGTTGAGACGAAGAAAGAAGCAGAACAACACGAAGAAACCAAAACAGCATTAATAGTAGGAAGTATAGCGATAGGTCTTATTTTGATATATATTCTCTAGCGGCTGCATACAACAGTCCAACAACAAGAACAACTAAAGCCCATAAATGTTCTCCAAACCAATTAACAACCTTTCCAGTTGTTGAAAATAACCAAGATACAATAGAACCAATAATACCAGGTAATGCTTCTGCAGCTTTTCCTGCAAGCTTGGCTAATAGTTTACCGATATTAGCTAATTGTTTTTTAATCCATTCTTTTATACCGTCTTTTTGAGGAGGTTTTGGAGGAGTAGTTCCACCACCTCCACCTGTAGTAGGAATAATAGATTCAACAATAACACCAATGATCATACCAAAAGCAGTTAAAAGACTAACAATTGTAATTCCTTGTTCTCTGAATAATGTTTTAATTCTTTCAGCTAATGTTGTGTCTTCTTTTAATATTTTACGTATAGTTTCTTTTATTCTATTAATTTGAGTACGTAATCTATCTCTATTAGTTTCAATTACTTCAAGTCTTGAACTTCTCTCAAGCTCTAAATCTCTTATTCTATTTTCAATTCTCTCTATTTGGAATTCATCATTGTCAGATTTGGCTTGTTCTAATTTTTCCTTTTCTTTTGCCAAGTCTTTATTTGTTTCGGATAATTTTGCTAATTCGTTTGCAGTCTCTTCTTTTACGCTAGTCATAGCTTTAAGGATACCATCCATTTCTCTCTTTGTCATATCGGTTTGTATTCCTTGTTCTCGTTTATCTAATTCGGCAAATGATGTTTCTATTTCTTTCAATGCAGTTTCAGCTATATTGGTTATATCGGTCATTGGAATATTTTCAAAATTGGGTAGGTTGTTTTCCATATTTTGTAATTTTACACGAGATTCTACCGGTAGTGGTTGTTTAGTTGTTAATTTATATTCTTTCAAGCCCATTTCGTTCCTAATTGCTTCTACTGCGCCGGGGCCAATATCATGTTCCAAAGTACTCAAAGCCTTAAAACCACCACCTCGTTCTTTATTAAGTTTAATTTCTCTATCTCCAACCTTCAAATATAGTGTTTTACCATCAGGATCAAGTTTAAAGTTTGTAGCAAGTATATCAATAATACCTGAAGGGTCTAATTTATACTTTTCTTTTATCATCTTGTAATATTCTTTAAGTAAAAATAGCCTATGGTCTACCATTGTTTTTATCCTTGTATCTTCATCAAAATGTTGGAGACCACTAATATATTCACTTCGGTTTTGCATAGTTCTATTAAATTCATCATCCACTTTCATATAATCTTGAATATCATCCTCAAAATATTCATTATAATCATCTCTATCAAATGTAGGATTTTCAAAATCATATCCACCTTCAGCCATTTTTAAGCTATTTTTTATCCTTAAAAAATGTCGGCCTACGGAAACAAATTAAATCCATACAGAAAAATAAGAGAACCACGTGGTGTTAGAGGTATTCGTCAAAGTGTTGTAATAACAAATAATCCGTCAACTATTGATCAAAATCAACAATTGTTGGTGAGGTTTCCTAATTTAAGTAGTAATGATGTTATTGTTCCAGGTACAGTTAGATTGGCATTTGAAATTGAACTAAACTCTAAAGATGTAAATGCAACTATATTTCAAAATATAGGAAGATCGATAATTAAGAAAACAACAATTAGAATAAGTGGAAATGAAGTTATGTCTATTGATGATAGTGATATTTACCATTGTTATATTGATTTATGGAAATCTCCAACTGAACGAGTAAATATGGCATACCAAGGTATCGGTAAACCCAATATGTTAAAACATAGGGTTGGATCCAAAGGTGCTTCGGCGGACAAAGAAGATCAAGCTATTGCAAAAGCATATGAAAACAGGTTTTGTATTCCACTAGATTTTGAATTATTGAATACCCACATGCCATTTTATCAAGCTGGTCTTGGTGATGGACTTGAATATGAACTTACATTCAATGATTATAACAAAGTAATTAAATCAACAGATCCCGATTCAAATTATTCAATCAAAAATATTTGCTTGGAATTTGATACCGTTTCTGATACCGGATTCGCAAGACAAATAAGTCAACAAGTTGGTGGTAAAATGGTTGTTTTATATGATAGAATACTTAGACATAGAAAAATAACTAAAACAAATCTGATACACTATGGAATATTAATCTAAATGTTCCAGCTAGAAGTATGAAAGTTATTCTAATGTTGTTTGAAGATCCGGAGAGAACATCAACTCAAACTTATTACAATCCAGAAATAACAAAAGTAGAAATGACAATAGAAGGTGTACCAAATCAACTATACAGTCAAGGAATGAAAGCATATCAACAGTGGGATGAAATAAATAAATTTTTTGCTTTGAATTCAAAACAAAATAAAGAAACAAATATGGTTATAAAAGATTTATATTTCACCGATACAACATTGGAAAAATATTTAACAGACAATTATGCATTGTGGTTAGATTTACGTTCAACGGATGATAATTCGCTACACGGTTCAGGAAGAAGAATTGAAAATGCATCAGAAGGTATAACAATACAAATTGCAAAAGAAGCAGGAGATGATGAAACAATAAATGTTTATCTATTTGTTATACAAGATGCACAAATTAATTTTGAAGATGGTAGATTTAAAGAAATTAGTTATTAGCTCGCTTAAAAAATGGAACTACCAAAATATCCACATTGTGCAATTATTTGTGGTCAAACCGGTTGTGGAAAAACTGAATTTGTTTTAGATTTACTCGAAGGTGAATATAGAAATGTATTTATGTATATCGTTATACTTTGTCCAACAATTCAATGGAATAGGGCATACAAAAATCGTGAGTGGATTGGTGATGTTAAAAACCCAAAAACGAAGAATATTGTAATTGTAAATCCAATAATTAAAGGTGAAGAAAAATTACAAGAACTACTAAAAATATTTTTCAAAAAATATGCTGGTCATCCAACTCTATATATTATTGATGATTGTAGTGCTACAAAAGAATTAACAAAGAAAAGAGATATGTTATCGGAGTTGGCATTTTCTGGAAGACACGCAGAACAATCCGTTTGGGTTATTTCACAAAGATACAATTCTGTTCCGAAAGATTTAAGAGAACAAACAAAATGGTTATGTATATTTTACACCAAAGACAGAGATAGTTTTGAAAATTGTTTAAGAGAGAATGATGTTATTCCTACATTAGAAGAACGACAAAGAATAAAAGAAGAATTAAAAAAAAAGAAACATATTAAATTAAATTTAAAAACTGACCAACCTACCAATTATTGGGTAGTTGATTAAGTTATGCTTAAGTAATGCTTTAGCTCGAGACGAGTAATGCTTTGCATGAAAACGCTCGCTTTGCTCGCTTAAATGCTTTAGTAATGCTTAAGTAATGCTTTAGTAATGCTTTAGTAATGCTTAAGCGAAGCCCTACTAATGCTTAAGCGAAGCCCTTCAACACAAAGTGTTGAGACGAAAATATACCAATAAAAAACAATGCTTCTTGAAATACTAACAATTATATCAAACACTGCGGTCTTATCAATAGCTGGATATGTGGTATTTACTTTTTTCAAAATAAAAAATAAATATTTAAAAATGGATGCTGAAGAATTGCTTAAGGAATGCGAAGCTCCCTCCGAACAAGGTGAAGCTCCCTCCGATCGAAATAATGAACAAAATACTGAAACAAAACGTGAAAGATTATCAGCTATTGTTGCAGGTGGAGGAAGTAAACAATATCTTGGTAAAGACTTACAAATGTCAGATATTGATACAATGACACCAGAACAAATAAACAAATTATACCGCAGATATGAAGCTAGATTAGGAGCTAGTATGACCAAGACATTAGGAAACTCTTTTATTAATTTATACGTTATGGGTGTATCAAAATATTTCAATGTTGTCAATCCACCAAAACTAATACAAGATTTAGAAGAAGATCCATTTATCAAGCATGCTTTGACTAGTACATGTTGTGAATTGTATTATAGATATGGAATGTATCTTGCTCCTTTTACAGCTATGTTAACAACAACAAAACATATCGTCTCGAGATCTGGCGAAGAAAAAAGTGAAAATGTTACAATAAAAAAAGATGAGTGAAAATATTACGATGGATGAAGGGAAAACTAAGACGAAAGATCCAAAAAGAGTATTAGCTGGTAAAAAAGGTGCTGAAGCAAAAAAATTAAAAGCTGAATTAAAAAGTAAAGAAATTGAATCAATGAAGAAAGAAAACATAAAATTAAAATCAGCAACCTCAGAAGAGACTCCAATAACAAAAGATGAAGTTAAAGAAATTAAATATATAAATGTTACGAAAAATTATTTACCTTTATGTATAATTGGAGTTATCGGATTGGGAATATATATATATAAGTCTAAACAAAAACCAGCGATACAACAACAACCACAAAAGAAAGAAATCGACCGTAGGGAAATCGATATAAAAAAAGAAATTGACCCATTTGAATTTAACTAAATATAATATATAAAAAATGGCATCACAAATAGACGGAAAACAAATAGTAAACATGTTATATCATTCGGCAGTGTTAAGTATTTTAACAGTTGGGTATTCGGAACTAGGTAGAAAAATATTTAGAAAACCACCTCCGAAAGTAAATTTCAATATGGCGGATATTGGAATGTTGACTACCGATTTATTACTCGCAATATCAACAAGAGATATGTTGGTTAAACAGGGTATTATTCCAGTTGATATTATGAAATAAAAATATTTAAATAAGCTCGCTTTGCTCGCTTAAAAAATGGCAAGTGCAGTAGCAATGATGGTTGGTGGAGCGGTTGTGAATGCATTAGCCTTTTCTGGTAGTAATTTTTTATTTTCACATATGGGTAGAAATAGTGATGAAGAGAGAAAAAGACATAATAAAGCAATGGAACAATTAGAAGAAGCACAAATTGAATGGAATGAAAAAAGAACACAAAGATTAGATTTTATTAATGAACAATTGAAAAAAGAACATCATGCTATGAATGAATTTGATAACGCAGATGAAGCAATGAAAAATTATTATTATATTACCGGTAAACAATTACCAGATTTACCACCTAAACCTACATTAAGTGATTTTTATACTCCATCGGAAGACCAGAAAAATAGAGAGATTGCATTTATTGTTGGTGGCATGGCATTAACTGGATTTATTACATGGAAGTTAAGCTAAATAAAATAAAGAGATCCATAACCACAAGATTGAGTATCTATTCCATCAACCAAGATATATCTCTTATCATCATATGGTGTTGTACTTTTTTTATTAACTTCATTAATATACATATTATGATTTTTTGAATTCATTGTATACATTCTATTCATTTTAGTTTTACTATTAAATAGACAATCTTTATAATCATCAAATTTTATATCTTTTTTAATTGTTACTTTTCCCATTCCTTTTAATTTCTTTTCTTCTTTTACGTTTAGATTATGATCCGAATATGTAAAAGAATATGCCTTGCTCCTTAGGTAAACTATTTCATTCATAATTTTTCCATTTAATTCATCTTTAAATTTTCCTATTACTTTTTTATTTTTTTCTGAATACAAAGGATGATCAGTTGGATAATCCGATGTATCCAAATGATCTTGTATTTTTTTCATATCTTCGTAAACATCTTTAGTTTTAATTGATATGAAAACGCTGTCCGTATTTTTTACGATTAAAGAAAATCCACAATTAAAATTTCCAGTTTCGGTAGATAAATCATAAACAATTTTTTCTTGTTTCCCTAATGGTATTATTTTTTTTACATTAGCGACTTGTTCTTTTTTAGTTATGTTTAAGCTAAATATATTAGGTTTATCTTCTCTTGTATTAATATTGGTATTATAACCTAGAGATGTTATAAGATAATGTAAACACGAAAATGTAATTTTGGATTTTTGTGCAAAACCAAAGTAACTATCTTTTCCTTTTTTATAACCATCTCCTTGATAAAATCCACGAAAGAAAAATAATCTGTAATTATAATCTTTATTGAGAATTTTATATGGAATGTATTTTTCTTTTTCTTCAGTATAGAATCTGTCAAATTTTTCTGTCATTACTTTAAAATTTCCTTTCGGAACAATTCTATACACACGAGCTGTTTTCATGCAGTCAATTATTTTAAAATCAGTCATTGGATATATTTCTTTACAATATTCTAAACATTTATTTAAAAGATCTAAATCTTGATTACTTAAATTCCAATTATAATTTGTTGTATGTTTATATTTATAAATTCCACTACTTCCATCTGCCAAAAAGAAACCTTCGATAAAAGCTTTTTTCTCTTCTAAAGTTTCTGGTTCTAATTTTAAGAAATCTCTTTTTAATGGTGGATTTGTCACGAACATTTTTTCTTCGTCTTTATAATTATCATTAAATAGAAGATTGGTATTTAATGTTAAATCTTTAGGTTTTATAATTTCATTATTATCTTTAATCAAAGAATGATCTTCTGTAACATCAACAAATCCCAATGATGTAACAACTCTAAATATTTTTTTATTTGTTTCATGTTTAATTACAGTTTTTATTTTGGAAAATCCTTTACTTGTCCAAACTTCAATATTATAATTTGGTTTATGATAAAATTTACCTTGGTCGGTCGCATTTGAATATTCATATTCATCAGTAATATTTTCTATTTTATCAATATATATTTTATTTTTATATCTTAATATTAACGGAGTATCACCCAAAACTGAATCACTTGCAACAAGTTCATTTTTTGGCCATAATTCATTTACAATATTATAGTAAAATTGATACATCAATAATTTGGAATAATCTAATATGGCTTGTCCCAAATAAATAGGTTTATTAAATTTAACGGATGTAACATTATTAATTATAGCAACTAAATTATCATTAAATATTGTTGAGTCTTTAAAATTTGGTTTGTTTATATATTTTTTTACTTCTTCTCTATTGGTGGATAATATAATCTCACTCCTTCCTCTGATATTTTCTAATGTCTTTCCATAGAAACTATTATTCATAAGCTTCCATAAATCTTTTTCGAAAGCAGATTTTGATTTTGTTCTTTGTTCGGTATTAAAGTTAATATATTTAGCCAACCAGTTAGATTCTTCGAATGAAATAGTTCTATACACCTTGGTAACTTTCATACCAAGTTTAATATAATCTTTTAAAATACTATGATGAACAATATATTTCTTTTTATCATATAATGTTAAGAATATTTTTTCTTCTTTACTTACTGGTTTATCTCCTAATAATTCTAACTGATATTCTGACAATTCTTCTTTATTTACTTTCATCTTTTCCGGTGCTAATGGATAGTTTCTAGTTTTAAATTTACAATTATTTGGATATTCTAAATCACATTCTATTATACAACCTCTACCTTCCGGTATATTTAAATAATAATCATTGTTGGTTTCCCATTTAAAATTTTTAGTCGGTAAAAGTTGTGACATTGCCCAACCATATAAATTATTTGCATCTAAGTATAATAAATATTTTTCTTCTAAGAATTCATTTAGATCTCCACCATTTTTAAGTATTTTAAGTGCTTCTTTCATTTCATTTTCATCCAATATTCTATTTCCATCACCATAATAATTAGGTGTATACTTATTAAAAGCTTTAACATGTCGTGGTCCCAGAACTCCAGAAAATCCCCCTCTTATACCTTTCTCGAACATTAATAACATATCATAGTCTGTTAATAATTCTAATTCTATATTTGTATATTTTAATCCACATTGCCAAGTTAATCCCGGGGCTGAATAACAATAACATGGATCTATTTCATGATTATTTAAAAAGAAGTTTCTAAAATTCTCAAAGGCATCCGCTAATATCAATACATCAGTTCTTAAATACAATTCATGATAATCTTGTAATGTTTTACATTTGAATATTTTCCATATATTTTGTGCATGTTTATATTCTTCTTCTGTGATTGTTTTTTGTGTTAATGTTGAATAAAATTCTTTAATATCTGGTAATTTCTTTTCTTTTAATTTTTCTATTGAATCTACATATTCGTATGGATAGAATCCTTTTTGTTTTAGTGGAGAAATATCTACGTCAAATTCACTTTCCAAAATAGGAAATTTATCCATTGATTTGGAAATATCCGATAAGCCTTTTAACATAAATCTATAAGAATCTAGAAATCTTAATTTTTTATAATATGATCCATATTCTATAGAAATATATTCTTCCGAGTTTTTAGAAAGAAGTTTTACTTTATTATATTCATCTTCATATTTCATCAATTCTTCGATTAAAAAGTGGAAATAATAATTAGAACCATTGTGAAAAAATACAGGAATTAATTTTGTTGTTTTACCTTCTTTGGTATTACAAGATTGACATGCTGCTCCTCTATATTTACCCGAAAGATGATTATGTTCACGTATTTTAATATCGCGACGTAAGGAGCTCCCTGCAGTCGAAAATTCAATTCCACATATATAACAATTTTTTGATTCCTGAAATTTTTTTTCTTCGTATGTATTTAATTTTGGTTTTTTCCGTTCGTTAAGATATATATTATAATTTATTTCTTTGAATATTTCCATTATTTTTTTCATATATTTTTTATTGTATCATCGCCAACATAAGAAAAATATTGTGATTTATATATTTCCGGATAATCCGATTTAATGTATATTCCATAACTATTTATTTCTTGTTTAAATATTGGATTTATGTAAGATTCGTTGGGATTTGGTTGAGATGATTTTATTGGAATATTGTTTGATTCAAAATCACAATATATAACAAATGGTAATTTATTTTTAAAATGATAATTTTTAAATTTAAGAATATTTTTATCCGGTTTTACCATCACGGTTTTACAATATTCATTATCATAACATATTTCTTTATGTTTTATCAGTGTTTCCTTTCTTCGAAATTTCTGTAAACAATTTCTACATGTAAATGATTTATTATTATTCTTATCACATAAAAAACTATCTAAATCTTTAATTAAACAATAATGTGTATTTTTATTACTTTCAATATATAAAAGATCAATAATATTTTCACTTTCTAGCTGGTCCTCCCTCCGGTCGATATTTGAAACATGAACTGGATATAAAGATTGTTTATTTTTTTGATCCTCTAATGCAAATACATTAATACTTAGATTATTTTGTTTTTCCACTTTTGGGATATCTTTTATTTTAACAGGGTATTCAATTCCTTTCATATTAATTTTATTTTCATATTCTTTATACTTTGATACTCGATATTTATGTTCAGAAGCAGGAAATAACTTTGCTAATATGGACCAAAGAAAACATTTATTATCATTTGTATTTTTTACATTAATAATATTACTCGATTTAAATTGAAGTGGAATATAAGATGAAGCTTTTTGATAACCATATTTATATTGTTTTACTTTTACACTTTTAATATTTCTAAAAACAAATCCAGATCCTCTTTCTTGAAATTCATCTATCCAAGCTTCAAATTTATCTATTAGACTTTTATAAAATTTGGATAAATTATTTTGTGTTAAAATAACTTGAGCAGGATGAGAGTAATGACTTTCTATTATATCAAATGACATAGGAGTTGAAAATTCACTTGTTATTGTTATTTTTATTTTCAAAGGAAATTCATCAATAACTATTTTATCTTTTAATAAGTTTATATATTTAGTTATATCATATTCATCTATATCATCAATATCTATTTCAGTGATAAGATCTTTGAATTTTTTTGTTCCCAATTTTAAGGAAATAATTTTCAATTAGGTATATACTTTTCAAAATAATATTTATGTTGATAATTTGGATTTCTAAATAAAAATTCTTGATATGCTTTTTTGTACTTTTCTTTATTATTTTGATAATGGTTTTGTTTCATAGGTTTGTTACATTGCTTGCACGAAGATTTAACACCCATGGGCCTACCGCTTGCTTTATCGTATTCATATAAATATTTATATTCATTGCACTTTGTACAAAATTTTTTTTCGCCCATTTTTTAAAAAAATAAATTTTAATATATTAAAAATGGAGAATATAAAAATATATTGTTTGCGTTGTAAAAAACATACAGGAAATAATTCAGTAGAACAAGTTACAACATCCAATAATAGACAAATGTTAAAAGCTAAATGTTCAGAGTGTGGTTCTAAAAAAAATAGATTTATAGGTGGTCTAACAAATAAATTAGCCGATGAATTACATCATAGAGTTGTAAAATCTTTCCCCAAAAGACGTGTTCATGTTCATTTGATAGATCAAACATGGGCAGTTGATTTGGTAGATATGCAACAATATTCAAAACAAAATAAACATTATAAATATTTATTAGCAGTTATAGATGTTTTTAGTAAATATGGGTGGTTGATTCCTTTAAAAAATAAAACAGGAGCAACAGTACGCGAAGCATTTGAAACATTATTTGAAGAAAGAAAACCATTTTTTATTTGGTCGGATAAAGGTTCTGAATTTTATAATCGACAAGTAAAAGAATTATTAAAAGATAATAACATAAAATTATATTCAACTGAAAATGAAGAAAAATCAAGTGTTGTAGAACGTTGGATAGGAACAATGAAACAACATATGTTTAAATATTTTACTGCTCATGAAACTACTAAATATTATGATGTATTAGATGAATTAGTTAATAATTATAATAATACAGTTCATTCTTCAATTAAAATGACACCTGTTGAAGCGAGTAAAATAGAAAATAAATCAATAGTATATGAAAATTTATATCCAGAAGAAGAAAATGAAACCAAAAAACCTAAATTTAAAGTTGGAGATAGAGTGAGAATATCAAAAAAGAAAGATAAATTTGAAAAAGGTTATACTACTCGTTGGATAACCGAAATATTTGTAATTGAAGAAGTTTTAAATACTAATCCTGTTACTTATAAAATAAAAGATTTAGAAGGTGAAGAAATTAAAGGTAGTTTTTATGAACAAGAATTACAGATTACTGAGTTTTAGACCAGATAGATTATATATATTTCCAGGAATATGTTACTTTTATATAACTTTCAGCTTCAAACGTAAAATGTAATTTATTGAAAATGATATCTGGGTAAATATAAATGATTGCATCAGAATCTAAATCAAGAGTAAACTCTTCCTCTTTATCTTTTTCAATATTTTTTAATATTAATACACGGTTATTTATAACACTTGTCTGGTGAAAAATAAATCTTTTTATATCACCCTTGGCTATTAGTTTTATTTCAAATTTATATCTTCCTTGTTTTTTAATTTTAAACCCACTCACTCCTCCAAAATCGTAATTTGGTGTCATATAATTCATATATTCTACAATAGGAGAAGACTTAAGACCAAATAAAGCGAATAAATCATTCGTTTCAACAGTTTGGTTTAATTCCTTTGTTTTCAACTTATATTTTGTTGGAAATCCTACTAATTTAGATAAAATTTTTACTTCTTGTACTCTGTTGTTATAAAGATCAAACACAGGTATTTCATATATCGCTTTATCAAGTTTCGATATTTTTCTTTTTAATTTTTTATTATCATTTACTAAATCCAATACAACATCACCAATATCAGTTATTTGTTTGGGTAAAATATTTTTAGTTAAATCATCCAAGTTAGCTACGTTCTTTTCAAGTTCAGACTTTAAATCTGCATGTTTACTTGAAAAAGCATTTAATAATTCATTATTTCTTTTTGTTGTATCTTGATTTAATTTTGATATTTCTGTTCTAATTTTCAATTGATACAAATTTTGTAACATTTTCTCAGATTCATTTAATTTTTCCTTGAGTTCATCATGTTGTATCATTTTTTGTTTTAATTCTCTTATTTGATTATGTATAATTTTAATATTTTCTTCAAATACTTTTTTAATATTATCATCCGTTACATCAAGTTTTTCCATAGCATCTGATATTGTTTTAATTTCTTTTTCAATTTTATCTTGTAACTCAATTATTATTTTTTCGTTTTGTTTAACATCATTAATCAATTGATTAAGAATTTCACTTTTGGTTTCCAGTGTTTTCTTAATAACTTTAACGTCTTCAAGATCATAGTCTGAAATTACGCTTTGGATTTTCTTAAATACAAATCTTTTTGAAACTGCATCATTAGCTCTATTTGCATCCCCTAAATTAATTATCACATTTCCATCCATATCTAATTGCCCACTCTGTTTGTTGTTTCTTTTATTTTTTCCAATTCCAAAGATACTCATTTTTTTATATTTTTTTCCCATCCCAGGGAGAACAGTTTCCATTATTTCGTTCTCCCAACTTTTTCAAATTTTTCATATCACCACATTTCTTCATTTTTCACATTTCTTCATTTTTTCACATTTCTTCATTTTCATATTTTCTTCATTTTCACATTTTCTTCATTTTTCACTTTTTCACTTTTTCAATTTTTTTAATTTTTCATATCCAGGGAGAACAGTTTCGCCCATTTCGTTCTCCCAACTTTTTTTAATTTATTATTTTCCATCACCTGAGGGGGGGGGGTCAGGTACTCATTTTTACATTTTTCAATTTCCTCTGTTTTGGAGAACAGTTTCGCCCATTTCGTTCTCCTTCATTTTTTTATTTTTTTCATGTTGTTTTAGACCCGCCTGTGTCATTTGACCTAGTGACCTATTTAATGGGGTGACCTAGTGACCTAGTTAATAGGTGACCTAGTGACCTAGTTAAACATAAAAAAACACTTTTCATATTAGTAGTTATAGAAATGGACGAGTTTAGGGGGTTTGAGCGAGTGAAGCGAGTGAAAACCCGAACCACCGAAGGTGGCCTTAACTCGTCCATTTCTATAACTACTCCCGGGACCAGGTCATTTGGCTCTTTTTTGAGGGGATGTTAGTTCATACGGTATTTTGTACTTATGTAGTAAAGAAGTCGGGACCAGAACATTTAGCCGATTTAGAAGGGAAACCAGCTTATAGAGGAACCGGTTGGGAGGGTTTTAACTGTATTTTATTGACGAATAATACCTAATAAGCGACAAGTCTCCCAGCTGGAGGTGTCGTTTGCTTTTGTGTAGCACCATAATGCATTTTTCTCTCCCTTTGGATCCCGGCAATAGTTAGACGCATCATGCACGGTAGCATCCGGGAAATCATCATCCGTGTATTCTGTATGGCCGAGGTCCTCCCAGGGCTGACATCGCCGTCCATTTTCTGTATACATTAGAAAACCCTGAAATTCGCTGGGTTTCCAGCTATCTTCCAATCCTATTTAGCATAAGAAAAACAAGCACAAACATGTACATAATCAACCAAGCTCAGTGGTGACCAATGGAAATAATTTTAAGTTCGTATCCGTAGTCACAGACTATCCTGTGAAATTTATTTATTATGAAAGCTATGAGTGCGCGACAGTAGTTTCTCACCAATCTGGTTATTTTTTTGTTAATATCATCCATAAAGATATTAATAAAGAATTGTTCAACATATATCCATTACAACAGTGAACAAACCAATCAAATAAATAGCACAGAAAATAAATGTCGGACAGACTGATTAATAGATAGGCAAAAAGTGCCATAATATCTCCCTCCAATACATTTTAGATATAAATTAGGTAAGATACTAGTTTAGCTCCGCTTGTTTGTGGCTTCATTACGGTACCAAACTACAGCAGTACCCCACCCATAGGACTACCAATGGTACTTTGGAGTGTCCCTATTTGTGGGGGCTGTCCTACTTAAAGGGTTGACCATCCAGCTGATATTTGTGTATATGCGGTAGTGTGCATGTCCGTACATATATATGTATATTGTGACCAATCCGACCGAACCATCTTTTACCTGCCGACTCAAAAGTTTTTTACGGCATCCAAATCTTAGTGCTATAATGTAATTTTCACCACAGTGTTGCCACTACATGTAAGAAAATGTAAAAGAAACAATTCCCTACCCACCGACCCATATTTTTGGGGGCATGTTATCGGAAACAAACCTTTTTCTTGTTTAGGCCTTATGAATGTAGCCGGTTCGCAACAAGACACAATATATGTATCCATAATGGAGATAAAATCATGTGTATAATTATACCCTTATATATATCAGATGGAATTCTAGCATTGTCTGTTGATAAAATACATCTAAGTATTTCAAAGAACTCCTTCTCCTTGATCAAATATTTATATAAATAAATCATCCTGTCACAGAAACGAAGTTATTTGTAACACATCTTACCTCCTGTAGGGATTTGCTCTATAAATTCCTCGCATATAAAGTATAAAGAATTACGCCTCTTGCAGTCCTCTACTTCCCACGTATTATTCTTCGCCAGATAAAAATTCATACGCGCACATGTGTCGCCTTGTTTAGGTTCCCCTGCATTCCTATTGATTAGAAAATCAAAAGGTTTTCTCAGGAAAACATCGCAAAAAGCCCAAAATAATTAGCGTAAATAATCCTTATAGCAAAACCTCAAATAGCGACCAATGCTACTACGACCACCTTATTACAACTATCAGTTATTAAAGGCTTCCCTATAATTTAACTTGATAATGGGGCCACCTCATCATTATGACCGATTTTCGGGTCCGGAAGGTGACCTCATTATCGCTTTATTGTACATCGATGTTCACATGTGTCACATCGAAGCTTGAATGATGACCGTAACAATGCACGCTGCTTAACTACAAGATGGGACTTTCAATAGTCGCTATCCTGTGTAATTCTCACTGTCATAAATTATAAATAAATATTAGCGTGTATTCAGAAGCATCTGAAGAGAAACATTTTGGCTTAACTATACATTGCATCAATTGAATCGGTTAACTTCTTACCAAGCTGAAAATATCGTCGCTGTACCGTCATACCAAACAAACCGCCGCCTTCCGTCAGCATTACCTCTGCTATTTAGTCCTTTTTAGAAAATAAACATTATCATAACATAAGGCCATCCTACGCTATTATTTTGTTAAGCGTCCACATGCGGCAAGATTTTTTAGCTCTCGCAGCAAAAAAAACCACCATTTTATTCAAGTTCACGGTTTTTTAATAGGATTCTACATTTCCCAAAATCAATAGCTGTAGTCCAGGCTGCGAATCATGTTGTAAGTAAACTTTTATTTTAAATCGCTATCATTTTCATTTCTAAAATTGGTGGTTAGTACTCTAGTGTAGGATACAGTGACTCGCAAAATCAGAACCAGATGTGTTAGATTTCTATGTTCTGAGATTTAAACTAGTCAGTTGACTATTGTTCTTTCACATTATATGTTTAGTATGATATTTCTGTTAAAGTCAAGAAAATTTGTGTTGTTTTTTTTCAAGATGAATTCGTGCGTTTTTGAATAGGTAGCTAGGTTTAGAAAAATGAGGTTGACGCTTAACAAAATAAGAAAAACAGAATGGCCTAATTGCACAATGTTCATTAGAAAATAAATAAGGTAATGTTTACAGGAGTGGACAGACATTAGACAAATGTTAAATTTGTGTTTGTGAAAACGTTCAGCTTTTACTGTAAAACCTCAAATAACGACAGCCTCAATATTACAACCACATTTGTATACCGACCACTTATGTCCGGACCGCCCTCCTATAACTCCCCTATAATTCAACTTGATAATGAGACCACCTTATTAATACGACCGATTTTTCGGGTCCTAAAGGCGGTCTCATTATCGAGGTTTTACTGTATCCATACAGAATACAACAATTCTTTCTTTACCGTGTAAATCACACAAAAAATAAGATGTCTATATGTAAGTATTCAAAAGATTTAATACTGGCCGGTTGATCACTAACAAAATTATCAGATTTGCCTAAGGCGTAAAAAATAGGTTTGTTTCCGGTTACCCGACCGACTCATCTTTTACCTGCCGACTAGAAAAAAAATTACGGCATCAAAGTCATTGTGTTATATTGTGATTTTCACCACAGTGTTGTCGATATAATTATGTAAAACTAGAACAATCTCTGAAGGTAACTAAATACCCCCTGCAGAGCCCTTTTATAAAAAGCTTAATAACTTAGAACAAGCCATTTAGGAAAAGAAGTGCACCCAAGATAAAAAAGGGGCATAACTCCATGCAAATTAATCCGAATAATTATTTTTTGAAATATGCGCAAGTAGACCTAATGTCTAATGTACTGGCAAAGTTTTATATACATCAAACAAACCACTTCGGAGAAGTGCGCACAAAATTTTGTCTTTAGACAAATAAAAAAGGGCATAACTCCGTAAGAATATATCCAAATATGTTTTCAAAATATGCCCAAATAGACCTAATGCATAATGCACTGGTGAAGTTTTATAAACGTCCAAAAGCCGTTTCAGAGAAGCGCACATAAGATTGTCTTTAGACAAATAAAAAAGGGCATAACTCCGTAAATAAATTCGAATATTTTTTAAATATGCGCAAGTAGACCTGATTCCTAATATGTTGGTAAAGTTTTATCAAAATCCAACCAGCCGTTTCGTAGAAGAAGCGCTCTCAAGATCTTGTCTATAGACAAATAAAAAGGGGCATAACTCCGTGAAAATAAATCCGAATACATTTTTTAACATAATATGCACAAGTAGACCTAATGCCTAATGTGTTGGTAAAATTTAATCAAAATCCAACCAGCCGTTTTAGAGAAGGAGCGCACACAAGATTTCGTCTATAGACAGACGGACGGACGGTCGGACAGACGGACACGCTGAAACCAGTATACCCTCCACAATTTTGTCATGCGGGGGTATAAAAAACGTAAAAGAAAATAATCCCTACCAACCGACCCATATTTTTTTGGCATGTAACCGGGAATAAACCTTTTTTTGTTTAGGCCAAAGCAGCAAAAGACAAGAAATGATATCGTTTGTAGTAATAGAATGAATCACACATACAGCCAAACCTGTGTTTTTAGCCACCACCATGTAAAAGCCACCTTTTGAATAAAGGCCATTCTTTGAAAACCGTCACTGATTATTTAGAACAGCATGACCACCGAATAAAGGCCTCGGACAATAACGGCCACATATTGTCTTTCCCAAGGTTGGCCTTTGTTTGTTTGGCTGTTTAATTGGCTTTACATAAAACACATTCCTCTTACAGCGGATAATTACGCCTTTAGGATATGCCATTGATAATTTAGAAATCGG
Source organism: Lutraria rhynchaena (assembly GCA_008271625.1). Taxonomy (NCBI): domain Eukaryota; kingdom Metazoa; phylum Mollusca; class Bivalvia; order Venerida; family Mactridae; genus Lutraria; species Lutraria rhynchaena. The sequence continues at coordinate 987,803 of VIBL01000067.1, forward strand.
AAAAATCTATAAACAGCCAATGTGAACATTGTTTTTTTTTTCATCGCATTTTCACTCTTCGAAAATATGATTCTCTTATATGAATACAAGCATAAATGATTTAACTTTTTTCTCTATTTTTTAATCAAACAAATATTTAAAGTATAAAGAAAACAAAAAAGTGCTTTGGACCGTCGGCATAAGGAGAGAGTCCACGAGAATGTGTTTCTCTACATTGCCTACTTAATCTACAAATACAACTTAAGACCTTAACGTAGGGCTCTAATTTGACCCTTAATTTTAACGATTGATATCTGCAAATTAAAACTTTTGACTCTAGAATTTGTACCAAAGGGTCAAATTAACAATAAAATAAGAAGGAGAGTGTGTTGTGTTGAATTTTCGAAAAATCATCACTCAAGGGGCATTTTTTGACCATCAACTTTTGACGTCTTGTGAAATACGTGATTATGGGACATAATCAAAATTTAACCAAACACTGATGGCTTTGTTTTGAACGTTTTCACTCTAAAATACACTGACATACCACCAATTAGTTTTTCTTTTAATTGGATAGAAACAATTATGTCTCGTCTTTGGTTAAAATAAATTTTGAAATGCAAAACGTATAACGACTGGCCAGTAACTGTCGATAAAAACCAAGGCGGTACGATACGCGGAAACAGTCACTTTCCAAATTTTGTTAATTAAATATATTTAGCGTCACATTGATCTGTGGTCATGAAATATTCCTTTATTTCCAAACTTATTGGTGTATTTTAGTATCAGATCTCGATGACCGATAATAAAAGTTGAGCAGTGAATAACACAAATATTATTTCATAATGATATAAATTACATTCCTACGGCATGTTTGATCACATATGAATTATTCACTGGATTTAAAGCTGTTTTTTTTTCAACATTTTTTTCTGTTAAATGCGGCGGTCGGTTCACCTAACCAGTTTTCCTGGACTGTATACTAACCAGTACGAACTTAATTTTTCTGCAATTGCTCCACATATGGAGGAAATTCGATATTCATGTCAAATTTCATGGATGGGTATGACCTGCCGCGATCGGTACTTGGTCCGGGTTACATGTCCAGCGCACTAACCACTGAACCACAGTCGCGGCCCAAGTATGAATTAATAAAGGAATGAACATACCTATGTGCAAATAATATTTTGGATCGTCTTTATTGAATTCAGTTTGTTTCTCGATAGCATTTTCAAGTTCTTTACTAGAAGCTCTTGTCATACTTTTCACTAAAAGTAATTCTTCAGGGGAACGTATTGAAAGCATTGACATTCCGCGTATCCAGCATTCTCCAAAAGCATCATCCCACGAGCTGGGTTTACCGAAAAAGGTGTAGTAGCATTTTTTAAATGCCATAGTACAATCTGTGGAGAAAAGAAAACAAGTGAGATATATATCACGTGTACAGTATAACCTCAAATAGCGATCATCTCAATGCTATGACCACCTTGTTCTAACGGCCACTTATTTTCAGACTGGCTTTCTATAACTTCCCCATAATTCACCCTGATAATGTGACCACCGGATTTATTTTGCGAGGCCAGGAGGTGGTCTCATTATCGATGTTTTACCGCATATGTAGAACAGATTTCAAGCATCGAAGTTATAACACTTACGTACGCAATATAGAGTAAAACATCATTTTATTTTTTAAGTATTTTAATGTAACAAATGATCGTTTGTAGTCTAATTTCGATGTTCATGCATAAAAAGCAATAACATCTATGTGAGCTTGGCCACATGTGCCGAGCAAACAAGCCAAGAGACGGTAAAGAATTCGGGACGCAAGCATAAAGATTTGGATTTTTGAAATTTTTGAAGTTCGTAGTTTACAGCACATGAATCCATAAAACAACTTATTCTTGTATATTTACTGAACAAATTACAGTTTATAAATGATTTATAAACTAAAAGATTATTATAAAATCTTACCTCTTATTAACAGTGTTGATGCAGCTTTGAGTGAGAAATCTGCAAAAGTGTTGAGCAAGAAATATAAGCATACATGTATATTATACAGATAATAAAGATCTGTCATGCTACTGATGTACAAGATTTTTAATGTTTTTCACACTGCTCTATGTGACATTGCCGAGGATTGCCGATTGCTGAATGTGCCGTATAAGTCGTTATTTCCACTGGGTTAAAATTCTGCAATTTACGTGAAATTTCGTTTTTTTTAGGTATTTGCGGAAGTCATTTCTGCGAAAAGGGTAATCAAAACGCATATTTTGCCATCTATACATATTTAAGTTGTTTGACATACGTCTTTGTACGTACAATAAACCGATGTACCGGTTAATATTGCAATTCGAATTCTGATGGTTTTTTACTGGTTCGTTTTTCTCTGAACCGGTTTGTGTAACCATGGCGACGCCACCGATAAAAGACCTCAGAAAAAAGACAAATTTACTAGCAAACAAATTCATCGCTACATTTTCGTAAATGCTGGAAGAAATCAATTCAACGCTATTTCATTTTTATAAATGATAAGATCGCTGACTTCATTCTAGCACTTTGCTTCGAATTCGGTTGAGTCAGAATACGATTTATAATCATACTCCAAGACTTGTTGTTCTTATGTTCTGATGTTTTTAGTTACACACAATGTTCAAGGCAAACATTTTCCTTTTAAAATTTTGTTTTGTTTTGCTCTCGTTAGAAATACATGCATTAGAATATATTAATAGGGAACGGTTAACATAAACCATTAAGATTTAGAAAATTCTTACCCACTTTACTTAATCTGGGGTCAATATCGTTCTGTTTTCTCCAAACTAAAGAGAAACAAGGTTTAGAATCAAAATTGAAAAATATGATGGACGCTATTTACAATATCTAAAAAGCAATGCCTGAAAATCCGTATTTACCAAACAAGGACATTTACAATATATACCATAGCTTAAGACCAACTCAAAAATAGAAGTATTTTGTCTGCTCTAAATGGCAGACACTGAAATTTCTTTAACGCTTTTGTAGAATAAGAAGTTATGAGTCTAATTGCTTACGAAGCAACCTAGTTGTGGTATCATCTACAAACACGTGCTTTGCGTGAGTCACGGATAAACAACACAAGCGCTGTGGCCGAGGTTATAACACTTGAGATCAGTCTCCAAGATTAAAACTCATTTTCATCCTCAACCTGTGCAAGAACCATGTGTTTGCTGGTATTAAATTTAATCCAATATTTTGATCAATTTGCTTGTGCACAGAACGATGTTTGAAAATAATACTATTATAGAGTTAACTTAAGAATATTGGAAACAAAAAAATGAGATTTGAGCTGGGAGATCATTCTCTAGTTTTATAGTCACGAACTCTGCCTTATTCTGAATGAGAAACCGTATTGGATTAATATAAGCCGTGTACAACCATAAGCAAGAACGCCGAACAACAGAGTCCAGGCCGTGACCGTGGTCCAGTGGTTATTGCGTTGGACCTGTAACCTGGCAATACGGGTTTGAATCCCGGTCGCGGCAGGGAATACTCTTCTACGAAAATGTGACAAAAATATCGATTTTCCTCCATATGTGGAGAAGTTGAGATCTCCTAATGGAAGGGTAAGTTAGTACTGGTTAGTATACAGTCTAGGAAAACCAAGAGTCCAAAATGTTACAATTGATCAAAATTAATATAATTTTTGCGTAAGATATTCCAGTAATTATGATTTTCATTAATTATATTAGCTTATTTTCAAAATTTTGTGATTATGAATCACTTAATTCTAGATACATGTAAATTACATATATATATATATACAGCAGATGATATATATATATTTGCTATATTCTTGTGTATATATATTATATATAAGAATATAGCAAACAGAACATTTTTTCATAATATTTATTTGAAGACAAATTCACGTTAAAATTCTGTTGATGAAAGTCTGACACAAATATGACAGCTCGTGAAAATACTGCGAATTATTATTATTATTATTATATGGAATGAAATTAACTCTAATTGATTTGGGATATAAAGCCGCTAGTAGACATAAAAAAAATCTGCAGCAATAACTGCATTGCGAAACCTTAATTTACGGAACAAGTCACATACATGAACACGTGGTGTAAATGTGAACACCGTATTAGTACATACCTTCATTACCGTGCTTTCGTATGTTCTCGTAATGCGGAGAATTAAACTCCATTGAACTATATAAGGCCTTGAACCCTTCTTTAATCCTGTATGCTGATACTGAGATGTTTTTACTGATTTGATAAATTACGGAAAGCCTGTTTGAATCAGTCAGTAAGGTAGTTGATGGTGGTTTACAGTTTGTGTGCACGACCTCATTTGAAATTGGATCAATAATCTTTAGGAAAGTGCCTACAATAAATAAATGAATGTAAATACACATGTTAGTAAAGGATTCGCTAAAAGAACACATGCAAAACATCGCAACTTCCCTGCCCCCCCCCCAAAAAAAAAACTACCCTCCTCAAAAACAAAGTCTCCCGGAGAAAACCGCATTAGAACGGTGTGAGGCACAACTACAGCTGCACCCAATTGTATAAACATTGGTTAACTTTAACCACAGGGTTAAATCAGAGTTTTGGTTAAAAGTTTGGTTAAATGTTCGGTTAGCTGTTGTAGAAAATTCTGTTTAAGTTTACCCAAATTTTGTTTTTGTTAAAGCTCAAATAAATCTAACCCTAGTCTAAGATGTTGGTTAAATCTTAACATAAACGGTAACCAGTACCAAAATGGCAGCCCTTTTTAAACGTTTTAATGATTTTTTTAATGGTTAGTAAAGCAAAATGGTCAAATTTAACCTTGGGTTAAATTAACCATTTGGTTAAAGTAAACCAATGTTTATACAATTGGACAATGCGTCAAGATACAAGTCTAACTGGAAATTGTACCTTAAGCTTCATGTCGTTATTTATTCATATTGTTCACAATTTTTGATATATTGTGTTGTATTTTACATTTAACAAACCAATAATATCAGCAAATTTAAATTTCATTCTCCTATCACTTTGCAATCATGTTAAATAATATTTATTTCTGAACGAGCATGTTATTGAACATTAAACAAACGTTCGTTCAACTGTTCGTCGGATCGCTCATCAAACTGTTCGTCCGTTCATTTGTTCAATCCAAATTGTGTTAGTTTTTTCGACATTTAGTCACAAAATTCAGTTATGCATAGTTATACCTGACGAATTCATTGTTTGTCGTTTTGGCACCATACACATCAAGACTTAGATATCCGTACAATCATATCCATTCCGCACGTCTATTAGAAAGGAATGGTTTCCAATACAATATTTTCAGACAAATACAACCAAGAAAGTCGTACATTGCCTTAGTATAACCTTAACCATTGTAATATCCATCCTGCGCCTTGTGCTCTTCAACCTCATCTGGGTGCCTCAGTTGTTGAGTGGCTATGGTCTCCGACTAAACCCCTCATCGCCATGAGTTCGAATCCCACCCGGGACCAAACAAATTCAATATGTAGGGAGCTGGCCAATTAGCTCTGAAAGGTTGGTGGTTCAGTCAAGGTGCAAGTCTGGGGTCTTACTCCATTGTTAAAGCTAGAAATGTTGGTGCAATGTTAAACAACTCCACAGATAAACATCCACTTAGTCTAGACGGAAAGGATCTAAGAAAGGTCTAAACGCACAGTAAAATGACACTTACCTGAATAACATTCAATGTGGAAATATTTTATATTTAGACGAATATATAGCGCATCTACGACTATGTTCCATAATAACTTGTCTGGGTAATACTCTGATTGACTATTCATTAACGGTAAAGTTGATAATAACATTGTTGATAATGTACAGTTGCCATACCAGGGACGTCCATCACACGTTGCTATGTCTGTAATGCATTTTCTACAGTGCATAAAAGGTTCAGGTGTGCGCTTCTTTGACATATCAAAGCAAAGAAAGCATTTTTAAGCTTAAAAATATTGCTACACATTGTTTGAAAATAAAAAAAGGTGTTTTGACCAATTGATTGTTTGATTGTCAATAACAACATTACTAGTTTAACTAAGATATGCTCAGGCCTAAAAAGTAAGTTTGTTTCCTATAACCCGACCGACCGTCTTTTTTCACTGCCGGACAAATATTTAGTTGTGTGTAACCTGAGGACGCTAATTTAGCCATGTTCAATCTCGTTGCTTAGTAAACAACAAGTGGCTTCTGATCATGGCGAAAAGTCTACTTGCGGTGACTTTAAAATGTAATAAGAATTTGTCAAAAATAAAGTATTGACATTCATTTTGTTGAGTAGGGTTATCAGTTAAACTGAGGTTACTTATACCGAATACTGGTAAATCTCGTTCTCAGCATGTTACGGGAAACATATTTTCTAGGCCCTATGAAAATATTTTCGGGGCCCTATGAAACGAGCCCCAGATTTTACTTTAAACAAGTATTTATGTTTAGTAAGAGGACTGACGATGCAGACAGAAAAAAAACTCAATGAAGATGGTCTTAACATCGAGGTGGTCTTGTTATAAACATGCAATACAGATGAAATATTGATAAACAGTCCTTAAATAAGTGTCTTAATGGGGCAGTATCAATGTAGAAGTGGTTTTACTATCCCAGCTGAGAAAGCGACGAACAATGTTATAAGTCAAATTTGTTGATGACTGAAAAGTTAGGTACAGAGTAACATTTAAACGCCAACAAAATGTACGCACCAGATTTCTCAACAAAGGCAATGAAATTTAAGTCTTGTCTGGACCTAGGTGTATATGGATTACACGACGTGAAGCTCATAACTAAATACTTGAGGTCTGTTTGAATTATCCAATGGGTGTGGTAACCTGATGGTATTTTCCAATGGCATTCAGAACACGGGTATTTCGAATCTAAGTTAAATGTGTCTCTGCAACGGTACCAGGATTTTGAAAAGGTACGATCCTGAAAATAAACAGTGAAACAGTGGAATAAACCCTTGATATTAAGACCACATTAAAAATTCAATACATCAGACTCAACATGGAGCTAATCTGATTATGAAGTTGACATATAGAGGAAGTATGAACGTTGGTCCGGAAAGAAATTGTTGTTAAAATGAGGGGCATCTTAACATTGAAGTCGTCGCTAGGACATTACAAAAAGTAAAACCTCAATATTAACACCACATTTGGGACCTGCAAAAGAGAAGAAATATTAAAAACCGATACTTTGTGGTCGTTGTAATGAGGTGGTCGTATTGTTGAGATGGTCGCTTAGTGAGGTTTCACTGTATAACCACGGGTGTTTACCAAACCAAACCTACACCATCCTTTAAACTCTAAAAGGCTGCGAGTAACATCGGCGTATGTTAAATTCATAACATTATCAAAATAAGTACCTCATAATTTTGTAGTCGTATTCTTTTAAAAATCACGTTGATATAGCCGACGCTCCTAAAATCAACAATCCATGAGTATGTTGTTCCGTCCCGGTATGAGTTAGGGAAACCAATATTCGTAAATCGCCCAGGAGATTTTAAAGTCTGCACTGCTCTGCACATGCTGTCAGTATCAACTAGGTTTATCATGTAATGCAGACTTGGTGCAATCGTCATACCTGTTTGTGCCAATAACAACAGAGAAGGGTAATTTCTTCCTACATCACCACATACATATTCTCAGATGCGATTCAGTTTGGGAATTAAACACTTAACAATTCATAAACAAAGTATTATGATACAGCGGCTTGTTTCACAGATATAACTTTGCTGAGATACCATTTGTTTAAGCAATAGATTTATACAGCTAAAGAAATCAATCCAAAACGAACTATATAATGTAACACGTTTCTTTGTTCAAACACAGGGTTTATAAACTAAGATAATTATGTCTTTGAAACAGGTCCAGATGTTTGTAATTACCGTCTAAGAGTATCTTATCTTTGCCCAAGACAATCATCATTTTGACCTTGACAATCATCATTTAAACCTTGACATTCATTATTTAAACCTTGACATTCATCATTTAAATCTTGACATTCATCATTTAAACCTTGACATTCATCATTTAAATCTTGACATTCATCATTTAAACCTTGACATTCATCTTTTAAACCTTGACATTCATCATTTTGACTATGACTTCCATTATTTTGACCTTAACCTTTAATATTTTGATCTTGGCAATAAATGTACAGTACAACCTTTGAACAAGGCCACCTTTGGGAAAGACAAAACGCGGCCTTTATTGATTGATGGACTTTATTTGGAGGTCAGTCTATTCTAATTAATCAGTGACGTTTTTTCAAAGCATGGCCATTCATAGGGTGGTCTTTATTCGGAGGTGACCGCAATCACAGGTTTGACTGCAATAAGTATAAACACCATCATATTTCCGACATCCGTGAAGTTCGAATTTGATACACAACTCTCCATTCGTGAGTGGTTCGATCAAGTTTACCCTGATATACCTCGCCACAATTTGTTTATGAAACATAAAAGTTCTCGGTTCGTCTAACGGTCGAAACATGTCCATATGAAAAGTCTGAAATGTGAACCGATGAACAATTTAGATTACACCGAATCATTACTAACCCGAACGTGCTAAGACCAAAGACTTTATTTTCTGAATTAGGACAATCAGCGAAAAGTTTATCAGTCAACAAATAATGTCATTCTGGATCAATTAATAAAGTAGAATCAAACATTTTACTTCCTGATAGGAGCAAAAGAACAATACAATCTAACCTGTGAACAAAGGCCACCTTTGGGAAAGATAAATTGTGGTCTTTATTAGCAGATGACCTTTATTCGGAGGTCAGCTTGTCCTAAATAATTAATGACGGCTTTTCAAATAGTGACCTTTATTCACAGGGTGGCCTTTATTCGCAGATGGCTTCACACGAAGGCTTGACTGTGTATACCTCATAAAAAATCACACAGGAAAATAAAAAAATGTAAAAATGGAGAGATTTAATTGATTGAACGAAGTACAGCAAATGTGCTACATGTGAGCGCTGTAATGACAATATTTATGACAAAAGTGATCATTCGCTGCTTAAAAGACCAACTGTCTTAATCGTGAAATAAAGCTTTCACGTGACAAATACCAATCAGCCACTCACCATATTGTTCGGTGCTTTTCCATCGGATGAATATGTTAAAGTGAATGTCTGTATTCCCATCGGTTTAAACGTTTTTGAAAATGCACCATTTGTTATATTCACGTCTGTTTTGTACCAGTTATGAACACTCATACCATCCACTGGTGTGTCCTCCAACAAATCTATCTGTTAAAGAACACAACGGTTAAATGATTTAATATTAATTAGCTCATTGATATGTGCGTTTGCGTGTTTTAAGTAAAATAAAACAATAAATTAATTTTCTGATTATTGTCCCATTTCCCCTCTGTTCACAACCACATCGTCTAGCCGAATAATGCAAGTAATACTTAAGTATTTGTAAATCATGGCTTCTGATCAATGTTGTTCTATACGTTTGAGGGGCGTGAATCCGGGCACTTCAAACAAAAGTCACATAAAACACGTGGTTGCTTATATAAGACGGACTGTATGTTATTATAACGTCGTTGTTTTTTTTGTGCGCCAAAGTCCTGCAGTAATGTCATCGTTCCCTAATGTGCCCCTACATTGGTATTTATCAGTGCTTTGGTGAGCAAATAAGAGTTTCTGTTTGTTCAGTATAATTTCATTTATTTGATAAATTCCCTGCCAATTCAAGGTCAATTTTATACAATCCGGACAGGTCCAAAACAGTGTAAAGTCCGAATCGGAAATATCTTATTCTTGACAAAATACAAATATCTTTTTAACAAAACATATTGAATAAAAACCTGGATCAATAAACTTGTTCGGGATAAGATATACTTCATGCAGAACAGTCCGTTTGAAAGACGTTCTCTTGTATACAACTTTGTACAAACCTGAAGGTATGGGTTAGTATCTTTACTGTTTGCACACCACCCAGAGTTATAAGCGCGCACAGAATCAAGTTTTTTATCAACATGATCTGAAGACGAAATCTGACTCCTGGTTATACTACCATCTGTCATACCAAGATCAAACATACATGTATCATGGGATCCTAGATTTTGTAAACAAAATAAAAAAAAAACAATCACTGTGTGCGGTTAATCTATGACGCATTCATCATAACGGATATGATACAAAAATAGTCACCTGTGAGCAATGACACAAGTTTTCTTTTTAATGCTTAATACATTTGTCCACAGCATTCAACATCTACGAAGTGATGGACAATTTGCCGTCACATCTGTTTAGTTTGCCAAAATAGGTCATATAAACAAACGGACGGACAGATGGACAGATGTCTCTTCGGAAATAAATCTAAGCCAAGACGCGAAGATAAATCTAGACTCATAAAAATCAACACATACCCAAATACCACCGTACCACACTCACTGCATGGACAAAGCAAACACGTTTCGGCAAAGCCCAGCAGGCGCGTAACTCTACGTGCATAACAAACCATTAACCTTAATTTACAACAACTACTAAATGTAAAAAAAATCACAATACCTCTCGAACACATACTATCTGAATAAAATTACATTCAATTTATAAATCAAAATTCTTTCTACAGCAGTTAGAGGAAAATTGCTGGACTATATTTAATTCGAGTGAGTCTCAAACTTTTGAATGTATGACATATGGCAGGGATTCTAAGGAAACACTCCCTACACCGTAAAAGCCATAAATCACACAGACAACACTGGAATAAAACACAAGCCAGCCAGCATGACTCCCGCACATCGTTCAAAAATCTCGGAATAGAAAAACTATTTGCTAAGAAGGAACAAAAGTTATTTCATATGAAGAAAATGGAAATGTCTTACGTTTAACAAACAGGCGGAAATAGATGTGGCTCATCACGACATCTAACCAATGACATTTATCTATCTTGAATAAGATATATCTTCCATTGAAGGTCCTATCAATGATCAAAAAGAATATACAGTGAAACCTCAAATAGCGGCCACCTCAATATTATGACCACCTCGTTATAACGACCACTTTCTGGTTGGGCTTTCAATAACTCCCCTTTAATTCAACTTGATAATGAAGCTATCTTATTATTATGATTAATTCTTTCTGGTCCGAAGATAGCCATATTATCGAGGTTTGACTGTAACTATTATTATGCATAAGCTATATCATTATACAATTTTGATATCAGTGGTTTGATACTATTTCAACACATGCAGCTGCATGAAAATCATTTTATTTGCATTATAGGCAGTGAATCACAAGCACATTGGTAAATGTAGTCATAATAACATGCTTCATCAGAGGAAGGTAGAATTGCCCCGTGGTCGAGTGGTTATGGTCTCTGGCTTGTAATCACAAGTCCCCCACCGTTTCCAGTTCGAATCCCAACCGGTACAAAATTTCACGCGAAAAGGAGTTGTCCAGCTAGCTTACAGAAGGCCGATGGATATACCAAGGTGTAAGCATTGGGTCTTCCTCCACTGTTAAAGCTGGAAAGTCACTAAATGACCCTGACTATCGTGCGACGTTAAACTCCAGTGAAAATAAAGAGAAAGGCATAGCACCTCAAACAGAAATTTACTATTCGACAAAACATGATTTTGTTTACGCCTGTAACATGTAGACCGATTTCTAACCCATTTTCATGCAGAAGGACCACCAGCATTTACTGCAACATGATTTTTGTATCCAACACGGATTATAAACTATTAAAATAAAAATGTTTTACTTCAATTTCTGAAGAGCAAGCAAGATGACTTACTGACGAACTCTGCCGGTTGATATTTCTACGCCACCATACCTAAATAGTGACCATCTATCATTCTCTGCTTCAACTGAATATTTAAACTTCCCAGATCTGTCTGAATAATAAAGGCTGAAACTATCATTCTACACAAAATTGTAATAAATAATGTACATTATATGTATTTTTTTAAAACCGCTGTTGTGATTATTTTTGTGCGGAAAGGCAACAAAGTGAGATATTGGATGTACCGTTCCTCGGGCCTAATAAAAAGTGTAAGAGCGCGGGAAAAATAGGATAGGTCGGGTAACTAGAAACAAACTCATTCTTACGCCTTCGTTTTGTGCGCAGTTTTCAATTTAAGCATACTAATGATCATTTTAACATACGAAAAAAATTTGGGAGTGGGGTAAATCTTCGAATATTAGAAAACAATAATGGTCTGTGATTGTTTAACCAAATGTAAAAAAAATATTTTTTTCATATCTGGCTACAAGCAATAAATAATAAATAATATAATACCAAAAGCCAATGCATAGAAAATCAAATCACGCTCCTTGCCAGGTATTTGTACTGTAAACATAAATGTGATAATATGAGTTTATCTTTATAATTAACAAATAAGTATTATCCATGTTCTCTGTTACAATTTAGGTTAAGATATTATGTCCAAGGCCGTTCATTCTCAAACCAATTGCCATCCATTGTCGTTCATGTAAAGAAAATGGCAGTACCTATTACATAAGTAGATTAGTTTAGGTCCTGAACCAAGACACAGGCATATGTAACGGACCTGTGATAGTAAAATTGCAATGAATTCTTTATTAAACGTCATAATTTAATCTAAACTTGACAAAAATGAAAAAAATCACAGTATTTGATCCCGTTCAACTGTCATATATTTTAGAAGGCATATAACATCGTTCCAGTAAAATTTGCATCGCCTGCACAAAACGCAAAATTATAAAACAACAAGGATGAATGCTTTAAAACAAAGTTTGCAATGGTTTCAAATATATATTTTTGCACAAAATGAGACCAAAACTAAACTTCTAGCCCAATCCGTTGCCGAGAAATCGAACAAAAAACGTTAGAATTTGACCCGATTTCTTGTAATCAACACTAATACGGCAACACTGATGTGGCCTAATTTCACATACTAATGCAAGGTTGTCAGCCTTTTATACATGTAGATCGTATTGACCAATAAGTCCTAAAAAAGAACGATTAAATACATTAAAATAGGTCTGCAACCGAGCTCACAAGACGCAAATATTCGTGTAATCAGTATTTTTATTTTCGAACGGGAATTTCTTAATCTTACACCGCTTTGTCTCTATAAACAATATTAACCAATCAGAAATCACGTAACATTTGCAATAGTAATGGCGGTGTGTTTGTTTTGTCAAATGTAAAACAAGAATGTTTATAAACAAGTCAGTAGGTTCCACTTTAAATACAGACATAGCATAGTTATTGTACGTACATATAACCATTGGATATTTCGAAAATAACATCAAATTCTTACGGTGTGCTGTTATAGAAACAGTTCTAATAAAAAGCGCTCTTCCTAAATCAATAAGTATCCTACATCCAGCGTTTTCGTCCATAAACATGCTATGTGTGTACGCATCACTTTCCATTGCTGTGAACACAGGATATTACATTATCAGAAAAAGAAAAAAACAAACAAATAGAAACGTCAAATTCATAAAATTCTGTATTGACATACACATGTATAATATACAGTGTTTTTTTTATATTTTAAGAATATTGTAATTTAGAATAAAGTGGACAATTGCTCTTGAGAATTCATGGCACATTTAAGAAACTCATACCATTGCAACCTTTCTACAAGACAAGATTTTTTGGTTGGTTTATTGATTTTTGCTGAAGTTTAACGCCTTACCAACAGCCAAGGTCATTTGGCGACTTTCAAGTTTTAACAGTGTAGGAAGACTCCAGGCTTAAACCTGGGTAGAACCATCGGCTTTCCGTTAGCTAGCAGGACAGCCCTTTACAAGTGAAATTTTGTCTCAGATTCGAACTAACAGTGGTGGTGGGGGGGTTGTGATTACAAGTCAGAGACCAAAACCACTCGATACCCCTAGGTTTGGTTCAACACCACTGCCAGCCGATAAACATCATGATGAAAAATAATCTTGTGCAAACTAAATCTCAAACTCTTCTGTTTCTTGACGCGCATTCAGAGATAAAACTCTAAACAAATAAAATATATCAAAGCCGCTTTTATTTATGTACATGAATACAGTAAAACCTCAATAATAAGACCACATTGGGGACCCCAAAATTCGGTCTAATGAGGTTTTCTCATTATCAAGTTGAATCATGAGGGAATTATTGAAAGCCGGTACGAAAATAAATGGTCATACAGCAAGGTGGTCGTAAAACTGAGGCGATCGCTACGTGAGGTTTTACTGTATATGTATCTCACAAGAGTCGTAATTGTCAAAAGGTCTCCACAGCCACATTGACTAATAGAGTTGTAAGGCCAACATACCACAAGTCGTTTCCCCCGTGACGTCATCAAAACGATGGCAAATTCTTATGACATAGTCAAGATAATATCCTGAAAACATACACATAATTCGTTCATACTTCAAAGCAACAAAATATTAATTGTAATATCAATTTATGAATTTATTCAAACATAGGTAACAACTGAGATATTAATCTTAATTTTATTGGGGCCACGACCGTGGTCCTGAAGTTAGTGCTACTTGTAACCCGGCGATCAGTGTTCGAATCCCGATCGCGACAGGTCATACCCTTCTATGAAAATTCTACAAAAATGTCGATTTTCCTCCATATGTGGAGAAGTTGTCGGCTCCGTGTGGAAGGGTAAATAAGTACTGATTAGTATACAGACCAGGAAAAACGGGTTAGGTGGACCAGCCGCCGTATATCACCTAAAATGTGCTGAAAAACGGCGTTGAGTCCAGTGAAAAAAATAGATTCTATTATATAAAGAAACAAGAGCTCCTTGCGGAGCGGCACCAACGCTCGTCTGTTTTACGTCATTCTATTTAATAAACCAAAATTATAAGTTAATAAGTGACATAACTACAAAAATATGGCTTTCAGGATAATGCCCTTTGTATTGCATCCGGGCCTTGTCATGATAATCAAGTATTCCAAGTGTCGTGTTGATATCTTTAAAAGTGTTGGAGTAAAGGGCTTCATTGCTTGCATTAATTTCTGTCACTGTTTCATCATACAAGTATAAGAACAACTACATGTTTCTTTGAATTTGTTGAAAGTATTGAACATCTTTATATATTTATGTACATATTTCTTGTATAAATTGATATCTTGGCCATCTTGACATTAAAAGTATTTGTAAATGGTTAATGGCACTATATGCCGATAAAACCATTAAACTAATTAAAGCTTTTGCACGACAATGATGGCAACGATAATGAAGACACCGCAACAATCATAATAGCTCGACTTTTCCTTCGAAACTATGATACCTAGAATAGTTGGAGGTATTTTTCTTCTTGTATCATCTTCATTCTGCCCAAAATCGGCTTTAAAAAATGAACAACAGATTGATCATAATACGAATCACATACTGTAGGCAAGTAATAGATTTTAAGTATACAGTACAATCTCAAATAGCGAACAACTAAATATTACGACTGCCTTGTTGTAACAACGACGTATTTTCAGACCGATGTTCAACAACTCCCCTATAATTCAATTTGATAATCAGACCACCTAATTATTACGATTGTTTTTCGGGTCCCAAGGTGGTCTCATTATCGAGGTTTACTAAAGCTTTATTGTAAATTGATATCTTTACGACCATAAAAAATATTTTATTTAATATAAAGGATTAATTGAATATATATATACTTAAATTTGTAAGTGATGACATCTGATTTATATTCCTAAAATATCCAATCAAGTAAGAAATAAAAGTCATTAAACACTTTAATGGAAAATGACTTCTTTCTTTTCAGAATTAACAAAGTTCATAAATGATAGTCGCTATGATGATTACCTTTAAAATAATTTAATTAGTTTTGTTCAGGCACTGAAAATTGCTGAACTTTTTGATAGTAAAATAAGATACAGAATAAAGACACATATTTTTTACAGAATTGACGGACTCTCGTCACCATGAGGATTTCTTGGCTAACAAAATAAATCCTGAGCTATTTCATGTTTTATACGTAAAAATTCTGATTTCAAATACAGTATAATCTCACATTGCGAGCACCTCAATATTACGACCACCTTGTTATAACGACCATTCATTTTCGGGTCGGCTTTGAATAGTTACCCAAAAATTTAACTTGATTATGAAACCACCTCGTTATCACGATCGATATCCCGGGTCCTAAATGTTGTCTCATTATTACAGTTTTACTGTGGTCTAAAGAATAAAGAGACACTCTGAAATGTGCAACATTACTATCCAAAATGATCCCATCCAATTTGAATGTAATAGTTCACCTATTTTAAGTAGCATGTAGTTATTTCAGAAATAAAATAGACATCCAAAAATCCATCGAAGTTATTTCCCTAAAATACATCTATTATTGCAAAAATAAAGAGGGTATCGATAGTTAGAAAAGTTTATCTAAAGAATAATGGAAAACATATTTTATGGACAAACAACAAAACCTCAACGACAATCACCTCAATTTTACAACCACCTTATTATAACGACCACTTATTGTCGGACCGGGTTTCTATAACTCCCCAAAATTCAATTTGATAATGACGACCGATTTTTCCGGTACAGGTGGTGGTCGTATAATTGAGGTTTTTCTGTAGTATTACAGTGCAACCTCTCCAGAGCGGCCCTCTCTTGAGCGACTACCTCCCTTCTACAACATCATGCTTTTTCCCCAATGGACGATTTTACTATTTATTTAACCTCTCTAGAACGGCAACCTCTCAATAACGACATAATTTTGCGTCTTCCAAAGGGTGTTGCTTTGGAGAGGTTGCACTGTATAAGAAAAACTTTCAACAGTTCTTATTAGAGGACTACTGATTTTACCTAAGCTCCAGTAATTTGGTTGATAGTAACACAGCTGGAATAAACGTGTGACATTAGAAGATGCTTTCTGTAAGGGGACCAGTGCTATGCTCTCAGGCCACATACTGTATGATTCCATCACTGGACATGGATTGTCTTCATGCTAGATATTTTCGAGTGAAATAATTAATACCTGTTTATTTAGTGCATTTGAATTGAGAATTCTAACCAAATATAAATTCGTAAATATAATATATATAGTTTCTTTGGCTTTGTTCACTACATTCATCATCCAAGATATTTTAACATTATAGTCACTATGGATTAAGATATACAGTAAAACCTCACATTGTGACCACCTCAATATTACGACCACCTTGTTATAACCACCATTCATTTTCGGACCGGCTTTCAATAACTCCCCTATAAAGTCGACTTGATAATGAGATCACATCTTCATTATGACAGATTTTTTTTGGGGGGGGGGGGCTAGTTGGTAGTCTTATGATTGAGGATTTACTGTATATGTTGTTTCATAAATCTGATGCTAACTGAGGGGACCCCATCATGACACAACTCATATATCACAAGTCTATCTCGTCTCTGCTTATTGCTAAATAACGGGAGGTCACTCTGAGTGAAGGTGCAGATCTGTCAAAAAAATAACAATGACCCATAACATAAAACATAATATCAATTTATTGCTAAATTGGGCGTATTGACAATGATACTGGTTCAAATCAATGGTTTACTATATTTTAAAAGATAACACCACTCTATTACGTTTAAATATTTGGTATGTAATCATTATACCGGCCACAAACCAAATCATGGTAAAGCGTAGGGACACAGCACGTGAAAGATGCAAACCTTAAGAAGAATGAAAGATGAATCAGGTCTTGAAGACAGGTACCCAGGGCTCTTGTTGTTAGCTCCATCTTGTAAACATTCCCTTATTGTAAATATCGCTAAAATTAAAATACATATATACAAGTTTAGCTAACTGTTGATTGATATCAAATATTGTATGAAAACTCAAAACACTCTATAGAAATTCCAAAATTTCTTCCACCGGTTTACAGCAATTAAATAAATCCATATTCCCGTCTTGCATGTTTACAGATGGCGAGTTACAGGTAACTTGCGGACTGAACCACTTACTTTTTTCCGTGTCTTCCGTATTCACCGTAAAGAACGGCAGAAAACCATTCTCTGCCCATGAATCGACCGGAGGCAATATCAAACTGCGTGTTACAGAATGAAAAGCTGTAATTATAAAACATGTATACGAATATTAATTGACAAATTAACGGAAATAAGGCTAAATATAAATTCAATAATGGGCCATGTCAATGAAACAACTGGTAGTTAAATATCAACACAAAATGACCGGAAAAAGTGAAAACAAAATGTTTCACAAAACATTTATCTAGCAATTAGTATCACAATTGTGCTCAGAAATACATGATAATATTCTCTCCGTGCCAACTCGACGCCGTGACATTCGTCCGATCAGGTTTGGACATATTTGTTATAAATAAGCTTTCAAGATACACTAAATTTTGTGATATTTGTGTTTGTCTATGTTTACACACTGTTAACTGTCTGCCATTTTCTTAAGTCTTCGAATATCTTTGTTCGAAAAAAAAATTAAATGAAGCATATCAAATCAAGAGCCACTTTGTGATTTTGATTATTAGGACTTTGTGACTTTGATCATTAGGACTTTGTGACTTTAATTACTAGGACTTTGTGACTTTAATCATTAGGACTTTGTGACTTTAATCATTAGGACTTTGTGACTTTGATCATTAGGACTTTGTGACTTTGTGACTTTAATTACTAGGACTTTGTGACTTTGTGACTTTAATTACTAGGACTTTGTGACTTTGTGACTTTAATCATTAGGACTTTGTGACTTTGTGACTTTAATTACTAGGACTTTGTGACTTTGTGACTTTAATCATTAGGACTTTGTGACTTTGATCATTAGGACTTTGTGACTTTAATTACTAGGACTTTGTGACTTTAATCATTAGGACTTTGTGACTTTGATTATTAGGACTTTGTGACTTTGATCATTAGGACTTTGTGACTTTGATTATTAGGACTTTGTGACTTTGATCATTAGGACTTTGTGACTTTGATCATTAGGACTTTGTGACTTTGATCATTAGGACTTTGTGACTTTGATCATTAGGACTTTGTGACTTTGATCATTAGGACTTTGTGACTTTAATTACTAGGACTTTGTGACTTTAATCATTAGGACTTTGTGACTTTGATCATTAGGACTTTGTGACTTTAATTACTAGGACTTTGTGGCTTTGATTATTAGGACTTTGTGACTTTGATTATTAGGACTTCGTGACTTTAATTATTAGGACTTTGTGACTTTGATCATTAGGACATTTATGACTTTGATTATTTGGACTTTGTGACTTTGATTATTAGGACTTCGTGACTTTGATTATTAGGACTTTGTGACTTTGATCATTAGGACTTTGTGACTTTAATTACTAGGACTTTGTGACTTTGATTATTAGGACTTTGTGACTTTGATTATTAGGACTTTGTGACTTTGATTATTAGGACTTTGTGATTTTGATTATTAGGACTTTGTGACTTTGATTATTAGGACTTTGTGACTTTGAATATTAGGACTTTGTGACTTTGATTATTAGGACTTTGTGACTTTGATTATTAGGACTTTGTGACTTTGATTATTAGGACTTTGTGACTTTGATTATTAGGACTATGTGATTTTGATTATTAGGGTTCTTCATGAAGTCTATAAAACCTACGGAAGGACATTATTGAAAATATCTGGGAATATTGAATAGATGTTAGGTGACATTAGTAACTTTAAAACTGTAAACCAATTGAAAGATTAAATTTTTTTGGCAATTATATAGAGGGTACGTTAAGAAGTTTTGTTACAAATATATTCAGTAATTTAATTCAGAAGTATTAAACTATGTTTTGTTTGTGTTTGATGTCCTTTCTAAATTGTCCTACAGCCATTAACTTTTAACCAGTGCTTCTCGGTAAGCATCCGGTGTTGGCCAGTTCCTATATGATAAATTGATATTTCTGAATCAGAGATGGGATAAAAAGGTCACATGGTCAAGGAGAAACATGTCCTCGATATAGGTTTCAAACTGACGATGTTTCCCCCAACAGTTACTGTATAAGACTCTTGCAACTAAACCGGTATTGCTTTTTGAAGCTATTGACAGATACAATGAAGTGATACAAGCATTGAAAACTGATCATATTCACCTTTTGGACATTCGGTGTTTGCGTCGAACAAACGAATGTGTTCACCAGACCATTTGTTTCTCTCCTTGTTTGGGGCTTTCATTCTTTGGCAGAAATTCAATGTCATTTTATATTGTGAAAATGGTCCATACAGGTAACTGTGTGATGGCCATGTTCTTTCGGACATTAAACGGTGCCACTGCTGGTCAAATTTATCGGCTTCGTCAAATGTGTCAGTATCAGACAGCATAACATGTGGCGTCCGCCATGTAAAAGATATGTATCCTCTGTTCCATCTCCCCGCAGGACATCCATACTTAGTCATGAACAAAGTGTACAAACCATTGGGCCACATATCAGGTTCTACAAAATTAAATACTTGGTCATTGACATTACCGCGAAGATGAAAAACAAGCGAGGTTTTACGCAAGCGTAAAATGGCTGCGAAGGAATTGTGTAACACATGTTTCAGTGGAAAGGGAGAAGAAAATGTTATTATTTCAAATGAAAATAAAAATTTATATAAGTTATTTCAAGGATTTAAAGTTTCAAAAGAAACACAGAAAATTGTTTTAGCCTGGTTCCACGATATTAGGTCTCCATAAACTATCCTAATTACATGAAATCAGACAGGTGTGCAGTCCATTATTTGTATATGGAGATAAGAAATCATTTGCTTTCCATTTGACAAAAATGTAAGAAAAATGTCTTGCAACAAAACGGGAAATTTAAAACGGGCCCCGAAGTGGAGGACTGGCAAAATAAATCTTGTCATGCTGCAGTAAATCACGCGTCTTATTCAAAATCATACAAGACATATTTCACGCGCCAGTAACGGATGTTTTCTTCCAAATATTAATTTTGTGTGTCAAGTCTGTGCTTTCTGAAGAGAGTACTTGTAATTTGTGAAATTATCACAGGGCAACATGCACAGAACCGAGGACACAAAACTTTGACCAAAAATCTTGCGGAACACCCAATGAATGTAAAGGGGCTCTAAGCTTAACAAATCTCCTTACATTACATTGCATGGAATATGATATACCAGTCGCGTTGTAATAATTCAACCAGTTTAGATTTTATGCGGCTTTTTTTCTGGATCAGACATTGTTGGCATTAATTTCGGAGAGGTGAGATTCACTTTAGGGGTCCGTTTGTTATTGAGCATCCACATAACCTATATCTTCTTCACTGGGTTTTAATGATGTACCTACAGCCAAGGTCATTCGGAGATTTTCTAGCTTTAAAAGCAGAGGAATACCCAAGACGTACACTTGGGTGGAACCACAGACCTTCCGTAAGCTAGCTGGACAGCTACATTTGTAGCTATTGTACCAGTACATCCATAAGTATCCAAAATATTGATACCTTCTATTTCATCTGAAATGGGTTCCTTATCCCACTTGTCTTGGAATTGCCTCACAAATACATAGTGGAAATCACCTTCTTTAGTAAAATTGCTCGCAGAACTCACCCAACAAACTGAAATTACAATACACGGTATGGTAATCATATTTAATTACGTTGATAATTTTTACCATAATTTCATTTACCTCAATTACATTATACATTGCCATTCTTGCGACAGCCAATCAACTTCGCTTAACAGATAGAGCCTTTAGTCTATGATGTTTGGGTTCTGAAGTTCGATATTTCGACACATGACAAGTTCTCAATGATAATTTAACTGAAGGCAATACGTCTAAGACCATTCGTTCTCCAACGCCGGTCATTCGTGTGAGGAAGTTTGCAGTTACTTACAAGGTACAAGATTACTATTAATAGGGGATACAGGAAAACTGTTTTAACTGCCCTCAGGTACATTACTATATTAAACCCGATCTCTTATTATGCAAATACAATATTCATAAGGTAAAATGGTAGCAATACACAATGTTCATGTACTACCGAATGAAAATCAGATCGTCGTCAATTGGAATTAGCTCGCTGCTGCATTTCCTTGCATAGACATACTGTGAATTGATTCTAATTCTAAAAACAGGATAACGAATATCTGAAATGGTGTATGCAAATAATTCTATTTTGATTCATTGGTCTGTACCCCTCCGCCTATTTCTCTTATTATTAACACATATCAATAACCAATGCAATGGAAGTGGTAGATATAAACAAATATGTGTAGTTATATGGCAGGACTAGACAAGTGTACGGTGGCTTAATAGTTAACATTTACAAGTTACAAGTGCTAGTTTTTTTTCAGTATAGTAGATTAACAAATTTGATTTTATTGACATTGGCCATTTGTAAACTAAGGTGTACATGGATGACAAAGACAAGTACAGCATGCAACATGACCATGGCATGAATAGTAAATAACCTTCAAGGCATTCATATGTATAGCGATCACGAAATTTCCTAATTTTGAACTAATGTCAGGGGTACAGAGAGTGTAACATGTGATTAATACGGTATAATTCTTGATCTTCTAAACTAAGCCCTAATAAACGCACCTGACCGTATATATAATGTTATATTAATAATGTATTAATGATGCGATACCGTCAGAATGTCCAATAAATGTCATTTATATAAAATAATTAATGATTCTATTTTGTTGTAACCTTTACATGAAAGTAACAATTAGCAGATATTAGTAAAGCCAATTATTCGTAATAAGTGGGAATTGTATACAGATACACCGCATTACTGATACCAACACACTGTCCTAATATTGAGGCAGTTTTGTAGAACCACATTTGTAACAGACCACAATCAGCAAAGAGAGGACCATTATTTATTTACTTCAATATTTAGACGACCTCAAAATAAGGACGCTTATTAAAAAAATTCTATTGTCCTGTTTTGGGGCACAAACGCCCTCAGACCGCCAAATTTAAATAACATGGGGGTAATGAATATAAATAAAATGGTGGTGCTTTGAATTGACTGTGTTTTGAATTGGCGCAACTGATCCTGACCGCCAATATAGCCAAAATAAAAACCCCGCCAAAATAACAGTATATATTTGTAATGCACTGACTAGTTGAATGCCAATAACACTTACTGCTCTTGATATGCATCTTTGCTTTGTATTTTGCCACGTAATGTGATTACTTAATGATATATTTGCACTGTTCTATGCATATTTTTCTCTGTTTACAGATTTCACCTTAAACATGCATTTTCCGATTTGTGAATAAACTGAATTGGGTCCAAGGTTATAAAACTTGAGTTGGGTCTCCAAGCTCAAATCTCATATTTTGTCCTTCAGTGGATTTAATTTAATTATTACCAAACAATGAAGATTTCAGTCATAAGTTATTCTGCCAGCTAAAATAATCTGAAAATGCATTTTATCATAAAACTGCAATATCTTTCAAACTAGAATGCTTACAAAATTGAGACTTGAGCGCGGAGACAGTTCTCAAGTTTTATAACCTTGGTGCTTGAATTATATTTCCTAATTAAGTCAGCATATTGAAGTGACCCTCTCCATATTTAACACTAAGTTGGTCTAATTATTCTAGTTTACTATAGATAGATCCAGAAATCGTTATTTGAACAGAAACAATTGTTTCAGTTTTGTAAGATCCTGAAGAAAAAACTATGTGTTACATTCTGTCCACAACTCAAACCAAACAAAATTTCACAAAGAAGAATATTAATATATTTATAGTCACAATATTCATGCATTCAATAAAACGTAGATTTATTTAAGAAAAATCTTGTATACCTGTTATACAAAAACCCACACATATGAATAAATTCCTCCACATTGTAGAAATGAATAACACGACTTTTATGCGATAGTCCTGTTTTTACAATGTCCACAGATATAATGCATGTTTTATCAAAATCCTGCTAAATAGTTATGTGATAATCATGCGACTAAACATTGACATTTATTGCATATACAGACCACATTCTAACCAATATTTAGTGATTAGTTAATTGTTAATCCGCTCGTATTTGGCATTTAAGGGTGTCTATATTTTCCTAACATTTATTTGTGAGATTGTTAATTTTCTATGAGGGAGTTAATCGTCCATTTAACTAATTTACGATAATTGAATGCAAATACTTTCAGGGTTATATCATATCATATTTGGTTATCTAAAGTGTGGCATTGTGTAATGTTACTGTACACCTAATTCACTTAGTGACACATACGTTACATTCAAAATAACGTAACTTGTAGCTGTCCACATAATACGCTACTTACTATAATTTTAGCACCAAAATGCAACTAGTTCCTAAACCAACGTTTCTCTGGTATTTCTGTTATATATCTTAGACGGTAAACGTTAAAAATTTTTTCTGGTTTCTTTTTTTTCGCATGAGTGGAACATTTCTAGGAAAGTAATAATCGGACGCTTGATCAAGCTACGCGGTTACATATTTTGAGTCTTCGGATGTTACAACACCACAGGTGTTAAAGAATATCACTGATACAATTTTCATAAAAAAATCAGACAAGGGGAGTTATTACAGTGTACAAGGTCTTGTTACATTGTCATATTTGGCGTCATATCTTTAATCTGTTTATTGACTCGTTATTCACGTGTCATCCTTTGATATGTAATTTATTCATCATAATTTGACGTAACGATAAACATAGAATTTCTACCACATCTTCCGCTAGTTGGGTGACTTATGTTTCAGATTATAGTAAAAACTCAATATGGATACCACCATTTGAACCCGAAAGATTGAAGTGGTCTGATTATCCGGTTCAAATATAAAAGAAATACAGAAAACTGGTCCAAACTTTCATCAGTGGTCATATTGAGGCGGTCGTAATTTGAGTTTTTATTGAATACATGTAGTTTTTATGAATTTTAGCACTCTTTAGGCATTCCTAAAGAAGTGATTTTTCCCTATGTGACTGAATCCATACGCTTTTAGAAGTCCTTACTGCTTGGTATAAGAATGCAACATAGATAATGTCACCATACTTGCTAATTTGTACACACTGGCCTTAAATAAAAGCTTAGCCTGTAGCGAACCACATGGCGATACATCATAATGTAACATTATTTCAATCATGGTAAATTAGCTATATTTGCACAGATAAATGTTGAACTGGCTCAACAAATAGAGTACAATCCTATCAAATAAATTCCTTTAAATGCCAAGCATTCAGCTAATTGTGTGCAGTAGGGGTCGTCCATTAACAAATGACTTTATGTTTAAAGGTCTTCATTCAACGACCATGCTTAGTCATGTGATAATCACGTGACCATCGTAATATTTATAAAGGTCGTAAGAATCGTATTTGCGTGCGGTGTAAAAACATGACTATAACCCCACTATCATACGAGTATGTATCTAAAGTGTGAACGAGCATATTCATAACCACTGTTTTTTATATATGAGGTATGTAAACATTTTCTTAGTCTGCATTTTACAGATAGTCTATATAGGTCTAACTGCACATAAATGAAATACAGCTAAATATAATATAATAATGTAATAGAAGATTTACCGGCAAAAATATATTTTCAATATATTTTATTACTCGAAGCATTAAAAGCAACCAGTCTTCAACTGGACAAAAACCAAACTGACGGATAAAACTATAAAGTAAGAGTTGATTTAATGTTCGCCTAATTAGATCGAATATGTTGAATTTCGCTCACGATAAAACATGATTTCTGGTGATTTGTTTTTATGGATTTGCTTGGTGAGAAGACGAGGATTAATTTGATCATTTCATGTTATTATAAGGTATTGAGGGGTATAAAGTATAAAATGACTTAGGTATAAAATTTAACACGCTGTAACAAATAAAACAAATGCGAAATCGTTCCTCCTCCATTAAATATATAATTGCCCAACAGGGAACATGTCATTCCCTACACAGGCTTAGAAACGGCTAACTGCCTAAATTATTAATTTACATCCATCTCAAATATAGATGACAGTAATGTAGATTTGCCGAAGCTTGCCTCTAAAGCCTAAAACAATATTGAACATATTGATATTTTCCGACAACAAAGTGTCCGATGTCCGAAATGTCTGGAACAAAAAAAGCTAGTGGAGAAGTTGAAAAAGTTTTACTAAGCTACGGCAAACATCAGATACAATCTGTAAACCATCATGCAAGTTGTTCAACCGTTCATTTGAAAAAGCGCATGAGTAATATCACTATGTAAGAAAGTAGATCATAATTATTGATACATTATTTTATATTGATACCAAATAATCGACATTCAATGTATTAGAATATAATACCTCCAGAACCTAATAAATGTACAACAATTAGCATTCCATACAGTAACATATATCCTTCACAAGAAAGTCTTAGCATTCTTTGTTAAAAAATCTTGATATTTTTTATCAAACCAATCAGCGGCTAAGCAAGATCTTTCAGTAGATGGTATATCATCAGGGGTTGAGAATGCCCGTTCCGACGCCACTGATGGGCGACTGGATATTTTGCTGCTAAGTGAAACATAATTTATAAGTTTATAACTACTTAAGTATAAATAATTCTCTGTGCCTCTACAAACGTGCTGACATCTTTTTCCAGCCCCCCCCCCGATCTCTTCATTTGCAGGGGCATAGCCAGCCATCAATACGCACTTACGCACGAGTATACCATCAATTTGAAAAGTGAAAATATAAATTAATTCGGCCAACAGATAACCTAAAGCTTAGGGGTTTAGACCTTAATGAGATCCTATAAAGGAGCTAGGAAATAAAATGTATGGTTCAAATAAAACATATTCAGTGCCCCCTTATCCTTCCAAATACACCTTAAAAAATATCCCCGTATCCTCAGCAACAGGAGGGGTTATCCCTCTGCATTCTCCCTTGTGTGCGAAACATTCATTCAAAGCCGGCTACGCCCCGACATCCTGGTCAGTTTTTCTGCTTTCTTAGTCTGTCTGCTGAAACAAACATATAAATGAAATGTTGTATTAAATGCAATAATTATATTATGAATGTATTAATTGGTCAGATAAAAACATCAAGTTCAATGAATCATGAATTAAATGAGTTCAAAATCAGTATAATTAATGGCAGGTTATCTCTCTTATTAATATTCCTGGTGTTGTAATGGAGGCTATTTTGAAAGATATCCAGATATCATCTTTGTGAATAAGGAGTGTCCTTATTCTAAGAGTGACATAATTGTTATTAGATTGTACAGAAATACGTGTCTTATGTAGCTTCATGCCATACCAAATGGATACATATGTTTAGGGTCCTCATGGGGTTTGTGTTGTTGTTTTTTTGTTTTTATGTTTTGATCGAAAAGAAAATCACCTGTAACATTGTTAAATTATTACAGCCATTGTTTTTTTTCATAACCTTTGGGCAGCAATCAGAGAACGTAACTATGGCAATAGAAAAAGCATTCCATGTTGCCGTTCACCAATATTTCAATATACAGCCAGGTTTCAGCAACAGAGCTATTTGCTGACATCCTAGTGAAAAACATTAAATCCTTGAAAGATTAAAAAATACGATTGTATCATACCAAATGAAGTCTTTTGGCGTAAAAACTGGGAGACGGTGCCCAGTTTCAAAATAACAGATAATTGTACCAATCATGCTTCACCAGATGTACAAACCATCTAGGGGCCAACAAAGATTTAGGACAAAGATGCAGAGCAATAAAGGCAACAGGGTGCAGAACGAACAAGAAAAAGTGAACCTTGTAAGCACAATTCAATGGATTGTAAATAAAACCCCTGCCAACTTCATGGTGGAAATGCTTGGGCCAAATTAACTAATGGCAAGTGGATTTTGATTGTTTGTTTGTTTGTTTCACTGGGTTTGACACCGTTTTTCAACATTTTTCAGTTATATACGGCGACCGGTTCACCTAACCAGTTTCCCTGGACTGTATACTAACCAGTACTAACTTACCCTTCCACAAGGAGCCGGCAACTTCTCCACATATGGAGGAAAATCGACATTTTTGTCAAATTTTCATGGAAAGGTATGACCTGCCGCGGCCGGGATTCGAACCAGGTGGATTTTGCAATCTGTTTGTGGATATGAAGAAGATTTAAACAAAATTCCTAATCAAATGTTCCAAATCCGTATAAATTTTCTGACCAAGAAAAAGATGAAATTCAAAATGAAATTCATCAATTCATATCAGCAGGAATAATTGAAATTATTCCAGAAAATTAATCAGTTATTAGTGAATATGCATCAACTATTTTCATACAACCGAAAAAGGATGGTAGAGTAAAAAAATACTTAATTTGAAAAATTTCATCTAGACGACATAACAAACATCACTTTAAAATGAAAATGCTACAATTGGCTATTGATACAATGAGAGTTGCTATTTTGGGTCTGTCGATTTACATGATGCGTTCTAATCTATTCCTGTTTGCAAAAAGTATTGAAACGCCCATGTTTCAGAGAAATTAAATATTGAAGCAAATTGAATGTTTGGGAAGGCTACTGATGATTTAGAATGGTCCCTTACAACATATGTGTTTAACAAAATTTACAAATGTCATCCAATGCTAGACGTGAACTTGTTTGCATCAAGGTTTAATTATATTTTCGAGAATTATGTTTCAAGACAACCTGAGCCAGAGGCATCTGCTATTGATGCTTTCTCATTTGCATGGACAAATCATACATAATTATGTTCTTTCCTTTCAGTCTAATATCACGACTACAGAAGGTAGAAATATTAGCAACACCAATATGGACTACTCGAAGCTAGTGGCCAAGCCTACTCAATCTAATCAGTGGGTCGTGCCAACAGCTTACTCATCTACAAATAGCGCTGTATTAAACCAACAAATCAGACAGGAAATATCCATCAAAACATTTGAGCCTAGGAGATTTTTTATATTCTTATAGAATTTTTTGTATTTTTAGCAAGTAATATATTACTGTTACTGTATAAACAGTAGTATACTTGAAGAATTAAAATCTAAATTTAGTTGTATTTATTATGTATTGCTAAGAAAGATATTTTGCAGCCCAACTGAATGTGAAACTTACAATTGATATCATGTATAAGGTAATTCGTGTAACAATGAAGGTAACATGAAACTAAAAGGATTATTCATTAAGCTATTTTGCTTTTATATTTAAGCTATTTTATATTTTTATATATTGCAAGACTCACAGCAGTTGGGCCACTTATGCACACAGACCTGGGGCCTTAGATTTTATCTGACATGATTTTATATATATTTCCAAGGCTTAGACGACTGTGTGCTTAGCTGCCTTGTTTGGGTTGAGAATACTTTTGTATGCATAACAAAAACTGAAATACTTCTTTGGTTTTATTTTTAAATAAAATATATAGCTCGAGATGATGTTTAGAATACTATTTGAATGCCTTCTATGAATACATCAGAAAGTTTATACCGTATGTTCCCTAATAAACGCACCCGGGGTGTTACATTTTAAAGATGTGTTTGTGTCATTCCTTAGATTTAAAAAGTCTATTTTTC
The DNA here is from genome assembly GCA_008271625.1 of Lutraria rhynchaena. Classification (NCBI taxonomy): domain Eukaryota; kingdom Metazoa; phylum Mollusca; class Bivalvia; order Venerida; family Mactridae; genus Lutraria; species Lutraria rhynchaena. The sequence continues at coordinate 1,017,200 of VIBL01000067.1, forward strand.
TACTAATTTCTATTGTTCATCTCGGATTAAAATAGTCTGTCATGGTAAGTCACTTTTGTTTTCTCTTGTTCAAAAAAGGGGGGCATTTATTAGGAGAGGGGCGTTTATAAGGGTATATACGGTATCAACAGTTTATATACAAACTACATATACAGTCAAACCTGTGGACAAATGCCACCCTGGGAAAGACATAAAAATGGCCTTTATTGAGAGGGGAACTTAATTCGGAGGTCAGTTTGTGCTAAATAAGCAATGACGGTTTTTCAAAGAATTGCCTTTATTCTCTGGGTGACCGTTATACGGAGGTGGCCGCAAACTGGTTAGACTGTAATAATAATGATGAACAATGGTCGGTTATATAAACCAATATTGATGATAATGTCATAATTCATTAATGATGGCAACAAAGACCACAACAGCATGAATACGAGGAAATTATGAAACCAAGATGACGATGAAGAGATGGGGATATTGTAGAAAGAAATTATGAAACCAAGATGGCGATGAAGAGATGGGATATTGTAGAAAGAAGTGATGAAACCAAGATGGCGGTGAAGAGATGGGGATATTGTAGAAAGAAATTATGAAACCAAGATGGCGATGAAGAGATGGGAATATTGTAGAAAGAAATTATGAAACCAAGATGGCGATGAAGAGATGGGGATATTGTAGAAATAAATTATGAAACCAAGATGCCTTGAAGAGATGGGGATATTGTAGAAATAAATTATGAAACCAAGATGGCGATGAAGAGATGGGGATATTGTAGAAATAAATTATGAAACCAAGATGGCGATGAAGAGATGGGGATATTGTAGAAAGAAATTATGAAACCAAGATGGCGATGAAGAGATGGGAATATTGTAGAAAGAAGTGATGAAACCAAGATGGCGGTGAAGAGATGGGGATATTGTAGAAAGAAATTATGAAACCAAGATGGCGATGAAGAGATGGGAATATTGTAGAAAGAAGTGATGAAACCAAGATGGCGATGAAGAGATGGGGATATTGTAGAAATAAATTATGAAACCAAGATGGCGATGAAGAGATGGGAATATTGTAGAAAGAAGTGATGAAACCAAGATGGCGATGAAGAGATGGGAATATTGTAGAAATAAATTATGAAACCAAGATGGCGATGAAGAGATGGGGATATTGTAGAAATAAATTATGAAACCAAGATGGCGATGAAGATAGGGGATATTGTAGAAATAAATTATGAAACCAAGATGCCTTGAAGAGATGGGGATATTGTAGAAATAAATTATGAAACCAAGATGGCGATGAAGAGATGGGGATATTGTAGAAATAAATTATGAAACCAAGATGGCGATGAAGAGATGGGGATATTGTAGAAAGAAATTATGAAAACGGGATGGCGATGAAGAGATGGGGATATTGTACAAAGAAATTATGAAACCAAGATGGCGGTGAAGAGATGGGGATATTGTAGAAAGAAATTATGAAACCAAGATGGCGATGAAGAGATGGGGATATTGTAGAAAGAAATTATGAAAACGGGATGGCGATGAAGAGATGGGGATATTGTAGAAAGAAATTATGAAACCAAGATGGCGGTGAAGAGATGGGGATATTGTAGAAAGAAGTGATGAAACCAAGATGGCGATGAAGAGATGAGGATATTGTAGAAATAAATGATGAAAACGAATACGCACAAAGGACACTATACCATAGGCAAATCCACATTTCCAGAACCACACCTATCCTTTCCCAGGGTATACAATAAAATGTAACTTATTGCACGCTACGCGTGCGAAAATGTTTTGACATTATATATATTTTCATGCAAATATCATGTTTCATGATAGAAAAAAAACCTTCGCTTAGGCAATTTTAGGAGGCGTACGCTGGGCACGCGTAGCGTGCAATAAGTTACATTTTATTGTATATACCCTGGGAAAGGATAGGTGAGGTTCTGGAAATGTGCCTGAATCCCTTAGAAATGACCAAAAGCTAGGAGCTTCCGGGTGCCTCCGCCCCCCTGGATCCCTGGCCACGGCTTCGCCCTGGACCCACTGCGGGCCCTAGCGGCCCCCTGGACCCCCAGCCTACTTGTTCAGTCCTCCCAACAAGAAATTCTGGATCCGTCTATGCATACCCGTGAACAACGCCGACTAAGACACACTGCAATACCAAGATGAATTATTACTTGTATCTATGAATTCAGACACAATATATGTGATATATCTTTCAAGTAAAATGCTGTTGGTTTTACAATTAAAATCCGCGTAAAAATTACACAATCATTTGAACGAGATGTTAGGAAATATAACATGAAGAAAATTAAACAAAAGCATTTGATTTCGTTTATAAAACCTTGGTAGGAGTGAAATTTAAAATTTCTTATATATAGGTAAATGAATTTAGGTCCTGTGACCATGGGTACAGGATGAGGGATATTTGCCACTTTACTAAATACTGAACCAAAAAAGGTTGTTATGTACCACATTCCCATGCATGGCATACAATTAGATTTTATTTTCATTGATTACTAGTATGATATGCATTAAAAGCATACAGTTCAGTTCATTCACAAATCGGCAAATACATGCCTAAGGTGAAATTTACAAACATATAATTATACATGTATATACATAGAGCAGTGCAAATATAGCATTAAATAATTACATCTTACAGTAGGACACTGAGAAAAGATATAGCATGATGCCACGTCTTGTGTATATTATAGACATTGAACTAGTCAGTGCAATACAAAAACATAAATATTCAGAGATCATACAAGTAGTCAATAGAAAGCATCTGAAAATTTACTTTATTTTGTTTCCGAAGTTCCTGGAGAATAAAAATGTGAATGACAGACAAACGATGGCCAAAGAATGAAGAAAAAACATATAGGCCAATACTATCCCAATGTTGTTGATGAAAGTAGCCCCAATATATGTCTGCCCACCATATAATTTATGTGTAATTGTATTACATTAACCGAAGTCAGCATTTATTCGCTACTTTTGTACACATAAAACAAACAAGGGAGGGGAACTATAAAATTGATGAAGGCAGTTGGGGTGTGATTGATGTTAACGACCCAACCATTTTCAACATAATATGCTTGCGTTCATAATTTAAAACGAGAATCTACCAACAATATTTTTGTGCTAGAATTGAGACAAGTTTTCTAAATCTTTTTATTCTACGGGAGAAATAGTTTATCAATCATATCCATGTATGTGAGAAGAGACGTGCTGAACTAAGTAGCCGAAATTGTTGCGTAAATCATTACGTCGAAGTGGGAGCAATTTTCTGAAAGAGAGATTGAAAAGTTCAAAAAGCATCTAACCAAAGATTTTGTCAATAATGGCTGTTTGCTTGTAGTAGTAATATGATTTTAGAATGTAACAACCTGCAGATGAAATCCTTGTAACAATAAAACATACAGGAAGCAAAATTATAACTGATAATTATGACATACTAAAGGCATTGTAAAAAATAGGCTCTATTTCTTGTCGTATGTTCAGACATTAAGAGTTATGTATGTGTTGTACAGGAATATGTAAATTAATGATTACCGGGTTACTTGATAATTTCCCATCATTTGTGACCATTTGATTAGATTGCCATTTGCTGTAACTATTCTTCACAGCTTCTCGTATCTGTTAATTATCAGAGATAGAAATTAATCACAAAACTGAGGTATACGACCGGAGTGTACAGTAAAATGTGTGCTTTGTCTAACTAACGTTTTTATCTGACTTCATTCAATGTTTGATATTCCTCTATTTGTTTGTGTGCTAAATCATAATGAATCGAGTAATTTGTTGATTTACAAAATTGTGCAAAATTGGAAAGAACTGCGCTGTTTTTCCGTTGTGCAAAGAAACAGGGTTATTTCCGGTAGTATAATTAGGACTGTTTTATCCTGTTGTATTTGTGGTGTTTCTTATGGTAAAAGGAACAATCGTGTTGTTTCTTGATGTAAAAGAGAATTGTGCTTTTGCAATTTTTGTATGTTTTGGGACGGTGGGTTTTGAAAAGGGTAGTATGTTGGGGGAAGTGTGATTTTTGTAGGTATTATTTTATTGTTCTCTTAAGTTAACCGTGTTATGTCTTATGGAAAAAAGAGAACAATGTTGATTCCTGGTGTACAAAGAGAAAAGCGTTGTGTCTTGTTGTGTAATCTTGTGTAATGAGAATTGTTCTGTTTTCTGTTATACGAAGTTGTACAGTGAGAACAATATTGTTTGCTATTGTACAAAATTTAGCACAATGACTGTGTTGCTTCTTGTACAATGAGAACTATGTTGTTTCAAGTACAACAAGAAATATGTCGGCCTTGTGCAAAGAGAAGAATGTTGTTTTCCGATGCACAAAGTTATACATAAAGAATACTGTAATTCTTTCCGCATAAAGTTGTACCATGGGTAGTGTGTTGTATATGGTGGTGTAAAAGCGGGATTGGCATGTGCCTAAACGTAACGTCCAAATGTCTGTAAGTAGTTAATAAAGATACAACATACCAGGTGAAATTAATCAAGTTTGCTTAAATGATTACCTTTGTATTCAACACCACGTGTACGATAAGTATGAGCAAACCCTAAAACAACAGAAATTCATAATTAACATTATTTTAATAATTGATGTAATTAATTCCTGCATATTTTGATTATCTCATAATTATCTAAAAACAAATATTTGAAGTGTAATAATGTATACAGAACTGTCGGACTTAACATTCAAACATTGCAATCAACATCAACATTGCAATTAAAAGCGTAAGTTTAGTTGACTAAATCTATCCAATGTATTAACGATGGTCAATATGGTATGTTACCAGATTAACATTGCCACCTCGTTTGGTTTTAATATAATTGTTTGTTTAATAGCCATACATGTATATAGAAATACAAATAAAATAGTACAAAACGGTATGTCAAGATATTCCATATTACCTGTAGACTGTTGGTAATCGCAAACAAGTATTGAAATACAATTGTATCTTCATTTATAGAAAATATTCCAAATATCCAAGACAGTCCCATTGTCGGCATGAGTAGAGCAATGTTTCTCACGGCGGTCCTGTGTATATATGTAATTATTTATTGTTAGGCCGCGGCCGTGGTCCAGTGGTCAGTGCGCTGGACTTGTAACCCGGAGATCCGGGTTCGAATCCCAGTCGCGGCAGGTCATATCCGTCTATGAAAAATTGACAAAAATGTCGATTTTCCTCCATATGTGGAGAAGTTGCCGGCTCCTTGTGGAAGGGTAAGTTAGTACTGGTTAGTATACAGTCCTGGAAAACTGGTCAGGTGAACCTGTTGCCGTATATTACTTAAAAATTGCTGAAAAACGGCGTTAAACCCCAGTGACAATAAGTCACATAAAAACAAACAAATTTATTGTTAATGTAGATAATTCAGGTATTAATACCTCGACATTAAATAAAGATATGTCAAAAACGTAACCCATTGTTTGCATTCAGTTTCATGACGTTTACTAGTTTGGTTGTATACACCGCAGTTTGTGCTCGCTACCAGTATTGCCAGTACAATTGCAAATTACTGACAACATTAATCAAAATCTCACAGAACTTATATTGAAATCTGCTACAAGAATGTGTATGAACGTTATTAATAAACCGTTCAGTCTACCGCTAGACAAATATCACGTTCTCCAACCCGATCATCCATCCTCTACATTTGTTTCTCGGATAGATGAGTTTTCAAACTTGCTGGCCTTCGGACCACAAAGGTGATACAATATATTTTAGATTGATTAAACCAAGATGTCAATGTGATTTATGATTATACGACAACTATTTGGACGTTTGCAACATAGCAGTGAATTTTTGATGAAGGTATGATAATCTGTAACGAAGTTTCTGTGTTTGCGACTATTTCTAATCTTGACGCATTCCCAGGACATCAAAGCGACACTTAATACAGTCCAATTAATCATCAAAGAAAAAACATGGTTTAGCATAAGGTTGCCATGAAACAGCAATTCCGCTTTCACACCTAGGATTCAGTGTAGAGTCCTTAGCTAAACTAAATCAAAGCTCTAAAATTCCTAAATTGACATTGTACAGACTACCCACTTTAGAAATTTCGTAAGAAAATTACTTTTCTAACACTAGGGTTGTGACTTGTTCAGTCTCTCCTTCACGTCTACGATATTGATAGATCTGGAAATAAGTACTGACACTGTTTCGCTACATTTGTACATTAACACTTCTAAAACAAGCAGACCTACAATGCTTTGTTCTCACAGTTTTTTATATATTAGCATATAGGTATAACTGAAATATAGGTATAACTGAAATAATGTTGGTCTGTGTACCTGTGCTTCGTACGAAATATACAGTAAGATAATGTATGTTTCAATAGTTTTGTTACCCAAACTTTGAAACAGGCCTACAAGCTGAAAGTCCTATCTAACATCACTAAAATAATTGTTAAATTACCTGACTTTTTCATTCCCTGAACGTCTTGACATGAAAGATGTTCCATACATCCGCCATAGCACTGCGACGATGATTATAACGTTTACCTAAATTCACATAGATAGTAATGACGCATTTATACAGTTTTCCTCACATTTTCCTGAATTTGGAATCATATTATTCATTTAGTACCGCCCATTTTCTGCAGTTTTCCTCACATTTTCCTGTATTTGGAATCCTATTATTCATTTTAGTACCGCCCATTTCTGCAGTTTTCCTCACATTTTCCTGTATTTGGAATCCTATTATTCATTTTAGTACCGCCCATTTCTGCAGCTTTCCTTACATTTTCCTGTATTTGGAATCCTATTATTCATTTTAGTACCGCCCATTTCTGCAGTCGTTTTCCTTATCTCCGCCTTTGATTATTCATTACTTATTGTTTATGAATCCATTGACAACAGCCTCATAATTTAAGTGGTGTTTTACGTGAAAATGTCAGTGTTGGTACGAACGCTAAGGACCTATATTTAATCCTAATGAAGCCAGCTTATCAGGACCAGGAATATTTGTTGTAAAGGCATCAAACTTGTTAGAATGTGAGAATTAGCTTCAACTTAATAATGAGAAAAGTACGGAAATTTCGGAATCTCCTAAATATTCAAACTAGTTTCCAAACATTTTACATCATAAGGTATGGAGACCCTGATATATCTTTATTATCTTGGTCACTCATTGAATGATTACATTGTTTTACTTTTTATATATTTATTTGAAATATTTTGAAAACCACGTACATCCTATCAGTTTCATCATGTTTGTGTCAATATTATTCACATAGCAGGCAAAATGACATGTTTAATTCAATTCAAAGCCATTGATTAATGGATGTCAGTACAGAAAGTTAATAAATTAATTTAAAAAATCATATTGAATTATTTTAAATGTTGTAATAACGGAATTTATGTTTTTTAGATGTCGTTCGGGTTAAATAATGCTGTCTACTTACCACAAACACGAATATGACTGGTCCAATGAATCCCCATATAAGACCATCATCAAACGAAAGCCAACAACTGATACAAAGAGTAAAATTTCATTTCTTACAAAGTGTATACAAGGGAACACAACATACACAAAATACTACGAACCACAGCTAACAACTAACATCTAAAGAAAATATATCTATGTCTTAGTATACAAATATGATAAAATGAGATAAAACGTAGAATATTCTGTCTGCAAATACGCGACTTAACCTAACAATTAGACAGTATACTTTCTATGTATATTTATACACATAACCTGTCCTACACGAGCACAGTAAATATTATACACATAACCTGTCCTATACGAGCATAGTAAATATTATACACATAACCTGTCCTATACGAGCATAGTAAATATTATACACATAACCTGTCCCATACGAGCATAGTAAGTACTGTACACATAACCTGTCCTATACGAGCATAGTAAATATTATACATATAACCTGTCCTACACGAGCATAAGTAATTGCTGTACACATAACCTGTCCTACATAGGAACAGTAAGAATTATACACATAGCCTGACCTTCATGTTTAGGAACAGCATGTTTTATACAAAGAAGCCTTTAATACAACAAAATCCTATAACACATCAAAACGCATAAAATGGAATAAGTTCTTTCGCGACATTCTTTATCTAGATTATGATTGGCCAAAATTTCAGTCAGTCCTAACATACTTACAATCGTTCGCCTCCATATCCATCAAAACAAACCGCTAGTGAAACACCAACAACAATAAATGACAAGACTGAAGAAAACAACAAATTTTTGCTATGATTTCAAATCTGATGGGATATAAATTAATGAGAGAAATTATGCTTATATGGGTCATATATTATATAGGTCATATATTATATGGGTCATATATTATATGGGTCATGTATTATATGGGTCATGTATAATTGTTATTCTGTGCTATCCATTTATCATTGAATTCGATCAACTTCCGTCTTGTTTCCCTGAGCATATCCGCTTTAAATATAGCAGCGACCATTTTGAAAGTAACAAGTTCGCATCGACTGACTACATGTAAACTTGTGTCATTCGGCCGCGTGTACCATACATCCATCATGTTAGATATAAAGTATATTTGCTGGTCTAATTGTTACACAACGGGTATTCTGAAAAGTTCATGCTATCGCTTAACAATGTCAAATTGTATTCACTAAATCCATAATTCTTACTTTTCATGTTGCCATAATGCAACATATTTCATTCTACTCTAAACAAAACGAGTACAGATAAACGTGTATCTTTAACAAAGGGAAAAGACGCCGTACCAATGGTTTCATACATTACTATGGGTATTAGACGCATGGATCCAGTGTATCAGATTGTATGAGCAATTGTCGATTGGAAATTTCACAAGAATTCTCAGCTGAACGGCACATGAGTATGGTGTATAAGCGCTAAATAATTTATGGACTGTAGTGTTGTTGGGGTGATGATGATATAAAGTTGATATGGTTAAGTGAAAGTAGGTGTGTTGGTTACATAAAGTTTGTATGATTTAAGTGATCATTGGTGTGTTGGTTACATAAAGTATGGATGATTAAGCGATCATTGGTGTGTTGGTTACATAAAGTATGGATGATTAAGTGATCATTGGTGTGTTGGTTACATAAAGTATGTATGATTAAGTGATCATTGGTGTGTTGGTTACATAAAGTATGGATGATTAAGTGATCATTGGTGTGTTGGTTACATAAAGTATGGATGATTAAGTGATCATTGGTGTGTTGGTTACATAAAGTATGGACGATTAAGTGATCATTGGTGTGTTGGTTACATAAAGTATGGATGATTAAGCGATCATTGGTGTGTTGGTTACATAAAGTATGGACGATTAAGTGATCATTGGTGTGTTGGTTACATAAAGTATGGATGATTAAGTGATCATTGGTGTGTTGGTTACATAAAGTATGGATAATTAAGTGATCATTGGTGCGTTGGTTACATAAAGTATGGATGATTAAGTGATCATTGGTGTGTTGGTTACATAAAGTATGTATGATTAAGTGATCATTCGTGTGTTGGTTACATAAAGTATGTATGATTAAGTGATCATTGGTGTGTTGGTTACATTAAGTATGTATGATTAAGTGATCATTGGTGTGTTGGTTACATAAAGTATGTATGATTAAGCGATCATTGGTGTGTTGGTTACATAAAGTATGGATGATTAAGCGATCATTGGTGTGTTGGTTACATAAAGTATGGATGATTAAGTGATCATTGGTGTGTTGGTTACATAAAGTATGTATGATTAAGTGATATCATTGGTGTGTTGGTTACATAAAGTATGTATGATTAAGTGATCATTGGTGTGTTGGTTACATAAAGTATGGATGATTAAGCGATAGTAGGTGTGTTGGTTACATAAAGTATGGACGATTAAGTGATTATTGGTGTGTTGGTTACATAAAGTATGGACGATTAAGTGATAGTTGGTGTGTTGGTTAAAGTATGTATTATTAAGTGATCCTTGGCGATTTAATGGTATGTTTGTATTTGTTATGCGATAGTTGTAGTTTTGATTATATAAAGTCTGTATGATAAGAGATACATCGCGAGTGGCAGTTCCGAGGAATCAATTCCTACCTTCTATGTGGCGTAAGTAGTATCTCTGATAATAAAACGTTGTCATGACATAAGTAGATGAAGTAATAGGCAATATTGGCTTACCGTACGCTCCAATCTGTAAGGGTATGCCAGGTTTTCGTCTACTGATTGGTTTCAGTACTATGTAAGCCAAGTTTAGGCCTTCCACTAGCATCGTGAAGAATACGATCATAAGGAGAATGTGAAGAGATATCGCTATAGCCTTACACAGATCCTATAGCACGGTCAATATATTTGTAACTATACAACAGGTAATGTACATTATAACGGTACATTTCTGAACAAAATAGAAGGTTAGACCACACACACCATTCTATGAAGTATTTGAGTCTTGTGTTATTTTAAGGAATGTATGATTTTCATGGGTTTTCTAGGAATCCTTTTTTCTGATCTATATCAATAAATTACATGGTCCTTTGAAATACGCGACAAAATACATAATATGCAGAAAAAACATGCCAATATATCTTTGAAGAAATTTAACCATTTGTAAATACGGAAAATGGATGCTAACAAAATAATCGTAGTTACGTGTGATAATAATTCTTGTTTGTTAGTTGATTTTGAATATTTCGTTATTACATGTATTTCAATTCTGTTCAACTAACGGTTATCAAGCAACTAAATGTACTATTTCAATGATATTGTGACTCATATTAATAAATTAATCAATTATCACATATATCTTACATTGATCACTTACTTTGTCTTGTGTCTGATCTACTCCAGTTATAAACAACAAGTAGGTTATGAAGAGCGAACAACTTAAGTTGATGTGTATAATAGATCTGACAGACCTTACGTAGCTGAAATAAACACGGAGATATGTCACATAAACATAACATAGTCACAAAGTATATCAAATATATCACCGTAATGACTCAATACGTTATAGAGTAAATATTCTATAATCAATAGTCTCTAATATATACCAGAAATCTAAAACATGTAATTTTTAATGAAAATGGAATTTGTGCAAGAACACTGCTATTATAACATAACCCAATACTTTGATGTAACATAACATAGCGAACAATGTATACAGGACAATTAAGGATACTCACTGCCAGAACAGAACATACGCGATGATTGTGAAGCAGAGACATACCATGGAAAGTACACATCCTATTATAGTGATCATGCTTAAAGCTTCATGGTGCGCACCAATCTGAAACAAGTCAACTTATCGCTATCTGTTCTTTAAAACATCTTGAACCGTTCTACTTTACATTGAATGACTTTAATTACGATGTCTGGTTAATGATATAAAAATACACAGATATCAAAGGAAAAATATTTTTACTAAACTGAAAAAAAACTTAATTCAACTCACGGCTCTGTAAGAAGGACTCATCAGAATGGCGAAGTTTGTAAGATGATTACATTTACACGTGACTGTGTTCTCTTCTTTGTTATAAGACTCCATCCAACATCCCTCAGAAGACCAGGTTCTTATAAAGATATACAATAGTTAGTATTAGTGCTTTTCTTATCTACATTAGTTTGTATTAGTAACGTTTAGATGTTAAACAGATTATATACGAAACATAATTTATAAGAATAGTACATGCATTCGGCTAAAATCACTCCTATGCGATCTAAACAGAATAATGCAGGAGCGGATATGGGATTTCAGTTGTGGGGTCTAGATGTGTATGTAGAATATGGTCACAATCAGCACCTAGCTGACGTTTTTTACTTATGCTTGCCATATTTTGAAGGGGGCACTCCGGCCCCGCCCCCACCCTAAAGCCACCCTTGTAACGTGCACATTCTTAGGTAACTAACTTATTATGAATCGATTTACAAATATCAATGGTAATAGAAATCATGTATGAATGGAATCATTTCACTTGCTAAATCTTGGGAGTGGGATAGATATAACCAATCCAAACCATAATTTCACCTGACCGAAGAATAAACCTTGGACATTGCTTCTAGAACACAAGGCTATATCCTAACCCATATCGTTTGAACGCATATCGTGTAAATAGACAAATCGAAATAGACAAAAATAACGTAAGTCTCACCGTTCATTCACAGACCAATACGAACAGTTTGGATGGCCAAGACTTTCCTAAAACATAACAATAAAATATGAATCAATGTAAGTACCGTGTATATGATGAACTACAAAGGATGGCCGTTCATTTGTGTCAATGCTCGAAATCGACAACAGTACATTATCAAATGATACAAATCAACAACAAAACAGATGGACATATTTTTTTTTTCGTATTATTTCTTAATTTGATATTTTTGTTGAATATGTCGCTAATTTCGTACGTCTGTTATCACTTGAGCAAACGCATTTAAGCTTGGCATCAACCATTGATAAAATGATAAGAGCCTACAACAGTGACATTACAGTCTGATTTTGATCAACTAATAAACATGCATGTGAAATCCCCCAATGCACATTCAGAATTACTCAGTTTTCATAATCAAAAATAAGATTGTTCTTAACTTACATCGTACAATCCAAATGTTAGTGAAATAGGTTTATCCAGTGTTCCCATTTTGTTCGGATGCAAGGAAAAAGATAAAATTGGCGCATTTATCTGAACGGCTTCACTGGAATATTAATCAAATAAATACGGAATTGTTCAAAACGTTTCTTCTTTAACAGGGAAAATGACTACATTTGTATAATACAGTCATCAAAGTTATACATGTCAATGCCAAATAAACGAAGTGATATATCACATTACTTATTAATTGTAAAGAAATTTAAAATGCGCTTGGAACACGCCGAGCATTAGAACTTCATTTTAATAACTAGCATATTTATTGATTATTTTGCGATACTGCATACAGATTGTGGGTAATAATGGTATTACTGTCGATTGTTAATAATGGGGTATGCAGTTTACTTGATATGGAATGTAAACTGCTAGACATGATAAATACGCGCCTCTTCACCACTCTGAATTTACGAGTGAATGACATCCATGGTCAATCTTAGCAGGGGAAGTAACTCTGACAATAGATTAACGCATATGGCTACTGAAGGAAAGAAGCTCGTGCAAAATTATTACAAGGACTATTTTTAAGTTTTCACGTGACGTAAATTAAAAACACAACATGACGAGGAACTAATCGATAAGATTCGTGTTATTCTGTAATGTGTGTGACTAATAGTGCAGACAATTGGTTGGGTGATAGAACCATTTGACTGTTTTTTAAATGATCCAGCCTTTTGTCTGTGACATTTCCTGGACATTCAACATCAGCATAATTATAAAATGTCACTCGTGTGATATACACAAATGCGTCGAAGTAGTGAAACAAATAACTCGTACAAAGTAACGTTCAATAAATGAAAACCAATGGTAGAGACACGGTTCTTTTCAAATAAAGTAAAACTACGCTTTCCTTCCATTTCTGGAATTAACACTCATTAATTCCGATAGATTTCTGTACATTATGGCGCTGTAGGTCATCTGGTTCATATCTGTAATTAATAAACTATATTTAAAGTATTAAGTCACAGCGTGAAAGTTAGCATGTAATATAAGTTGAAATTTTGTTGTACGTTAGAATGTATATTATATACTTGTACTCAAAAACGTGAAACAGGAAGAAACATCTTTTTTTTGTCAAAATCACTAAAAGAATTAGGGGTCAGGGGATTTTCTACGAGTCGATCGCGTAACTGCAAACCAACAGTTTAGAATTTATGGAAACAAAACACTAGTTTAATTCTCACTGTCGTCACAAGGAGCTTCTACAAGATCCAAAGTACGTTCCGCCCATTCCGGTACTTCGCTCGAATCCATTCTGTTTGGAAACTGAATTTTATTTTGACACGTCGATGCTCGACCCGCCTTTAAATCTGCGAATACAATGTAAACATGCGTTGTTCATATTTAAACTAAATGCTTTAAATGGTAACAACAAGCGCAAAGAAAACGAGGTAATAATTAATTGGACTCGAACACAATAAACAATATATTCATAAGAATGCTTGAAACAATTTTTGCACTTACACAAATTGGCTTTCGTGATTTCCATTTTACGGTCCAATTGACCACTAAACACTTTCTCGGCATATCTATCGATGCTTACGAGTATAGATTCAGCTCCAGTATTCTTCTGTGTACAGAAAGTGAAAAACAGATTTCTAGAAAACACTTTTCAGACTAAGAACTTACAAATAAATCATCACGGAAAGCGCCCACCCCGACAAACTCACTTGAAAACAGTGCACCATTAAAAAAAGATAAATTCGACAATTTGCCCTCACACTAAAAACAGAATTATTCAGATGTGCTGAAAATTACATGCTTGCAAGTTATATGCAACGTTAGAACTTAAAGACTTGAAACAGACGGTTTTCATTTTGATCTAAATGGCTTATATTTAACATTCGACATAAATATACAAACCCGATTTACTACACAAAAGGACAAGGTATATAGCTTATCACATGCGAGCAATTCAAATTTCATCATTCATGTAATTTACAACATTAACAGGACAGAGTAATACACGTCCAAGAAATGTGATAACCTACCTCACGAACTGAAGTTTGCCATACGGATGTTGTATCTTCACTCAGTACATTACTGCCCACTTCTAAGAATTTCTGCGATACAATCAATTTTAAAGAATACATCAATAAATGCATTAAGAAAAAAAATTAAACGCTGAAGTATTTTGGTTACGAATGATTTTATGTACGGTGTATTCATAGCTTAACGATTGCGAACAATACATTTAACGCGTTTCTGTACATGTAAATAAAACTCACGTCTGTTAAGTCATACAGATCGGTAGCTGACGTATTGATGACGTCAGTAATCTTTGACATTATTTCATTCACAGCGTCAATGTCACCAACCAGCAGAGAACTGTTATCCTCATTCGTTGTTGATGTAACCTCTGACAGTTTGTCTAATGTTTCTTTAGCATTCGTCAGATTCAAGTTTATCTAAACCATAAAAGGTAAACAGTAAACATCTTCCGGTGTTCCACAAATAGAAATCAAAATAAAAATTACGACACCAAAATGGCGGAAAATTATCACGAGACAAGCAGATCTTCCGATTTATTTTAGTTACTATCTTGCGCTGGACTTGGAACCGGGAGATCTGGGTTCGAATCCCGGCCGCGGCAGGTCATACCCTTCCATGAAAATTTGACAAAAATATCGATTTTCCTCCATATGTGGAGAAGTTGCCGGCTCCTTGTGGAAGGGTAAGTTAGTACTGGTTAGTATACAGTCCAGGGAAACTGGTTAGGTGACCCGATCGTTGTATATAACTGAAAAATTGTTGAAAACGGTGTTAAACCCAGTGAAACAAACAAACAAACAAACAAACAGTTACTATCTTAGTTAAATGTGAAATACGTAAAGAGTGGGATGTCCAGTTTATTGGAAAATTTCTCTGAACCGGCAATCTACATATTTCGGGCGTGTGGCATTGGACATTCATAAACGGTTGAGACTAAATCTACACAATCAGATAGTATTAAATATTTGTTCAGAACTACGCATAAAACATAACGTACTTGTAACAAGATAGTTCGCAACAAGCATTTGCCATATCTTGTATACTTCATAGGTCGCGATATTCTCACGGTGTTGATATATATACAAACACCTCCAGTACACTTTTCCTTGTTTTGTTTTTTGTTTCGTGTTATGAAGAACGAATGTATTAACCAAGATGCTAAATTATAGCCAAGTTGCATTTCATGTATGCGATGTAAAAAGCAAGTTTCTTGAACAAAATGTTTTCAGTCCAGTGTACAAAAAACGCTGGAAATTGAGTAATTCCAAATGTACAATGTGGTGTTGAAGGACATATTATTCATAATATTTCGGTGCATACAACATGTCCAGATCTTCTATAAGGTTCAAAATTACACAATATATTCATACATTAGTTTATCTTACTTTCCTTTAACTTATTTTAACATTTTTTTAAATAAACAAATGTAGGTTATTTTCAAATGTCACTTTAAATGCCGTCATTACGGTATCGCCAAAAAATTCTATGATTCATCTTTGTACACAGAATTGTTATTATTCCGACCTAAGCCAGTAGTCACCAGAACAGACAAGCTTACAACAAGTGTGTGTATTCCAAGGGGAGCAAACGTACTTTAGTAACGCCTTTTTAGAAATATGTGTCTACTTTCTTTCAACTGACTAAATACATATGCAAATGCGACAAATGAAGAACATTTCAAGCTGATTCTATTTAAGTTCTACTTAATGAAACAACGCATGTAAACTGCCAATGACATATTAAGAAAGACAATTAGAATGTTCCCGCTAAGGTTTCGAATTTCAATAGTGGTCTCCCACTTTTGTTGAGAGTAATGGAATTGGGTATTCCGCCATATATACATGTAACAATACTGGACATGTTACTTTCCTAAAAGTCGAAGGATGGTATCGCTTTGATTTGAACTGCTTACACTTCATATCGATATGAATTTCAGAAAAAAAAGTTGCGAATCTTTGTCTTGTGGACAATGGTTTTAGCGAGCTTTAAAGTGAACAAATATTGTTTGAAATGCCCGATTTCACCATATTTTGTTTCACTTCACTTTCGTTTTTTTCTGTTTTACTGAATGCATATTAATTATGGATCACAAAAAGCTGTTTCTAGTTAAATAAACGTTCGGGAGTTTTTTGAGTCTCGTTTTGAAAACTGTAGGCGTGCGCATGCGTATGAGTACTTCTAAAGAATTGCTTAAGATTGCATAATAGAATAATATATTAAAGTTTCACCCAGATTCCAATTTCGTACTACGACCTCTTTGTTTGAGTACTTACATCGATAAGTATGTCATGTATGGCAGTAGATGTGCAGTTGTGTACTTCAGTTGCACCATCACGCTTACAATAACGAGAATCTAAACATAATATAAACATGGGAAATATACAGACATATATATATATATGCGTACTTCAAATGATACAGTAATATTTGTATGATTCATTTCATGTTCATAGATCTTCATAGTAACATCGTCTACCATCTAAAATTGTCCGTGTCATCATTAAAGACAAATTTATATCTTAAAGATAATAAATATTATGTGAAGCTTCATATCTCATCTTGTTCCTCTGTTGATAATTTTATCATGATAAAAAATCACCAAATATGATTTTTATTTCTCAAAATGACATCCGGTATGTATGATTTACACGTGTTTCCAAACCGAAAGTTGAGTATAGACTAAAAATAAGCATATCACCAAAATATTTCGAATCTTGCAAAACAAAATACAAATACAAAATGTATAATGGATTCGCAAGTAAGAGTGGTTACACTGACAAATTACAATAAATTATTCTTAGATGAGTAAATTTGTGAAATAAAAAGTTTCGCGTTTTTATGTTCAATTTTCTACGCTTCAAAGGAGACAGAAATCGTAAACTGTGCCAGATCTATGTCTAAAAAATCTGTGTCTAAAACATCGATGCCTGTAAAAAAATCCAGATTAATACTCAGGATAAAACTAGTCACAAAAACTAGCATAGATAATAAGTAACTCATAAATAATACTTATATAAATGTACGAATATAACTACTAATTACTAACATTTATAATGCGTTAA
This sequence comes from Lutraria rhynchaena, assembly GCA_008271625.1. Lineage (NCBI taxonomy): Eukaryota > Metazoa > Mollusca > Bivalvia > Venerida > Mactridae > Lutraria > Lutraria rhynchaena. The sequence goes on from VIBL01000067.1 coordinate 1,034,872, forward strand.
CGGAGTGCACCCTAAAACCGATTTACCCCATGATACCAATTCATTTGCCAATGCACCCTCGCACGTATATGTATGACCTCACGCCCTATGTACGATTAATTCAATGCTTTCTTGTCATTAAAATGTCTAAGACTTTTTTAATTCGTGTTAGTTTTGTTATTTTCTTAAAATCATAATTTTACGCCTACAGCATTATTGTACCAATCTTATTTGTAGTCAGGGGTCTGAAAGATTCTAATAATTACTATTGTTATGTAATATCACACCAGCTAGTATAGATGTATATTTACGTACTCTTGTGTAATACATAATACATGAACATAATTTATCAATCTCTGTCCAGAGTTGTCGTTCGTTATCCTCACATACATCTCTGTCAACGTCTGGAAAGTAGTTCAAAAACACGTGTTCGTGTCTCCTTTACTTTCCATCTGATACACAGAATCACCCTTTTATTTCTCTAAATGTACATTTGTTGTCATAATTTTACACGATTACCTTCGATTTCTGCGTTTCATTTCCATTTAAGCGGCGTAACTCTATGACCTGATTACCAAAAGTAAACAAATACTGCCGGTCGAGAAATAGTGCGCTAGATAAATAAAATAATTTCTCTGATTTTCAGGTTAATTATAACATCTTTTGTCTCGAATGTATTTTACAAAATAAATTGCTTCGCTTAGTTGTAAATTTTGTACCATTTGTGGCTTTATTTCTTGTTTTACAAGAATCTTGTAAAACGCCGAGACGTTGACAGAGATGTATGGAAGAGATAACGAACGACAACTCTGGGTAGAGACTGATAATTTATATCAATGGACTGTTCCGGACATGTCTTGAAACGCTCAGGAAATCCTTTTCTCCAGTCCTCATACATAGCGACAACATCAGCGGGAAATCTGAATGTTATATCCGCTTAATGTCAATATCGTGTGCTTATATATTACGCAAGTATTTTAATGAAGATGCAATAGAAGTACTGCCAATCGTTCATTTCTGTAACTTGTTGAATAAACGATGAAACGAGGAGCAGGTAAAAGCAGACAAAAGCACAAAAGAGAATGAAATTAGTATACCTTACCTTAAATCATGATTCAACCTCTGTTAAAACCTGGGATATGAATGACTCGGTCAAGAATCGTGCACACACCAGAAAATAAAGTTTGTCTATTTTTCTTTCAGATAGTAATAAAATGGTATGAATGTATAAACCCATGTGGACGTATGTTTATTTTATAAAACCACTGACGCATGAAAACATGCAACAAAACTTCTAGCACGCAATTAATTAACATGAATAAATAATTAAGATACAATGTACATGTATATCAAATGCGCTTTTTATGAGGGCAAATTTCGACACGGTTCTTCGGAGTAGCAATCCTTGAATAAAGAGTGGTGCCAGTGCAAGTAAAAGGAAACTGCAAAGTGTTCCTACACGAGAGTTTTGGAGAAACAAAATATTCTTACAAACGCTTTGGAGGCCACCAATTCTTACTAATCTTCATGATGATTGGAGAGAATGTTGTTTAAATAACATGTTGGATAGAGAGCCTAAGAAACCTATTCGTGCACTTATATGTTAACATATTATTCTTGCGTATTGCTGTGACATTAAACATCAAACAACGTAATCACAGTGTTAGTTTTAGCTATCGATGTATGTACAAATTATTACCAGTCATTTCGCATATGAATTTTCTTTCCCTTGAACAAGATAGATCGTTCAACCCTTTTAGTAAAAACTCTATACAATCTTCATTCTCCAAAACATCATTAGGTTCTCCTAAATTCCAAAATGATTTCTGTACAGAGCGTCCGTCTATCCAGGTAAAGGCATCGTTCATGCCACGTATTCCACCGACCCAAAATCGTAAATAGCTATCTAAAATACAAGAAGTATTTTTTTATTTCGGTGAATGTTCATGTACGGATTCCACGGAAGTTACATTTGAAATACTCTCAACATTATTAAAGGAAGAACGTCACATCATAACCAGTACAGATCACGCAAGAACAAATATTTTTATAACTTAATTTGAGAACAAAGTTCTGCGGAACAAGTGATATTCAGGCTTACTTATCACCACGAACTTAAAAATAAAGTGAACACAAAATTCAGTTTTGAACCGGGAGATTAATCCTATGTTTCAAAATCCCTAGTTCTGAAGCCTGATTCCAATTATGACGAGTTTAGTTTAAATAAGAATTAATAATTCTACCTGTACTTCGTATGAATGTATTGATTTCATCGTAAATCCCCTGACTGTGTATCACTATCAACTGAGCGTTATACTTGTCTCTGCATAATTGTTTAGCTTGTGTCCAATTGACTTCTTTCTCATTTTCGTAATGAAAGCATACACCATCAACCAGCTGCCAATCCGATGGACATTTATTATCTTAAATATATATCATAATATAAAGAATGTAATATTTTAGCACAGTTTATAAAAAATTTAAGGTGAAGAATTTAAATACACAGAGTAGGAAGTCTGAATTTTAGATGGAACTTTTTCGAGTTTCACACATATCGGGAAATCATACACAAATATCACCTGAACATGTCACTAATGAAGTTTTAAAAAACGAATTTGTTGGTGCATAGCCTAACCTCAACTCGATTGTTTACACGAGTGATTGAAAAAATAGACAATATCTGGCAAAAAGAACATGGCAAGGTGAATCTACAATAATATATGGCCTGTTGGAAATATTGTAATTTTGCATACGATATACCGTTTTATCTTTTAACCATTGAACTACAGTTTAATAGGTTCTTAAATTTTATTTCCATGTGGACCACCGAACAGGTTTTTTACGTAACAAGACATAAGTGACGTCATCAGGAACGTGCCCATACCCGACAGGCGGAAAAAACAGGACTTCACACAATATTTTAATATTTTACTACACAATGTTTAGTAAACATCTTGCTCCAGGCAGTTATTACAAATTCAATTGCTGCAAAACGCTTTTGATCAGCTGGGTAACATGTGACAACCTGTTTTATCGTGGAATAATATTTGTATAGTTTCCTATACACAAATGTTGTATCAATCTCTATCCACAGATGTCGTTCGTTATCTCTCCCATACATCTTGTAAAACAAGAAACAAAGCCACAAATGGTACAACTAACTGAAGCGATGTCTTTTGCACAATACATTCGAGACATAAGATGCTATTGTTTACCAGAAAATCATGGAAATTATTTTATTTATCTAGCGCAATATTTCTCGATGGAGATGTTTACTTTTGGTATTTAGGTCACAAAGTTAAATGGAAATGAAACGCAGAAGTCGGAATTAATCGTGTAAAATTATGACAACAAATGTACATTTAGAGAAAACAAAAGTGTGAATTTGTGTATCAGACGGAAACTAAAGGAGACCCGGACTCATGTTTTTGAGCTACTATCCAGACGTCGACAGAGATGTATGTGATGGATAACGAACGACAATTGATATTGTATATAATGTAGACCGCGTTCAATTCAATGAAAAAGAAAGGCAAGCTTACCTCCTTTTGTTTGTGCGTTCACAACTGGGTAAATTAATGTTAATTCGCAAATAATAGATACCCATTCCAGTGCGTTGACGCCAATGTATCGTTTGAAAAAATCCATTGTTCCGTTACATTGTATAAAATTCTGCGCAGAAAAAAACAAGGCAACTCAATTGTGCTTAACACAAAACAATAGCCTAAAACTTCGAAAGGCGAGATGGAATCCAACTTTTAAATATACTACATTGATCAGGCGTTGATATACGCACTGCAATCATAGGCGGATCCGGGGGGGCAAGCAAAGGTTTTTTCTATCATGAAATATTTTGATATATATATAAATGTCAAAACTTTTCGCATGCTAAGCGTGCAGTAAGCTGCGAGTACAATAACACAATGACATAACGTACAATTCGCCTTGGACCTGGACCCCCAACCTACTTGTTCAGTTTTCGCCCCCCCCCCCAACTAGAAATTCTGGGTCCGCCTAAGGCAATAATCGTGTGATTCACAGGATGTAAACTAAGTAGTTCATTTTCAATGTTATGATGTGTACAAAATATCTCGAACTGGGGTACATGGTTTCTTCCGAAACATTATGTCGTTACAGATACACAGATAGGCTAAAACACGACAAAATCAATGTCAATCGCATTGTCATAACGCGTTATTAGTGTTTACAATCGACCGCAGTGCAATGAATGACGCATCTATAAAAATGCTACACAGAAAGTAGTTCCGCGCGTGGTTGTATCATTTCTGTCTGACATATCAAATGTAAAATGTTTGTCAAAAACGTGCGTATAAGTTTATTTCGAACGCCTACAGTAAAATTCTGCTTTACTTTACAAGCAGCAAAAGTACATATTAAACAATTTCAGTAAACTGGCGTGGGCTAAATTTTTGTTCGCTTGTTCATTTCGCGGAAAAGAAGGAAGGGTTTCCTCTGAATCATCAATACGTCATTTTCCGCTAATGAACGAGCAATTTCCATTGTACCATTAATGCGACACGCAAGAAATGTAGATCAACACTGATATCAAGCAGACACGCCGAAGAAACTGATATTAGACAGTTAGCCTGCGCCGAGAAAAGATAGACTCAACCGTATCATAATACAATCATGTATATGAGTTCATGGTCCAGCTTAGTGGCTTATACTTTATTTGTTTATAATTTATAAATAATGTTTCGGCATCCGAAAGTGGAAATAAATGGTCGAGGTAAAAAGCCGCTGAATAACTTCGATCACATACCAATAAATTCCATCCTGTCCTCGAGTTCGTATTTGTTATCTATTAGACCGTCCCTGACTACCGTTTAACAGGTTCCCGATGATTCTGGGCGCACTGAAACATGAAACGGGGACCAGTTTAGGCCAAAGCTTAGTTCCAAAGCGATCGAACCCGAATATCAATGTCTGTAATAAATATTATGTATCTATGGGTTATATTTAGATGAAAAAAATCTAGACGTTGAAATTGATGTTCAAATTACGTGACAAGCCCTTTTGAGGAAAAGTTTATTCCGCGGAAAATATAGAAAATCGCGGGAAATTATTAAGGAATTCCTGGGAAAGCTATTAATGTCTCCAAAAGCCTTATTTTTCAGCCAATATGCAAAAAGTAACATCATTGTAAAGGCAACACTGTAAGGATTCAGAATATGTTAAATATATTGGATGGAGTGAATGCATAGATATATATTGCCGCCCGATGTCAGCTGATTTTTGCATTTATTTTCGACTATAATTATGCCTAAAATGGAATTCCCGGAAAAGATAAAAGTGGTTTTAAACGTACCTTTTAATGTCCCGACCACCCACATTTTGATATATTTTAAAGATGAGTATACAAAGATGTAACATAAAGAAAAAAATAAGTTGATAGGCTTTGTACATATATTTGTATATATTAACCGTTTAAGATTGTTAACATTTGAACGGATACCATTATGTACTAGACTATTATTATATGGTGTTATAATAAAACATGTATCATTAATATCAGCTGATCATGTCCATCGCACTAAATAAAGAATATGATTGATGATGATGAAAGTCACTGGAGCATGATGATGATGAGGAGGAGGATGATGACAATGATGATGAAGTTAAACAACGAACCGCTTTTCAATAGGCCCATATATATGTACACCAGACAGTAAAAATGCAAATGGATTTACGAGAACTGTAAAATGATGAAAAACTTGAAACTTGGCAATATTTATCGATCTATTTACACAGGTGCCAATATCTTGGTCCCAGATTTACACAAGAAAAGAAGGCTAATTTCAATAAAAGTTGATATATTCAGAAGGAAATGAGTCTTAGGTAATGAAAAATATTAAGATCAACTCAGTCAAACAAAAAATAAAGGTTTAATGGCACGTTTTATGATTTCCGGGAATTACGGAAACTGAATTGTTGCAAAAATAAACAAAAATCTTGAAAAATGGTATTATCTATCGATCAATATGCACTAGAAAAGGTTAATTTCGATAAAAAATGGTATATTCAGAAAAAAACGAAATAACGAGTCTTGAATAACGAAAAATGTTATGTTCAAATCAGTTTAAAGGTTTAATGGCATGTTTTATGAGGTCCGGGAATTACGGAAAATTTTCCGCGGTTTCCGTACTTTTCCGCGGAATAAACCTGCACCCTTTGAATGAACCTCTACATCAGTAGGCAGACAAATATGACTGGTCCAGGATGAGTGATTTTGTTCTTATTGATACTTACCTGTATATGTAGATAACAATTTCCATTACACTCCGAATTAACAAAGCAAGTTAGTTTGACTGGTTCCTGGCGCACAGTTTGCTAGACTCTAACGTATGAACCTCTTGAAAAAAAAATTTCTTCAAGGGAGACAACTCAATTTGCCTAGAATAAAACAAAGTACCTGTTTACCTACCTTGTTTCTAATCTGCGTGTAAGATGTAGCTGATTGCATTTCTAGTTAAACCGGTGATTGATCATTTGGATAATACAAATTGAGTCCATGTGAATAATCTTATCTAATTCTACTGCACCATGTTCAAATTCTTTAATAGGCTTTTGTCTATACTTGTTTGCACATTGCTCATAATATATATTCATATATATTATTTAAATCATTTCATTTGTAAATCAAAGACTTATATTATACATAGGCCTTTGTGTAAATTAACACTATAAAAAACTTTATAGCTCTTTGTTTCATTTTGTTTTGTTTTAAGATTGACTCATTAATATTGTAACTTTTGAACTAAATTCTATTCAAATATCAATACAATACTTGAAGCAGTATCTGTACTTTCATTAGATGTTACTCTAGCCGTGATAGTGTGCTTACATCCTGTTTACTTCCATAATCCATCTTGGAACTGATATAAATTCCTTTATGTTGTAACATTGTAGTAAAGATTGGATATCATGGTAGATTATGGCTGGATTATCTTCTTATCCTAATCACTGTGTAGGATAAGATATGCAAGTATGGATGGATTAAGTTTTACTATTGAAACAATTACCAAATCCTGGCTGAGACTTTATCAGATATCTTTCATAGTTAAATATCAGAGATTAATTATAATTTTGTTCATCAGTCGCAAGTTTTTGTCACCTGACACGATCTAGGTATATCAATGTTCACCTGAACTCACTTTCCTGATTAATATGTTGAATTAATTATAATTAATAGTAAAATTGTACAATGAATTAATTTGAACTTAATCTTTTTCTTTTCTTTGAGTTTAAAGTTGCACCAAAAGCCTGAGTCATTTGGTGACTTTCAGCTGTAACACTCCGGGAAGACTGCAGGTGTTCATCTATACCTGGGTAGACCTTCTGCTAGCTGAACAGCTTTCTCACATTTGAAATTTGTCTTGTCCTGGGTGGGATTCAAACTCACTGCGGTGAGGGGCTAGTGATTCCTCATCAGAGACCATAGCTGCTTGACCGAAGAGGCACTCTAAACTTAATCTGTTAGTAAGTTCTTATTCTTGGACATAAAAATGCTTCTTAACTGCCTTTTTAAAGAAATTATATGTTAAACACTTTTTTATAGTCTCATTAATTTTTAAATCCAGTTAATTTGCATCGCCCCTGATTTAAGTAGACACCAAACTTTGAGAACTGTACAGGCATAAATTCACTAGTTTTGACTTCAAGAGATATACCAGAAGCACTAATATAAAAATTAAAACATATTATGAATTATAAAAAGCTTGTACCAGGGTGTTTAAACCTTGTAGACCAAATACATAATACAGTAATTTTATTCTTACTCAAATTACCCTTTATTGGTATAAAAAATGATGTTTTCAAGATAGAATAGCAGTAAGGTGAGAGGTGTGAGTGTTTTAATGTGGCACAACAAAAAGTCAGAGACCTTGCCATTTATTATGTTGATTTATTCACATGAATGAATGTTACTACAGTCTACTGTATAAAAGATATACTTTGAAAGGTTTTTGTGTTAAATTACAAAATTTGATAGACTGATTTAAAGCTATGTATTTTAGTATACTTCATTGAATAAATTATTCATTTTTGTATAAGTGAGCTGTAGACTGGTTTCACTTTGTGGTGTTAGGACTTCAAAATAAAAAAAATATGAAGATTTTGCGAATTTTGCATTTATCAGTTTTGATTTTTCTCAAATTCAAGCCTCGACTGTGGTCTTGTGGTTAGTTCACTGGACTCGTAACCCAGATCCAGGTTCAAGGTTCAAATCTGGGTTGAAAAAATGTCAATTTTCCTTCATATGTTGAGAAGTTGACAGCTCCTTGTGGAAAGGTAGGTTAGTACTGGTTAGTGTACAGTCCAGGAAAACTGGTTTGGTAAACCGGTCACCATATATAACTGAAAAATTGTTGAAAAATGGCATTTAACCCCAGTGACAATCTCAAAATTCACATCAATGCCTGAAGTAAAGATGGGTTTTAATATACAGATATGGTGTCCTAGAGCAAACAATTTGTTTCGAAACAAGAGGTATGTGTAATTAGTTTGTAGGTATGACACGATTTAATGCCACAAACATATTCATTTCTATTATGCTAAATGCATTCCAATAGATAGTGGTTTGTTGCCCTTGGTAACATGGATAGGATGCTAAATTTAACATGGCATACTACTAAAAGGAAACACAATTCTGTCTGTTGCCAATTTGTTTTGTTTTTATGTGACTAATTGTCACCGGGGTTTAACACCGTTTTTTTTCAACAATATTTCAGTTACATACGACGACCGGTTTACCTAACGTGTTTTCCTGGACTGTATACTAACCAGTACTAACTTACCCTTCCACATGTGGAGGAAAATCGACATTCTTGTCAAATTTTCATAGAAGGGTATGACTTGCTGTGACTGGGATTCGAACCCGGGTCTCCGGGTTACAAGTCCAGCGCACTAACCACTGGACCACTGCCGCGGCCATCTGTTGCCAATGCATTTAAGATAAATCATTATAAATCTCTTAATTATGTTTCAGTTGCTTATACTTCATTATTCTTTTTCTGTTTAGAAAAGAAAAAATGAAGTTACTTAGATATTAACATTGAGAATGAGAGTTAGATATTAACATTGAGAATGAGATTTCATTAAAACTGTCTAATCAATTATCAATTTACATACACTGTACATACAGCACACATTAATACCAGAAATTTTCATCATTATTGTAATCATTTAAAGTTGTTTCGAAGTCTTGTAAATTTAAACATATTGGGAATTTCAGCATTGTATTTTGGGCAAATTTTTTCACCAAATTGGGAAAATGAAGCTTTTTGCAATTGGGAAGTGTTATAGAAGGATAAAAGGCCCTGTATCATTTAAGTATCTTTAGATTGTCTTGTTTCTTTGATTTTCAAAATTTTGTTCTTTCTATTTTCTTGTACAATAAATCATTAATTTTTTGCCTGTGTTTTTATATTTTAGACTAAAATGAGTGATACAAAGTAGAATCTCAACTTAATATTTAATGTAAAAAAAAATTAAATACTTTTAACTATTATAGTATTTTTTTACTGTTATTTCTATTTGTCAATTTCATGGTTTTCAGGTCGTTAAATCCTGCTATTGACCACATACACTATAAGGTAATAAATTGTGGGGCACTATCTGATTAATCAATTACCTTTTGTGCTTTTCCATTTTGTACAAATATATAAGAACCACAAAATCTGTGAAGTTTACAGTATTTAATCAACAGATTTATACCACACTACAACATAATAATATTTATTTATCTGGTATTTACAATATATTTTAAAATCCTCTTGATCTGATCATGAAAGAAATCATTGTTAGAACAAAAATATCTTCAAAGTAGTTACTACATGATTACATTTATCATCAGTATTCTTTTTTGGAGTATATTTTCGATTAGTAACGGATGTTCTTTCTAGTTCATTTGTGTATTTTTGGTACACGAAGCTCCATTCAATTAGAAGCAGTGTTAGACTCAGGAAGTTTATTTTTACCTGAGTCAGGAAATGTGTGCTTTAGGGGGTAATAAACTCGGGAAGTCCCTGTGGTTTTATACTGCATTTTAACTATTGACGTTACTGGATTTAATGTTCATCTTATCTCTGGCTCCCAGTGCTTATGACACTCGAGTTTTATCACTGTAGACTTCTGTAGGTGGTAACCGTAGTAACTCGTTGGAAATTAACACAAATTTGATTCATTAAATAAAACGGGAAAGATTTTGACCAGAAGTGTTGTTGTAGCTATTGTGTACATGAATCAATGTAGGAACAATGAGTAGGAATATCATGTACTTAGGTTTTCTGGTGTTTTTGTTATATTTTGATAGTTTTATGATAGTGACTGGACGAGGAAATAAACATGAGAACAATCACATATCTGGTGAGTAACCGTAGTTACAATATTTAATACTGATACAAATTACTTTTAATATTATATAAAAATCATTATCATGACACAGATGTGATCTACTTTTTTCTCTTTATTCAATAATTAGAGGTTGTTTGTGACTAATCGTTTGAAATATATCATTATCTGTATATCTTCATACATACATAGCTTTAAAGAATCTTCTTGATATCTTATTTAGCTATGGTATAAAGCCTGCTTAAACTGAATGTAACTCTTCCGATAGTTTCATATATAACTGATTAAAGGAGAATATTCCATGTCCGAATAATGTTATTCCCTTCGTATATATGTACACTAGTCTTTGTTAACTCAATATGTTATTTTATCGTATTTTGAAAGAACATGTGGTTGCTCTGTGCCCAATTGTATAAACATTGGTTAACTTTAACCAAATGGTTAATTTAACCCAAGGTTAAATTTAACCATTTTGGTTTACTAACCATTAAAAAAATCATTAAAACAATTACAAAGGGCTGTCATTTTGGTCCTGGTTACCGTTTATGTTAAGATTTAACCGGTATCTTAGACTTGGGCTAGATTTATTTGAGCTTTAAAAAAAAATAAAATTTGGTTAAACTTAAACAAAATTTTCTACAACAGCTTACCGACAATTTAACCAAAATTTTAACCAAAACTCTGATTTAACCCAGTGGTTAAAGTTAACCAATGTTTATACAATTGGGTGCTGATGTTTTTTTTTTGTGTTTCAGATTCTTATCTGTTTAAACAATTTACTGTCTGTCTGTTGTATGTCTAGAACGATTATTGAATGAACATGCTTCAAGTTATGCATGTTTAGCAATTTATGATGGGTTTTACTGTAAGTCGGTAAATTCGGGTATTGTGTTCTGAGTTAATTGGTGTCATTTCATGGACATATTTTACCTAATCCTATCTCAAATAAACTTCAAACATATAAAATCAAGCATGTGGTATGCATTTCACTCATTAGCCACTTGTAACAGATGTCAATTTGACTTAAGAAAAACTTATAGAATGTAACATTTGATTGAAAAGCTTGATTAGAGTGGCCAATGTGGAGAGGAAATTCATACTCTGATAGAGAAGTTTTGATAGAGTGGCCAGTATAGAGAGGGAATTCATATTCTGATAGTTTTGATAGAGTGGCCAGTATAGAAAGGGAATTCATATTTTGATAGAGTTTTGATAGAGTGGCCAGTATAGAGAGGGAATTCATATTCTGATAGTTTTGATAGAGTGGCCAGTATAGAAAGGGAATTCATATTTTGATAGAGTTTTGATAGAGTGGCCAGTATAGAGAGGGAATTCATATTCTGATAGAGAAGTTTTGATAGAGTGGCCAGTATAGAGAGGGAATTCATATTCTGATAGAGAAGTTTTGATAGAGTGGCCAGTATAGAGAGGGAATTCATATTCTGATGGAGAAGTTTTGATAGAGTGACCAGTATAGAGAGGGAATTCATATTCTGATTGAGAAGTTTTGATAGAGTGGCCAGTATAGAGAGGGAATTCATATTCTGATAGAGAAGTTATGATAGAATATATATTTCGTTGTTTGCTGACTAGGGTTTGGTTTTTAAGTTAGTTTTTCCTCCATGTTTTGTCTATTATTAATCCCTGGATGTAGGGGCCACTGTGGTCCTGATAGGTTCGAATCCCATGAGGGATCAAATTTGACATGATTGATTGTGTTGTAGTTGTCCAACATGCTTATAAAAGTTTGGTGGTTCTACTCAAGTGTATGCCTTGGATCTTCCTCCATCATTAAAGCTGGAAAAATTGCCAAACGACGCTAGCTATTAGTATGACATTAAACCCAAGTGAAAAAAAGATAATTCATAGACCTATTCATCACAAATCTATTTGTCACTCATGTATTCCCTTTTTGATCTCTTCTCTTTTAGAGACCATTCAATTGAAACTTCTCCTCATTGTCGATTTCATCCACCATACTGACAAGTTCCATCTCTATATTTCGTTATCAAAAACTGCCACTCTACTCTGACCATTGCATCAAGACTTCTCTGTTATCATATACTAATAAGATCAAAATCTATAATACAGACTCACAATTTAACACTCCAACAGTTTATCAAAATATAAATTCCTCTATATTGGCCACTCTATCAAAGCTTCTCTATCAGAATATTAATTCTGTCTTCATACTGGTGAATCTTTCTCTCCCCTCTCCCCCCCTCTCTCTCTCCCCTCTCCCTGTCTCTATCCCCTCTCCCCCTCCCTCTCCCCTCTCCCTCTCTCTCTATATATCCCCTCTCCCCCTCCCCTCTCCCCCCCCCTCTCTCTCTCCCCTCTCTCCCCCCCTCTCTCTCCCCCTCTCTCCCTCTCTCTCTCTATATATATCCCCTCTCCCCCTCCCCTCTCCCCCCTCTCTCTCTCTCTCTCTCCCTCTCTCTCCCCCCTCTCTCTCCCCCTCTCTCTCTCCCCTCTCTCCCCCTCTCTCTCCCCCTCTCTCTCCCCCTCTCTCTCTCTCCCCCTCTCTCTCTATATATATCCCCTCTCCCCTCCCCTCTCCCCTCTCTCTCTCCCTCTCTCTCTCCCTCTCTCTCTCTCTCTATATCCCCTCTCCCTCCCCTCTCCCCCCTCTCTCTCTCTCCCCTCTCTCCCCCCTCTCTCCCCCCCTCTCTCTCCCCCTCTCTCTCTCTCTTACTACTAATTTATAATCACTCTTTTATGTCAGTTATGAAATTTCAGTTCAATTTTAGGACTAACCATGATAATTATTTAAATCCTATCTGTTTCACTTTACTAGAATCTTGTAACTTTGTTGGAAACTATATCGCTTAGTTTATCAACTTATCATCTTGAAGTATTTACAAAAAATTTGATGTATATAAAAACTGACATTTATGTTTTATCAAAGAACTGATGATCGTTTATCAGAACTTTATGATGTTTATCATGTCTAATGTCATGGTTTAATCTAATCCTCATTGCAACATCTTAGATTTCATGCTTAGGCCGTCCTTAAAATTTGTAGGTTTGCCGGTATGTGATCAACTGGTTAAAAATTCCTTAACTCAAAATGTTTTTACTGATTGTGACAAAAAATATATTTGTTCTTTATTCCAGCATTTCTTTTCAGTACAAGTGTATATTGATAGCAAAAAAAAATTAAAAAATGTCTCCCTACCATCCCAATGTTAAAAGTTTGGGTTGTTCAAACTCAAACTTACATTTTTTTAGGATGGCCTTAATGATATAAAAGTCAATTCTGAAACAAGTTTTATAAAATTTGTATCATAGTAAACTGTTACACTGCCAAGAGAATGTTGAAAATATACGTGTAGCATGGTGATATCTTTTAAGTGTAAAAAGATTGTTTGTTCTGATTTTTCCCATGACCCTAGACTTTTTATTAGGCCAAAATAATGGTACATCCACTATGTCATTTTTTTATATTTACAAACTAAAATAATCTCAAAAGCAGCTTTCAAGAATAATTTAAAAAAAAATAAAAAAGTGCTGTCAGACCTACCCTATTTTTAATGAACATGTAATGATATATGCCTCATTATCGACTTATCAGATATTTTGGGCTTACTTCATCATGAGTAATAATAGTTTACTCAGTGAAAAATGTTGTGAATATTAAATATTTCTAGTTAATTGTAATTTCAAAAAATTTACTTACATTCATGATATTAAAATAGTTTCACTGTGAATCATGGTACATAATAATGATGATTATTATTTTTCATACACTTGAATGATTTAAATACTAAAAAAGCAGTAATTTAAGTTCGATATAAACCTCAAACTACCCAAAATGTAAAATATTAGTGGAAAAAACGTACCCTTTCATGTTGTTGACCAAATAAAATACATGTGTTTTGTCATGGATATCTTTCTGACGATGTTCAAAACACTGACAACGAAGACAAAGAATATGTTAACCTCATTCACCGTCTGTAACTAAACTAGCCCCTTATCAAGAGTTGATTTAATGCAATACACAAAAATATATAGTAATGGGTGAAGTTTAATGAGAGCTGAACGAAATGTATGTAAAATCATAGCAATGCACACTGATTGTAAATCGAGATATCAGTTATTGCATTTGATGTCTAGGGGAGTGTGACATGATTTATTAAAGATATGCAGTAAATTTGTATTAACCTTGCATTGGTCACATGGCTCTGTTATAATTTATAATCACCTATGGGTCAGTAACCATGCGTCTCATAAGAGAATGTGAAAATTTTGCCTTCTGTTTTGTTAAGGCACTTTTTAAACAGTAAAATGGACTGAATAAGAGTTTGGTTATGAAATGAGGTTACACAAAGATAAATCACTTGGTATATTGATTGTTAATTAGTTGAGCATGTTAAAATATCAAATTGAAGGAAAACACTATCACACTGGGCCATAATACTAGTGATTCTATTTTACCACACTGGTGTGATAACTGAAGTATTTGTATCTCTAAGTTTAGTAACAACATGAGAATGCAGAGCAACAGTTAGTATGTTGTTTTTGTAAAGAATTGATACGAAATATTGTTGCATCTCTGTGTACATAAGCAATAAGCTACAACATTGTAGCACCAATTGAATAAGTTGAGAAATTTTATAATTGTATAAAGTTTTTCAGTTTTATTCGTATTTTAGTGCCTTACTTTTAGATGTAATTATGCGAAAAGGGAACGGTTAAATTGTTGTTTTTAGTGCGTAAAATATGGATTTAATTCAACAGATATTTTATTTCTTGTTTCTAAGTGTAAACTGCTCTTATACAATAACGAAGTATTTCATTAATTACTTTATAATTGAATATTTCAAAGTTTATTTCTGATTTATTTTAACAGTAGTATTAAAGCAGTATGTAATGCTCTCTGAAATTTCGAATTAATTCTGTGTAGAAATATTTTTACTTTTTAGAACTTGTAATTATTTATTTTCACTGTACTTAAATTAAGAATTTAACTTATAAACTGGTGATATCGATTAATAATCTTCGATTCAGCTACTGTTAAAGATAAGAAGGTAAATTGACCATTAGACTCCGTATTTCTTGATTTCTACTTAAAACTGCTGTTGATTATGTCTCAGATTCATCAAAATATTACTTCATGCTAAATCATTGATTTCGCTCACATGTTTCACTGGCCATTTTGTAGAAAATTGACAGATGTTTGGTATTAGTATCCTGAAGCCATTCTACAAGAGAACTGGTTAGTTCGTAGTTGTTTTGTTTTACATGTTTCACAGAAGTTCTGATGTATTTAATGGTTTATACAGGTTTTTCTAATTAAAGATTGAACCTTGGTAAACTAGGTAGGAACATGGTCTAGATGAAAACTAATCATACACACCTCACATATATACTTGATTAACCTCTTTTCTACATGAATGAAACACAGAACACTCCTGACCACTTTGTATTCATATGCTCTTTAAAGTCATTTTTTACCAAATGTTTGTCTCTGATATTAAATAAAGGAAAATTGTTGCCCAATAAATTCATCTCTACTTATTGGTGGTAGAATATGTTGTTTTACTGAGGATATTTCAGGATGTAATTGACTTAATAAATCGATTGATTCACCATCTAGAAAAGTCAAAAGTGTATTAGTTTGTAGTAAATACAATGTATTCTTGCAAAATTGATAGAAATTAAGTTCCCGTTTCAGACAGCCAATGCTTTTCATCTGATTTTATTTATTCTGGCCGTGATAAGAAAGTAACCAGTAAGTGATGTTGGTATAAAATAGGCAAAGCCTGAGTAATCGAGGTGAATTTAATTCTGGAAATAACTGAAACATTTCATGGTATGGTTTATTGTAATCCATTATTGACCATGAAATTGCTGTGTACCATTAAAATTTCGAGGTCAGTATATCAGGTCAAAATAGAAGAATTTTTATGATGGTTACTTTCTATGATGGCCAGTAGACAATACCTTCAAGTTGACAAATACTAGTATGATAAGAGGGGTACACCAGCTTACAGTATCAACACCAAGATATTCCTGATAAGAAAGATGTAGTCCATGCCTCATCACGTATCATTGTGGTTCCTTGATAATATAATTACACTTAATAAACTAATTGCATTAGTTTTTCAACCAATGTCTGTTCTACACAGAAATGCAGAAAATATACTACAACTAATTATATTAACTTTGACCTCGGTGAGGTACAGATTTTATTTTATGCTATGAAGAAACAAATGTTTGTTATGTGTGTAAGTCCTCAATTAATCAGCCGTTAACTTCATTATTTTATCTTCTCCGTGGTAATTACTGGAACCATCAGAAGTCATTTTACATCATTTTATGATTACTGTGTGATCAAAGAAGTAAGACATAATAAAGATTATCTAACATTTATGCTGACATGTTAATGATCTTTTGTTATTTATTGCGCTAATATTTGTACCCCCTTCAAACTTAATAGTATAACTCGAAATAAGAATCTCGAATTATGCTATTGTAGCTTAGAATGTGTTCTCTTTAATCCTCAGGATTGAAATAAAACCTGTGGTATAGTAACTTGTAGGTCTCAGAAACACATTTGAGTAATATATTTACGCGATTAAATGAAATGGAAAATACTTTGACAGACCACAAAGAATACCTTAAGACAAAGTTGTTGGTAAGCGTTTTTTGGGTAGGTCAACTTGTACATTCTGTCAAGTAGCTTGTGTCCTGATTACTACTGTGATTGTCAATATGATACAAGGCTGCATTTCTAATTTGTAGCTCAATGAAATATTCTGTTGAACAAGACTACAATGGTATTGTTTACAACAGTAAGAAGTGATATGGATGAAAAATGCAGGACCATTGTATCATTATTATGTAATAGGAGGCAGAAAATAAAGTTCCCGATGCCGGGTTCGAACACGCGAGCTTCTGCTTGCAAGTCATCTGCTCTACCAACTGAGCTAATCTGGCAGACAGGCATACAAACTACTATAAATATATATATTATATATACAACACTGTTACAATTATATTAGTTGTTTAATTTATACTTATATACTCGTGTTTGATTGTTGCGCAAACCACTTTTTCGCATGGAACACTCTCTGTTTCTATGGAAGACTTTAACTTCATGGAAGAAAAACTAAATCATCTCTTATGTGGAATTTTCTTGACATTTGTGGTGTGCTCATTCTCTAGATAGAACAACACACCAGCACCTTACCAACTAAACTACCACCCTTCTCTTGTTAAGACAGTAGTGAATAATTGTTTCAATTCAAATCTATTTTGTTTTAAGCAAATTGAAACTTGTTTGATCAAGCATTTTCAGTTAATGTAATAAAAGTTGAAACAAATTGTGGTCTGATAAAAAGCAAGCAATTAATTTACCTTTAAAGTTTGTACTTATATTTTGATTATTAATTAATTAGTTGATTAGGAATTAGTTAAGCTTAATTAGTACAGTACCCATGAAGTCCCATTACATGGTGTTCTTGAAAAAAACTCAAAACTATGACATAGTGACTTTCTTTTAAAGTTTCTCCAGAAAATTTGCTGCAGTCATTGGAAGCGGCTATAATTGATAGGTAAATGGTCATAAATATTGTTCATTGTTGTATTCATCTATAAGCAGCTGCTGTCTGCTGGCTCCTAGAATGGGAAATCCAAATTAAAATTAAGTTCCTCGATGAAGGATTTGAATGTGTTTTATGATATGATGATCTATGATTTGGAATATGATTTGATGTTTTAATGTTGGTTCTGGCAAGTCTTAAGCTTCATGGTGTGCCTTCAATCTTGTCATGGATGCAGCAGTAATTG
Organism: Lutraria rhynchaena; assembly: GCA_008271625.1. Lineage (NCBI taxonomy): Eukaryota > Metazoa > Mollusca > Bivalvia > Venerida > Mactridae > Lutraria > Lutraria rhynchaena. The sequence goes on from VIBL01000067.1 coordinate 1,053,016, forward strand.
TAGCCACTTGTATCAACAAGATATACTGCAAGAATAACAATATTTGTGGTGAAACATCAGTTAGACATAGACAAGCTGTTTGTTCAACATAATTACATTACTGGATTATTAAAATGGTTTGTTTATGTGTTGCTTGCTTGCCCTATTTGACAACTTGGTACAGCATACAACTATGACACCAATTGGTACAGCATTCAAAACTGACACAACTTGGTACAGAAAACAACAATGACCTCAGTTGGTGCACTAAAACAACAGTGACCTTAGCTTGGATAGCATACATTATTGACCTTAGTTTGCACAGCAAATAACAATGACCTTAGTTTGCACAGCAAATAACAATAATGTTAGTTTTCACAGTAAACAACAATGATCTTAGTTTTCACAGTAAACAACAATTATCTTAGTTTTCACAATAAACAACAATGACCTTAGTTTGCTCAGTAAACAACAATGACCTTAGTTTTCACAGTAAACAACAATGACCTCATTTTTCACAGTAAACAACAATGACCTCAGCATAAAACAATGAACTTAGTTTGCGAAGTAAACAACAATGACCTTAGTTTGCGCAGCAAACAACAATGATCTTAACTTGCACAGTAAACAACAATGACCTTATTTTGATCAGTAAACAACAATGACCTTAGTTTTCACAGTAAACAACAATGACCTTAGTTTGCTCAGTAAACAACAATGACCTTAGTTTGCTAAGTAAACAACAATGACCTTAGTTTTCACAGTAAACAACAATGACCTTAGTTTGCTCAGTAAACAACAATGACCTAATTTTTCACAGTAAACAACAATGACCTTAGTTTGCTCAGTATACAACAATGAACTTAGTTTGCGAAGTAAACAACAATAACCTTAGTTTTCACAGTAAACACAATGATCTTAGCTTGCTCAGTAAACAACAATGATCTTAGTTTGCACAGTAAACAACAACGACCTTAGTTTGCACAGCATACAAAAATGACCTTAGTTTGCACAGTAAACGACAATGACCTTAGTTTGCACAGCATACAACAATGACCCCAAATGGTAGAACATTTGACAATGTAACAATGGCCCAGTTACACAACCATGACCACAGTTGGTACAGTATGCTCTGTTCTAATTCTGAGTATTGTCTCTTACCGATATTCATGTTGTTTGTATCTTTAAATACACAGTGCATCCATATTGAATGTTTACATTTTTTTTTTGATGCACATATTTCATAGTAACATGTTAAACATTTTTTTATTTTAAATATGAATTTTTATATAGTTTGAGAAAAAAAAATACACTTAAGTATGAATTGGTAATTTGCCAGTGAGTGCTTTCTATAATAGTTTAAAGCTCTCATCCTATTCTGCTTAGAACTAAGTAAGTGAAGTTCAGTTGTAACTCAGGGAAACAAAAAATCTATTAATTGTATAAATAGAATAGTTTAAGTGTAAAAAATTGCCTGGAATATTTTTATTGCTATTCTTATTGAATGATTGATAGGTAAATAAGTTAGTCAGCTGTTATGGTTAGACCTGACAACTGGAGCTCTCTATCAGTGCCTGCATCTCTGCTGGTAATTAGGCCAAACAAATCAGTTCATTGCTGTTAAAATAACTTTGTCATTCTGTGCCATGCTGAGATATTTAAATGTAGTACATTTTTTTTTCTGTATCTGGCTGTTATTTCTCTCCTTCTGTTTGTAACTGATTCATGTAGAAATATCTTATGTAAGTGTTTCTGGGTTATATCTAGGAATTCACTATTCAGTTGATTGTAATCAGTAGCCCCTCACTGCTGTGAGTTTGAGCTGTAAGCAGAACCACCGACCTTATTTAAGCCAGCTGAACAGCTTCCTCACTTTTGAGATTTGTCTGGTCCCAGATGAGATTCAAACTCGTAGCAATGAGGGGCTTGTAATTACTAGTCAGAGTTGATAGGTCTGACTACACTTTGTTCATGGTAAACTTACTTATCCAGAGTATTATATACTTTATATAAGTACGAATATTTATTTCACAGGCTACCCGAAAGTTGCTGGACCGTAGGACATGTTAGGCAAATTTCGAGCAGGTCCAATTATGTTTCGGCGAGTACCAGACCAGATGTCTGGCAGTCGGACACGATTTACAGCATTTATCACTTATTTATAAGATACTCTGACAGACAAATTTTCATTTGGTCAGATAGAAATTCTAACTTTGCCTGACCAAATATCAGACAAGTATTCCAGCAGTTTCGATAAGCCTGATTTCATCTGAATCAGACAATTTCTTAAAATAAATCATCTTTTTTTTCATCATTGTTAAAATGGTTGAATTTGTCTAAGCTTTTGACGTACTGGTTTATTAAATTAGACCATTAATAATGCAAGACAAGTTATTGCTTCATAGTTTACTCTGGACTGAAACGTTAGTTCTTGGCTACAGGCATGTTATTATTCTACACACTTGCAGACAGGGAAGCACACATAAAAATTACTACTTCCTGATTTTTATTTCATTATTAATTGGCATATGGGTTGTGGCTCAAATCAGCTGTAAATACAGAACATTAGACATCCATACACAAATTATACCTCAGTGTCTGCCTTGTAACATAGGAGGTGAAATAACAGTGGATCACAAACAAACTTGCATATTGACAGTAACAAGCGTATTATCTACGTAACATATAATGATATAATTATGCCTGGAATTTGATTAGCCGTACATAATTGATAAACGATTTAAAAGGCATCTTTTTTACTTTTGGGGAATGACTGGTGAACAGCAAATTAATTCCGAACTAACTAAAATATGGAAATATGCAATTTGTGATTCATTAACATTTTGATTGGGTTAAAATTGATAGTTTATGGTGATTGAGAACTTACACTTTTATAAAACCAATTGAACGCAGGAGAAAAGATGCTGTAGTGTTAGTATTAGTTGTCAGATTAGCCTTGGCTCTTGAGGTTGTATTAACTCCAGTTGATATCTCAGTGCTCATTATCTCTTATTAAATACATCCTCCGAGGGAGATTATTGTATTAGACTGGTTGTCTACATGGTAACCTACTGGGGTTATATTACATGGATTCCTAGAAGCATAAAATTATCAACTTAACAACAAGCACATAGAAAATTAAATATGATAAATCAAATTCTGAAAATCAGGTACAAATGTAATTTTAAGCATTAAATTAATCAGTAGCACAAAGCTTTTGACTCTTGAGAATTTGTACCAAAGTGTCAAATTTGCAATAAAATTAGAAGGAAATTTTGTTGATGCTTCAAATTAGCATCAGCCATTGGCCATTTTTTACCCTAAACTGTTGACTTCTTGTAAAAACCACGCTCTCACTGATTTCTGATGTGTCTGCTTTTTATCTTGTATCTACCCACCAAATTTTTTTAGTTACACCGTACTATATTCTTATTTCCCCAGTACGAAAAGATATTTTATTTACATGTGAATGATAGTTCTGTTTTTACTTCCAGGTCTTAGTTTGTTGAAGAGTCAGAATGAACATAACAAGGTGTCACTTGGAAACTACCCAACTATTAAAAGTTGGTCATTCCTAAATGCGTCAAGGGAGACAAATTTCATTGACTTGAAAAAAATATACCGACGAAAATCAAGGGAATTATCATTTGAAACTGTTGGGTATTCAAAGAAAAAATCATACTCTACTTTAGTCGGAATTCATTTAAAACATAAAAAATTACCTCTAGCTGAAGTAGGTTTGGATATCCTTAAAAGAAAAGTAATTTTACGTTACCAAGGTGACAGATCATTTCAGCGTGTCATTGTGACATTCGGAAGTGAGTTGATCGATTGGAAGGTATTAAGTGTAGTGGTCAATCGAACTCATTTTACTGTAACAGTGGACTGCAATGTTGAGAAATCGGTGAAACTTTTGCAGAGGTTACATAAAATTCCTAAAAGAGCTGTAGCTGTGCTGGGAACCAGCAAAACTGGAGAGGATCCATTTATTGTAAGTCAAAACTTATTTCTTGCTGGTTCTGAAAAATTTAATTCTTTCAGACTGGTCTTGACCATAAGTTTGAACTTTTTTGGTCAGCATATTGTTGATGAATTATTTAGAAACCTGTTGACTGTTTAGTTGGACTAAGTTCATCTTTGTGATTGTACGAAACCTTCATGCTAGTGATATTTTATTGTCTTCTGTCAATTTTACTGTTTTACCTTTCTTGTGTCGTGAGCGCATTATATAAGAAGTTGCTTTATGTTACTTATGCATATTAACATACATTCCTTATTGCTCTGTATTGTCAGACAGCAACAGATCTTTCAAAGGTTGGTATCTTTTTACTTCGGGTCAAATTCAGGTGGCTGTGTTCCAGTTATTGCAAACCAACCTTCAAAGTTTTGTCTCTGACTGCCAATCAAATCCAATTATCAAGAATATCAGTTTAATAAGATTAGGAGGTCAATAACCAGAGTGCCTTATCTCTCATATCTAAGATTAAGTATGGGACTGTTCTCAATCCAATATTTGATATTTAATTCAAACTGATTTGTAAATCCAAAACAAATGCAAGGTCTATTGGCTATTTATAGACTTTTATACATGGGGGGGAAAGATGATTTGTTGATAATGTATAATGGCCGTCATGAGAAAGTAATCAGTAAGTGATGTTGGTATAAAATAGACAAAGCACAAGTTATCAAGATGAATTTAATTCTGGAAATAGCTGAAACATTTCATGATATGGTTTATTGTTATCCGTTATTGACCATAAAATTGTTGTATACCATTAAAATTTCGAGGTCAGTATATTAGGCCAAAACAGAAGAATTTTTATGATGGTTACTTTCTTATGACAGCCAGTTTAAATTGAATTACCTTGCGACCAATCATTTCTGTGATTGTATTCAGAAAGAGAAAGCCCAATACTCACTGTTGGTCATTTTGATTCCTCCATAACTATTTCATGCCCATTGTGTTCACTTTTTGAGTTGTATGTGAATCATGTTCAGTTTGTGTTAAGTGATAAATATACTTGTATTGTCCAATGTGTGGTCATTTGTAATTGCAGGGTGAACTTTTACATGCTAAGTTATATACATATGCCATTAGACATGACCAGTTCCTGTGTGTACAACCAGGTATGTTCAATTTTGCTGTTGTTGTTTTATTTTGTACTTCAATCAATTAATATTAAACTGTCTTGTTAATTTTGCTCAAAATTCATTTTAAAATCCAGACCTTTTCCTGGACAAAAAAATTATGGAATAACCATGGACAGTTTTTATTTGATTGATGTATACTTAGCCAAAAAAAGAAAGTATGCATTGTACATTTCTATCTATCTACTTTGGCACATATATTCTGACCATTTCCTCCATCTGGGGTAAAGAACCATTCCTTTCTGATATCCATGACAATTGAAATCACTGCGATATTTCTTTCATTGAAACAATTTGAGTGATATGACATGGGAGTCAATTTCAGAAGTGACACTTGCTTTGATAAGACTCGGTTAATCAGCAGGAAAAGGTTTAAATTCATTTTGAATGGGATTTAACTCTGCCCCATAATACCACATTTCCTCACATCTGAAGCAGACAATGTTTGCAAACACTTTGGCAAAAGAAGCCATTGCTTGTAATGAGTAATGGCTTCTTTTGCCACAATGTTTTCCACTCTGTCAGAAAAAAATAACCCAAATTTTCTTTGATTTTTTGTACATTAACTTTGAATTTGGAAGCGTCCAAATAATGCTTGTGAGGTATATGGTTAAGCTACATAAAAGGGTTGTAAGTTAAGAGAAAGGAGACAGTATCTCATTCGTCCACCATTTTGTTCGGGGCATGTTGGGATTCACCAGTGCATGCTGTTGATGAATATATGGCGCAGACAAATTGTCCCATTCAATTTGTAAAGCAGCTTGCTAGGTCATTTACTGTGTTTATTGCATGATTCGTGTAAACACGACGCCCTAACCCGGCCCATACATGCTCTTTAGGGTTCAAGTCGGGACTTTAACGCAGGCCAGACTGAGGCATTGATATTACTAACCACCAAAAATGGTTGAGTTCCTGCAGTCATATGGGGACAGGTGTTATCATGCATGAGGTTGACATTCGGACCATGACTCGGAATAAAAGGAAGAGCCTCTGCTGCAAGGACATCATTGATGTAAGTCAGGGCTTTGATGTTTCTGTTAATCACAATTGACGTAGTCTTGTTACCAATCATAATCCCACACCAGTCTGAGACTGAACCACCTCCAGAACGGTCCTTCTGAATGACGCACGTATCAGCACAATGCTCATACGACTGTGGTAAATCGGTAAAGAGCTAAATCATGATTTGTCTGAAAACAAGACCAATCTCCAATCAGCACATCTGAAGCACAGATGACAGTAGCACCGGTTGCGTCTTGCCATCTGATGAGTTCGGTGAGAATTTGACTGAAATATTGTCAGTTGAACATTCTGTTTCAACAGATTACAGACAGTCTATGGATGAACACCATAATGTCTACTGGTTGCTGCTGCAGTCATGGGTGTGTTATGAAGATACTGCATGATGATATACCAATTATCATCAGTAGTTGTGACGTTTTCTGTGACCCAGAATCTTCTCTGCGAATGCTCAATTATCTTTCAAATGCCACCCAACAGCCAAGATAAGCATTTACTGACATACATTGTACCTGCATTTAGTATCCCCTTAGTTTGGTTTCGTTGATCCTTATTCAATTTTGGCATTTTTGCTTGACTTGATTTGGTGTGATTTTAATCAGTTGTAATTTATTTCTGGTCAATTGGTGCAGTCACATACTACCACCAGATATCAGTCAGTGCAAAACCAATAAATTGGGTCTTTAATCAAAGGGTATGGTTTTCTACTGATAAAACTTATGTCAATGCGTACTCAAATGATTACATGTACTTTGTTTGTTTGTTAGATTTGTGTTAACATTATAATTATTATAAGCTATATTAAGAATTGAAATGTGGGTACTTTCTTTTTTTCGCTGAGTATATAAACTATTATTTGGCTTCCTTTACTAGATTGAAATTTTGCTTATGACTTTAATGTTCCATTATAAATGTCCACAAGTGTACTGTGTGCATAATTATATTGGGTGAGTATTTTTATTTTTTAGTGTCTGTAGTTTGAACTTAAAGATTAAGTATGAAAAACTTGAAGTAATTCGACCAACTTCAGGTGTAATGCTATGAGAGCATGATGAATGTTTTATCTCATGTGTCTGTCTCTTTTTAAGTTCGTATTTTGATACCAGCAGGTATTCTGTGCGTAAGGTATCCAGCTGAAGTGTAACATTTTCAATTTATGACTCCAGGTTATGACAAATTACTTATGGTACCTACTGAGATAAACTAATTGGATAATTTCATCCTATATTATGTTGACAGTTTTATGACTTAAAATGTTATGTAGAGAATTTCTCATAGATTTATAACAGATTAATTGTTGCAAACTGAGAAAATCCTATAAAAATTTCATGCACATGTGAAATAAGTAGGTTTTAAGGATTTATAGAATATATTTTTGTTGATAGAAAATAACAGAAAATTAGTGTTCACAACTTTATTAGACTTTATTTGCTCTCATTCAGACACCGTCATTTGAAATACTGGGCTGATTGGATATATCATTGGATGATCAAAGTCGATTTCTCTGTGCATATTTTATGTCAATATAGTGGGATAAATTTAAATACTCTAGTCTAAAAATACATTATTTCTATAATTAACTATAGTCTCTTTATTTAGTTTAATATTAAATCCGAGAAGCAGTCCATTGAAATTGAAATCTGATACCATTGTTTTTTTGTATTTCCTTCTTAGCTCACCTGAGCATGTAGTTCTCAGTGAGCTGTAGTCATCAGTCAGTCTACTCCGGCATCCTGCGTCCACACCTGGGGGTTGTTAATGCTCTAGTGGTCACACTTTTGATCAAATCTTCATCAGACCTGGTCAGAACGTTCATCTCAATAATATCTTAGACAATTTCGAACATAGGTCATCTGGGGTAAAAAACTAGGTCACCAGGTCAAATCATAGAAAAAAAGTACAGATTAGATTGGATCTTCTCCAAACCTTGTCTTAATGCTTGTTTTAATGATATCTTGGTTAAGTGTGAACATGGGTCATCTAGGGTAAAAAACTAGGTCATCAGGTCAAATCATAGAAAAACCTTGTTAACACTCTAGGGGTAGCAATTTTTATTGGAGGTTCACCAAACCTTGTCAATATGCTTGTCTTAATGATATTTTGGTTAAGTTTAAACATGGGTTGTCTGGGGTCAAAATCTAGGTCACCAGGTCAAATCATAGAAAAACCTTGTTAACACTTCAGGGGTCACAGTTCGGATTGGAAGTTCACCAATCCATGTCAAAATGATTGTATTAATGATATCTTGGACAGGTTCGAATATGGGTCATCTGGGGTCAAAAACTAGGTCACCAGGTCAAATCACTGGGAAACCTTGTTAACCTTATAGAGGTCGCAGGTTTGATTGGATCTTCCTCAAACTTTGTCAGAATGTTTGTATTAATGAACAGGTTTGAACATGGGTCAACTCTGATTAAAAACTAGGTCACCAGGTCAAATCACAGGAAAACCATAGAAGTTGCAATCTTTACTCGCGTGAGTGAAAAAGGGCTATCTTGGCCCTCTTTTTTAGTGTGTGTTATAAACAGAGTATCCTATTGTTCACTTGTCGTCAGTATTCAATTTTGTTGTCTGGTCACTTAAGTGAAACTAATATCGATAAGTATAGTATTCAGCATTGTTGCTTCATCAAAATATTCTCTGGAATCGTCAAAATATAAATGCTTAGATGTTTGTTGACTTCATTACTGTTCAGTTGCACTATTTGTATATTGTATTTTATCTTAGCTAAAACTATATGTATTTTTTTCTGAGTGACTCAATAAAGCAATCATATCTTATTGGATAAATGTGAGCCGTTTTAAGATTGTTCAGATAAACAGGTTGATGATAGAATAGACAGCACCTGACTCATCCTTTCAATTAAATTTTAGTTTCATATACTGCGTGAAAATAAAATTTACAGGTGTAAGTTTGATCTTGTCTATGTGGCCAGTTGTCATGGTCGCAGATTCCAAATATAGAAAAATGTTTGATAGCCTTAGTATCTAAGTTAGGAATGATATAAAACAAGCTAAATAATATCATCAGAATTATGCATGAAATCATTAAACTGGCTAATTTGTGTCAATTCAAATAAAAATACGTACCTGGTGGTTGGTGTGACTTGCATGACCTATATATACATGTATACATATATAAACCTGGAAATGTTATTGAATAAAGAACAAACATCTAATTCTCTCTAAAAATGTGATAATTATTCCTACAACAATTTTATATATATATAATATAAACTGGTTTACAAAAGACACTGGAGCTCTGTAAGCCAGTTTATATAAATATATAAATATATATATATAAACTGGTTTACAGGGCTTATATATAAAAGCGTCTAGTTTTATTAACTTTTATTTCTTTTTATGAAAGTAAGCTAGTTGTAGGAATAATTATCACATTTTTAGATAGAATTAGATGTTTGTTCTTTATACAATAACATTTCCAGGTAGTAATAGTGAAGTCATACCGATGATTATTTAATCTGAATAATGTTATGTTTGAATGTAATTTTACATGCCCTGACTTAACCAAATTCTTGTAATTTATTGCCGTGTTCATATTGTTCTGCTATTTCATTATTAAGTATGCTTAGTTCTTCGTAGAATGATATAATAAAAACACACCACGGAATTCTTTGATGTTAAGGAGCCTTAATTGTACTTTTATACCTTCAACATCAGAGAACAATATAAATATTTGTTAAAGAGTTGGCAATATATTTTGATAACCATCCAAATTATCCCAGGCTTGTCTGAGTTATAGCCCTTTAATTACCAATTTATGCTAATTTAACTCTGTTTTCACTATTGAATCTTATTAACTTTATAATTCTTATCAAATATTAATCAAACGTTATCACAGTATTTGTGACTTCTAGTTGATTCAACAAGCTATGCAGATCAATGCTTACCTTGATAAAGCTGATAGATCATGCCTCTATGTGTGTCTTGAGTCTTAAATTGAACTAAAATTGAGTTATTACTTGTATACTTGGTGCATACATATATTATTTATTCAAGCAGTAGGCAATGAAGAGGTATTATAACATTACTACTTTCTTATCATATCCGCTGTGATTCAATTGTTCAGCTTGTTTGATGACAGGAGATCATTGTGTGAAATTTTCAATGATTTTTTGCTTTGGCTAAATTTCATTCAGGAAATGTTTTATTTGGTGAAGATGGTTACCTTGGTGACGAACCAGTAAATGGAGACAGAATTCTTCTGTTAGAACAACAAATAACTCTTCTCAATAAACTTGTTGACTCTCTGAAACAGCAGGTAGGTCAAACTAACCATCATCCATTTTCTTCTTAATGAGAATTTTCCTGAATAAATACTCTTTTTCATCAATGCTCCTCCCACAATTTTTGCTCCCTCCCTTATAAATGCTCCTCCTTTAGTTAATGCTCCTCCTCCAATAAATGCTCCTCTTTTAGTTAATGCTCCTCCTCCAATAAATGCTCCTCTCCTTATTAATGCTCCTCCCTTATTATTGATGCTCCTCTGGTAAATAATGTTCCTCCCTAATTAATGCCCTTAAAATTAATTCCTCTACCCTAATTAATGCTCTTTTCCTCATTAATGCACCTCCCCAAAATTAGGTTTCTATTTTTGAGCATGACTTAATACCAATACTTCATGCTATATCCCATGGGTCAAAACATAATATAGCAAATTTTTATACGATTCTTATACTATATACCAGTCATGTGGAAGATGTATCACTGACACTTTATCCTTTTAAGTATACCTGTCATGTGATTATCACTGACACTTTATCCTTTTAAGTATACCTGTCATGTGATTATCACTGACACTTTATCCTTTTAAGTATACCTGTCATGTGATTATCACTGACACTTTATCCTTTTAAGTATACCAGTCATGTGATTATCACTGACACTTTATCCTTTTAAGTATACCAGTCATGTGATTATCACTGACACTTTATCCTTTTAAGTATACCAGTCATGTGATTATCACTGACACTTTATCCTTTTAAGTATACCAGTCATGTGATTATCACTGACACTTTATCCTTTTAAGTATACCAGTCATGTGATTATCACTGACACTTTATCCTTTTAAGTATACCAGTCATGTGATTATCACTGACACTTTATCCTTTTAAGTATACCAGTCATATGATTATCACTGACACTTTATCCTTTTAAGTATACCTGTCATGTGATTATCACTGACACTTTATCCTTTTAAGTATACCAGTCATGTGATTATCACTGACACTTTATCCTTTTAAGTATACCAGTCATATGATTATCACTGACACTTTATCCTTTTAAGTATACCTGTCATGTGATTATCACTGACACTTTATCCTTTTAAGTATACCTGTCATGTGATTATCACTGACACTTTATCCTTTTAAGTATACCTGTCACATGATTATCACTGACACTTTATCCTTTTAAGTATACCTGTCACATGATTATCACTGACACTTTATCCTTTTAAGTATACCTGTCATGTGATTATCACTGACACTTTATCCTTATGTGTTTACCTATCATGCGATGTTTGCCTGACACATGAACCTATGTGTTTACCAGTAAATTGATGTATGAATGACTCATTAAACTTATGTGTTTACCTATCATGCGATGTTTGTCCGACACATGAACTTATGCGTTTACCAGTAAATTGATGTATGTATGATCCACGGACTTATGTGTTTATGAATCGTGTGATGTATGCCTGACACATGAACTTATGTGTTTACAAATCATGTGATGCATGTCTGACACAAACTTATGTGCTTACAAATCATGTGATGTATGTCTGACACTTGAACTTATGTGCTTACAAATCATGTGATGTATGTAACCATGAATGTCGATTACTTGATATTACAGAATGCAAACCTGGGTGACAGAGTTTCTGAACTTGAGACATGTTGTGACTCTGGATGTGAATTTGAAGGTCAATCATTTGATGAAGGTGAAACATGGAGCCCTGACAAGTGTACAGTTTGTATATGCAGTGTAAGTCTGTACTTAATAGATTTTTGTATTTTTTTATAAAGTTATTTCTAAATCAAGATCTTTCTATGAAATAAGCCCCATTCATTTCATTTCAGTCTTATTGTATTTGTTTTTGTCTGAATTTTATGTTAAAAAAATATTGTGTAAGTATTACAGATATACCAGGTTGATGTTTGTATAAATGATTGTATAAATATTTTATAAATTTCAGAATAACAAGCCAGATTGTCTTCGTAGAACTGATGTACCATCCTGTCAGAGTATGTTTAATTTTACTTTGATATAAATGTTCACATCTCTATAAATGGTTTTTGTTTTTTTGATAATTAGGTGTCATTTAGATACAATAGAATTCCTTTTTGTTTTCCAAGAAAGTGTTTTTGTATGCTGATAATTAACCTATATCAATGAAGTCTGGTTGATTCAGTTTGGTTGTCTGTTAAGATCAAATTACTGGTAAATGATTATACATGTGCTGGTCTATAGGGCACATAGGTGAACCGAGTCATCTCAGTGAAAATCTCAATGTAACATTTCCCAAAATAATGCAAGAATTCCAAAAATATCTTTTTTGGCAAAGAATGTCCAAACAATGACCACAAATCTCTCCTGTTCAATTTTAGCTCTTGCTATGTGTCTGCTTTATACTGTAAAAATTGTACTGATTGATTTATTTTGTATAGGTCCCTGTGAAGTGAATCCCTGTATGAATTATGGACAATGTGTTTCCTTTGATGAAACCAAACCAAACAGTGACTTCCAATGTTTATGTCAACCACCATATGATGGACAATATTGTGAATACAAGGAGAATCCATGTGTATGGCCGAGAGAGTCTGGTATCTGTGACCAGAATATACCTAGATATTATTATGATGCAGATTTACAAGAGTGCCGTCCCTTTAACTATACAGGTATACTGGAGTTATTTCCCTTACTGTATAAAACTATTTAAGATCTTATTGAGATATTTGAAGAAATTGACCCCTTTAACCTTGAATTGCTTTTTAATTGTTTGTTAGGATTTGTAATAAACATGCGAGATACAGGGATATGCTGGTGGTATGACCAATTCAGTTGAGCTGTTGCCTCTTGCTGAAACTTTTCGGAAATTTAAAATATGGGCACCTTATGATTTAGATTTCAAGAGAAAGATTTCGCATGTTTCTCTCTAACAATTCAGGACTTAAATTACAATGAAATATTTCAATAACAAACAGGGTCAGTGACAAGAAATCAGCTAATATTGAGAGTTGAGTGTTGATTCTTTTGGATATTCTGTTTATTTGAAACTACCTTCGTGTAAACTGTACAAATGGAACATTTCTAGGTTGTGGAGGAAACATAAACAACTATGAGAGTCTATCAGAGTGTGAAGCTGTTGCTATTATTGGTGCTTGCTGTTACAGACAATACTCACTTAGAGTGGAAGATATCATTATAAGCTCACAACGAGAATCATTTGGGTGTAAGGTAAGTGTCGCCAAGTTAACTACATGTTTTACATATACTGCGATTTGTCATTATTATATATTTATTTTTGATTACAATTTCCCTGGACAATTTCCCTAGCAGACATTTCTTGTTCTTAATGTGAAAGTTCTGCTTTTTATACTGGTATCATTGAGCATTTCAATAACACTAATGTTTGATGTATGTACTACATGCAGGGTTTCCGCTGCAATTCGCCAAAAAAAAAAAATCTGCGAGTGGCGCATAAAAACATCAAATTAAACATACTTTTTTGTATCTCGGACCCTCCCGTCAGTACATGTGGCAGAAAAAATATAATGTCCTGTGGAAACCCTGTACATGTATTATAGTATAAAATAGTCATGGATATTGTTTGTGTTTGAACTTTTAGCTGTAAATGTATCTCAGAGATGGTAAAATAGGAATATATTTGAAAAATTTGCAATGATAATATTTCTATGATTTTGTACCCTGGATGTATTTATATACACATGTATAAACTGACTTTTATGTGTTATATTAACTTGTAGGAGATAACTTTGTCTGAGTGTCAGTCTACACATAGACAGATCGTCGGTGATACAAGATACGAGGTAACATCATTCTATCCTGGTGAAACTTGTGATAATGCACAGTGTGGACGTGTTGATGCTGTGTGTATGATAGAGGGTAGGAAGTACGAGGTGGGACAGACTGCTATACTGGGTTGTCAGGAATGTACATGTGAAAGTTCTGGACAATTTGTATGCAGGTGTGTTCTCTCATTGTTCTGTTTTGTTTTGTTTTAATGTGAATTATTTCACTGGGGTTTAACGCCATTTTTCAACAATTTTTCATTTACATACGGTTACCGGATCACCTAACAAGTTTTCCTGGACTATGTACTAACCAGTACTAACTTACCTTCTGCAAGGAGCCGGTAACTTCTCCACATGTGGAGGAAAATCGACATTTTTGTCATATTTTCATAGTAGGGTATGACCTGCCGCGTCTGGGATTCGAACCCGGATCTCCGGGCTTCAAGTCCAGCACACCAACCACTGGACCACTGCCGCGGCTCTCTCTCATTGGTCATGTATTTATCAATGTTGAAGAGCCTCTTTGGTTGAGTGGTTGCAGTCTGTGAATAGTAATCACAAGCCCCCTTACCACTGTAAGTTTGAATCCCACATGAGACCAGACAAATTTCGCTTCTAAGGAAGCTGACTTGTTAGTTTACAGAAGGACAATGGTCCTACCCAGTTGTTTGGCTGGACGTCTTCTTCCTCTGTTAAAGCTTGTAAAAATGCCAGGAAAAAAAACAACAATTTTTGTTTACAGCCTGGTACTTAGCTTTAAATGTTTCATATTGTGAACTGCAATCATTATTAATATTTATTTCATGCTTTGCAAAATGGAATCTGCATTTTTTATTTGAAAACAGGTTGTTTGTCATTAAAGTGTACAAAACTCTATTTATTAAATTTATGTCAGACATCATCTATAGATGAATTCTTGCTGTTCTTACCAACATCTGTTCCTCTGCTTCTGAGAAATATTAAGTTTGGTTGAAAACACTTGTTGAATATTCACTTTTATGATGTTCTTCTGAAACGAAGTATGTGTATGTTCTGTATTTAAAATGACTTCAAATTGCGACAACAATTTTAAGAAAATGTTCTTATTATTTGTGTAACGAAATTTTAAAAACAGCTGTTTTGTTTCTGAACAGTTGTTCCCAGAAAGCAGTAAGAAAGGAAATCAGGGATATGACATCACAAGAATTGGCACAGTTCCAAGCTGCGATACAGGAATTACGATTGGTTGGACCTGGCAACCCGTGGGAGGAGCTTCGAGATGTATACATGAGGCACACAATGCACTCTAATGGTGGACCTTACTTTCTCCCTTGGCATCGTATATTTTTACGTAAACTTGAGCAGATGTTACAGGAAATCGACTGCAGTATAACACTACCGTACTACGACTTCAGTACCGATATCGGTAACTTTGAAAATGCAATAATTTGGCAACCAAACTTTTTCGGAGGTGACGGTGTTGATGGTTGTGTTGTTGATCATCCGTTTGGACCTCGGGGAGCATGGAGACCCTGTATATCCAGAAAGTTTAACAACAACGTGAAACTACCTACACTCATAGAATTATCTCTAGCCATAGCAAGTGACGACTACCAAGAAATGAGTCGCTGTCTAGAATCCTATGTCTCCTACATTCACACCTATATTGGTGGCGATATGGCTACTCGTGCTGCGTCCTACGACCCTATATTCTACTCCATACATGCATATATTGACATGTTATACTGGTGGTGGCAGAAGAAAGGGGACAATATGTTTAAATATCCTCCAGAATTTGGAAACATTCCCATGATTCCATTCAATATTCCTCCTAGTGCAATACTCGACCTTGAAAATGACCTTTGTGTTAAATATTTGTGGCCTAGTGAAGGTGAATGTCTTTTTTTCTTAACCCTTTTCCTCATAATAATGCATTTCCTCGCATCTGAAGTAGACGACTTTTGAAAATATTGTGGCAAAAGTAGCCATTGCTTGTGATGAGTAATAGCGTCTTTTGCCACAATGTTTTCCACTGTGTCAGTAAGAAATAAACTATTTTCTTACATAAATTGATGCTTCATATATTTGCTTTGAATTTGGAAGAGTCCAAAATATGCTTATAGGGCCAAGGTTAATAGTTTAAAATGTTCTATTCTTTTGTATAATTTCATCAAAAGCTCGAAAACATATGTAGTCTAATGATTTCTGTCTGAAAAAGTATTTTAAAACAAATAATGGACATTTTCTAATTTCTTCACCATTTATGAATTGAATTGTTCCTAGATTTGTGTGAATGGCATTTTCATATTATTTCAGTTCAAGATTTATTTTTTTTAATGTTACAGGCACACCTTGTAACAAATCTCTAGATGGAGGATTCATAGAAAACGGAAATAATCAAAGAGGGGACGTAAATCCTGTTGGTGATAATACATTTACTGGAGGATTTAACTCCCTTGGTTATGACGCTAGTGGTTTTGATCGCCATGGTTATGATAGAAATGGTTTCCAAAAGAACGGTATGATGTCTGACAATTTTTATTCTTGTAAAAGATTAAATCTAAAAGTAAAACTATAAGTATTATATCTTCTGTTCAATGTGACAACATTACCTTGTATACTGTATGTGGTCTTAAAACGTTGTTCCTTTAGATATTCATATAATCATTTAGGATAAACTTATTACGATATATAGATCCTTGAGTAATAATCATATAGGATTATTTGATAGCATTTATTTAAGTACATGGGTAAAAAAGAGTAATTCTTCGAACAATAATGTTGAATCGTGTATAAATGGCTTTATTTTACTGTTCTAGGTTATAATAGAGACGGTTATGATAAAGATGGTTATGACATAGGTGGTTACAATCGTTATGGTTACGACAGAGATGGTTATAATCGCTATGGTTACGATATTGAAGGTTGGGACAAAGACAATATGCCTGATTTAACCTCTAGATACAATGCTTATGGTGTGGACATGAATTGTCTGGACAGACGAGGTAACATTTTATTACAATTAGCATCCATTACTGAAAGAATTCATGTAAAAAGCACACAACATACACACAGTATGAAGTGGAGCATGTATGATAGATAGACTAGTTTACTTGATGAGGACAAACTTCTAGTCTGTCTGAATGTTTCATGGTTCTGTATTTGATAAGTTTACTATGCTCAATGTTCATTTTATGGGTGAAGAAATATATGGAGATTGTTGACAAGTTAATAAAACTACAAAAAAGTGCTGTTAATGTTTCTTTTTATGACATATAAATGTTGTTTTGATTTGTATGAACAAACCCTGTTTATCTCCCTTTATTTCAAATTACAGGCTACACAACAAGTGGGTTTGATAGATATGGTTTCAACCAACAAGGATACAATAATATGAAATGTGACTTTTATTTCACGGGTCCTTTTGCTACAATACAATCCAAGAAAATATGGAGTATTCTTCTGGTGCAGACTAAAACTTTCATCATGTCATTATCAAGGACGTGTCCACCTTTAGAACATTTACCGATGAACTGGTTGCAACAATACTGGATAACAGATATCAAGAATGTTACAGGTACAGTTTAATTTAGATATATACTGTCAGCGCTTTGCAAAGGTCACCAATGGGAGAGATAAAGCGGACTTTATGAAAAGGCTCATATGGTCTATTATTATTACATCAATTATTGTATGCTGATGGGTGACCTTTATTGGCAGATGTTTTTTAACTCGAGCTCGAGGTCAAGTTGTATTAATTTGCTCGTATCTTTGCCTTTTCCTGTGACACACAATGTCTTACCCTTGATTGAGATGTTATGCTCTGTGGCCATCCAGGATGTGATGATGTATATTGACTTACTAGTTTGAATGTTTTGTTCTTTGCTTTTTTCATTGGGGTTTAACGCGGCAACAACAGCCTAGGTCATTTGGTCCTTCTCTAGTTTATTGCGCAGAACCACTAACTTCCATAAGCTAGATAGACAGTTTCTTCTCATGTGAAATTTGTCTGGACCCAGATGGGTTTAAAACTCAAAGACCATAACCACTCTACCGTGTCTTTGCTTTGAAAGTGATACCTCCCTGTTTGATTATTTTTTTATATTAATATATCGTATTATTAGAAGAAAGGTAATTTATATTTATTGTTTATAATAATTGTCGATTTTAGATATGGTGACAGTAGGAAAGTCATCCAGTGAAGTTTTGAATTCTAGAAGATTCTGTTTTGATATTGATGATTTTGTGAGAGCGTGTGAATGTGATGTTGGCATAGCAACCTGCATAGATAATCCATGTTTGAAGGAAACTTGCCCGTCTTATCCGGAAGCAAGATGTCATATAGATTTCTGTGGTGTTTGTCGAGCTAACTGGTTTGTTAATGGAGCTAAAGTGGATTGCTTCGAAGAACGAGGTAAGTTCACCGTATTTCCGAATAATTATCAGTTATTATTTGTAAAATGTTAATGTTTTCAAATTTTTATATTTGGTGAAAGATAAACCTTAGGGTAATCTTGTTCAAAGCTGAACATCTGACTTGTGTGGTTAAAAAATAATTTGTTTTAGAAAATAAACAAGGAAGATTTCAACAGGATTTTTAGCAGTTTAATGATGGTCAGCATATTGGCTCACCATTTTGTACTTATGTTGATCCTGAATCTCATATTGTCCCTGTGATGAAACATGTTTGAAACTAATTCTTTGTATAAATCTTTATATATACGTTTGTTATTACTTTACATGCCATTGGTTTGCTTATATGTATATATACATGTTACATGTACAAATATACAAATGTAAGATGCAATAAGACAGTCACATCATAATCAATAACATTCTGATTGTCCTGATAGCTGCTTGTTTCACATAATGTTTTAACTTCCATATTTTTCATATCTAGACATATACTTGTACTACTACAAGTGAAGTTTTTATACTTCTGTAGATTTCTGTCAGCCCAATCCTTGTGAGAATGGTGGAACATGTGTCCAGTCTGTTTGGCCCTCAGAACCACAGTTGACCACTTGTATTTGCCCACCAGGATTTGATGGTCATTATTGTCAGTATAAATCTCTAGATGTCTGTGAATTACCTATTAGTACAGGTAAGTTTGTGATAATCAGTGCTGTAAAGTTTGTGTTATAATTAGTGGTAAGTTTGTGACATATGTGAGTATATTTATTTCTACAGTATTTGATGGTGTGGTTAGACTAATCGACCTTCAATCTTCTGGTCATTCTTCATCGTTTGTTACAAAAATATAGTGTATACATGGCAATAAAACAACATGTAGTGATACATAACATAACACAGCATGAGTATAAACACCATGACATGCACACCAATACCAGGGATAACACAAGAAAGGGTAATGTATGTTATGTAGCATAGTCTGTATACTAGTACTTATTTAGTCACGCCTTCATGTCAGATGTTACAGTTTGTATCCTTACTGGATTCTAGGTGATTGCGGACTTCAAGAAACAAGATGGTTCTTTAATCGTCAGACACAATCCTGTCAGACATTTTTATATACTGGCTGCGCTGGTAATACGCAGAACTTCCAAACTAAAGATCAGTGTGAATCTAGATGTAGAATAGGGGCTTGTTGCTATAGATACCCCAAGAACAAAGACGCTACGATTGGTTATGACATGCAGGGATATGACATGTAAGTTATTATCAGTTTTACATAATTAACAATAAACCATGTCAGCGTAATGAGTATTAGATGCTCAAACTGTTGTAAACGATTTGTAAACGTAAATTTAGTCTAATTGAATCTCAGACTATGAGCTTTCATTTGAGAAACAGCCTAGTTTTAGTATTATCATACATGAAGGTGGACGTGAAACATGTTGAAAAAGTGGTTAGTTTCAGAATGTTTGACCATCCAACACTGGTCTGCTGATTATAGACCGAATTGTTTACTTATTGTCTGTGGCAGGTGCCCTTTGTTTTGCAATGTAAACACATCGTTAAGTGTATATTCATTCCAGTTACGGGTTTGATGTTGGTGGACAAAATAGACGAGGAGATGTGCGAATTGAAAGCAATGGAATTAAAACAGGACGTGATAGGTTTCAACCTGATAGATACGATTGGCAAGGTATAAAATAGTTACATATAGTACTAGGGGCCATTTCATAGACATAGCTTAGATAGCGGTTTGTAGACTTAAATATTGGGCCACCCTTTGTCTGTATATTAAAAGTGTTATGTCTTGTTTTCTGTATTATCAGCTGTTAAATGTCTGAATGTGTACCATTGATATGGTTTTTAGCTCACCTTAGCATGTAGTCACAAGTTCAAATTTCTGGAAAACCTTGTTAACACTTTAGAAGTCCCAGTTTTACTTGGATCTTCCCCAAACTTTGTCAGAATATTTGTATTAGTGATATCATGAACAGATTTGAACATGGGCCAACTTGGGTCAAAAACTAGGTCACCAGGTCAACTCACAGGAAAACCTTTGAAGTTTGCAATCTTTACTCAGGTGAGCAAAAAAGGGTCATCATGGCCATTGTGTTAAGTATAGAAACTACTATCTTAACTTAGATATGTGTACCGGTATGTATCAGGCCCTTGGTGTGTGTGTGGGGGGGGGGGGCATTATTTTCTAACAGATTTATTCATGAATTGATTCAGATTGAAATGCACATGTACTTAGTATACAGAGAATGCTTATAATATATTCATTAGTAATATGAATAACAAATAACGTGACTTTCCATTATATCTAAACTTCCAGGATATGACAGAAATGGCTTTGATCGTGATGGATATAACCGCTGGGGTTTAGATAAATCTGGGTATGACAGGGAAGGTTTTAATCTAACGGGATATAACAGGCAGGGAGAATACGACGGTATCACCGATTATGATGAAACAGGTTATGATATTGAAGGTTATAACAGGTAAGTATGTATGCCTGATCTTATGACATTCATGAAATATGAAGTAATGAACAACTTTCAATGTTTGGTGTATCTTTAATCTCCATGTCTGGAGCAGAATATCAGTACTATTATCAGTACTAAGTTAAAATAACTGAAATACTGTCATTATTTTCCAAATAGAAAATTAGAATTAACATTATTAAAATGTACTCATTAAAACAAATCTTCTGATACAAAATACAGTTAGATACTTTGACATTTGCAAAAAGATGACTTTATGTAACAACCATGCAAAGTTAAGTAAGATTAAATTATGAAAAAGACGGATCATTATAGTACTGTATTGTGTTTATTTTTGTATTTTAAGTTAATTTTAAGCCAAACATGTTTATAGCTTTAATTTTTGTATAATCCTTTGCTTTATTAGCATATATTTTATTCTCCCAAATTCAAAGCAAATGTACAAAACATCAATTTATTTAAGAAAATTGGGTTATTTCTCTCTGAGTGGAAAACATTGTTGCAAAAGCAATGCCTTCTTCTGCCACGATGTTTTCAAAAGTCGTCTGCTTTAGATGCGGGGAAGTGCGGGGTATTATGATGCAATGGGATATGTGAGTTTTCTGGTTTGTTTGAATTTAGTTACTTATGTATTAATACAAGATTTTGTATTCCGTCTGTTTGGGTTTTTTTCTTTGATTAAATAACTTAGCTTGTATTTCTATTTCCCAGAGCTGGTTTCTCATGTCAAGGGTCAAACAGAGATGGACTGAATGCCTACAAGGTGTACAGTGAATATATATATAAATGTCGTCCCGCTACCTTACTACAGTGTCAGGCATTAGAAGATGAACGCACAAAAATTGTCAAGTTTTCAAGAGGTCAGCGTTGTGAAGATGTGGAATGTGGTGAGAAATGTGGCTGTTACCATGACAACAAAACGTATGAATTTGGTGAAACTTGGCAAGCAGGCTGTCAGTATTGTACATGCACATACAGCGGGGCTGTAGAATGCTCCTGCTCTCAGATTTACCGCAGAAAGGAAGTACGTGACATGTCTAAAGATGAAATGAAGAAGTATCAGGATGCTATAAAGGCTTTGAGCAAAACTGAATTTCCGTCTGAGTGGTTCCAGTTCTCTAGACTTTATGCTGATCACAAATCACAAGCATTTGGTAACAGTGCTTCACTTCCATGGCATCGACAATTTCTGCGTACAATTGAACAAACTTTGCAAGAAATGGACTGCTCCATCACCATACCGTATTATGACTGGACACTGAATGCCGGAGATCAACAACGAGCAAGAATTTGGGCTGCAGACATATTTGGTGGGGATGGTTCAGACATGAATGCTTGTGTGAGATATCATCCCTTTAAGGATTACCATCCACCGTATTGGGTACCGTGTCTTAGACGTAGATTCAACACCAGCCTTCCTTTACCAGACGTTATTGATCTACAGATAGCGGTGAATGAGCCAGACTACGATAGATTTAGATTACATATGGAGCTTTATTTGAATATGTTTGCATCTTGGGTTGGTGGCCACATGGATTCAGACCAAGGTCCTTATGATCCATTGTATATTTCTGTGTTGGCATTCATTGATAGAATCTGGTGGGATTGGCAGAACAAGCATCCAGATAGTATGTTGTCATACCCGCAGGATCTACGCTATATTCCAATGATGCCTTTCAAATCAAGCCCTGATGATGTCATGGATAGTAAGAAACAGATGTGTGTAACATACTATCCTTTATCTGAAGGTGCCGCGTGTAACATTACGACACCAAATCTCAACTATAATACATTAGGTTATGATAGACATGGCTTTAACAGAGAAGGTTATGATGCTGAAGGTTACAATGTGTTTGGTGTGAACAGGAATGGTGATAAAGATGAGAGGGGAATATATAACATCTATGACTTTGATCGTGAAGGGTTTAAAAGGAACGGTTATGACAGTATGGGACTAGACAGGTATGGATTCTCCGTAGATAACTATAATGTTGATGGTTACGATTCTTCTGGTTATGATAGAACAGGTTATAATCGCTATGGTTACGATAAAGAAGGATACACCCCATTTGGCTTTAACCGTAATGGAAGTTCAAATGTTGATATAGGAGCTCATGGGTACGACTCGTATGGCTACAACAGGTTAGGACTGGATGTATACGGATTTGATCGTCAAGGATACGACATATATGGTTTTGATACTCATGGTTATGACCGAAACAAGTGTAATCGTTACTTCCTCGGACCAATGTTAGTGATTGTGAAGAGAATGTCGAAGATACAACTTGATGTTTTAGATGACAAATTTATACGTATCATCACAAGAATCTGTCCAGCCTTGAACTATCTACCAGAATGGAGGTATGTAGACATTTTGTATCTTCCTCTGTGAGAGTTCCTGTCACCATTTAATATGCGTTAGAGTTCTTGAAGAATACAACAGGATTATACCGGTTTCCTCATTTGTGTAAAGTACGATTGAAAGTTGATTTATAATACTATATTAATATCTGTGAAGACAACTTATTTGATTTGTAGTTGTACTGAATATGATAACTTTCAGAGTATCTTTGGAACAATTGACCCAGTAAGTTACATGACCCATTAAAATTGCAATCAGCGTACATATATGAATAGGAATGTTGAGAATCAGTCCAATTTATGTCTAAAGTATTTATTCGAAATACATGTACATGAACCAGACTACATTAATTTTAGACTGGTCTGCCCCAAATGTTCAACTATTCAAAATGTTGTCTTTTTTATTGTCACATATTTTTATCTGTAGTTTATTATTTATAGATATACAGTGAACTGGTTACGTCGTGACTCCCAGGTACCTCTTATTGAAGGCATTGTGGGTAGAGCCCAAGAGAGAGCAATGGGTTTGAGCCCTGTGATACGTACCAGTAGTGTTACCAGTGAAAGTCGGTGGCTTCCGGTCGGACCTGATAGAAGGTTTAGTTAAATTGATTGTATTTAGATTGTGTGTCATCGTGTATGTCTTTGTACCATCATAGTGTATAGTTAATTCTAATGGAGTTATTGATTTGTGCTGTTCATTGGAGTGAAGGCTGTTGTCACTTAAATAAAGTAACAAAAAGACATGTTTTTCAAGACTTTAAATGTTCAGTTTGCTAGTCTGCAGCAATATTTTGGCATTTTTGGCAGACAAACGACTCTGTCTATGTTGAATTTATTTTATTAGGTAGAATAATATTTTCAAAAATTTCAAAAAGTTGTCACTGAAGCCTTTGTATTTATAAGTTTTTATTCCATTTAGAATACACCCTTATCAGGAGTGTAGAAAAATTTTCATGTAACTGGTAAGCTACTAAAAGTAGAAGGGGGTCTGAGGGTTCCCCCCAGTAGGGAGCAAAGGGGCAATGCCCTCTGTCGCAAAAAGTAGCCGGCGAGAATGCTTGAATACCAGTTGATTTTTTGGTTCATTTCTACACCCTTGCTTATATGTGAAGAATTGTGCTGCGTTTATATTTTTCTTATAGATGTACATGTATTGTTTCAGTTTGTGTTTTGTTACCTACCATTACACGGAGTGTCCATTTAGTGAACCACCTGTGGATTGTATAGAAGATCTGTGCTCAGAAAGATCTTGTCCAGGTAAGTACACATAGTGAAATCTGATACAGTGGACTCTCATTGGCTGGAACCCGGTAAATTCGAACACTCCGGAAAACTGGAACTCATTCTCCGGTCCCAATTGTTTTTACAATATGTTTTATATAGTTCGACTCCGCATGGCTGGAACCACATAAATTCGAACGCTCGAACCAATAATCAGGTCCCGTGGTCAATATTTACTCTGTTATTCACACCTCTCGGTCGAACAATGCATTTTCACAATTTGAGAGTAATTTGCTGTCAAAAATTCGCGCGATATGACACGGTGCGTGAAACTGACACGCGTGTGAAGATAACATTACAAAATTATGACAACTAACAATTGTTTGATTTTGTTTGCAACTATAATCGTGCATTATTAATTATTATTTTGGTCAACGAAGATATGTTTGCAAAATCGTTGCTTTCATAATCAAAATGATTAAACAAATGTTATCACAAAATCTGACAGAAAATGATGAGCAACATGGCGAAGGACCCGGTAACGGGGGGATAACCATGTCAGCAATCATTAAGAACAATGCTGAACAAGTTAGTGAAGGACCCGGTAACGGGGGGATAGCTAAGTCAGCAACTGGAAGAGGAATTAAACATGATACATGAATATTATTATGAATAAAATATATAAATATAATACATATACGTTTGTTTTGTATGTTTTTTGGCTTAAATAATAATCTATTACATGTATGTACATGTAGGTGTATGATCATTACAAACAACACGAACAAATTACGCATACAATATATACAAGGGAAACAACTCTATTTCATGGAGTAAACCCCGGATGGCTGGAACTCCGGATAACTGGAACTGATTTCGTCAGTCCCGTCGAGTTCGAGCCAATGAGAGTCCACTGTACATATATATAAGTATAGCACACATATTGTCACATATCTGTGAAAATCAAACTTAGTGATTTATTATGATGTGCTGTATTCTTGTTCATCTGACCAAAGGGGTCAAAACGTTGACTTTAGTAATATCTAAACCATGATTAATACTAAACTATCAAACACCACAGGCCACTCGGTCAATCAACTGAATGGCACTGTTGGCCACTTCTGTTTGAAATGTATTTAAATAATAGTTCTTTTATTAACTGTGGCTTGTTTGATACTGGGTGTTTGTGGTCAAATGTTAGTGCTGATGTCCACTTTTGTTTCAAAGGCACAAAACAGACTTTAAATGAAAGTTTTGTTTCCATGACAACCTCACCTAAATATATGTATGAACTTACATATTATCGGGACAGTAATGTAGAATCATTGTTGACCTCTAATACAATGTATTTTATTTATGTTTCAGGATATCCTGATGCTGTGTGTCGTGTCAATAGATGTGGTAGTTGTAAACTGGAATGGTATAATGGTAGAACTGGTAACATGATACAATGTTCTGGTTGTATAGACAGATCCGGTATAGAGAGAGGGGAGGGCATGGAGTGGCCGGAATCTGATTGTGAAACATGCTCTTGTCAGGTTAGACTGTTTCATCTTTGTTATCAAATTCTTAAATAGAGACTTAAAGAAAAATTTTCTTTCATTTGAGACCTTTTAAAAGTGTTCAATTCAGCAAAATTTGTCACTGCACTTGTAACATTTATTTTCTTATATGTTGAATAATAAAATAATGTATATCACTGTAACATTATTTGCTAGTTTTAAATAATATAATGTACTTAGAGTGACCTCTGTGTGATGTTGTGTAGAATTGGACTCAAATTATGTTAAAATATGTTCAACCTAAACAAGTCAGTCATATGTTATGCGGGTAATGTAGTGTCCGTAACATTCGAACAGACTTTTATCCTTATATTATAGGGTGGACTGGTTACGTGTAAAGAAACTATCTGTCCCTCTGTATTATGCACCCACCCAGTGAAGATACCGGGACAGTGTTGTCTGCAATGTGACGGTAAGTGAAGCTAAGATAGTTTTTAGTTATAATTGTACTGTCATAACAGGTAAAATATGTGAATTGAACGAATCTTGGTTGAATCTAGTTATCTATGGTTTTCCTCACATGGTTTTTATAGACATGTGAAAATATCATTGGGACAAACACAATTACCTGTGGCAATTAGAATAAAACTGAATTTTATTACACATGTTATGACTAGAGCACCGTTGGAATTTAGATGTGGCATTGTTACCATTGTTTCAGGTTACTTGATCAAAAGAATAAGATAGGTCAAAAAACTTTTCTTTTCTGAATTTTTTTCTAACTGTATCTTTCATACTTCGAGGGTATGACTCACTTTTGATTCTAACTTTAGTGTTGGCACCGAAAGACAGAGTCAGTCAGGTAACCATAATTGCAACTAAAGCTAAAGAATTACTCTACTAATTTTATAGTTACATCTGTAACAGTGTTGTATATATAATATATGTGTTTATAGTAGTTTGTATGCCTGTCTGCCCGATTAGCTCAGTTGGTAGAGCAGCTGACTTGCAAGCAGAAGGTCGTGGGTTTGAGCCTCGCATCGGGAACTTTATTTTCTGCCTCCTATTACACATCTTGACTACCACTAGGCTTCTGTTTTACTGTATACACACAAGCGTCAGAAGCAGACTCATTCATCCTGGTATTTGTCTCCTTTAAGGCTGTGATTATGATGGCATAAGAATGAGGAACGGACAAGTTATAACACCTCCAGACAATAAATGTGATTCATGTGCGTGTAGCCAAGGTAACGTTAACTGTCGTTACGTAGACTGTCCTGATTTAGGAAGCTGTACATCTGAGCTGATACTGGATGGTGAGTGTTGTCCCACGTGTATGGACTGTGGTGATAGATCTAATGGTGAAACCTGGATGGAGACTGTGTGTCAGAGATGTACCTGTGTGGTAAGATTGTTAGTACATCATGTATGATAATCTGCTGTGTGCTAGATGTAGTCACTTTAAGAATGTTGATAGTTGATACACACCATGTACATGTACCTATATGTCATTGGACAAAAAAATGAGAATTAGCATCCAGCCTCTGTTGATATCTGCAGTCTTTCCTTGTTAATTTTTTAGTCATATCAATTTGTAGTTAATCTTATGGCGCAGTGTGCAGAGACTTATATTCATGAACAATTATTTGATATTGTTATTTGTTCTTTTTATTTGAATAATGTTTATTACTGAATAGTGTAAAGCTGTTCTATTACAGTTATTTAATTCAGACTTAAATTTTCCATTATTGTTAAATGTCAGTATAAGCATTTAGGGGAGTGTAGTATTTTTTGGATGTATTGTACATGTTTTTTATGAATCTTTTTCTTAGTTAGATATTGTAGAAGTATGGATTCAGACTTGTATTATTATCCATTCAGTTTGTGATTTGTTAAAGTTTTGGTATTAAAGTCCATTGTAATGTGCTGCAATATTTTACTCTGATGTTTTGTTTTTATGTGACTTATTGTCAGTGGGGTTTAACATCATTTTTCAACAATTTTTCAGTTATATATGGCGACCGTTTCCCCAATCAGTTTTCCTGGACTGTATACTAACCAGTACTAACTTACCCTTCCGCAAGGAGCTGGCAACTTCTCCACATATGGAGGAAAATTGACATTTTTGTCAAATTTTCATAGAAGGGTATGACTTGCCGCGACCGGGATTCTAACCCGGATCTCCGGGTTACAAGACCAGCGCACTAACCACTGGACCACGGCCGTGGCCATATTTTAATTTGAACTGTCAATTATGTGTAAATACTATACAATGTACATGTGTATTGTTTACAACAGGATGGTCGTGTAGAGTGTGAGAGGAAACAATGTATACCTCCAGACTGTAGTCATCCATGGACCCCACCTGGTGATTGTTGTCCATCATGTGGAGGTATGTACATGTATTTGCACAGTAATTAATCAGTTGATATCATGATTTATAGAACGTTTTTCATTCAGGAGAAACTGCTGTGTCCTTTGTAGACAGGTGTTTGTTGTCACAACTAATTTTGTCTATTTGTGTGTATCAAAGTTACTGTTTGAATAATAATTTAATTACTTAAATTCTTAAAATTTCTATGTTTACCATTACAGGTTGTATGGTAGATGGCAGAAATTTACAAAATGGTGAGACATATATGCCAGATCAATGCACACAATGTGACTGTGATGGTGGCAACGTGTTATGTGATCCTGTACCTTGTCCGTTTATAGCTTGTGTAAACCCTATCACACCAACAGGAGAATGTTGTCCCAGATGTGACAATGGTAACATAACATCATAATATGCTCATTTTCTGAAATTCATGCTTTATTGTTGAAAAATATAGAACTGAGAAAATAGTAGATTATTCATAAAATATAGTAACCGTTTTATAAGACACTGTACAGGCACTGCTAGTATACCAATGATTTACCCTGGATGTAGTCAGTGAACAAGTAATGAACAATTCTCAGTGAAAGTTAAAACTGACATAAAGTGTACAAAGCTAAAAGCTGAGTACTTGTTAATAATGATTTGTTTATATATTCACATCCACATGTTTTTCATAATAAAAACATGAAACCTTCAATGATCTTGTTTATATATTTTTCTTACATGCTTTAAATATTTTGCTATAAATGATGTGACTGTCATTGTATTTCTCGTATATTTCAGAGTGTAGGTATGATGGTCGCTTGTATGAACATGGGGCAATATTTTTATCCCAGGAAGATCGATGTACAAACTGCAGTTGTGATAACACTGTGGTAAGATGTACACCAGTCAACTGTCCTCGTATGGATTTGCGATGTCGTCGACCAATCACGCTCCCTGGTGATTGCTGTCCTTCAAAATGTCCGAGTAAGTGTATTTATGTACCTGTTTTATGTACTTTTCTTAAATTGCTTACTATGTTTAATGAAATACAATGCACTACAAATTTCACACGAATCTAGTGAATGCTTGTATTCTATGTGAACATATACACCAGTATTAAATAAAGACTAGGACACTATCTTCCTCATTGCTAACATAAACATACAAGAAATCTATCCATACTTTTTTAACAGTATTATATATATGATATATGTGTTTATAGTAGTTTGTATGCCCGTCAGCCCAATTAGCTCAGTTGGTAGAGCAGATGACTTGCAAGCAGAAGGTCATGGGTTCGAGCCCCGCATTGGGAACTTTTTTTTCTGCCTCCTATTACACTTTATTATTATTATCCATTTCTATAGTCACTATTTGTCATGGAGGTTATAAACTGGTTTTCTAAGTTTGGATACACATGTCATGTGTAATGTTTGATTGTAGCTTGTTTTGCTGAGGGAAGGGAGTATGAAACTGGTGAAAGATGGACGTCATTGTTAGATCCTTGTGAATCTTGTGTGTGTGAGGAAGGTATAAACACCTGTACAAGAATTGATCGTTGTCCAAAACAATGTGATCATGGTATTGTAAGGACAGGGGAATGTTGCTCTGATTGTCAAGGTGAGGTGATGTTTTGGTTTGTTAAATTATGCATTAAAAATTTACTATATATGTGTACAGCTTGCCCGAAATAAATTCCTACTGATTACAATTCATTATGAAGTTTTATTTCCGGTAAATGCTAATGGTACATGGTCAGTATTGTACTTCAAATTGCAATATTGCAATGTTAATAATATTAAGACTATTGAACTTTGTACAAACATTTATTTCATAGTGGAATTATGTCTAGCCATTTTTATGCACAGTGTTTTAGTTGAAAGTATGGAGCATTTTAGTTAATGCTTATATACATCATATTTTACTGCACATTTCTTAGTGGAGGCTCAATGATTTATTTCAGATTGTAACTACCTCGGTTTACGTGTAAGTGATGGACAATCGTTTCTACAGCCAGGTGATGCGTGTCAACAATGTTCATGTAATCAAGGTCAGGTGACATGTGTTTACTTGGGACCTTGTCCTCGTCTTCCTTGTACAGTGACAGAAACACCACCAGGAGCTTGTTGTCCGCAGTGTAAAGGTAGGCGCCATACTTCATGCTTTTGTCCTTCTCACGTACCTAGCATATGCCAATAAGTAATTTTGTTAGGCAGGCAGGCAGGCAGGCAGGCAGGCAGACAGACAGACAGACAGACAGACCTAACTCATTTCAGTTTTAATGAAATGACAGGTACAACTTACAATTGATTAAATGATTTATTGTATATAGGACACAGATATATTCTGAATGAAACGTCAGGTGTAGGAACTATGATTGTCTCAATGATTGGTAGTTTTTTATTGTTTCAGTGTGTGAATATCGAGGGCGCATATTTTACCATGGTGACACAGTATCCTCAGATCCGTGTTCTACATGTTATTGTAGAGATGGTACAGTATTATCTTATAGTCGACTATAAACAGATGTTTTAAGACAAAGATTTGCACTTTTACCCCGTACCAATGAATAGAATGATATGTTTTAATAATTCATGTAGGGTCTTGTATAACTTCATACAAACAATATCCTTATACATTGTACTTTCATCTTCTGTGATAATAAATTGTTTTAATTAACTATTACATATTCAGACAATTCATTCGTAAATGATATTACGTTATTACTTAAGTTACTGTGGTGTGTTATCTAGGGGAGGTAACCTGTACACAGATAGATTGCGCCCCTACAAACTGTAGATCTCCTGTGGTCCCTGAAGGTGAATGCTGTCCTGTCTGTCTGGAGTGTGATTATAGGGGAAGAACATACCAGGATGGTGAAAGATTTACTCCACTGCTTGAACCGTGTCTTGATTGTCAATGTCAGGTATTGATTCTATAGTTTATAAGTTCATTATGTACGTACAGTAAAATCTCACTAAGCTACTATCTTAATATTAAAGCCAATTCATCATAATGACCACTTGTTCTTAGACTGGTTTTCAATATTTCATCTAAATTTTATTTTGAGAAGGAGACTACATCAGAATCAAGACATTTTTTGCAAAAGTGGTCGAAGTCAAACAGGTAGTTCTCCACTGACTGCGAAGTAAATAATTCATCAAGGACCTTTGCGGTCAAATGGTTATAATTGTCTCTGACTGGTAATCAATAGACCCTCAGTGCTGTGAGTTAGATACCCATGTCGGACAAAATTTCTCATATGAGTAAGGTGCCCAGCTTGTTTACGGAAGGTCCATGGTTCTACCTAGTTGTAAGCCTGGGATCATCCTCCGCCATTACAGCTGGAAAAGTCAGCAAATGACCCAGGCTTTTGATACAGCATTAAAAGAAATAGATCGATCTAATTGGAGTTATTATAATAATTTCAAACCTGTTCTTTAACGTATGCTGGGTGTATGATGAATATTAGCAAACATATTCTTACTGGTTATACATCATATACTGACCTTGTATTAGACACACTGAACTCATCAAAAAATTGCAGAATTATAGATTATTAATTGGATTCTTTAAGAGTTGTCAACGATAGCTTTGTCCCTTCACTCTTAACTTTTTTCTCATTCTTCCCTAGATATATACTGAAAATTGATTGGCTGCCGAAACAATACGGTCTCAATCAGCAATTTCCGTTGAATCAATTAAATGGAAAATTCCCAACCTGGTAACGACTTGTTTACATGAAGTAATTATGGCCGCGCATCGAGTAGAAAAAGGTGTGAAGTGGCTGTTAATTCGGGTCATAAAATGGATTTGGGTGTGAAAAACGTGGCCGCTGACCGCATGAGTCAGGTGACCACCTAATGCAGTAATTTTAAAGAAGGAAATTTGTTGGGAGGAGTTCAGAGTGACCGTTAATGGCAGGTGACCGCTTATTCCAGGTGTCCGTTAGTACAGGTTTGACTGTATATGTATATATTAACTTGTGTGACATTTTTCAGGGCGGAGAAGTCAGATGCACTAGTAGAGAAAATGAATGTCCGTTAACAAGATGTACTCATCCAATCAAATCTCGCAGACAATGCTGTCCTACGTGTGATGGATGTAGCTATCTCAGACGTCGTCTAAGGAATGGTCAGAAGTTTGTACCACCTGGAAATGATAATTGTAAAGTCTGTAGATGTCGGGTATGTGTATTAGTAATGTTATCTTTAAATTGTTTGTTTCGTGTATAACATTCACTGAAATGTGAGTTAAGGATTCCGTAAATGGATTATTTTTATATTATTGTGCATAGAATTTGTTTGTACATCTTATAGTTATATTTTAATGATTCTTGTAGACTGTTTCCTGGCTTGCTTAAGTGTTCTTGTCTAATTCAGGGATTATAAAGGCTTGACTATAACATTACCTTTGACTGTATTTCAATTATGTGAGTTTGGGTATAGATTTTCATTTTTACTTGCTGTCTCTATACTTGTTGAACAGTGTATGTGTTTTTGTGCATGGTCCCTTTCACAATGTCTAAAATATGCTCAGGAGACAATGAATAGTTTACATGTTTGCATAAAATATGAATTGCCAAGCACATTGGATGATTGTTATGTCTAGTAAAACCGTACATGTAAAAATAGTAGTAAGGCCTTTTATTTGGTAAAGGGTTAATAATATCTGACTTGGGGGTGAATATTTTGGACATTGAAATCTAACACTGTTTTTACGAGTTTGAACAAAGTTAAAAATATTCTTATATTTACAGGCTGGTTCAGTTGAATGTAACAATATGGGATGTCCTCCAGTAAATTGTGATAATGCTGTATTGGTCAAAGGTCAGTGTTGTCCAGTGTGTCCACTTGGATGTAACGTGATGGGTATAGAGTATAGGGATGGTCAAACATTCATTGATTTCATGGACAGATGTAAAGTCTGTACCTGCATGGTAAGTACTGAATGGCTGTGAGTTCAAACTCAACCCTGGTCCAAATTTCACGCGTGAGGAAGCTATCCAGCTAGCTTACAGAAAGTCGATGGTTATCCAGTTGTACGTCTGGGGTCTTCCTTCACAGTTAAAGCTGGATAGTTTGTTGTAGGTACTGTGTTAAACTCCAGAGAAAATAGAAAGTACTGGTTGTGTCTTAATTGTCAGGTTTAAACTAATGTTGAGACCTAATAAGACAATTATCTTCATCAAATTCTGCTGTATAATAACTATTCTTAATCTTAAAGCTACCAAATCATTATTTTTGAACACAATGATGGGTATAACAATAGTCTATGTGTGTTGTTATCAAAAGAGTAGTTAATTGTTATATCGCAAATTCATTACCTGATTGTAGTTAATTGATGGGTGTTTTTGTCACCGTAATTTTCATTATTTATTTCATTTTTTTGTAGTATTTGTATGAAGGAGTAGGTCTAAACTCATTGGTTTGTCCAGTGCATTCTGATTTATTGTATTCTTTTAGATGGGTCGTATTAAATGTATGGCTATGATGTCATGTCCACCTGTCCAGTGTACTCATCCTGCCAATCGTCCGGGTAACTGTTGTCCATCCTGTACAAAGTGTGAAGTGAACAGTGTTTTATACAGAAATGGTGAAACATTTACAAACCCTGCTGACACATGTGAGGATTGTAATTGTAGGGTATGTGTTTGTTTTATTTATTTTATGGTATTTTAAAAAGAAGCCAAACTTCAACTGAAGATGGGTAATGAGCATATAGCATTTTACTTTTCAGATTTGCTTTACGAATCATCGGTGCAAGTCATATGTTCTAGTTTATACATGCACACTATAGCATGCTCAGATATATTCATTACTATACTTTTCAGATAAAAAACAAGAACTTTGTTTAAATTGAATTTAAAAAATTCTGGTTTCAGTTCACCAGAAATTGAGAATAGTTAGTATTAGAACTCCTTTGCTGAAGTAAATTACAAGATGGTTACACTATGCTCATGTTGCACCTTGTAAAATAATTGATATGCACGAAATAATTGTGTTATGTCACTTGTAGGATGGCTCTGTGACTTGTAGAAGGAAATCTGTATCCTGTCCTAGAGTTAATTGTGTTGATCCAGTGTTAGATCCTAATACTTGCTGCCCAGCTTGTCCAGTACGAGCGTGTACTTATGCTGGGCGCCAGTATGGGGACGGACAGGAAGTTCCAGCATCACAGGACCGATGTGAGATGTGTTATTGTAAACAAGGAATGATTGACTGTACACGTCGTGAATGTCCAGCTGTAAATTGTCGTCATCCTGGGAGAAATCAATGTTGTGAGACTTGTGATTGTAAGTTCAGTCGCAATTTGCAATTGGTATTAAGTTCCTTTTACTATGGCTGACAACAATGCTTTATAAATAACACACAACCTGAACGTCAAGGAGCCGTATTCACATAAGCCATCATAGCTTTTTTTACTAATCC
The DNA here is from genome assembly GCA_008271625.1 of Lutraria rhynchaena. Classification (NCBI taxonomy): domain Eukaryota; kingdom Metazoa; phylum Mollusca; class Bivalvia; order Venerida; family Mactridae; genus Lutraria; species Lutraria rhynchaena. The sequence continues at coordinate 1,087,995 of VIBL01000067.1, forward strand.
TTATACCAGTACATGAAACGTCCATACCTTGATAATGCTTTGCTGATCATGTTTTTTTGTGTAAAATTGTTTGTGTTTAATATTTATTTAAATAAAAACTAATGAAGTTTTGTGAATCATACTCAGCTGCTTTCCAGTGTGACTTGACCTATATGTATTCATAAGATAAACAAATATTGTGTCGTTGTAATATTATCAGTTGTTTTACAGTCCTTTGTGTGAGTTTATGAAGTGCCTCCACGTTCCATCCTATATGAATGAAGTATTGAGCGTGTTTATCTTTCAGTTTGTATGTACAACGGTATGAGATTTGAACTGGGAGAAATGTTCCCTAATCTGTATGATCCTTGTGAAGACTGTGTATGTAAGGCCGGATCTGTACAATGTGACAGAAAAGTTTGCGCCGTACCAAACTGTCGCAATCCATCGTACCCACCAGGTGCTTGTTGTCCTGTGTGCTCGGGTAAGTTTGCGTCCATATCAGGTTGTGTGGATTGTGAACCAAGCTTATCACTTTTTTAATGCTAATATGAAAATGAAAATTATGTTTGACTTTGTTAAACTGACAAACAAACTTTCTTGTCATCACCTTCCTGAGTTTTAATTGCAAAATATTGGATAAAATCTTATGTACTTTAGGTACTTTTAATCAATTTGCTATGATCATAAAATGGCTTTGTTTCTGTTAAAAATAGTTTTCTCACCTACAATGTTCATATGAAATGGCTTTGATTCTGTTAAAAATAGTTTTCTGTCCTACAATGTTCATATGAAATGACTTTGTTTCTGTTAAAAATAGTTTTCTCGCATACAATGTTCATATGAAATGACTTTGTAGATGTTAAAGTATTGTTCTACCATCCACCTACTACAATGTAAAACGAATACTGGTGGTGTGATTAGTAATGTCACAATTATGGAAGATATTCCTTTTTTTTAACTATTTATTCAATATTTTAATATGTTATATGGAAGTACAAATATCAATATAGATATTCTCATAACTGACATCAGTTAATCTTCCTAGATTTAATGAACAAATACAATAATATAGTTATTTTTACTACAAAGTTCTGTAATTTTGCAGTGTCATTTTTGTTTTTTATTTACATCTAGGTCTTCCATCTAACTCTGAAAGTATATATATATATGAATTAACAATTACATAAAATAAATGAAACTGATTGTTAGCTATTTTAAGTATTTTAAGATATTCTTGTACAGAATAAAAGTGAAGGACCTACTAGTGTCAGTTCTTGTACTTATATGTGAGAATTAAGTTGAAATATAAATTTGGCCGTCAGGAAAATGCGTTGTAAGTGTAGTTATTTTACATGATGATCATTCATTGAGAAAAACCTGGAGATTTTATCGTACATGTTTTATTTAATTGTAGATTGCACTTTCCAAGGCTTCATGTACAAGGATGGCGAAGACTTTCAGAATCCAACCCGGCCATGTGAACGTTGTTTATGTTTGGAGGGTAAAGTGGCATGTGATACTAGAAGATGTGCCAAGGTACCTTAAACGTACGGCAAACGTCTCACATTCTAATTGACTTTGTCATGTTTTCGCATAATACTCACATACTGCTTACATTGTACCATGTGATCTGTGTTGGTCCGTTTGACCGTCTCATAAAAAATGTGTAAAAATGAAGTTTAATATTTAGAGGTCCTGATACTTGTATAGTATACTGTGTCATGTGTAGGTTACTGATGTTGATAATGTACATGTACGTAGTTTATTTTGTATTTATAGTAGAGAAATAATATAACCGCAAAATAGCCAAAGATTGTAAATAAGTGTGGTCTACTTGCCATAGTATGTAAGAAAGGTTTATAAATGTCATGGTTGTCTTATAGCAACACTACCTGGCACATGGAGAAATTGCCTTTTAATATGTTCGGAAATTAATGGGTCATAAAATTCATTGATTGAACATCAACTTTCTTGTCTACAAATGGCCATTGAAGTGTTTGTTTCTGTTTGATTTTGTTTTTTGAACTGACCTGCTTGATCTCAAACACTAGCAGCCTGTATTTGGAAAATAAATATTACACACATCATATATTACATGCCATTTCATGTTTCTTAAATGATATGTAAATTTAATTCATTTTTCAATGTTATGATATAGAAGTTTATCATTTACTTAATTGATTCCATTCTCGCCATTTTTATGTCATTTTTCATAGAAACGATACCATTATGTAATCCATAGCCACATCAAAGGTGCATTTTAAAACAACTTGAACTGCCTTATCTCACCTCCATATATTCATTTACCTGACGGCAAAGACAGGCAAAACAGGATTTTGTGTGCGTGTGTTTTTTTCTATTATAAAGCCATCTGTATGCGACCATGCTATGCTTTCTTTCATAGACCTATACTATATACAAGGTTTTTTGTATCTAAGGACTATTTTGTTTGTGTTTTAATCAATTTCTCTGTGTTAGATAAATTAGATTGAAAACTTAGGGTTAAGTTAATTTTTATTGTAAATGGTGAATGTTGTATTGTATGTTATACTTGGCATATATTATATTACCTCAATGTTTTATTATTCCATTTTTTTTGTATTTTATATAAATGTTGTATGTGTATAGGAAATAAATTAATTTAGAAAATATTTATCATTGTTTGTTATCAGTATATTGTATATTTCTTGTGCTATGTAGAATGTACAAAGAGGATTAATCAAGGTACTAATGCTACGACTTGGTGTGTGATTAATGAAACATTCCAATATTAGTTTTTATCAGTCTCTTCCATCTTTTGTCACTTACTAGTATCGAGCAAGGAAGCAAACAGGAAGCTAACACATGTTAGACTGGTATGTTCCAATATTGATCAGAACAGGGAACAGTTCCTCAGAATATATAAAGTCCCATTACAATTATGATATTGGATGATTTTGAGACTGTTCGGATAAAACACTGTGGTTAGCATGTTGATATATGTTCATACAATTTCACCAATCAATGTACGCACATGTATGTCTTTCACCAAGAGCATGTTTGTAAAACTGCACAAAGAGACTACTTGTATAATTGTTATCCATGAATTTTGATGTGTTTTTTAGCATTTGTGCCAATCATGATGGTACCCTTGTACTATTGTATATGTTGTTAAGGAAACCAAAGCACACTGTTTTAGAATATTTGAAATTGTAATGTAACATTTATAACTATAGCTAATGCCTCCGGTGTGTTTGACATGAGTATTTCTACAGGTGACTTGTCGGTACCCGGTGTTTGTGGACTGTTGTCCTGTATGTACGGACTGTTTGTACCTTGGAACTAGGTACCAAAACGGTGAGACATTCCTGAGTAAGGACGGATGCAGTCAGTGTATGTGTCGCCATGGTGAGGTTCAGTGTGACGATCCACTGACTTGTTCTTCCGTAACATGTTCTGATCCAGTCAGATCTAACTGCTGTAAACATTGCACAGACTGTCAGTACAAGGTTTGTTTGTTTTACTGGATTTACTGGTTAAATATACTGCACTGATATTTTGATGATGGCTTTTATATTACATCAAATAAATATACATCGCTATTAAACCACCCATGGAACATGTTAATCTGTGCTAGTGTTATCCATTTGAAGCCATTTCAAACTTCTGATTGATTTATCATTTTGAATTCTTATACTAGGTACTAATAAACATATCGGGAACACCAGACTTGATGGTACTGTGCCATAAGACCTTAACAAACCTTTGTCCATATAAATGCTGTTGTGTTTCCAGGGAGACATTATTGCAAATGGGAGCCATTTCCTTGATAAAGATGATGAATGCAAACGATGTTTTTGTCGGGATGGAAGTGTGTCTTGTGAACTGTTACCATGCCAACCAGTGTCATGTGATAATCCTTCTCATGGAAAATGTTGTCCCACATGCACAGACTGTAACTATTATGGTCAGGTTGTACGAAATGGCACGCAAGTGGGCAGTGTGGTACAGCAATGTGAAGTGTGTCAGTGCATGATGGGAAATTTAACGTGTCACCAGAAGATATGTCCCCCACCATCTTGTTCTCATCCAGCATCAGACGAATGCTGTCTTGTTTGTGAAAGTTGTCATTTCAATGGAAGAGTTTACAACAATTTGGCTATATTTATCAATACAATAGACAGTTGTGAACAGTGCGTTTGTGAATATGGTACTGTGATTTGTTCTGACATTTGTGTGGCTGATCAATGTGAATATGGAGATAGAATCTATGAAGTTGGGGAGACTTTCACGTCCCTATCTGATCCTTGTGAAGAATGTATTTGTGAGAAAGGTCAAACAAGGTGTTACAGATTATCGTGTCCACTTATAACCTGTACGCATCCCAGTTTTAGTGGTTGTTGTCCACTATGTACTGACTGCAGCGACGGTCATACTGTGTACAATAATGGTGAATACTTTAGTAAGGACTGTTCTGGTTGTACATGTAAGGGTATGTATAACAAATATTACTAAAACTCAATCTTTCATTGCATAATCAACAATTATTTGCATGTGTTATACTAATTTTTCTAGGTAACTAATATATTTTATATTACAACTTTATTTAGCTATATCAGGTATAGTGTTGAGCATTAAGCCATTGGAAACAATAAGTGTATTATTTAACAAGTAAACCCTCAAATGCACACAGGAGTGTGTAAATTGCTCAGCATAGCTGTACATGTATTCAAATATCCCTAAGTTATTTGAACAAACTCAGTAAAGAATCTACAATATCTATTGTGGGTTTCCTCTGGATCATTTTTAGTTATTATAAAGATTATATGTATGTTTTAATGTAAAAATGCCATGTGTAAATTTACAGACGGTAACATTAGATGCGGGGATTTATCATGCGACAATGTAACATGTAATGATCCTGTATTACATGATTGTTGTCCTCTATGTAACAAAACATGCATGTACCAGGGATACCTGTATAGCGATGGAGACATTATACACGATGAAAACAAGCCATGTGAACAGTGTACATGTCAGGTAGGTAGCATTTTACATGTTCAGGATCGAACAAACTTGGGTGTCTCTGTGTAATATTTCTGTATATACACACACCACACATGGATCCGGACATGGATAACAATTAAATTTTACAATTTACAAGGGCAAACCAAAAAAAATATAGTAAATATATATGCATCATGTATAAATGAATTATGCATAAATTCACGACATGGATTCAGTTGTTGACAATAAAATTATTTTATTTTATTCTGGCAAAGGTTTTCATCTGACATCAATCTCTGCTTGTAGTATAACTGATGTTACCGAAGTTTATTGCCATACATAGCCCAGCAAACAATAGTGCTTGTAATGAGTGAGGACCACAAGCCCACACTGCATACTGGGAAACTTCTGGCTACAGAATCAGTCCTCTGTGTGTCTATCGCTGATAGAAAAAACCATGATGGAATCATGAGATATCTCTGCAAGCACATTATTGTGCTAGTAGCGTGTCAAACCAGCCCAATAAAGTACATGCAAACATAAGTCATACAATAAAGAATTAAAAGATGTGTGATTAATGTAGCATAATTGCAAGCACTGGATTGTGCTATTTGTTAATTTAGCAACAGCACAACACAGTAAATGCCATCATACTATTATGATCATGACCCAATTTTCCATCCTAATCCATATTTGCCAGAAGAAGTGTCTCACATAGCACAAATTCCCAGCATCATAAAGTGCTAGTATTAATTAACACACAAGCACATTATGACACCAAGACTTGTACCATATACCACATGCTTTTAGAACCTTGTTCTGAAATTGCACTATGCACTTGCTCCTAGTTAGTTTACATTACATGTAGGATCAGGAAAGACTTGGTGCAGGGACATATGTCGCCCCGCATCAAGAAAATCCCAACCTACATGTAACATTGTCTTATATTATACCCTGCATTATTGTCCTGTGTAGTTACAGATAAGCCTGCAAGCACATGATTGTGCTAGTATTGTATAGACAACCAGCATCAACCAAGTACCCACAAACTTAACTGTGAAACATCAAAATCCGTCATTTGCAGCATACACATATATATATGCAAGCACATGATTGTGCTAGTTGATAATTTCTCACCAGCTACAACCAAGTACCCACAAACATATCATGTTCTCCTTTTTGAAGGACCTCCAATAACAAATCCTTGTTTCCTAATAAAGTTTCATTCATTTCTGCAAGCACATGATTGTGCTAATAATTTATACCACACTAGCATCAACCAAGTGATTGCAAAAATAAAGTCATAATAGACAATACCCAGCTGACTGTATGTGAGTTACTGGTTTAACTTTTTAAAAACCCCTATTTATATAGATCTCTGCTAATTGAAAATGTTGACAGGTGCCAAGTAATGAGCAAGAATTCAGGAAGCCTTATCACAAGATGGGGTCCAAACTTATATTGTATAATTATAATTTCTTTTGTTTTCAATTTGCAAACTGTCACCTTGTTTGAAAGTTTGGTTTGATCAGTTCTCATATTGTCACACTTAGTTGAGTATTCAGTAGCAATATGGCCCCTACTGACTATTAAACAGGAAGGGTGTGATATGTTACAAATTAGTAATTCACAGTTTGTCACAATAGGGGTTCTATTGCTACATGCCAACTTGTTAATTTGTTTATTGTATGTTGGAAATTGATCATCAGTTATAGTATGTGTTGTGCCTTTGATTAGTAAATGTAATGATTTATTCAAATTAGGATTTCCTGAACTAATATCAATTAATTGCAATTTGGGCAAAAAATTAACAATAACTCTGTTATTTACATATTTTTTAAATTAATTATTTCACCAGATGGATTTTTTTCAAGTTTTACATGTATTACTTTTATATACATTTCATGAAAAAGTTCAGTATTATTAAAAAGTTAAAAATCACAAATTCATATTGTTAAATATATAATATCTAATTAATTATAATCCATGGTTTTATTCTGTTTAATTTCATCACAATAATACCATTGTAAGATCTTAATAAAAACAAACTCATTAAAATGTATAAATGATCATATTGTTTTTAATTGACTCTTGGCTTATTAACTGAATGAAAAACTTGTGATTACAACTCATGGCCCTGATATTTCAATACTGATTTATATTCTTATAAGGAGAACAAATTTATGAAGTGGAAAACATAGTTGTTGAATAGTTCTACAGCTGAATATATTGTCTATAAAATTGTCCACTAAGCTAGTTTTCATATATTCTTTTGTATCTATATTGAAACTTTTTTTTTCCCATTTGTATTCATAAAATATTTTGAACTGCAAAAAAAATAGATTATCATTCCAAACTGATATTTTATCCATTTTCTGTGCGTCAAAAACAAGGAGGGGTTTCAACTGTGGAGAGGGGGTTCAGGGCTGCCATGGAAAAAATAGTTTATACAAAAATAATGAGAACATGTGTTTCATCTTACACTCACTATTTTGTGGTCACTTGAAGAAAAAAAAATAGTATAAGGGTCTTATAAATGCATTTTAAAATCCACCGTCCAGTCTTCATATCCTTGATAAAAAAATCACCAAATTTTATTAGAATTTTTCATATGACATATTTAATGAAAATTAATTCAATATTGCAATAGCAATGCGCTTTTCCACGCATGTTTGAAACTGCTGAAAATTTTTGTGTTTGTTTAATTGAATTTTTTAAATACTTAGATGTCAAGTGGTGTGATTATTCTACGGCTGTTTGTTTTCTTATCTTGTGGTACCTTAAATAAAATGTTGCTTTTTAACTTCACCATATATTGATCTGCATAGAAAAATGTGAATTGTGTATACTTTCATCACAGTCTATTTATCTTTGAACTTTCAATAAATATTTTTTATCACAGTTTTTGTTATTAAACAGTTTTATATATAATGTTATGGATATGTTTTTAAATACTGGATATTTTCATATTATGATATTCCCAAGGAATAAATTTTATTTAACAATATGAAGTATAGTAGACACATTTATTTATATATATATAGTAATACACTATGATATACACAGCAATATGACTTGTTAAAACGCTGACTCACTGGCTTTGTACAATTATAAAAAAGGCTGTATAAATTGTGATTCGTTAACTAATACCATTCCATAATTTTTATTGTTTCTCTAATCCGTATGTAAATTTTTGTTCTGAAGTTTTTTTTATGGGCTGGAAAAGTCTTTAAAATATTTCTGCATTTTCCCCCTGTATATTTCAATGGCATTGAACATAAGAGGGAATTCTTATCTATAAACGTTTATCTGGATTACTGGAATAGTCTTTTTTATAGACCTATAATATACATGTATTTTATTGCTTATATGTCTGTTATCAGATCATGCTTAAATGAAAAGAAAAGACTTTCATAATTTATGAAATAAAACCACTCTGTGGTGATACAACTCCTATTTGTTTATTAGTTGAAAAAGTAAATCCCATTATTTCTAATGATGGCAATTAGTCCCTCCCAGTATTTTAACTAGCAAAAATAAGCTCCACCCATTACCTTAATTGGCCAAACAAAACCACTCCCATTTATTAACAGAAAGTATACTCAAATTAATTAACACAGAGGACAAAAACACTCCTACTTAAGCATATAATTATCTCCAATGATATACCCATTTCATATTTTGAATTTGTGTCTTGAATAAAACGTTTTTTTCAACAATGGTTGTTTAATATTTTTCTGCTGACTAATTTAATGACCAATTACATCATAGAAATTTCATTTACAGAATCCTCTAAATGAAATACACCATAAAATAATAAAAGATACTGAATTGAGTTCAAATCATATAATTAGGTAATAATTTATTATACAGCTTATATAAGACTGGAGTGGTTTGGGTTAAAAATTTCATGACCTTAACGAGTATGATGATGTTGTATATATTATGTCTCAGTTATTATTTGTGCTCTTGGCTTGGTCAGATTTTTGCGTCATACACTTTACTCAACATTCATGTTCATGCTACCAGTACTTACTTAGTTTTCTTGCGGTCGTTAACATGATTTCTCTCCACCTGTATGTAAGGATAAGATGTATTGTTCCCCACACTATCTTGCTGAATGCATCAAGGTTTTGTCCATCAAATAAAGATATTATATCTACCCTTGATGTTTCATTTCACTGTTCTGCTCTCATCATAATCATGTGTTATTACAAATATCTCTGTTTTGATAGAATTCAAACTTTTTTGTATGAATTTGCCTGATCTTAAATATTGTAAGAAATGGGAACATACACATTTATATACATATATATAATAGTACTTGGATAAAAAAGTATATATATATATATATATGTAAGCATATCTTCATAGTATTCTGATTATTGTTTTAATAAGCATTTTTTTTTATCCAAGTACTATTTGTTTTTTGAATACCTACCTACAGAAAATGAACATATGTTTTTGTTAAATCAACTCAACTGAACAGTTTGAGCACAACATGTCAAACCAACAGAGGGATCACAATCTGTATGAATGTTATATTATGTGAAATCCAGCATTAATACTGTTTTAAATTTAATTGCTGAGATTTATCAACAATAGAAATCTTAATAAATCTTTTTTTGATATGGAAAGATTATAAGTTCTCTTTACAGATATACTATGGTTTTTTTTTCTTAATCCTTTTTTTTAGAAATCTAGGTACTTGCATCATGTTTCTGATTTTAACTGGTTAATTATTTTGTGTGATTCATATTTCGAATACAAAAATGATTACAAACAGATGAATTAAGCATTTTGACACAGTTTTAAGTACTAGGAGTGCACTTTTTTCTGTATACCACGGTTTTGTCCAGTAGCCTATGTACCCTGTATGCCTAAATAAAACTGTTTTTTTTTTCATATATTTCTATTATACTCGTCCATAGAATATGTCGGGGTCAAGGGCATCCCCCTCCAAACATACATGGTTGTAATTAGTATATCTTGGCATGGTTAGTGTGTAGTAATATAACAAAATCATTTTTCTGAAACATTCTTATAGGGGGAAAGGTGAAAAAAATAAAGAAAATAAAGCTGTAATAAAACTTCAGCACATACCTGACCATGAATTGACACCTTCATATGGTCAATCATCATAACATTATGGCACTTTTCTTAGAATGCCAGACATCAGTTCCTGCAGAAATCATTTCTACATTATTTTTTACCCAGGAGAACAATGATTTCTACATGAAAATGATGCCCCGTACGCTCGTACTTGCATAATTTTGCCATTCCGAAACAATGGTCCCTTGATATTTTGACTGGACATTTGTTCCCACAATTCTTTTAACAATCTTGACATTCATTCCCACATTCGTTTGTTATTTGTAACCCCAGACATCCATTTCTGAGTAAATATAATGTCATACATAGGTGCATCATATGACTTATAAAATCATGTATGTTGTCTGGTTGCTCATTTCTCTCTTTAAGACCAACAACCTTCTATCTTCCTGCTGGAACAAATATTAGCCATGCAGTATATATAATAAGATTACCGATTACCACATTTTTTATCAATAAAAAAATCTGGATTGCACCAGAAGTATGTTCCCTATCTGAGACTAGTTGAGTACTCATTGATCCATTTAGCCGTGTCCCTTTATCTATATATTTTAGGAAGGTGATGTCAAATGTGATGTTATGGATTGTCCAAAGTGTTCTGAAGGAGAACGTGAGATCTGGGTACGCGGTCAGTGTTGTCCTACATGTAAACAGCCTGAACACAATGTTTGTATACACAATGGTGGATATATACAGGTAAAATATGTTGAATTATCCATAATGCTATATAAAATTATTGTTGACTACATAAATGTATTTTTATTGACCATATGTGTCTATGTACCAAGCAGGGCTAATAAATTATATATAAATATTTTCTTTTCCTAAATATGTATCTTAACAAAAGGTGCCTTTCCTATCACAATATAAAAGAATTAACTTTGTATATTTGCAATTTATAAAATGTAACTAGGTTAGAAATGTACTCTTCCTTCTTGAAGTGAAAACTGACATATCGTCGCTGTTATTTTAAAATTTTGTCTGTTTTCGGGAAACATAAAAAAAAATTGACCAGTAATTATACGACAAAAAGTCACATGACATAACTATGTTAGCTGATTGGTTAGAGAATCAGAATCCTTCGCAAAAGACGTATAATGAGTTACTCTATACGAAGAACAACAAAAAAATTCGTGCCAAAAATGATATACGTCATTTTAGAATAACGACGACGATATTAACTTCATGGATTTCTACATGCCCTCATTATTGTTGCAGGAAGGACAGACCTGGGCCGTGGATGAATGTACTAACTGTGTATGTAAGGATGCTGTTGTTACCTGTACCAGTCAGCAATGTCCACCACAGAACTGTGATACAAACAATATACCACAATCCATACCTGGTACATGCTGTCCGGTTTGTGTGCCCAGTATGTTATATTTTATTATAAAACTAAACATTAAATTTTCAGGACGATGATAACTGAACACACATCTGACAGATAGATTGTACTTTGTTCTGCATCTGGTCTTATTGGCATTTTTTGACACGTAATTAGCCAGGGGTAAAAAATATGCAATCTATTATTTGTGATTACATATAAATTACTAAGTGTAAATATTCCTCACCATTGGTAAAGGTATGACTCTTTGACAATATATATACATATACATGCACCTTACCAAATGTTTCCTGATCTTTATCTGCCATCAATAACGTTCTTTGTTGAAGTTGTTAGATACACGTCAAGCACACGTTAGGCTGGACCGTGGTCTAGTGGTTAGTGCGCTGGACTTGTTACTCGGACATCCGGGTTCAAATCCCAGTTGTGGCAGGTCATACCCTTCTATGAAAGTTTGATAAACATGTAGATTTTCCTCCACATGTGGAGAAGCTGCCGGCTCCTGGTGGAAGGGTAAGTTAGTACTGGTTAGTACACAGTCCAGGAATACTGGTTAGGTGAACCGGTCGCCATATATAGCTGAAAATTTTTTGAAAAACGACGCTAAACCCCAGTGACAATATGTCACATAAAAACAAAACAAACACGTTAGGCTGATATCAATATTGTCTCATTGTGATAGAAATACAAGGGAGATAACTCAAATATTCCTAACTAGATACACATAATATAAAGATGTTAAAGATGAATACAGTGTACCAGTTATCTATAGAACAATATGATGGTATTCTACATATCTGTTGAACACTTCGTCAGTATTTGTCACCTCTCTGTATTTCAGAACCAGCAACATGTATTGTGTATGGAGATCCACATTATCGTACGTTTGATGGATCAACCTTACACTTCCAGGGAACGTGTAAATACATCATGTCAACTGATTGTAACAAGAATGATTTCACGTATGTACTTCAGTGATACTTATTCTGTTTAGTTTGTTGTGTTGTCATGGTGAGGCTCTGTTTTAAAAACTACATTCTTGCATGTAATTATTTAATTGATCAATAAATTAGTAAAACAATTTCAAACTCACATGTCCTGTCTCTTTATATGTCAAGTAAACTTATAGCTGTAAAAAAATAAACATAACATTTTTTGAAGATAAGAATCTTTCCAGTAAAAAATGATACAAAATGTTTGTATTTACTATCAATCAAGTGTTTCCATGTTAGAGCAAAGTTTGATATTTCTTACTGCCATAACAAGTTGTATATTTATTGTATAGTGTTGAAGTACAGCATGATAATCGGGGTTTAGAACATGTATCCTGGGCCCAGAATTTTACTATCAGGATACAAGACTTCAACATTGATTTGTTACAGCACCTTATTGTACAAGTAAGACTAAGTTACACATCTGTGTTTAGTTTTCCCAGTAAAGTGATAAAAGCCGCGACCGTGGTCCAGTGGTTAGTGCGCTGGACTTGTAACTCGTAGATCCGGGTTCGAATCCCAGCCGCGGCAGGTCATACCCTTCTATGAAAATTTGACAAAAATGTTCATTTTCCTCCATATGTGGAGCAGTTGCCAGCTCCTTGTGGAAGGGTAAGTTAGTACTGGTTAGTATACAGACCAGGAAAACTGGTCAGGTGAACCGACTGCCGTATATAACTGAAAAATTGTTGAAAAATGGCATTGAACCTAAGTGACAAACAAACAAACAAACAAACAAACAAACAAACAAACAAACAAACAAACAAACAAACAAACAGTAAAGTGGTAACATGACTGGTTTTCTTACTTTAGACTGCTGTCATGAGATTTATGGAAGCAATATTTTTAAGTTCAAAGTTTTCACCATTCTCAAGGAGACCAATATAATAAATATAAATGAACCCAATTATTGCATTAATTATTAGGGTCAATATTGTTGCATTAAGTTTTGTACTCACATACGTATTTGAGCTATGTTTGCTTAAGTCTTTACTTTCATTTTTATTTTGCTATGTTATTAGAATATTATGCTTTACTCTGTGTTGTAGATAAATGGAGAGATTGTTGATTTACCATATAATGTTGGCACCAGATTATCAATAGAGAAACATAACAACAATATATTTGTGAATACAGATATTGGATTGCAGGTACTGTGTACTTGTTATAAGCTTTTGCCTTCAGTTCATTATTGTCTTGATATCTTTTTAAACTGCTTTATGCAGGATTAGGTAACATACAACAGACTTTAATATCAATGAAATGCTATGTTGTACCAAAGTCATTCAAAATCATTTAGAGTCATTTAGATAAATTCAGCAACTAATCTAGTCTAGTTATGGTGAGTCAGACATCATATTTAAAGTTTGTGGTTCAATTTATTCAAGTCAAGTCAAATACCTTTTATTCGCTCATATCATGTACATGCATGACAAAATGAGGTGAACAAACATGAATATAATCAAATATACAATTGTGTTCATAAAGAAAATACTGAATCGTAAATAGTTAATGAATGTTCGTTGACACTGAGAAACTAGAGGTATGTGGTGAGTCAATATATTCTATAGTGTTAGTTAGGATTTTTTTTTTGTGGGTTTGTTTTATTGTGGTTGTAATTTTTTTTGACTTGTGATTGCTTCTGTTGTCTTCAAAATCCCTACAGTAGAGATAAGTATTTGGTATATGTAAAATAAATATTGTAAAATATATAGTAGAAGTAGGTGTGACCGCGGCTGTGGTGCAGTGGTTAGTGTGCTGGACTTGTAACCCGGAGATCAGGTTTGAATCCTGGTAGCGGTGGGTCATATCATTCTATGAAAATTTGATTAAAATGTCGATTTTCCTCCATAGGTGGGGAAGTTGCTGGCTCCTTGTGGAAGGGTAAGTTAGTACTGGTTAGTATAGAGTCCAGGAAAACTGGCTAGGTGAACTAGTCACTGTATATAACTGAAAAATTGTTGAAAAATGGCATTAAACCCCAGAGACAATAAGTCACATAAAAACAAAACAGAAGTAGGTGTAAAATTTATACAAGTTGCTATGCTGAACATTTCCCTTTTTCACACATTCTGCTTCACCAGATTACATATTATATCACAGCGTTCTTGTATTTACAGTTTGTATGGGATGGATCAAGTCGGGCAGAGTTATCTGTCACTGGACGATACAAACGTAGAACGTGCGGACTGTGCGGTAACTTCAATGGCTATCCACATGATGATTTACGTACACAATCAGGGGAGATAACTAGCTCAATGTCGTTGTTTGGTAACAGTTGGAAGGTGAGAGAATTTCACAGTAGTATGTATGATTATTATGCAGTATTACTGATAGCGTATCGGTAATACTTGTTCAATTGTTCAATGCGTTAATTGTTTTCTGTTATCTACCATGTGTTTGGACTAATTACAAGCGACTACCTATTGACAGGCATCCATTGTTCGGATTAGCAGATGCTTCAGGCTAGTTATTATCTTGACATATTTATTCTGGTATTGAGAATCGTGCAAAAAACATACAGTAAGTTTTTTGACATTTTGCACGTACTTAACAATTTCTGACCGAAATTTACCAAACGTTTATGGACAGATTTTTTAACCAATTTTCACAACTGAAATCGGTCTGGGAATTTGAAACTCAGTCTGGACCAGCAAATTTTCGGTTTTTCAGCGCCCTGCTGATAGGATTATCATTGTTTGTGCATACTCGGTAGAGTTAACATTTGATGTGAGTCTTTGTGATGCATGTTGATGCTGTGTGTACATGAAACTATCCTATTTTGTTTTATGTGAAATGAATCAAATGAGATTATTATATATTTGTATCTATTTGTGTATCTTAATACCAGCTGATAAAATTTCTTATTTGTTTCCATTGAAAAAAGAATCAAGTCCTGTACAGAACCACTGTACTATCCTTTTAAAATTACTTGGATAATTGTACTTTTAAGGATTAAACGACTAAATGATACAATATGTATTCCAGGCGGGTGACCAGACTGCTGATAATTGTGTAGACGGTGCTGATGTTGATCCTTGTGTTGTACGTGGATTTCGTGCACGTAGACATGCTGAAACAATGTGCGAGATGATCAGGGTATGATAAGTGATTTTATTATCTGGTTGATGCCAACTGGGACCAATATACACATGTCCCAGACATCAAGAAATAGCAAGTCAACATTGGTTATCCTTCAATATAACTTTCTATCTAATCAGTACATTGTTATACCATTAAATATAACACTGCTGCATGTATGTTCATGTTTCAGTATATAATTTCATGTTTACACCATATTTAGTTGTGCCAGGATCATGAGATTTTGTCCAATAAACTTACCTTTTACAAGTTTTAGAGTGTGTCTAAGATTAACCACTCTATACAGATACAATTTAATAACTCGATACATTCAAATACATATCGTTACATCTATTAGGATTCTGTTATTATGTCCGTGTGTATTTTCAGAGCCAATGGTTTTCAGCTTGTCATCGCGTCGTACCGTTTGGGCCATACTATGCTTCGTGTGTGTATGATTTATGTGCCTGTGATAATCAGACAGCGTGTTTATGCGATATTCTTGCTACCTATGCCAGTGAGTGTACAAAACTAGGGGTCAGACTACAGTGGAGATCACATTCATTTTGTGGTAAGTTGAAAAGCTAACCTACAGCACCCAATTGTGTAAACATTGGTTAACTTTGACCACTGGGTTAAATCAGAGTTTTTGGTTAAAATTTTGGTTAAATGTTTGATTAGTTGCTGTAGAAAATTTTGTTTAAGTTTAACTAAATGTTGTTTTTGTTAAGGTTCAAATAAATCTAACCCATGTCTGAGATGCTGGTTAAATCTTAACATAAACCAGTACCAAAATGGCAGCCCTTTTTAAATGTTTAAATGACTTTTTTAATGGTTAGTAAACCAAAATGGTTAAATCTAACGTCGGGTGAAATTAACCATTTGGTTAAAGTTAATCAATGTTTATACAATTGGGCACAGATGTTTTAATTTAGCATAAGGAAAGTGGATAGCCATCATGAACGGATAGAACATTTATCTTCAGCCAAACGCACATACAACTTATGTAATTAACCTTCAAAGTCTCCCTGTCAAGACAAATTCTTCTGGAGACTGTAATCATGTAGCACTAACAATGAGTTATCAGTTGTTACTGGGAATTGAAATAAGCATTGTGATGCAAACTGCTACCCATTAATTCTCTCCCTTTACAAGCTTAAGTATCTCACATCTAATGGAGATCTTCAGTGACCTTGTTTTCACTTGTAGCTTAAGCATATATCTATATACCTTATATGTATAGCTTTAATCAACACAATGTACCAGGAAACTAGACATTGATACAAATATTCTCCTATTTCATGATTTTTCTTTCCTTTTTTCTTGATCTTTAAAACAAGCTTATCTTCACATTTCAGCAATGGACTGCGACACTGATAAAGGATTTGTGTTTGATGACTGTGGACCAGTCTGTCACAGGTCATGTGACAACTGGCGGACAAAGCTAGGTAACATAACAGAAAACTGCAACAAACCCTGTGTACCTGGTTGTCAATGTACAGCAGATAAAGTTGTTCATCAAGGGGAATGTATTTCTATAGACAAATGTCCAAATTATAAAAGAGATCCTTAATGGTAAAATGTCATCCTTAAAATGATGACTGTTCATACTGCGACTTCCATATTTATTTGTTAAAGATTTAATTTTATCACATGCAATGTATTTGTTGGATAGTTTTCAGAGTTACAGAAAATGTCTGTGCTTGCATTATTTACTGATTCAGGTTTTATTTAATATGTATTAGCTTCAATTTGCGTGTATTTAAAGAATTCTACAATTTTTGTCTGAATAAAGTAAGTCCTTGAGGAAAGTTACCCGAGATTTTGTGTCATTTAATGGCCAAACTATGAAACTAATGTTCCTTTTTCATACATATGGGAAGAACCGGTGACCTTCAATGTATTTAAAGAATTCTACAATTTTTGTCTGAATAAAGTAAGTCCTTGAGAGAAGTAACCCGAGATTTTGTGTCATTTAATGGCCAAACTATGAAACTAATGTTCCTACTGCATACATCTGGGAAGAACTGGTGATTTCAATGAGTTAGCTGGACAGCTTCCTCACCTGTGAATTATTTCTTAATACCAGTGTGACACTCTGGTGTGTGTTACAGCAGTGAGCCGCTTGGGATGGCTAGATAGACGCAATAACCGCTTAACCATAGTGCTCCCCCCCCCCGCAAATATTCATGAGAAAATAAAGTTAGGATTTGTACATATAACAGTAGACAAGATAGATTTCATTAATGTTTATTTGTTGTTTTAGACCAACTTGGTCATGACATAGTCAGTGCTAACAAATTGTAAACAGTTCAATAAAGGACGTATAGATTGTGACAAAATTGAAGAATACTAAAGGATTTTTGTAGTTGTATTTGTATATAATCAAGTTGAGGGATATAGGATAAAAGACTAGACAGATAACAAGTACAGAATACAATGAAACTCTAATCCTGACCCAACTAATCATCAAATCCCCAGAATCCATTAAATTTGTTGGTCCAAATTCCTTGGAGAATTTCTTTTATGAAAAACAAATTTTCATCAAAAAAATAAAAACTTCTTACTCAGAGAAACAATTCCTTATTGGATATCCTCCATTGTATAAAAAATGGATTACAAAATTATGATTTATTCTGATTCATTATTACAAGTCATTTTTTTTCAAGCACATTAATACTTATATTATTTAACATACAATTATTCTAAAAGGTAAACATATTTCAGTTTTCCCATTAACATTAGTATATTTTTAATACTTTTTTTACATGAAAAAAAAACTTTAATCTCTAGTAAATGTATGAATTACAGAATTTGAGTACAATTAAAGATGATTTTTTCACTTAAAATTTATTAAACCAATGACAGAACACGATTTGGCTCGACTAATACAAAGCTGTAACAGTCTTAACGCACTATGAAAACTTGCACATGAAAACAAACCATACAGAATTTTCTAAGGAAATATACAAACAGTCCTAAATGACATGTTAGTTTTATAGTACGTTGTAGAAGAGAGGCCATTTATAAAACAATGGGTGGATGGTGAAAAATTTGAAAACCCAAAAGCTTAAGCTTAGGCAGCTGAAACAAAAAAAAACCAGTCTGGGGCAGATTTGCAGGTACGGAACGGGAAAATCGTAAATTCCGACACATGCTGGAAAACTTTCACCCACATATAACTAATGTACATAAAGAATGGCAAGTATCAAGATCATATAGCGTAACAGTGTAAGGTGGAGACTAATATTAAACATCTCAAGACTTTATTTAATGTGCCAACAGTAAGGCACAAATTATCATTAAATATCAGTAAACATATGACAGCGTTTTAATATTTTGATTAAGTAGTTCAATAAAAAAATGCAGCAATGACAAAATTGTTAACACCTAAATTACATAAATAACAAACAAAACAGAATCATAGACACATACAACTTGTCGGCAAATATGCAAATGTATTCATAAAAATATTTCCTAGGTATCAAGTATAAATGCCCACTAACTTTAAAAAAAATCAAACAATAAAACATCAGAACACTGAGTTTTCATACACATGAAATACCACTATTTTAATCCTTCACAGAAACCATTGTTAACAAACAGATAATTTTTTCATCAACATAAAGAGTAACATTGAAGACATTTAAATGAAGAGTTCTTTGAAGAACTCTCAGCTTCCTGTTAAATGTGAACAAATCGTTAAGTTACTTAATATTTGAAAACACGTGTAAATCAAAGATACAGGATGCTGTTTGGAACAATTACATTCATTTTAATGGTTTTTTGACAGATGAAATAAAGACACTGATGCTGAGGAAAAAGGGTTTTTTGGGGTATTTTTTTAAATCGTAATTAGCAGATGCTATGAATACTTAAATTGTATCACAAAATGCATTTTTTGTAGGACATTTTTTTTTTGTAAAACACAATCAGTCAATTAAAAAAAAATAAAATGTAAATAATCAAATATCATAAAGATATAAATGTTAAAGTATATCACACAACTAAATCAATTCAAGTTTTGGTATCCAACATATAAAATCAGTTTATAATAAAAAAGAACGTCAGAAACAAAACACATCAGCGCCCAATTGTATAAACATTGGTTAACTTTAACCAAATGGTTAATGCAACCCAAGGTTAAATTTTACCATTTTGGTTTACTAATTATTGAAAAAATCATTTAAACATTTAAAAAGGGCTGCCATTATGGTACCGGTTACCGTTTATGTTAAGATTTAACCAGCATCTTAGACTTGGGTTAGATTTATTTGAGTTTTAGCAAAAACCAAATTTGGTTAAACTTTAACAAAATTTTCTACAACAGCTAACCGAACATTTAACCAAAATTTTAACCAAACTCTGATTTAACCCAATGGTAAAAGTTAACCAATGTTTATACAATTGGGTGCAGTACATTAAAATATTCCCAGCATTTTACCATGGACAAAACATTGAAAGAACACATGAAGTACAATGAATTCCTTAATGTTGTACAAAAAGCACATTTATAATTAACAACTTGATTACATCTGGTTTTGTAGCAAAAAACATGAACATAAAACCACAGGTAACTTCACACAATATTGTAAAACTGTAACAATCAGTAACAAAGGTCTGTAAGTATCTGTTGCTTTAAGTAGTAAAATGAATATGTACAATTAAACCTGTGTTTGCAGCCACCTCTGAATAAAGACCACCCTATGAATAAAGGTCATTCTATGAAAAACCATCACTGAATATTTAGAACAAACTGACCTCTGAATAAAGGCCATCTGTCAATAAAGGTCACATTTTATCTTTCCAAAGGGTGGCCTTTGCTCACAGGTTTGACTGTATTCAATGAATAGCAGTGACGTTAGCTGATATCAATATGCAAGTATCTAGATTGACATATCACATTACTGGTCTACTTCAAATTTGTACCGTTTAGCCCCCTGTTTAGCAAACTTACAAATATAGCACATACCATACTCCAGTTGATTCCTGGTATTATCTACACGTGATTTATGTTTCATAATGCGTTACATCATTCACTGGTATTGTTTTATAACATCAAAAGATTAAACATACTTAAGTCAAAGTAGAGTAAAATTCATTTCTAGTATTGCACAAATATTGCTGTAAATGAAACTGTACACATATCTGACTTATGCAAAATATATCAAGTATTATCATGGTACCACTGATTCCCAGGGAAACGTAACTAGATCTCCACCAGTGAAAAAGACAATAAGTCACTATCAGAACTTACATAGTGCTGATAGTGACATAACACTTTGAATGTAATAATAATTGTTTATCAATCTTAATACACGTACCCTGAATAAAACAGAAATACTGTAAATTTTCAGTCATATAATCCGGCTTAAATACATTCTGGTATAAATGCTTAGTTACATTTCTATACAACATGAATTTTTCAAAAAATGCAGTGAATTGACTACAGGCTATATTATAGCCAAAACAAAATGAACAAAATAATCTTTCGTGACAAAATGAAGCATCCAGAATGTAATTATAAAAAACAACAAAAATTACATGTCAATCATCACTTTGTGATAAAACTAGGGAACAAAATAGTTCAAGGCTAAACTCAATTTCCATTAAAACTTATCTTTTTTTAACAATTATTTCTTACAAAAATCAGGAGTATTACAAGACATGAGAAATAACACTGAATGATAATTATGCCATTTCTACAGTGAGCTCAACATTCTAACACGGAAAGATAAAATACAATCCAGAGTTAGTGAACTGATTTGGTTGCTGAAATAAATTTGGTTGACTAGCTAATCTACCGCATATATCAAATATTAAGTCCACGGACGAGAGACGATTCTAATACAATATCAAAGTCATTAAGAGTATCTAGAATATGAACAATAAAGGTGACTAAATCATGGTCACGCATGAATGATCTCTCCTCGTACATCTGTGCCGTCACAATGTTCCTAGCTATCATAGGTAACCATTTCTGTAATGTATGTTCTCTGTAATAAAGAAACATTAACTATGATGTCTCAACAATACGATCACCAAAAAGTCCTAAGGTAATAAGACATCTTTCATAATAAGACAAAAAACGCTATGAAATGTAACATGAATTCTACTCCATGTATAAAACAGTCAGGGTAACATAACTGTGAAACAGATAGAGGTCATTGTATTTCCTTACCTCTCTGTCTCAGTGAAGATATTTTGCATCAATGTACAAAAGATACAAAAACTATAAGACAGACAGGAAGCTATATTTGCACTCACTCATAGCGAATGTAACTTGCCAAACTTTGTAACAAAAATCAATAAAGATAAATTTATCACAATTTGTATAAAAATAGTTTAAATACAGTAAATTCATGTATATACAGGTAGATACAGTATTTATGATCTAACCATACATTACCTAATAGCTACACAAATAAACATTTGAAGTTTTCCATCTTTACCAACATTATCTGCAGCATTGTTAATTTTAGTAAGTAGATTACAAAACATCCAGAAACCGGCTCGATCTAATTCCGTACCAGGTACACGGACCTCACCTTCCATGGATGATTCCAAGTGAGATTTTACCTTTTCTGCAAATATTTAAATAATTTTACAATGGTAGACAATTCAAATATTAAAATTACTGGTATTAGCATCAGTACAAAGAAATGGACCAGAATGATGCAAAAACTTCCAAGGAAATTATTTATTTTTATATAATACCATTGAATTGTATGACTGTGAACAAGAGCTTGTATTAATTATACAATGTATAGAGTTCATATAATAATTAAAAACGTCACTGGTTATTGATTTAACTAATGTAATAAGACAGAGCTAAGATTGGTTTCTTGAACTGCAACAGTCAACTTTTTGAAGGAATGTACCTTTATGTATAAAAGCACTTTTTCTAAACCAGAATTACTGAGAAATGCTGCAATATCCTATTTCAAAGGCTTTAAAGTCAATTACAGAAAAGTAACAATAATTTATCAGAAACAAACAGTTTCAAATTAAGATCTGTACAAACCAAGGTAATCCCAGATGTAGAATTTGTTCCTGAAGATTCTGGCTGACCGGAAACCAAACAGAAATATTTGTTCTATGCATGGAACCAAACCTCTCTCACCACACAACAGATAGGTTAAATTACCACGCTGAAATAATGTACACATAGATGTGACTATGACATGAAAGGTATGAGCCAAAACGATATTTTTATAATTAAACATTCAGAACATGACTACATTACTAATATAGCATAATTTTAGTTATAAATCTCCTACACAGGGACAATCCTATACTAAGATGTTAGTATGTCACATGATAACTTAACAATTGTCTTAAGTCACAATTTAATATTGCTTAAGTTGTAATACATTGAACATTAATATAATAATGTAATATTCAGTCTCACATATTTTTCAGTCAGTCAGTCGGTCAATCAATCAATTAATTAATGAAGATGTTGATGAATGAATGAATGAATGAATGAATGAATGAATGAATGAATGAATGGAGTGAGTGAGTGAGTGAGTGAGTGAGTGAGTGAGTGAGTGAATGAATGAATGAACGAATGAATGAATGAATGAATACCTCTTTCTCAGGTTTATAATAATGTTTGATGAGTCCATTTACAGCATGTCCCAATCTTTCCTGTAAATCTGGTATAGTAACACAACCTGAGGAAATCAACAAACACTAGTTGAGAAAAACATTTCAATATGAATTTTATACAACATTCTTTGTAATCTGATTTAAAATCAATGTACACATGAGTTGCAATGTGTGCTCTAATTAATAAATAGCTGTCAATTTAGCAAACAGCATTTGAATTATTTCATTAATCAGAAGACAGAAGTATACATGAGGTTTGCACTTAGGTCAGTTGTAAAATTCCCACCATTGAACAGATAAGGATTCTATTAAAACCTTTTACTGAGTAAACAGTATACAGCCATTAAAATCAATTGCTTATTCTATCTATGTTAAAACCTTATTAAGTAGACTAATTTATTTGACACTCGAGTCAATACAAGATGTTCAATTAATTATAAAAACCTCCAAACAACGTACTTGGTTCTACTGGTCGTCGTGGTGACAATGGTGACCTTGGAGGTGGTTCATTGATAACTTCCTCTGTATAGTAAAAATAGCACAGATATAAGTAAAATCTATAATTTATTAACTCGAAATAAATAAGCCATCACATCAGTGTAATAGATAAATAATAACTATTATGTACAGAGTAAATAATAAATGTTGAAATATTGTATCAAATCATTTTTTCTATGCCTCTTAATTCTTGGTTGTAAAAGTATACAATATAAAAACAAAAAAATTCTTTCAGTGTAGATAATTCCTGATTTGCTCATTTCCTGATTTGTCCTAAACTATAGACTATAATTAATTATTTACACATCACCCAACAAACCTTCTGTTTTAGCGTTGCTAGGTAACAGTTCAGCTACAAGAAGTCTTTCAATGCTGCCATCATCAACACCACGCCCTAACCAACGACCACACGGGAATCTGTAAAATTTGTTACATAGATATTTATAACAAGACTCATTCAACATCTGGTTAAATAACACCACTGAATTCGAAGATAATACAAGTAATTAAAATATTGACTATGAGTAGCACGTTTCAAATAGACAAACATTATAAGTTCAATCAAACTGCTTTTGAAATAGCAACATATCTGTTAAGTCTGCAATACACTAAGACAGACAATTGCTCTAAGCCTAGAATCTGCAGCAGATAAGAAATTTCTACTTACTTGTAGGTATGACTTGATATTTCATTCCGTATGAGGATATATTCCACAAGCCATTTAGGCGTCAGACCACTATTATCATGACCAAGACGTACTGTGGTCAACACACCTAAGTTTTTATGCTGAAAAATGTAAATAATCAAATGTGGATTACTGGTATATTGTACGTCAGGACAATTTAAGAAAGAAGAATCACACAAATAATTATCTGTACCAAGCTGAAGCCCTGACCATATTAAATGTACTTTAAAAGCTGCCACATGTTATACAACCTTAATGGTACTAATTATACATTCAAACAAACATGCTTACCCATTACTACATTTAATCATGTACTTCTTACTTAATAATACAAATATATAAAGTAAAGCATGATCAACAGATAACGCTATAATAATATAATAAGCTATTTATCTTGTGCCCAAAATTTTAATATATTATAAATCACTAAGGACATCAGACTTGAGATCAACTTTGGTTGTGATCATTAATCAAAACCAGAAGAAAATTGTATCATAAAAAGATGATCAATTATCATATTACCTCTACTGAGAATTCTAGAACACCTTTAGGTATGTCTATTATACCAGTTTCTCCCATGTGTCCAGCAAATGTAATCCAAGGGTTGGCACTTGTAGTTGTACAACCAAACTTAAGGCTTGGATAGATCAAGACACGATAAGGGACAACTGTAATCAATGAACAGAATTTCAAACAAGTTCTCTTATTATTGTTAATCTGCATAAAACACAGACATGAGGCGATCAAAGATGATTGATAGAAACTTGATGAGAGGTGACTCCATGACAAACAGCTATCATGCACAACGAGCAGTACAAGTAATGTACAGAAAAACATCAAATGTACAACAGAAATACTTCAAGAAATAAATAATTTGAAGTCCATAAGGTATAAACGAAAATAAGTTTTTTGTCCGGTTACATGCCCAAAAAAATCGTTAGGTAGGGATTTTTTCTTTTATGTTTTTTTTACATACATCGGCAAAACTGTTTTGAAAATTAAAACATAGCACTATGATTTGGATGCTGTAAAAACTTATGAGTTGGCAGGTAAAAGCAGGTCGGTAGGTTGGTCAGATAATGGGAAACAAACCTTTTTTAGGCCTAAAGGTACTGATGGGAAAGTTTAGCACAATTATTTCAAATATCACCCATCTCATAAATGACCAACATATATCTGTTCCAGTACTTAGTAGAAATCTTGAGCATGAAGCCATAGCCACAGGTCAGTTACCATGGCAACAATATATATTTATATCTTACCAGTATTAGTATAAGCATTCGTAAAACAGAAATAATCCATTGCATTCAGTGATAGTAGATGATAGAGAAATTGTTCTCTTTCCTCTTCACATCGTAAAAAAGCATACCTCTTGTACAGACTCCTGCAATACATGTAACAGTTAATAGTTTATACAGCATTGACATCATCACATAATCCAGAACACAAAGCTACTTACAAACAACATGCAGAAATCCACAATGTGAGAATTCAAAAGCCTTAGCCTGCACAAAAATTCAATTAAGAAAATATGAAAACTAACATAAACAATCCCTTAAATGCAAGAGAGAAATATTGAAAATACTCAGTACAAAAATAAAATGTTCTAATACTAAATTTATGTAAAAGTTGATATCTTACAACACATGATAGTTCAAATAATACAATGTAAATGAATAAAACATTATTATTTATCAAAACTTCTTGCAGTCAGCAGAACTGTACAGAACAATGAACTCTTTATATATGTTTAGATCATGGGCACTCGATTTCCGTGATTTATACATGCGAACAGACCTAATATTTTTATCTAAACTCATCAAACAACGCAAATCTGCCAAGAAAAAAAATGTCATTGTTTGATGAGTTTGGATTAAAAAAATTAGGTCTGTTCGCATATATAAATCATGGAAATCCAGTGCCTATGGTATATATGTTAATGTTTACCTTAATAAATAAGAATCAGATAATAATTCCTTCAGATGTGACGATAACATTTTCTTCTCCAGGGACAATCTAACCCAGGCCCTGGCACATCCTACGTCCGTCTTTATATCACTCATTTCTTGTACTTTCCTACAACAGAAACAATCAGTAAAACCTTGATATTAATGCCAACTTTGGGACCTGAAAATAATTACCCTAATATCAAGATGGTCTCATTATCAAGTTGATATGTATAGAAGAAATATTAAAAATCAGTTCAAAAGTAATGAGGTGGTGATACTGTTGAGTAGAGATGAAACGATTAAAAAAATTTCGATTCGATTCGATTTCGATTTTTCATCCCACGATTCAATTTTTCGATTCGATTTTCGATTTTAAAAGGAATTAAATAGGACAAGAATAAAATAGCTATACCACTAGTTTACGATGGAATGTATTTTCTTAAATACTGTAAACAATGGAACAAACGAAACATAAAACTTGTGAATAAGAAAAACTGAAACAGTAAAGAGCCTGACGACACGAGAAGAATGCTGATCTCGTTAGATTTCAGTCATTTTGACTCGCATACTACGGAAAATGAAAGTAGGTATTACCAAAAAAAAAATCGAATCGAAATTGCCGTCATTGAATCGAATCGAATCGAATCGAGCATGAAAAATCGCGGTTCGCAATGGATCGCGATTAATCGTTTCACCTCTACTGTTGAGGTAGTTGTTTAGTGAGATTTCACTGTATCTACCATTAAACTTTAACTATAGACAAATCTGCCCATTAATACAACATCATCTCTTCATTCAGGAGGACGAAATAAATGGCAAATGCTTGAATTAGAAGTGAAATAATTGGTCTTTACAGCCAGCTGGTCTCAATTACCCGGTGGACAATAGTAAAAGTTTCACTGGGTAATATGAATTTATTTAAAGCAAAGAAAGTACTGATAAATTTAATTTACTACGTTGAAGTTGATCTACTGACGATTGATAATCTTCAATAGATGATAATGAAACATAAGTGGTAAGTAACAACAGAAATGTATGTAGGGACCCCATTGGAAATAAGTGACCTAGTTGCTTTCATGGGTTATTCCAGGCTAAAAGATCTGACATTTAATATTCCACAATTTTATTTTTACAATACTAATTCATTTTTATTTGTTACTCTATGTGATTGTACAATGTGATCTTTTGCCTGAATAAAATTGAATTGAATTGAAGTAACTACAGAATTTCTTCAATCATGTTTTTACATAGCAGTTTAAGAAGCCTATGGTTTACATACAGAGTTTTCATAGCTAGTAATAACTAGCCATTCACCGCTGTGAGTTCAAATCTCGCCCAGACCAGACAAATTTCACATGTAAGGAAGCATTAAACAATGACAGTGGTTTTACCCAGTCGTATGACTGGATTCTTCCTCTACTGGGCAAGCCAAAAAGTTGCCAAATGACCCTGGCCACATTAAATTCTAGTGATAAAAAAAACAACAACAAAAAAACCAAACAATTACATTACCTCATATCACAGGCTAAAGTTTTTGGTAATGGTTTCAATACAGGAAGTTCTATGTTCCCACGGCTACTAGTACGACGATGACCACGCCTCACATTCTTGTCACCCTCTGTTAGGGCCATTGTTGATAAATCTAAACATAAAACAAAAACATTGAAAATAATTTACCCATAATGTCACAAAATTATCATCTTTTTACATTATTTTACTATTCCAAATTTATGGTAGCGTAGACTTTAATTCTACTAACATTAAATTCCATAGAAACAACACACAGTTCCAGGATAAAATGGATAAAATAACAACAATAACAAATTGATACACTGAATGGTGTTACTATATTACCGTTTAATAATGAATTTGAACGTAGGGTTAAATATATGAACGAACTCAGCAGTTTAAGTTTTCGCTTGGCTGATATATAAATGTAAATCATGTAGTTCAAATTACCCTGCGTATACCAAAAACCACTACAGGTTCGATTCAGTTGCACTGTGTATTACTACTGAGGCAAAAGATTAGACTGTTCAGAAATGGACAAAAATTGTGACGTATAAAGTGTAAACTAAATAATTTTAATTATTCTTCGGAAAGATGTTGCATCATTTAAGAAGTCATTTAATGTCAAACTAATATAAATACTTGTGGTTTATGTACAAATCCGGGCAACTGTCGATACATTCAAAACTTTAGCTTCTAGTTTGTCAACACAATAAAACCACTTCCAGACCAGTTTCATATTAAGACTACCTTATATACATAACAACCACTCAATTTTTAGTCTGGCTTTCAATATTTTCTCAGACATTTGTCTCAGTAATGAGACTACCTCCTCAAATGGTCATATTTTGATCCAAAAGCAGTCAAAGCTGGTCATAATACAGGGTTTTTTTGTGTGTAACATTCATACCGTATTGATGAGATTTAAAATCTTGGCTGTACAAGAATGTGGATCTTGTATTAAAACAAAAACATACCTTAACGCTCAAAATAAAACAAACCCTCCAACCATAAGCATGCAACTTACAAGACGTCAAAATAAACCACATTATTCAAATGAATTTAAACAAGCTGTGACCTGTGACCTTTTGTTCAGTCAATGGTTCACAAAAAAAGTTTCAAACAGAAATCATCGCAAACAGAAAATAACTTTGAAAAAAATTTGGTAAACAAAATTTACAGAAATTTGCTTTTCAACATATTGATGGTATTTATCAATGCAAAAAATATAAGCCACAAAACCACAGAACGGATGAATGTTATACATACATACATCATCCATTCATACATACATACATACATTATACATACATACATACATCATCCATACATTATACATACATACATCATCCATACATTATACATACATACATCATCCATACATTATACATACATACATCATATATACATACATTATACATACATACATTATCCATACATACATTATCCATACATCATACATTATTCATACATTATCCATACATACATTATCCATACATACATTATACATACATACATTATCCATACATTATCCATACATACATTATTCATACATTATCCATACATACATTATACATACATACATTATCCATACATTATCCATACATACATTATACATACATACATCATCCATACATTATACATACATACATTATCCATACATATATTGTACATACATACATTATCCATACATTATCCATACATATATTATACATACATACATTATCCATACATATATTATACATACATACATCATCCATACATTATACATACATACATACATTATCCATACATTATCCATACATATATTATACATACATACATTATCCATACATTATCCATACATACATTATACATACATACATCATCCATACATTATACATACATACATTATCCATACATATATTGTACATACATACATTATCCATACATTATCCATACATATATTATACATACATACATTATCCATACATATATTATACATACATACATCATCCATACATTATACATACATACATACATTATCCATACATTATCCATACATATATTATACATACATACATTATCCATACATTATCCATACATACATTATACATACATACATCATCCATACATTATACATACATACATTATACATACATACACTATACATACATACATCATCCATACATTATACATACATCATCCATACATTATACATACATACATACATTATCCATACATTATCCATACATATATTATACATACATACATTATCCATACATTATCCATACATACATTATACATACATACATCATCCATACATTATACATACATACATTATACATACATACACTATACATACATACATCATCCATACATTATACATACATCATCCATACATTATACATACATACATTATACATACATACACTACACATACATACATCATCCATACATTATACATACATACATCATACATACATTATGCATACATACATTACACATACATACATCATCCATACATTATACATACATACATTACACATACACACATCATCCATACATACATTACACATACATACATCATCCATACATTATACATACATACATCAAACATACATACATTACACATACATACATCATCCATACATTATACATACATACATCCATCCATACATTATACAAAAATACATTATACATACATACATCATCCATACATTATACATACATACATCATCCATATATTATACATACATACATCATCCATACATTATACATACATCCATACATCATATATACATCATACATACAAGGTGAATACAATACAAATCTATCTACTATTACAACATGTTCACCTACTTTGATATCTCTTACGAAGGATACACCAGGCTAAGGCTGTTAAATATTTAATAATATCAAATATATTAATTATCATGGAAGACTTATAACCACAAAAAATACAGTCTCATCACAGAGCCTGCGTTCTCATTGTGTGCGCACTGTTCACCAATATGTTGTGTTTAAGACAGGTGACGATAAAGTGTTAGTAAGTCAAGACAGAAAATCAAGATGTACTGAATAGATTCAAACAATGACATATATACAGACATTGTAGAAGTGAATAGTCTTACGAGTATAGTATAACTGAGGAATATATGCATGTCAGGAATCTAATATAAAAGGTATATCTGTTATGTAGCATAAGTTAATATCAACACTAAGGTACACAAATACATAAATGCATACATTAATGTTGAATACCATAAATCTACATATTGTAAACCATGGACTCTATTTCATGCACTTCTACAGAATATAAAGCAAATAATTAGTTAAGTAATTACTTTATACATGGAACTATATTACGAGTTAGTTCAACGCTTCTGCTCTATAAAAAGGGTAATTAATTACACCACCACACCCTAAATGTTAATTCCAAACAGCAGTTGCTCAAGTATCTAAGAAATGTATTGTATAAAATCGTAATCAGAGATGCTAGCATTCAAACAGATATTATCACAAGAAATAAATAAGACAAGAAACATCTTTTTCGCATATTAATACTAAGCCCAATATACAACTGCCTATCAACAATACATCAATAACTCTGACACAGTGGAATAAATGTGAAACAGACCATTTAATTAGGTGTATGTAAATATGTATACCAGCATTTATATAGTCTTCATTTCAAAACTATCTGTGTGACGTGGCTTGACGGCCATTCAAATAGATCAGCCAGGGAAAATACCTCTAGCATGTCAGGTAGGGCAGTGTTCACACACAATATTTGCTTACAATAAACACAGTTATGGTCATTCTATGAAACATTAATCAGATATAAATCACCATGTTCAGAATAGAACTATAATATAATGTTAAAACAATGATTTTTTAGCATCAAAATATCTGAAATTTTCTATTTTATTAATATTAAACACTATCAGAAGTTTTAAAACAATATATATATATATATATATATATATATGTAGTAAGTAACAACACTGACAGTGGTGAACACAAACATCTCACTCCAAGCATCAGGCTAGACAAAAGTTAATAAGATCAATGACTTTTTGTAACATTAAGAAAATACTGATAGTAATGTTTCATTCTGTCATGTATAGGAACTTATACACTACACACATGTCTGCATGCAAGGTATATGCAAAACAAATGTGTGAATTATGTGCTTTAAAAGTATCAACTAAATCATGTTTCATGCATTAAAAAACTTCAGTATCAGGCAATGAAAATACGACCCAAACCATCAAATTTAATCGTTAAAATCTTTATAACACGTAAGTTTGTTTAGATTCAAACAACCGACGGATTGTGAACAAATAACAAGCAGGTATCTCTAATCAAAATGAAAAAAAAGACTGAAATGTAATTCAATGATTTTAACATTATGACTGGCAAAACTGAGCAGATTATAAACACAAGCAGATTTCAACAGTTAGGACTGCGCACAATGTCACGTGTTATAACCCCAAACAATGTCGCATAAAAGCATTCCTTGAATTACACACACTAGAAGCGATTAATGAGAAAACTAGCATCTCTGTGATAAAAGAAGACAAATAAGTCGAGTCACAATCCTTTTGTTAAGTCACAATCCTTTTCACACAATTCTTTCTAAATTCAGATGATAATATCAAAAATTTATTGGCATACGTATGACTGATGGAACAATGTAAAATAATTGTCTGCTTTATCTACTTGTTTGAAATAATCAAAACATAATAAACGTACAAAGTGTATTTAATAAAAGTTACTAATGGTATGCAAGATGCACCGATTCTTTTAGTAATCAGAAAAGAAAAGCACAAATGAAAACACTATTGAAAGTATTACTGTGACAAAACCAAGTTGTCTCCCTTCATTGTTAATTCATACAATATTGCGCTAAATGAGCAAACTGCTAAAATACAGGGGTGTGTAACTTACTGCACAGCGATACGTATAGATCAGCGAATGAGTTGATGTCTAGAGATCGACTTCGTCTCATACCTTTCGGCACCAACACTAGCAGATGTAATGATTGGTCAGTTATATTTAGCACACTTGGATAATTGTTCATTAAATGCAACGCTAACTAGCTGTTACAACAATTTTTATATAGTAACAGAATGTTTTACTATAATTCTGGTACAATTATAGTACCTAACATTACATTTTTATGGTAACAAATTTTGATATAAACCCACAGAGACATAAACTTAGAGAACAGTAGGAAATAGTAACACGGTAATATTACATTACTGTAATCATTATGAATGAAGTTGCAGAAGTATGGTAGAAAATTTATGCACAGTTGCTTGTATTATCAAACAATGAAGTAATATCCTTTGAATATATAGATATATATACACAATCATAGTTTGGAGCCACAGTTTCAAGGTTTACACAGGTGAAAATTGATAATTTTGAAGAAAAAAACAACATAAAAACCTCAACATGGAGCTACAGAAACAATAAAAAACAAGTCCAGTTAGACCCATGCCAGTATACTTTCACCCTAGCATTTGCCATTAAGTTTTGCTTGTGAAGTATTACATTTTTACTATTTACAAAAACAATTTATTGAGTAAGAAATAGACATAAAAGAGGTCTGGATACATGACAAAATAAATCAAAGCACAAAAAGGACACTGAGGCTCCAAACAAATGTAGACACAAAATTTTACAGTAATCAAGTCATGTAATGACAATACAAAGTCATATATAGCATACATACAGTTTATTACTGTGATAGCAAGCATTATTTCTCTACTACAGAACTTGAAAAAATGAATTATGTATGTGTGCAAATAAAACAAAATTCAGTGGCGATGTTTACAAGCTAATGGTCCTACTTGGCATGTTGATAACTTAGTACTGCTTGCTAAAATCATGGACATCGTTAAGTAATACCAAATCTTTATAAGTTTAGCAATATTGCTTGATATCACAGTAGAACACATCAATAAAATAATAGCCACAAAATGAAATAATGTTATAAAGATCAGGGGTGTGAACATCCTAAGTGAAAGGCAGACAGAGACAGAAAGAATTGGCACTCCATGATGAAACGTTAGAGTATAACAGGAAACAGTCCACACAATCTGATTTAGTCAAATCTGATACATCTCCCATTGACATGATAAATGCTATTGATTTATTCAATAATGATGTACAACATATCTCTCATTGCGGCAATAAATGTAAATTAAGACTGCTGAATCCTTATGAAGCATGCTGAACATTAAAAAAAATCGTTGACCTTTGACCTGACCTTGCGGAACATTATTTTATCAACAGTTGTAGTATCAGCAAATAAGGAAAATATCCATCATTTATTTTCATTTAGGCAAACTGATTGTTCCCATACAGTAAATAAAAGATAAAAGACATCCGGAAGAATCACACCCCTGAAAGAATGAGAGAAGAAATGAAGGATGAAGATGCTAACCGTGGCAATCCGTTTTATTACCTGGAGACAGAAGGTTAGGATCAACCTGTCTCCCATTATCACTGTGTCCATCTTCAATCTCCACATAATTCAATAAATGTGACCACAATGCAGACTTTCCCTGAAATACAATAAAACATGAATAACAAACAATACATTACTGAAAACAGTCTGTATATGTTAAGATCTATTTTTGTTTACAGTGATATAGGTTGAGTTATACACTATACATTTAAGTTAACTGGTTCATATGTGTAATAAAGATCTGAGTTGAAAATGAATCCAGGCCAGAGATTACGAAATGAATACAGCTATCTCTGAAGTTCCAGTATCTAGTTATGAGAGTATTATATCAAAGTGTTATCAATTTTAGAGTCGAAAGTCAATATCATGGAAAGAGGTTTAACAGAATCATACAAATGTGTTTGGCAGTCATCAACCATTACGGCGTCTAGACAATTAAAATACACAAACCATTTAGATGTAACAAAAGACATTAGCCATCCTCATAAAATGTTCAATAGATTCTACGCAAGCAACAATATGTCATCAACTATATAGAGGATCTTGAATGAGTGCTCATTAATTACCATTTTTATTAAACGGGTTGACTAAATAATATGACATGGGGCTATGCCGAGTGTCATATGGTTTTCGTCAACGAGTTTAATAAAAATGGTAAAGGATGAGCACGAATGTAAGATTCTATTTATCACATAACTATAAAAACGACCACAGAAAATGAAACAGACTATAGGATGACCTGTATACAAGACGTCTAGTGTAGAGTGTTCAATAATGTGCGCAAAAAAGTAGTGCACGTTTCTATTAATCGTTTGGCGATAAAATGCAAGATAAAAGACATAAAATCGTTATTTTATTTACACAAACATCATTTTATTCATTAATAAAATCATTACGAATCGAAAGTCGACCATGTTTACAAATATCATAGTCGCGTAGTAATACAAAATATGCAAATGTAGTGATTTGGCTAATTTGAATATTTATTGCACGGTTATTGGCAGTGCCAAACGATATTTCCAGCCTGGGTTTACGGCACTCCTGGGCCGCAGGTTATGCGATAAATCTACATATTCACCTTTTTAGTCTGTAAACCATGGCTCCAGATTCTTTCTAACAAATCACAGAGACTCGCAATAAGTGTGTTCTCCTCAACACCTGTTATATTCACTTCACTATGTCCTAAATCAACGGCTTCTTGACCCATCTTTTCTACTAACATACGTTTAGTCTGAAAACAAGAAATAAATAAAATAAAACAACACAGCAACATAATGTACACTAAAAGAGGTAAGACCTTAACAGGTACAGAACTCCTTGAAAATCATACAACTATGGTATCGAAATTCAACACAAAGTTGTGGTGAATTTAAAAAAAGGCTGACTGTGAAAAATTGTGGACTAGACTGGGATCGATGGAGGCAGCTGCAGCTATATGCTGGGGAGTGAATGTAAAAATTATTTCAAAACATCGAATTTCATACACCACCTTTGTTTTACATTCTTTGAGCAAAGTCTCAACAAATTTCCAGTTCGTCTCAGCAACTTTTCCAGCAGCCATGTCAGTCAATCTTGGTTGTACCAGCTTACTGCGAGCTTCTGCCATGTACTTCTGTAATGTAGAGAAACATGTAAAATTACTAAACAATACACAAAGGTTACCATACATGGTAGTGTTTGATCTGAAAACAATGTTAAAGGTTACAGTGGCTATAAAACTAATGCCTGTTTGATAATTCAAATTTATGATAAAATATGAAGTTTATACACCAAAAACAACACTGTTGGTTTGGCAGTAGCAAAATAAATAACGCACTAAGCTTGGTAAAATGTCAACATTTAATTAAAAAAAAACATTAACCTAACAAAGCATTATATCCAGGAGGCAAAATAATCAAAACTCTCAGTCAAACATGCTTACATCAATCAACATTCTTTAAGACAAAAAAATAGCCACGCTCAATACTGAGAACACTAACAACACATGAAGTACAGGATGCAAGATACCAAATTCTTGCCCATGAATTGTGTCAGGAGAGAGTGCTCCAGATATTTTTTATGGGAGTAAATGTACTCCCAGATCGAAAAAATGGGGGTAAATGTACTCCTATGTTTCAAAGTAAATGTATGAATGTATGCTTGATCAATTTCACCAGCAGCTTGACTACTAATTGAAAGATGCTTGATCAATTTCACCGGCAGCTAGATTACTAATTGAAAAATGCTTGATCAATTTCACTGGCAGCTTGACTACCAATTGAAAGATGCTTGATCAATTTCACTGGCAGCTTGACTACTAATTGAAAGATGCTTGATCAATTTCACTGGCAGCTTGACTACTAATTGAAAAATACTTGATCAATTTCACTGGCAGCTTGACTACTAATTGAAAAATACTTGATCAATTTCACTGACAGTTTGACTACTAATTGAAAGATGCTTGATCAATTTCACTGACAGCTTGACTACTAATTGAAAGATGCTTGATCAATTTCACTGGCAGCTTGACTACTAATTGAAAGATGCTTGATCAATTTCACCGGCAGCTTGACTACTAATTGAAAAATGCTTACTCAATTTCACCGGCAGCTTGACTACTATTTGAAAAATACTTGATCAATTTCACTGGCAGCTTGACTACTAATTGAAAAATGCTTGATCAATTTCACTGACAGTTTGACTGCAAAATTTACCAAAACCAAGAAGTACCAAATTGTCTAATTGATGAAAAAATTACAAAAATCTTCAAGGAAACCCAAACTGGATACCAAGATCTTTAAGTATGAGGTCAGTTAATAATATTGTGACTTGGAAATTTAACAAAAACTTTTGACAAAACTTTTTATACTTGTATTAAATAGTGTAAATATAATTCCTCAATGTTTGGCCATTTCAGTCAAATGTAACATCAGGCTCATGTAGATGCTTTTTGGAACGATTCAAACATTTATAGGATGTGTTATTTGATTATCTCTGAGGTCAGCGAAATTCTGTAGTGTGTTTTATTTTGCCGATAAATTAAATAGAGGTATATTAATGTGCGAACATCTATTTTAATCTTGAGTGTATCCAACTACTAAACTGCAACAAATTATGTGTAAATGTATTATATGACAGTGCTCAAGGTGGCCATAAATGGCAATATTCTGTGTGGGAATTACAGGAATTATTGTATGTGCACTATCTGGAGCATTGTCGGGAGAGAAACTCTAGCATGAGTCAAAATCCCTAAACAAGACAAAAATACTGGTTAGTTGTCCAGGAAACAAACACCAAGATAAGGTTTGAATGGGAAACACATATTACCTGATAAAACATTGTTTCACAATGAAGAAGTTAACACTGTTTTATACATATTGTGGACTACTGAACAGATCCGTGAAACTATACCGTTCTCTAAACTAAGCATGTACTCCTAAGAAATCATAAAACATTCACCCATTGTAATGCATTGTCCTTGAAAACAAAATAAAAATCAAATAAACCTGTCAATCACTTGAAGTAACACAGTTTAAAGAAGACAAGTTGATCAAGCTGTCACATGGGAAGAGCAAGGTACATTTGTATGTGAGTCATATAATATTTATACTGATGCACATCCATTCATGACTAGTTTTTTACATTTAAAGTAAAATTAATGGTGCGTCTTATACGGTACCTTCAGCTATAATAAATGAAAAATGAGCACAATCAAACTTCGAAGATCGTAAAGCAGTTAACAAATCTATTGCTCCATCAAAGATACAACAGACGTGTACTGTTAACACATTGCACAACTACAGGCCAAGCAATAAAATAATATTATGTACAATGCAAAAATTAAGCAATTTAAGAAATACAGCAGGTCTTAATTTGCAAAAAAATTAATGCTTATGCAAAACTAACTAAGCCCAAAATATGAAAACTTTTAGGTACAATCCCAACAAATTAAACAATTTTTTTTGTATGAAAAACATTTACTGATACATAAATCATTGAAATGATATTGTTATAAGCATAAGCTAGAAGTACATCAACACTGAGGCGTAACTTGAAGTAAAACAGTCCATGCAATAATTACCCATAAACCATACAAGACATTTCAAAGACAATTTTTTAAGATTTTCTTTTTCAATACACAGTCACTCATTTTACCAATTCCAATATACAGTGAAGATGCAAAAATGGTTAATAAATAAATCTGTGTCATTCAAATAATTGTAAAACATGAGCATAAAATCATTAAATAGCCACAAATAATTTACTTTCTGGGGCATAAGGGATAATAAACAGTAATACTATTAGGCTTGTATTGTCAAGCAATAATATTTAAAATAAATGGGGTAGGTAAACCTTCATGGGTGAAAGTTTAAAATTTTGAAAAAAAAAAACACAGGAAAATTAAAGCTTGGTGCCATAGGAACAATAAACATTGGATGGCTTGGGAAGACGAATATAAAAGTAAATTTGTCTCCTAAAGCCAGTCCGCTCTGGCCCTCCAAAAAAAAGGAAATCCAGGCACATGCTGGAAACTTTCACTCACGTACCTAATAAAGATAAATGTGGATGTTCAATACCATCTTAGGTACAGGTATAGTTAATACTGGCTCCTGAGAATCATTTGTTAAATTTAAAAGTGATAAACAGTAACCACAACAATGCATAGCATATACAAGTCTGTCATATAAGTTACATAAAACATACATACATATTACATCATGTTAATAAAATAGACTTTTATTACATACAGAATGATCTACTGACATAATGTTAATGACAGGACATAAAGATATACACATATTGGTCATGTAGTAGACAATTGATATGCTCAGAATGATATTGTACATGGTAGATAAAGCATGGTTTTGATTGAACACATATAACATGATACAAGGAATGAAATATGCTAGGAGTATTGCGTACAGTGATGAAAGAGATTTATACACAATGCACTGTTCTATGCTGAGGTAGAAATAAAATATTTATACTTCAAAATCCCATACAAATACAGTATCTTCACTATCAATGCTACTATCAGATTGTATGTCCAGATTGTCTGATGACATGTTAAATGTTCCTCTTGTTCTCTTTAATAAACATAAATAGTATATGTTTATACACTGGTCAACAAAAATAGTATGTCAATACACCGGTCAACAAAAATAACAACTCATTATAACCTGAGATTAAATCAATTCACGCTTTAACAGCATACAATATAGTCAATCTCAAATCAAATCCCAAATATTTTAATTAAACAATGATAAAAATATAATGGAACTGACCACCTGTTAATTTGTAATTCACAGTATTACACACAATGGTTTACCTCGACACAGAAATTTATATTAATGTAAATTATTGCTCTATAATGACATAGTACAACAGTAATACATGTACATAGTTTATATGTTTAGCATTGCATGCATGTCTGAAGCTTCAACAATGTTCATATACAATTTTCGCTGAACTTAGAGCATGTTCTAACAATCTTGTAATTATATACTTTTTTCCAAGTGCTTGATGTTTAATGATACATGTATAATTACAGACCAACATAAAGTATATTTTGTCTATATCAGTAATAACCTTATTTATCGACAATGCATCATCAATTTTACAATAGTTACAGTCTACTTCCAAAATATATGTGAGGTAGGTATATAAAAAGAGGTAGGAGGCATATGACTAGGGATCCAATAGATTCTGTCAAATTTACCAAGAAAAACATGTACTTCTTCCGCACTGACCTTGACCTAGTGTACTCTTGACCTATAACTGTTAGGCCTAGTGACTAAATTATTAGGCCAAGCTATATATTTCATTGATATGAATATTATGTAAATATATAAGCCTGACAAATCAAGGTCAACTCAAATAATACAAGTCACCATAAGTTCCAGGTAACAAGGACAAAAGGTCATATATCACTCAAGAATTTGCATAATTACTTCAACGCATTGTCATCTCGTAAGTTAAGTAAGTATCGCATAGCCTCAAGAGAATTAAGAAGTTTCCAAGATGCAGAAAAGCTAAAACAACTTACTAGCCAGGTTTGCTTTGCAACAGACCCTTCTAGTGACAACTTAAAAACAATAAACATTCCATAATGTAACATTCACAAAATGGGGATAAACTTAAAACATTCTACGAAAGAAATTTAATTCATACCACACAAACATCATACAATACCAAGGTCAAATATTAACCAGTGTAGAGTACAAATACAGTGGAAACATTCAAAGTAAAATATGGTAACTAACAAAACAGGCAAACATTTACTCTTTATACAGGACAATGTAATGGTTACAGGCAAAACTGGGTGTTCTTCATGTATGGTCTAACATGCATTAAGTTTTTCTATGAACTTCATTGAAACACAGACTTTCTAACATATTCAAGTGTTCACATATTTTTCATTTTTAAAATGGATAATAGTTTAAACTTTATCAACAACATGATTGAAAGGCCTGAACAAGCTGAAAGAATTCATTGATCAGTTCGTAGACCATTTCCTAATATGTAAAAATGTTAAATCCACAAAAATCTGAACAAATCTAAAGACATTATCTATACTACTTAGGCATAGAGTCCCTCATCATATGACATTGTATCAGTGAAAAGATACCACTCCTTTAAGAAAACTGGCATGAAAACACTAGAAAAAGATGTACCATACAACAGATACATACAAACATAGTTACCAGTATTCGTAAAAAAAATAAAGAAAAAATAGTTTCCAAAAGCTTAAAGCTGGCAATGATATCCAAATTAAACTGAAGAATAAGAAAGTGATTCAGAAAACAATGACTGAATAAATAGAACGTAACTGAAATAGCAATTATCACTATAACTACACAAATTAAACAATGTGACACTATGTCTAAACAGTGGATATGATTGTCATGCATTTCACTAAGTGTAATTAGAACAATTCTAGGAATAAAGTATCTGTTTATCATTACTGATTTCTATTTACAATCTTTTTTAATTAATATATTCACTTCTTTTACCCACGATTACCAGTAGATATCCAACCCTCCCAATCCTGGGATAATGTGAGAATAATAGAGATTATAATTACATACAGACAATATTTACCCCTCCAATTGCCAGGACGCTGTGAAATTTAATTGAATGATAAAATTATACACCCAGGTTATAACTTACCTCTCTTTGACGAGAATTCAGTTTTAAATGCTCAGACTGTTGTAATAATCTATCCTTTCTTCTCCATTTGGCACTGTCTTTACACTTTGGTCTGTAAAAATATCACATTATAAAAATTAACAATAAATAAGTTTCCCGACTCACAAACACATAATACTCATTTCTTATAAGAAATGTTAAGATTTTATGCTCATATGCTCATCATGGTGTGCACTCATTATATTCAAATGTACAGTGCACATGACTACGTACCTACTGGTATATATTAGTTCAAAGCCAGTAAATAATATACAAGGGTGTAGAAATGAGCTGAAGGTCGGAAAAATCAAATGATTATTTGAGCATTCTCGCCTGCTACTTTTTCCCCGCAGGGGGCCTTGCCCCTTTGCCTTCTACAGACCCCATTCTACTTTTAATTGCTTGCTGGTTACACGAAAACATTTCTACACCCCTGAATACAGTTAAGTAAGAAAAACAAGAAACTTTCAAAAAATAATATTTGAACATCGTTTGGACATGTTTCAGAACGGAATATCATTTACGTACTTAAGGTTTGATTCAGAATTGAGAATTTCTTTGTTAAGAGTAGGAAAGAATCCAAGTTCCAATGTGCCCGATTCAGCATCATCTGCTAGTTGTGGTTTCTTCGCAATATGATCTAAATAATTGGCACGTTTCTCTATCAAAATCTCTGCAAAACAAAAAACATTGAAAGATTAAGCTTCTAACAATTTATCAAAATTACATAAGCTTTATACAGGTTTAAGTAAATGTTAATTTCAATAAGGATCTCTGAGACAAATACTACATGTATATATGTTTCATGAGGTTGTACAATAATGACCTTCATGTATAGCTATGCTATCAATTCTAAATGCTGGGGTATTCAATCCCAATAGACAGTAACAGTCAGTACAATACACACTACAAGGACATCTATAATTGGGCATATATACATGAGGTTTATATACACAGACAATTGTTTAGACAAGGAGTATAGAGCAACATTCACAGAAAAAGGACAAGGAAAGATTAGCCTCAGCTAGATTCTAAGAATCATTACTTGTATTGTGCAATATTGATACCACTTGTTTGGATTAATCAACCACATTTTCGCATCAGTAATATTTTACTTCAACAGATAAGCTTGAATAACATATACAAATTAGGACACATATCTTACCAGTTTCTTGAATATTTGAGCAAGCGATGTAAGCGTGAGATCTAGGAGCAGAGATGTCTAATCCTTCACGCAGAAGTTTAACACGACTATCAAATACTTTGAGGTTTGCCTCTGCTTCCTCCCAATGAGACAAAATCTTATTGTCAATCAAAGTAGCAAAACTTTGGGTTTCTAAAAATGGACTCAGGAACTGAAGATAAGTCTCTGGCTGGTCACTAAGAAATGACGCCTTGTCAAAGTTCTGCATAGTTTCCCGATTACTTAGCCAAGAATCCATGTCCTGGGCATTCAATATCACAAACTCCTCGTAAAAGCAAAACATTTGTACAAATCTATTGAGAAAGATCTCCCTGACACAGTTATTGAATTTCAATTCTTCTAGCTCTCTAGACGGCATCTGAGTCAAATCCTGAAACTTTTCACTGGTTGTTTCATCCTTGTCTATTTTAGTAGTTTGCTCAGAGTCGTATGTCCGAAAATCTTTATTCCAAACACCAGTCTTTTTCGCAATAGCTGATATTTTCGACCAAGCTTCACTTTGCTGTAGAATTTCCATCTTTTCTAATCCAGGGGAACTCTGCGTTTTCTTTAATA
The DNA here is from genome assembly GCA_008271625.1 of Lutraria rhynchaena. Lineage (NCBI taxonomy): Eukaryota > Metazoa > Mollusca > Bivalvia > Venerida > Mactridae > Lutraria > Lutraria rhynchaena. The sequence continues at coordinate 1,131,131 of VIBL01000067.1, forward strand.
CCGGCTCTGATACAACAGACACCAGTTTACGACTAGGCGGCTTACGTTTAGGACTAGAAATAACGCTATCCGTAAATGTCTCCTTCAACATTCGTTCCTTGCTACGTACAATAGCTTGATACAATTCTTCCTTCAAATCTTGTTCAAAAGGAAAACAAGGTAAATCTTCAGGAACTTGAACACTGTTGTTGTCTATATCCACAAAACATAAATTTGCCTGAAAACAGACAACAATCATAAATTACAAAGAACAAAATCAAACAGCCAGTGCTTTACCTCATATATGAGCAACATCGGTCATTTATTTCATATTTTTGTAAGTTTTTATAAATTTTCAGTACACTAGCCTGGTGTGAGACAAGGAAAGTCTCATTGTGCAGACCTACGAAAAAATGCCAAAGGAGAGCAAAAATATGCACTTAATGCACAGTCTGTCCATGTTTTATTTTTTGTTTTGCTATTTATCTTTACATTATCATCATTTAGTTAATCTCTTATATAGTGTGTCTCCATGTACATAACATCTAAAAAGCTGAAAACTATAGAAGGTGTTTTCTTAAGTCAAGAACTAGCTTTCATTGATGATAAAGTAATAAGCAATATCAGCCATATGAAGGCTTAAATGTCTCATTAGATTGATTTGTGTTATTTTAAGACAGCTACAGATAAGTTATGAATAAACTTAGCTACAGAGATCTCCTCTGTTCAAACTGTTAGATACATTGAGGTTTAACAGCAAACATTTAATATATATACACACACACATGTATATGGGTACTTGAAGATTATTATATGTGTAGTGCTATAGTTATAATACTATGAGAAGTCAAGTGGTTTCAACAAGACTGTTATATACACACTTGAAACAATAGTTATTTCTCAAATAGAAATACATTGTGCCAAGTAGCATGGTTAATCTTCATCTAGGAGGCTTCTTTATTCATAATAACATGTATAATGAAAATGAGAACATATATATTAATGTATCACATTATTTGATGTTATTGCTACAAACATTTCACCACTTTTGCGTGCATTTAGTTAGTAATTAAAGCAAGATCACTCTGTAATGTTAGTACTTAACATTATTTATTTTTATACCAAAGTATTACAAATATCTTCCCTAAAATAGATATAACATATACAGAAATGTAAATACATTTTGCTTTACAATAAAACACTCAGAAATTAGAGACATGAACATGACATCAGCTGCTTCGAATTTCTTGAATTCAAACTGAGGTCAAATTTAATCAAAATACAGACACTGCATTAAACAAGTTATATAATTAAAAACTGTGAGAAAGTAAACACAAAATATCCTGAAATAACAAAACAATCTACCAAACCAAACAGACAACAGGGTCACAGGCAAACAATCACAGCTCACACTAACACACAAAACTACACGTATACAGAAAACACAAAACTAAGCAAAAACCACAAACTTGCAACTCCCTCATAATGAACAAAAAAAACCCAGCCCATAAAGCACTGAGTGCAGCACACACCAACAGACACACAACATACAGAAAACAAACATAACACAGAAACAAAGAAAATCAAAATGATGTGCAATATAACAGGGGTTTATTGTCACTGGGGTTTAACGCAATTTTTCAACAATTTTTCAGTTATATACAGCGACCGGTTCACCTAACCAGTTTTCCTCGACTGTTTACTATTACTAACCAGTACTAACTTACCCTTCCACAAGGCGCCGGCATCTTCTCCACATATGGAGGAAGCAATATAACAGGGGTACCAACCTAGAAGTCAGTAACAAAATGATGTACAATATAACAGGGGTACCATCCTAGAAGACAGGTTATGCTTTAGATCCAGGGATAGAAACAAAACATAATGTTAATACCTCATTAGGTAATGGAGGTTTTGACGTATCCTCCTCTGAATGATGTAATCCCATGATAAATGGTACTGGAGCATCCAGGAAGTGTTGTAGAGAGGCTGGTAAAATAGGTACATAAACATGTTGCCAAGCAAACGGAAACATCAAAGTACTGATACTCTCAGCTACTAGCATCAACCGGTGATAATCTGGAAGAACATTGATTTTCAAATTAGATACAACATGACTATATATCAATTTCATACTTCCCTTAATTTGTCAATAAAAGAACCCAAATGGAACCAAATCTTAGAACAATATGTCAATCAACTCTTCTGAGTTTATTAGAATTAAATTAAATTATTCCACCAAGCTTACTTTTTATTTTGGCAAATCATCTTGTGTTTTATCATGGTTAGAAGAATACTTAAGGTAGCTAATTAAGTAAACTAAATATCAAATCTGATCAGACAGGGTTTTCCCTAAGAATTTTCACCCAATGGTCCACAGGACTCCCATCTCCAACAATTTTAGGGGTCTCTTGGGATTTTTGGGGGTCTCACAGACAATGCGAAGGGCAAATTCCGAGTTGGAAGGGGTTCCGAGGATGCAGTGGTCACTCTCAGTGCAAGTCAATTGGCTGAATATCACTTCAGGGATGCAAGAAACCTGTGTCAGGGATGCAAGAAACGTGTGTCAGGGAAATCCCTGTCAGAAAAATGTCATGTACTGTGTAATACTTTAGGCTTGTATTAAGCAATAGCTTAAAGGCCTATGACCTCACAAACCTATTCTAGATCAGAGAAATTTCATGAATGTTGAGAAATTTAAAAAATCCTGCACATAATATAACTGGTAGCTGTCATGTTACCTGAGGAATACAGAAGTATCTGATGTTCCAACAGTAAACTCGTAAAAAGTTGAATAAGATGATCGAGTCCTAACAATCTTACAAGATCCCATAATGAGAAATCAAACAATGGTAGCTCTCCTGTACCTGAAATATAAATACAGTATTTTCTATACTAGTTACTACAGTAAGTGGTTTGAGTCTTCATCTATATGGTCTGGAAGTTTTATCCACTAAGTTTTAAAATATATAACTACATTGAGATATACTGACTATAAACAGTTTTTATCCATGAAATCACCAAACAGTTTACAACTAAAATCTAACATGAGGAAATCAAGTGAAGCTAAAGTAATGGTTAAAAACTTATCACAATGTGTTATGATTTTGATTTCTTTAAGTAAGGCAGTTCTTTTTAAGTACATACATACTTTCAAAATGTTAAGCAGGAAGTAAAACTTTGCTTGATAACTTAGTCCTTACAAACAAAGAAATACATTGTACGAACAGACAAAATTAACTTACTTGGCCTCTGACAAAATATTGGGGAGGCAACTCCATAAAATTTCATGCTTCTGCCAGGTGGAGGTAATGGTACATCATACAATATATTGTAGACGTAGGCTTCAATTGGCTGCTGTGCAGCTATTGGTGTATTTACAGCCTCACACAACTGTTTAAGAAATGTTCGTGGAGCCGAAACAAACTGCACTTGTGAAACTAGACACAGACATTTAGATACATAAAGTTTGTCTATTTTAATGTCGTAAATCACGTCCGGATCAATACCACGATGTTCTAACTGTGGACTGTAATCTGTGAGTGGTTCTAGGATAGATAAAGTACTATGAGTGTGTGTCCCGTATACTTCAGCTTCGTGCATATGTTGTAAGGTCTGCATAGCAGCACAGATCTGTGCGTTAGTTACTTCCTCATAAAATAAACACGCTGAACCGTACAACCTGGAACCATCCTCACGTGTTATGATGAATGAATGAAACTTGGCTTTCCTTGATTGTCTTTCTGTTCTGAATGTTAAACCCTTTGGAAGACAGAGCTGTAAAACAATATATTTGATGATAAAGGATAATATAACTGGGATTTAACGCCGTTTTTCAACAATTTTTCAGTTACATATGGCAACCGGTTTACCTAACCAGTTTTCCTGGACTGTATACTAACCAGTACTATCTCATCCTTTCTTAAGGAGCAAGCAACTTCTCCACATATAGAGGAAAATCTTCATTTTTGTCAAATTTTCATAGAAGGGTATGACCTGCCGCCACCAGGATTCAAACCCAGATCTCCAGGTTACAAGTCCAGCGCATTAACCACTGGACCATAGCTGCGGCTTAAGCATAATGTAACTTAATGACTAATCATAAAGAAATAACACATTCCTAACAGAATATACTTTTCTAAGTAAAATGTTTCAAAAGAAATTTACAATCAACTTATTATCTTTACATATATATGTATACACAATCTTACTGAAACATTGAGAAGACAGTTCATTAATTCAACATATACTTATTTTATCTCATACATTTGTCTCTAAACATTTGGTCAAATTAATATGTTTCTAATAGGATCTGCAACTTAAAATATTTTTAAAATATATATATTTTTTCATTTTTGTTGGAACATGCTCAATAAAAATATATATTTAAATATTGGGATGCAAAAAATATGGTCTTAAGACAGTATGATGTGTTTTCAAATACATGAATGTGGATTTAAATCATAAAACCATCATGTTTCATAGATTTCAGTTCCCCTTTATAAAGCTAAGAAATGAGAATCTTCTTGTTTTATAGCTGGTATGTGAAGCTTAAATTGACAATTACATTTATTCTGCACTCCTTCCTATCTTATGCCCCCTACAAACAAAACAAACAATGTATTGTTCTTTTTTTGCTAGCTTTTTTATGGGGTTTTAAATGTATCACTTTTCTCCAAGGAGATCTTGTCGGACAAGTCATGAACTTAATCAACATTCATTACTTTATAAAGGCCGTACAAGAACTTTCCCTCAAATAACAGAAACATTTTATGATGTTTAACTTCGTACAAATTAATTAGATGATAAAGCCAGTTTTACAGCAGTTGTAACAATTTAACAATGTCAAGATAAAACATTTAACTTGAACTTTGTTTGTACAGGGGAATGTTTATAAATTTTTAACTGACTTGTAGTTGCTATGAGTTTAATTTATGATAATTATTTCTGACGACTAAGGTCATGGTTTGAATATAACAAAATGATAATTGGTTCAAGATTCAAGATATAGTTCAGCAAGCCATCCCAGATACTATATCATGTTATTGTATACAGATTCATTGACTAAAAATGTGCATTAAATTTACAGTTAAAGTCATGTATAAAAGAGTGTAAAAGCAACATGTTTCATGCACTCTTAAGAACAAACATATACTGGGTGACGGTATGTAAAATGATTCTAACATTAAGCAAAATTCTTTAACAATCAATTGACTATAAATATCTTTTTGCTAAAAACATAATGATTACTTCCTGAAATTCTAAAGGACCCACTTTATACATGGATATATTCTTACATCAGAAGTAAATTAAAGGATGCTGTGAAAAGTAAATAAAGTGTGGTTTTTTTAACTTACATAACTAAGTCATAGCAACATAACAATTTATGGAAAATTTTTGCTAATACCAAAATCTTTAATTCAATCTTTATGCCGAAGATTGCATCAACAACACACAGGTCACTTCCAGAACATAATACTGTTTCTACATAAAATAATAACCCTTTTTAATAAAGAAACCTATGTAATATTTCGTATGATAATTATTAAGACTTACCATCCCAACAGCATCTTTGTCTATGGGATTCCATGGTAATGAATCAGGATAGTTAGCTAACACGCGAGATTTGTATGGTCTCTGAAGTGGTTGACAGTGAAGGTTTTCACCTAAAATAACAGTAAAGAAATGAAATAAATCTCCATTATTTTTAATCAACAACAAGTTGCATGATCTTTATAGTTTGTATACAAGGGTTACACAACAAAAAATAAAAATCTGAGTGATTAATCAATGTTAATAAAAATGCAGACAAGAGCATGGCACAGAGTGACATAATAAATCTGTACTCCACAAAAATCTGCTAAGTAAATGATATAAATTGATTTTAATAACAGGATACATATTTTTATACAGTTAATTGCTTCCATTTTCTACCATGTACATTCATGGGAAAATAAGAATGATTAGATTTTATTAACAGCACAAATTCTATGTGTTCAACCTTTTATTTTTTATGCTAATTTTAAAAATATTGTCCAATTCACACTCACAATATATTTCATTACACATTACAAATTAACTATTAGCTTTTGAATGAGAATACTTAGGATAGTATATAGAACTAGCAACCAGCATCATTAAATTAAGGGAGTGAATAATCATAATAGTTTTTTTTACGTGACTTATTGTTACAGTGGTTTAACGCAATTTTTCAACATTTTTTAGTTATATACAGCGACCATGCTGCGACGAGGATTCGAACCTGGATCTCCGGGTTACAAGTCCAGCGCACTAACCACTGGACCACGGCCCGAATAATCATAATAATTGTATTAGAAAACTAACATTATCTTCAATGATTATGAACCTCAATGTAGCTGAACCATTGTTCAAGACCAAATGTTTACTTTAGTGTCTTGAAATCAAATTACAAAATCATGGCTAAGGTCACAAACAAGCTAACAGGGTGGTAGAATTGCCATATATTCAATCTATGACTAATAGTAATACAATAAAATTTGCAAGATATGTGGGGGTTGTAGTACACATAGGCAGTACTGACTGAGCATTGATTTGATCATTCCAACCGATGAAGCAATTAGAAAATAATATATAATAAACATGCAGACTCATTTTTTAAATGCAGCAAATACCAATTTTCTCATGGTACAAATTTTTAGATACTGCATTAGCTGCTAAATTAAACATACTGATACAATTGACAAATGAAAAAAACACAACATTCCATCTGTTATACTGCAAATTATATACAAGCAATTTTTTATGAATCAAATTGTATGTTTTCTATTCTAAAGAATTAGTATCTAAAATTTATAGTGAAAATTATTCCATAAAAATTTTAAACAATTAATTACATTTAACTTTTTGGGAAATCATGTTGGCAGTTTAAATGATTTCAATTTGGCATCTTATTAATTAAAATCTTAAATTTGTTTTCCCAGCAATGAGTGACATACATAGGATACTTTTACTTTAGACACTGTCCCTGTGACATTAAATTTGCTTTGAGTTCAACTTTGGACTCTAACTTTGTACTTTGTGTTCTATATTTTCATCTATGCAAAATTGGACTTGTTAAAATTAATCATTGAAAACAAATAAAACTTTTAGAAGGAATACGGGTCTTAGTGTTCAATCAGTAATCAATCAGAACAAACCATAAGATCAGTGGAAACAACATTGACATTACATTTGACATAAGCAGTAAGTTAACCAGATCTCATTCTACACAACAACCTTTGACAGGGGTTCATATTAGGGCTAGGGGAAGACACTGGACACTGGTCAAAAGGGGGAAAATCAAGCGAAAAGGGGAAATTGGGGAAAATCATCAAATTTTAATACAATGTCACATAACCAAAACTGATGTTTTCATGAGTCAATAATTATGACAACAGCATTCAAAACAACACTCTACAGGTCCATATTTTTCATTCTTTGTCTTTTCTACATTTGAACAGGTCTACCACATGATCATAGTCTTGATCAATTAGATTTTCTGGCCAAAGATTTATTCTCATGAGTGAATTGAGTGTATTTTGGCCAAGGGATGGTATCTTTACTTGCTACAGCAAAAAAGGAGTTCATCCGTCCAGTATGCTTTGTGTCAGATATCTTATTTTACCGGAAATGGAAACGTGAGCCTGCTTTCTGGCATCATGCACATGGATATACGCATGCATTATGGGCTGGGATCTATTATTGGTTTCCGTCACTGTGTATATCATTCTACTATCATAGGGAATAAGCTCATTCGGATTGTTTTGACAGACATCGTAATAAAGCAGGGAAATCCCAATCAATCATTACAAAACAAATAAACTCTACATAAAAATGCCAATAAACCTTGGTCTGATAGATATTTTGGCAGAATTAAATCTACTAAAACTGAAATTGCCTATTTTTGGATAGCTTCAAAGCGGAATTATGCATCTTAGCAAGGGGAGAAATGCTTCAATGGGGGAACAAATGTCGAGGGGAAGACGCCGATTATTGGCGTCACTTTCTTAGTAAAAAAAAGCCAACACAACTTCCACATCTCCGGTTGAATGATAATATTAAGATCAGCTTAATGAACAGTAATCACAAATTGTTCGAGATTTTGATCTTGATAAATCCGTTGTCTATTACTAAGTCAGAATTCTCCTTTTTTCTGATCTTGGGAGATTTCTGGTTTAGGGTAGATGGTAATAAAATTCCATAATGTACAAGTCAATAAAAGTAGCAGAGAATGATGTTCATTTATCAACATAACATACTTAAATTATAACCATTTTTATGTATGAAAGGCACACCTTGATAAGCTAAAAATCAAAGACACTCTTTTTTCAGTTTGCAAATGACAAAAATCGATGCTGCTATCCAAGAAGTAAAAACACGAAAAATATGACCAAATTAGTCATTAGTATGATTGGAACCTCAGGAAATATCTAAAATGTCAGACCTGTCAAATTGTTATATCATCTTCCCCTGTTGTCAAATATTGAAACTATTCGAATACTCAAACGAAAGATAATGTTAAAGAATGAACCAAAATAATAAAAGGAAATGATAATGAACAATTAATTGACTAATTCGAGATCAACTTCTTTTGTAGAAACAAGACAACATAGAAAGCATATCCGAAATTAATATCATACCCGAAAGTAGATCAGGTTCCAACCCAGATGTCACGTCCAGTCCACAAATCACGAAATAATCCGCAAATCTTTGGTCTGACTTAGGATTAGACATCTTTTCAAAGTTATTAATAGTTCAATAATGTAAAATACATGACCAAATGCAGGTCTACAACTCTTGTAATAAAACACAGTTCATTTCATTGTTTTTTGCATCCACTAGGTGGCGGCAGTGACTTTTTTCCATAGACGACTAGCCATAAATGAAAGGTTAAACACCGCTAAATTAAATCGCTGTTTCGGTATAACCAGGCACCGAAAATAGCCTATTTTCGCGAAAATCAACTTACGATAATAGCACAGCAAATATATTTATATTTATGATTATGATTAATCATGAAAACATAATATGAAATTTGTGCATAAAAATGGTCTAAAAACGAGTTTTTATTATATATCGATATTTCATTTTTTTATTTATATTGTTTCAGTTCATATTTATATGTAATTTTCACTTTAGTAGTACTCAAGTCATAAAAACAACATTTATTTCACAATCCAATTCGTAACACTGTAAAAAACTGCAAAACGGTCAACAAACACTCTTCATTACCTCCCAAGTTATTTTTTTCTAACTGGATCAAAGGATTTTGAAAGAAAAAAACTGGAGCATAGTACAATTAATTTATCTACAACTTGGTAGTGAAAAAATAGTGTAACACAGAAGCTGTAGGCTGTAGAAATCTCAGTTCGTTAAAATTGATTGAATTATTTGATAAGTAAAATGAAAACACGATAACTAAGTTAAGTGTTAACTTGCCGAAAGTTTTTGAAATAATGACATATTCATTAGGTTGCGCTTACTGTTTTGATATTTCAGTGCCTCATTGTGAAATTGTTTCCTTGAAATAGTCAATATATCACTTGCAATAAATTGTATCATCACATCTTTATAGATCTCTAGGTATTAAAAATTACTACATGATTTTTTTGGCATGTATGTATGGAATATATATTATATATATATTGTTTTCATGTTTATTTACTGTGCACTGTTACCCTTCCATGAAAATTTGACAAAAATGTCGATTTTCCTCCACATGTGGAGAAGTTGCCGGCACCTTGTGGAAGGGTAAGTTAGTACTGGTTGGTCCAGGAAAACTGGTTAGGTGAACCGGTCGCCGTACATAACTGAAAATTTGTTGAAAAACGTCGTTAAACCCCTGTGACAATATGTCACATAAAAACAAAAACTATGGATTATATATTATATATATTGTCTTCATGTTTATTTATAATGCACATGTACATATGCGATCGCATTGGTCTATGACCTTCTGGTTTTGATTCAAACTTGCATTTCAAACGACCATATATAGCAAAAGCATTAAATTTTATAAATAACGTGCGAAGTAAATTATCGACATATCAAGATTTCAAGAACCAACACAAATGTATTATTTTATGGTTAATGGGCTGACACTCCTAAAATTACAAATGTACGGAATATGTAGTGTTGTGAAATAATGCTCCTAATATTTTAAACAAACTGAAATATTCTCATGATTTCGGGACTCATTTGATATTTTTGGCAGGACAAACACCTTGCAATTTCACCCTATTTATGGACCTTCAAACTATATCTGAGACGTTATACATGAGAACGGTAATTATAATGAATTGATAAGTCATTGATAAGTGTAGTGTACATATAGGGAGTGACACTTTCGTCACCTTAATCCTTGTTTAAACTAGTACTGGTGTAAGCTCAATAAAAACAAATTTGCAATTTTAACGTTTCTTTATTCTGTGAATTATATGAACATTACACGATCCTCGATCTGAGCCATCTCTTTCCGCTCTCTTCACTCTCCCCACTCTCTCTCTTCACCCCATCTCTCTACCTCTCCCTTCCTCTCTCTAGATTCCCCAAGAATCCGAATGTAAATAATAATAACCATTTCGTCATAATTACGTCATTAGTCCAAAACGGTTACCTCTCTCAAGTAGGTGGATAAAACACCGACTCACGTGATTACTGGTATCATGAAAGCCAATGTGTTATTTATCATAGTTTAATAATTTAGTGTTTTATACGGTGTAATAGTCATAATGTATTTTCAAGATTAGTTTTTCTGTCTAGAATTGGTTGTATTCATTTTAACAAGGTCATCTGTTTTATTAGTGGTATATATATATATATACATTGCACAAATGTAAGATATATAACGATCTTAGATGATGTCGTAAAGTTGAAGTTCTTTATTTGTTACGGTACATAAGTATAAATAGTTCACGTAATGTGCATTGGATTGAGAGATTTACATCGATGCCATCATGTTTTAAATTACATTTGATAACTTCTTTAATATCTTGTTGGAATAACAAAATGAAAATTTTCATTTGATCTGCAATCATTTGTTGCTGATAGTTTTAAAAAGTTGTCGTTTGATGAGGCAAATAGGTATATAAGTTTGATGTCACAGTTCGTACGTAGATACATCATTGTGTTATATTGCCTTAATTTGTGTGGTGTGATCTTTTGTAAACATCTGAAAGAATATCAAGAAGAATTAAGTTGATGAAACTGTAGAACAGAAGGAGGAAAGGTTCATAGGGATCCGAAATGCCCTTAGCCATCACGAACTGAGACTATGCTATTGAAGTTTTCAATTTTGTTCGAGTTGACCACGAAAGAAATCGATACTACGCAGTACATCTCTGTTAATATCTAAGTCATTTGTTTAACGCTATTGTATTCGATATTCAGACTTTCACATGAAAAAAATGGTGAGAATTCACCTTCATCGCAATAAGTTCAACTAATCGGTATTTTTAATAACAAATAATTATCAATATGTAACTAAATTATACCTGAACATCATTCTATTCCACTAATCTCTGTTAAAAAATCTTCTGAAAGAGGTCCACCGAATTCATCTACCCACCCATATCCTACTCCTCCATGTCCACCGTTTCCTCCATCCCCAAATTCTGACAAATACGTATTGGTGAACTATTACAAGAACAGTTATGAAATATGCGTATGTAGGAGTTGAACATATCATTCGCACACGCATATAAATGCGCGAGAGCTTATGGTAATTAGAAGAATTTTATCTGAATTAAGTTTTTATACAGACGTAATGATTACAAGTCATTATAACTTATCAATTGATTTAGTTAAAATAAAATAGGCGGGGTCAAAAGAGAAAATTAATCACTAAAATATTCTTATTAACTGATTTTAGAAAATGCTGTCAAAATTGACATTTATCAGAATGTTTGTTTTTCGATCAACAGACTGAATATCATCGAAATGGAATTGACAAAAGAAGTGTTGCAAGTAATGTTATGTCAGGAATTTATTTCTTTAAATGGATACTTTTTGGTTCGTTTACCTGTTCCTGAATTCATTTCGGCATTCCCAGTATTCGAGCCGACCAATAATATTACAGCGACCAAAATTATCACTAGCAGAATTTTAACTTCCATTTAGCTATTTTCCAAAAAGTGTTACGATCGCAGATTATTTATCCAGTCTGTTTATGGTTCTTCACTACCAGTACTTACAGGAGTTTCTCTATACTGCAATCATGCATGCCAAAATGAAGTACATATCTTATTTGCATGCTATGTTATATATGTATATGCTTGAATAAATAGTAATAATTGATGTTTGTGACATGGCGCGGCATCTTTTATTCAATAGTCAAGTTTCTGTATATCTAAATGGTTTATCACATATTAAACAAATGATAGGATTTCAAACTTGAAGTCATAGACAGAAAAAAAAACTAACCCATTATCATTTTAATGATAAATGTATAGCTAATAGATAAATTATTCATGAAAAAATCAATTTTACTTCACATTTTTATTTTCAGTTTTTATGCAACAGAATATATATTGAACTGAGTGACTGTTGTGAAGTGTATAAAGGAGCATTTCACATAACTCAGTCTAAAAATTACGTATATTGCATTTTTCATTTATTGTCATGGTATATTTTCATATTTTTATAATTATTATATTATTATTATTATCATATATTATATATTATATATAATTATATTATTATTATTATTATTATTATATTATATTATTATTATTATTATTATTATTATATGATTATTATATTATATTATTATATTATTATTATATTTATTATTATATTTTTCATTATTATATTTTTCATTAATTGTCATGGTATATGAACATGTTGCTGAATGTTGCGTTTATTTAAATTTCTTTTAGGTTCCTATCGAATGTTGTGTGATTAAAATGGACCTGATCCTATGTGTACATGCAAATACATGCAAATAGAATGTCAACGTGGTCAGGTTCTTTCCGCAAGTGGCTTGTTTTCGTTTTATATCCCCAAGGCCATTGTTGAGCGAAGCGATCAAGATACTGACTCTGGTTATAGGCTGAATTCGAATCGTAACATTTGTATAGCAACATTGCGTAAGATGTGTCAGTGCCTCTTATAAGCTTCTCGAAAAACTTGCTAAATACAGGTACATTGTAATAATTGTATTTCAACTTATAATATATACTGTTATATTCAGGATGTCACCGAAAACAAGTCGTTATGGTCTCTGATTAGAAACCTCTAGCCTCTCATTGCTGTGAGTCCGAATCCTATCCGAAACCAGACAAATTTCACGACGAGGAAGCCGTCCAGCTAGCGGATGAAAAGTCGGTGGTTCTACTCAGGTGTACGCCTCATGCGCTTCAAAATGTGACGCAATAACAACGGCTGATATCTTTTTAACCACTGGTGTCGTCAAAATGGATATTAATAACATACTAAAGCAAGCAATGAAGTAGTTTTATACTTGATTGGTCTGACATTACTGTTAAATAATGAATATTGAATCGATCGCACAGCTGTCAAAAACATGTTGTCATAGGTTTGATTTTTGGAATTTCTTAAAGTTACCTTTCAGCATTTTTGGACCTGCTAGCCCAAGGCAATATGAATAGGCGTTGATTCCATGAATCTCAGGTTCAGAAGGTTGAACCATTGGCGTGGCATTGCTATTTTGAGGATTTTATTATGGCATAATGCCTAAGGTTATCCTCTACCGTTGATTTGAATTGTGGAGAAGTTGGCAGTTACTTTTGGAGAATAAGATTAGCACATAGAGAAATGAAGAACACCGGTTGTTTTACCATTACGTATAATCAAAATCCTGCATTTACAACGTTGAGTTATTTTTTTATTACCTCAACTTCGCGAAATGCCAAAGAATCTGTCAGATCGAAATAAAATATTGAAATATTGAAATATATTTAGTTTTTGTCTGTTTTCATGTATATTCTTACAGGTATATTCTTTTGAGGCTCAAGTTGTTATTCCTTGTGAGTTGTATTGGATGGTTATTTAATGGTCAACTTAACAAGATTGATTTATGTCTTATGTTTCATTCATTTGTAACAATTCCGTCTCTAAGAACACAAATATAAACATAGGTAATCAAAAAGTGTCTTTGAATTAAAATAAAACGTATTTCTAATCTTATTACGATATTTGAGAGAATTGATAATATAAAAATGACATATATTCTTTACTGTGTATATTATTGTGCTCTATTCACAAAAACTGGCATGTAATCCTCTTCTGTATCTTATATCACTGACACTATGAAGTTGGTATAATATGATAATTATATCACTTATTATTGGAGAGCATTTGAAAACATCACAGATTAACAATTTTTACAGTTAGAAAATGAAATAAAATAAATTTCAAAATAATTGAGAAAAAATATATACATGTATTAGCTTAAGCTAAACGAATACAGGAACTAATGAAATAAGTATGCAACATACGACCATCAAGATTGTATAATGTTGTGTTAAGGATATACTAACAGGAACATTAATTCCTTCCTCCTGTACTGTTACATCCGTAAAATCCATTAGTTCTACCCAGTTTTCCAGCTGCCCTTAATTGCTTCGAAACACAATTCAATATCTATGTGACGATAAATTTTACCTAAACAACCATTAAAATCTAGCAACTATTATCACTTTTGTATAAAGAATTTTTCGAAAGATCTTGCTTTGAAATTTATTTTTGGCTTTATCATTCAAATTTCAATTTTGACCGAAGTCTTTGAATTTGTTTTTCACTCACTGAACGCATAACTGTGTTGATGGAACAAGCAAATAACGTAATTACTCTCCAAATAAACTTGTAATTTAAACATGTTTACCGCTCACATACTTTGTTGTAATGCTGGTCAATAATTCCGCCATTAGCCATACTTACAACTAGAATGAAGTAAACAAAACTAAGACAAGCAGCACCTTCATCATAATTTTGTTCTCTGTCCAGAAAACACGTCAACTATTGCTACATATTTTGCATATCACCTAGGTAAATTCTTCACGGACTTAAGCTCTTTGGGAAGTATGTGCGTCTCTTTTACCTAATTTCGTACAAAGCGATATCAAAGTTTTATCTTGATGTTGTCTGCTAGTGCATTTTGAACAAAATTGTTCACACAGTTGATTGACAAAGAATGATTTAGCTTTCTCGTACCTTTCTAACATACCAACGAGTATCTAGGAGTTTGTAAGCTGTGAGGAACGAAAATGTAAATAAAAAAACTCTAAAGCTTTCATCAAAGGATTTTAGAAAACTTGCCGAATGCATGAAACCATTTCAAATAAAACCACAATTTTTTTACGTATAGTGTTCGAAACTATGCTAGTAGTTTATTGATACACTACTGATATAAATGTAAATACTACAACACATTATAATAGAATAAACAGCTTGATTTTATGATTTCTAAGCCTTTCTTATCAGCATTGAATACGTCTATACGATATATGTGACCGACGTCGCTAAACAGTTTTATAACCCATGTCTTTTAATAAATGTTCTTGATGTGCCTGATCAGCTATACAGAACAAAATTAATGTTTTTTATAAATCAACATCGACATGAAGTCTAACAAGTTATTTGGGCAAGGACAAGGAAATTGTCTCCAACAAAAGACGTCGTATCAAACATAGCTTAACACAAATAATGTTTTTTTTTCTCTTTTATTTCTTTTGTCAATACCTGTATACGCAGTTAAGACATATTCCCAACACATCAAGTTAATAATGCACCTTCTGTTGATTTAATTTATTTACTTGAATAGATTTAATGAGTCTTGTTCCATTCAGCAGCACATCTGTATGTTGTTTATATAGACGACCATATGATTTGTGGCAAAAGTGTTTGAAGTAAACTATCGGCGTATCAAGATTTCAAGAATATAATTTTACAAATGTCTTATCTAATAGTTAATGAGCGGAGACAAACAAAATTACAAAAGTACAACATATGCGGTGATGAGAAATCATGCTTTTAATATTTTAAAATAACTGACAATGGTCTTAAAATTGCAGGATACTTTAATATTTTTTGTGTTACAAACATACAACATATCTGAGTTTTTATATAAGAATTACGTCATTTTAATATTACTATAAATTGGCATTTAGGATACATGTCTTTATCTAAATTACATAAGAAGATTTCTATAACTTGGTGACAATTAGTATCTGTCGTTGTATGGTGCATAATAGTAGTGAAAAAGTTTTAAAATATCACAAGGTGTTTCAAACTACATGTATCATATCCTAATGTAAACATGATTGCGATCACAAAGTTTAAAAATAATATATAATAAGATACTTCAAACTGCATGTATTATTTTCTGACGTAAACATGCAATTTGAAATATGTTCTGATGTCCTGTTATAATTATGCTTAATTCACGAACATGTTTGTGCTATTCTGTATCGTTCATCACTGACACATTGAAGCACACATAATGTAATTAATTGTCACTTGTTTTTGAAGAACATTTTGAAACATTTCAACCGTCAGAAAAAGAAGTAAAATAAATTGCTACATATTTGAGAAATTGAATATTAGTTTAAGCAATAACAAATGCCAAATTTTATGCGATACTTAAACTACACACAACCATCAAGATGATATTGTCGTGTAATTTGTTTTAATTGGGGTATTATTTTTTTCGACCTCCACTGTGATTTCCGTAAAATCCATTAGTTCTAACTACTCGTTGCTCGCCTGCAGCTCTTAATTGTTCTAAAATACAAAAAAAAAACATAATTTATCATCTATATGACTATGTATTTTCTCCGAGCAACCATTTAAATGTAAGAACAAGTATCACCTTTGTTTAAGGACTTTTTTTCGAAAACTCTTCCGTTGAGATTTATTTCATACACTTAATTTTAATGGAAATCTTTGACTTTGTTAATAACACGCAACTGAGTCGATGGACCAAAAAAAAAACAACGGCATTACTCTCCAAAAAAAACTTGCAATTTAAGCATGTTTACTGTTCACGTGTCTTCTTGTAATGCTTGGTCGATAGTTCCGGCATTAGCCATCTTACAGCCGGAAGAGAACAAAAACTAAGACAAACAGAGCTAGCCTTCATGATTCTTTTGTTCTCTGTTCAGAACACACCTCAAACATTGACACAGTTTCTAAAAGTTTGTATAAAAGTAAACGTGTTTATGGCGAAAAAAGATTTTTTGACAACTAGCCGAATGCATTAAATCATTTTAAACAAAAACGCAAGTAGTTTGTATCACGATATTACGAGACAATATTTATTAGATGTAAATTGGAGAATTTAAAACAATTTTTTACACAAAGGAGTCTTGGAAACAATCTAAAATTAATATTTTTCATCAATCTTCATGAAATATAATAATTTACCAAACATATTTCAATGGAAATTATCTGTTATGTCATAATGCAAACATATTTTTATCTTAATTAATACTTGTATACATAACTAAGATATATTCCTAACACACCAGGTGAGTTATGCTCATTTTGTTGATTTAATGCATTTGTTTCAATATGCATATTGTGTCTTGTCTCATTCAGAGGCACATCTGTACGTTGTTCGTATTTATGACATAAATATGTACCGCATACATATTGAATATCTGGTAGATAGAACAAAAGGACGATCAACAAATGATTGAGTATCTTATGTCATTTATTCTATGAATTCTATTCATAACTTAGAAATATCTATCTTCCATTGTATTTAAATCTCAGTATGTTTAAATTGATTGAATTATTTAATAGGGGAAATTAATACATTAAAGCCAAGTTAATTGTTAACATTAAAAAAGCTTTTGAAATAAGAAAAAAAATATACTTTTCATAAATTGTATATTCATTAGGTTGAGCTTACTGTTTTGATATTTCAGTGCCTCATTATGATATTATCTGCTTGAAGTAGTCGAATTATACCACTTGTAATAAATAGTACTATCATATCATTACATATTTCTAAATATTGAAATTACATTTCTACATGACTTTTATTGCATGCATTTATTTTATATAACTGTTTTCATGTTTTACTTCAAAATCCCCATTGCTATATTTTTATGTACTAAGCAAAATGTTCACTTGTTCAAACTTGCATATCAGACGACCATATATGGCAAAAGCGTTTATAAATATCGTGCGGAGTAAATTATCGACAAGATTTCAAGAATTAGTTCAAATATCTTATCTAATACTTAATGGGTTGAGACTAACACATTAGACTATGAGTCTATTACAAATGTACAGAAAATGTAGTATTGTGAAATTATGCTTCTAATATTTTAAACAAACAGAAATAGTCTCATGGTTGCGAGACACATTTAATATTTTTGGTATGTTAAACACCGTGCATTCTCACCCAATTTAGGGACATTCAAAACATATCTGAGAGTTGGATGCATGTACATGTATTTATCTAAGTTACATTACCAGAAAAATTGAAAACATTATAACATGACATCAATTAATATGTGTCATTGTTAAGTGTAGTGTACATATAAGGAGTGGGACTCTGCCAGTAATATATATATTTGACCCCCTCATTGCTGCCCTTGTGTATACACATTCCTTTTGATATTGCTTGTCTTCTTTTCATGAAAAGAGTGGTTTTGACACTCTTGTCACCATAATCCTTGTACAAACTAGTACAATTTTGTTTAATCTCTGACCTATAATTATACGAACATTCAGCATCACATTTCATTCTCTTCACTCTCACTATATTTTTCTCGATTCCCTCAGAATCCCAGTATAAATAATAATAGCCACATCGTCATAATTACGTCATTAGCCCCAAAACGGTTACTTCTCACAGATAGGTAGATAAAACAGCAACTCACGTGATTGCTAGTATCATCAAAACCAATATGTTACGTATGGTAACCGTTTATTATATTTTAATAATTTAAGTGCTTTTGTACGATGTGGTAATAATGACTTATTAAGACTATTTATTCTGTCTGGAATGGTTGTGTACATTTTAAAATGGTCATCTGTTTTGTTACATGTGCATAAGTATGTGTATTGCACAAATACAGAACTGAAGTAAAGATTACATTGTACAAATGTCAAATATTTAACGAGCTGCGTTGAAGTTTACATTCTTTATTTAATACGTTGTTGAAATAACAACGAAAATATTTCATTTGATCTGCAATCATTTGTTGCTAATATAATTTGAAAAATCATTCTCTATGAAGCAGGTAGGTATATAAGTTTGGAGTCGAGTTGTAAGAAGTGTCTGAAACAAAATCAAAAGTGAATTAAGGCAATGAAACTATAGAACATAACAGGGAAGAGATTCATAAGAATCTGAAATGGGAATATGTTTCTAAAGATGACACCAAAAAAATCAATATTACGCAATACATCCCTATTAATATCGATGTCATCTCTTTTGAATTTAATTTTTGTAACTATGGTAATATTTTAAGAGTTAAATTTATTAAATTTATTATTAAAACTATTGTTTGTTCATCAGAATTTTTAATTTATTTAACTGCGGTTGGTTTAGGCATATATATTTTTCTTTCTATAAATGGCGACAGTACTTGTTATCAAAGTTAAGTAAATCCTTTAAAGCTGTACGGTTTGTTGAATGCTATTTTATTTGATGTACGGATTTCCGCATGAAAATGTTTGCATAATTTCATCTTCATAACAGGGAGTTTAACTAATTTAATCATTGATAACAATTAATTATCAGTATATTTCTAATAAATACCTGAACATTTTTTCCATTCCACTATTCTCACCAATAATTTCTTCTCCACGACATCTCTCCTTATCCATCTCCCCATCCGTATTATCCTCCTCCATAACCACCGAATCCTTGTCCTCCTGCATATCCACCACCGTATCCTCCTCCATATCCACCACCGTATCCTTGTCCATATCCACCACCGTATCCTCCTCCATATCCACCACCGAATCCTTGTCCTCCATATCCACCGAATCCTTGTCCTCCTCTATATTCACCACCGATTCCTTCTCCTCCATATTCACCGAATCCTCTTTCAGGCCAAAATTCTGAAAAATATGACAAGGTGAACTATTACATGGGCAGTAAATATGTGAAATATGGGCATATGTGAGCTGATTATGTCATATGTACTGACAGGTGCATGCATGTAAGCAAATACGTGCGCGATAGTACGAGGTTATTAGAAAAATATTATCTTAATGATCACAAATGAATGCATTAAGTTAAAAATATTTGGCGAAGTCAAAGTAGAAATCTAAGGACTAAAACTGTTCTTATTAATTAATTCCAATTTTGAGAAAATGCCGTCTAAATTGCCATTTATTAGAATGTTTTCCTTCACCAACTGACCAAAAGTCACCAAACTGAAATTGGCAAAAATAGAAAGTGTTGTAATTAATGCTATCTAAAGAAATTATGTTTTCAAATGCTTATTGTTTTGGTGAATATACCTTTTCTTGACTTCGTTTCGGCATCCCCAGGACTCCAGTTGACCAATACAATTAAAGCCACCAAAAGTTTCAATGAAAGAATTCTAATTTCCATTTAGTTCTTTTCTAAAAAATATCCTGAAAATTATCCAGTCTGTTATTTTACTTCACTACTAGTATTTTAAGAAGTTTCTCTTATAGTGCTGTACTACAGTTCTTATTTATATGCTATGTTTTATAAATATATGCATACATAAATAGTAATGATAAATGTTTGATATCGCTGTAAACATTGTGTATAACAGTAGAGTTTCGATATAATCTGAGTGGTTTATCACACAAGACAAAGAAGCTTATGCTTCTCATTAATCTCCATGATTAAATTCTTATAAGTTTCAAAACGCATTTAAATGGTAATCGTCTCAAACAAAGACATTAAATCAAGAATGGCGTACCTCAGATATTTTATTTCTCTTAATTCATTATTGAATGCATAATTAAGACATATTCTTAACACATCCGATTATCGTCAAATGCTTTATCATCATATGAATTCAAGAACAGAACGAGTATTTTTTTTTAGTATCTAAGGGAGACAACCGCTGCGAGGAGTATGTGATGAAGAGAAAACCACAGTTTCTTCCCTTTGTTGTAATAATAGTCATGTAAATATACACCAGTAACAGCCAAACCGCTGATAAAAGAAGATTATTCAAAGCACAATCGAACGAGTGTATCAGGGGCGGATCAGGTTCTTCTGTTTTATGAGGTTACTAACAGATCGGGTTCACATTTACATGTATACAATATTATGTAGTTTTTTTTCAATTACAGGCTGGGACATATTAAATAAAATTATTAATATTATTAATAAATATTATTTAATATGTCTCTATTCCAGGGGACATAGAAGTAAGCCTCGTGGCACTTTTTTTCCAACTTCCGATTTAGTCGTATGCAGCATCCTAAACATAATTCTTAACCTACTGTATCCAGTATGATTTGACTAGTTATTTCCATCATGTTTGTCATGTTTGACGAACGCAAGCCCCGCCCCTCTTAAACCGTCCTAGATAAGTTTGTAACTCACTTTTGTCCTAGCTAGTATGATAAAGCGTTCGATATACAGTAGTGTTCATGTCATGACAATAAAATTCTGGATTTACAATTAAAGGAAATATATTAACACAATAGTTTGGTAAGTTTAACTATTGTACTTGGTACTTTGAAACCAAAATATATTAAATGGTGCGTGTACCGCGTGAGTGTAATGATTTACACAAGTAGGTCAGTATACACTAGTCAGGATTGACCTCGCATGAGTAGTTATCGTACTGGTTTTTGAACGGCCGCTGTATGGGTTGGTTTTAGTTCGGTTGAGTGAAATTTACTAGTCTAATTAAATTTAAATTATACTAAAAAATTAATCTGCCAACATACTTCAAACTATTATTACACCGAGTAATATGTTTAACCCTAACAGTGTAAACACGAAACTTCATAATTTCACATATCTGAAAGATTAACGTGAATAGTTTCGTCTATTTCTGGCCTCAGTCTTACGTAAGTTTGAGAGTAAACAATGACATAGTGAATAATATAACTTTGGAATCGTGTGTGTACAGACGTTGTGGACTGCGCTGGGTTGTCATGCATGTCTTTCTAATTTTGAAACAAAATACAGAATATAATAACCTGAAAACTGGGAAATAAATGGTAAAACGTTGATGAATAAGTATGTCGAATTTCGATAAAATTTCTTGTTTATTATTGTTTTTATTCTTAGTGTCCACGAACTTCTAGGTGCAATTTACTGCCTAAAATTGTATGTAATGAAACGTGATTACATATACAGTATGGTCATTTACTAGTATTACCCTAGACTAAACTCCAATATGTTTAATGGACCAGCTGAACCGTCCGTATACAACGATCGACTAACCTTATTAAATTCATATAATCATGTTTTTATTCTCATTCGGCAGGACATACAGCACTATTAGAAAAATGATACAGACTGTGGCGGTGATAGGAGCAGGGGCCGCTGGTCTGGCGGCAGTCAAATGTTGTCTCGATGAAGGCCTTCAGCCGACATGTTTCGAAATGTCAGATGATATTGGAGGTCTTTGGTACTACACAGAAAAGGTAAGTTTGTTCACTTAAGGAATGTTTATCATGGTACTGTTTAAAGATTCTGACATTATAGGCGGTACGAATTTTATAATGGAAGTAACTGAATAGTTGTAAAATACAAAAATTGTGATTAATTGATATGCATAGCGTAAATGTATTTTTTATAAAGATTTCACGCGGGTTTCGCAGATAGTTGACATAAACGGTACTCCTGACTTGTCAGTTCTTACCTATTTTTGTACATTCAGTATGTACATGTCTACATTTTTCAAGACGTGTATCAGCTTATGATACTAACTATGATACATGTATGACTTAGTATTTATATTCATCATCACGTCAGTGTTTCGATTTAAATAATTCTAGGTCGAGGAAGGCCGTACTACCGTCATGAAAAATACAATCGCTAATTTAAGTAAGGAGGTAACGGCGTACAGTGACTTTCCACCACCGATAGAACATCCCATATACATGCATCATACACATCTAGAAGAATATCTCTGCTTGTACGCTGACAAGTTTGCTCTGAGAGAACACATACATCTAAACACTAAGGTAGCAAATGATAAGAATGCTGGAACCTTTTTTTAAAAAACAATTCTCGTTCTAGTTATTTTACTTTGAATATCGCCCCTTCAATACGAGGATCACGTTAATCTGGACACTTGACAAGATTTTTGTCTCACCTGTATAAAATGCCTTACGAATCATGAATTTGTTTTTAATACATTCTTTTTGTAATGACATGCTACGAACAGGTAATAAAGATTTGGTTATAACACTTTATGATCATGAAATCCATATTCAATTGTCCGTTTTTAATTTACATGTATTTATTCACTAATATCTGTTATTGTTAAAATTATTTTATCAATTGTAAGATGTTATTATGTGAATGTATTCGACAACAGAGTTATCAGTTGCGATACAGAAAGATACATGTACATAGATGTACATAACGCAGACAATACTGGCCTATGTAACAATTCAGTTGATCGTCTCTGTTTCATTTTACTATAGTATGCATACATTAAACAGTCTGATCTATTAAATTAGACTATTTATGTCGGCGAGATATTTTTTTCGAACACCTTCTTGCGTAGTCTTAAGAATGTCCTTTAAACAGTCCAACTTTGAAATAAGCCACACAAGTAGAGAGGTAAATCCTCAGCATCATATTTCTTGTCTCAATTAGGTGGTTCAGATCTCAGAAACCGACGATCATGATAATAGTGGTCAGTGGTGTGTCAAGGTCAAGGACGTTCGTAATGGCGCTGAAAGAACAGAAACATTCGATGCCGTGTTAGTATGCACAGGAGCACTCTCTAAGCCAGTGTTTCCTGAATACCGAGGTAAAAGCAATGGTTCAGCTAATTACGTGATAC
This sequence comes from Lutraria rhynchaena, assembly GCA_008271625.1. Classification (NCBI taxonomy): domain Eukaryota; kingdom Metazoa; phylum Mollusca; class Bivalvia; order Venerida; family Mactridae; genus Lutraria; species Lutraria rhynchaena. Next base: position 1,155,073 of record VIBL01000067.1, read on the forward strand.
ACATTTTTATATAAGTAGAAAGTGATTTATTTGAACTTGTAAAAAAGAAAGCGGAAAAAACTTCATTATTGGTAACTATTGGTAATTGCATAGCATTAAAAGGTTCTATATAAACTATTTGAGAACATTCATGTACAGAGGTATTGGTTTTAAGGCTAATTTATATACGGATGATAAGATCAAGTATGCTTTTTTTCTAGGTTTAAGTAAATTTCAAGGTAAAGTAGTGCACTCACACGAGTATAAAACGTCAGCTGGCTTTGAAGGAAAGAACACCCTTGTTGTTGGCATTGGCAACTCCGCCGTTGATATGGCTGTAGATACAAGTGAAGTTGCTAAGCAGGTAAATAATAGTGATTTATGATAGTTTCTGATTTCTTGCAGATATTTCTTATTTCTTTATTTATAGGTTTTGCAATTATTTTTGTGGAATAAAAACTTGTTTTTTGTTTTTATGTGACTTATTGTCACGGGGGTTTAAAGCCGTTTTTCAACATTTTTTCAGTTATATACGGCGACCGGTTCACCTTACCAGTTTTCCTGGACTGTATACTAATCAGTACTAACTTACCCTTCCACAAGAAGCCGGCAACTTTTTTTGTATATAGTAAACTGTATTCATGTTTTACCAGAGAAAATGTTCATGTTTTGTGAAAATTCAGGTGTACCTCAGCTCCAGGAACGGGACATGGATACTCGGTAGATTGGGACCAAGCGGACAGCCACTAGACATGGCAATGCTGTCTAGATTTAGTATTTACATTGTGTCAAAATTTCCTTCGTTTTTTAATAAAATTATGGAGAAACAGTGTAATGGAAAAATCGACCACACCTTGTATGGTATCAATCCGAAGATACCCCCTCTCCAATCAACAGCTACTGTAAACGATGAACTGCCATACAAACTTTTGATCGGAGAGATTAAAATGAAACCAGATATCAAAGAAATACATGAACGCTGTGTGGAGTTTGTAGATGGAACGAAAATAGACAATATTGACGTCATTGTTTTAGGGACCGGATACATAGCAGACTTTCCATTCTTATCACCCGATGTTATTGGCGAAGAAAAGACTAATTTATACTTAGGCATGTTTCCCCCAGAGCGAATGAATCAAACTTTGGCGGTCATTGGATGTTTTAGACAGAAAGGACCTGTGATATCAGTTGTGGAAATGCAAAGCCGCTTTGCGACCAGTGTTTTTAAGGTGAACGTTTTAACAGTTTAGTTAAGGGAATTGATAAATTGGTTCACGGCTGTTTTGAATTATGACCTCACCGATAAAGGACACTACTTGTTTTATTTTCCGAGCTTGGTTTATTTACTGTCGCACGAGCATTGATCTCTCATTTACACGTGTTATAACCTGTAATTATTAAAGCATGCTCTGTTAATTGATTGGGGCCAATAGCAGGCAAACCACTAGAGGCACCAGGTCAAATTATTCAATTGAATAAGAGATTAGTTCATGGTAAATATAGCCCTCTGGTTCCTTTGCTGCTCTTGTGAACTGTTTAAAACAAAGGGAGATCCGAACTTGTACCTAATAAAGAGATTGCACAAAAGATTGAGGAAGCCGATATTGGTAATGATTCTAAATATTGAACCGTTTTCTTTATTTTTCTCTGTATGTAATAATGATTGTTAAACAACCGCAATATTAAGACAAATGTTAGGGCTTGAAAGTTGTTCTAAATATCGAAGTTTTACTGCATATGCTTTCGGTGTGCTTCGTTTGGGTACAATGCAAATTAACTCTTGGGTTAAAATAAACAACCTTTTCAAAAAATCATGGCAGGGCTCTATACAGCTACCAAATAAGGGGTCGATGTGGAGAAGCATCAGAAGAAACCAGGAAGAATCACGAACAAAAAGGATTGGCTCACTGACAGGGATCAGACAGCATGATTTCCTTACTTTCATGGATGAGTTAGCCTCAATTATAGGGTGTAAACCCAACCTATGTATGTAGAAAATGTTATTATTTGTTCAAACTTTAATTTGGAATCAGTAATTGAAATTAAATTCCTTACAAATGATGTCACGTCGCACAGAAACCATTCGACTAGAATTATGAATATTTTTATTGAACTTTTCCGCAAGCTTACTGAACATCTTCCGAACCTGTCACACATCATTCTCAGTCGGATTCGGGAAATGGAAATTTTAAATGATGTAATTATTTATTAAAACGCTATTCTAAGAGGTGGAATAACATAACTGATGGTAATAATATTTAAAAAAAAATACAATTCACTAGTTTTTTCACACCGGTGATATAAATTTGAATGGAAGAAAGCTATGTTGCAGTAAATATCCAGACGAGGAAAGTTTATGTTTTCTTGTATTTTATTATTTAAGATCATCTGAAATTTATATTTTGTTGATATTTTCAGTTAAATTGATGTTTCAAGACCCCGAGCTTGCTAAGGTATGCTTATTTGGACCCCCAACGTCTTATCAGTTCCGGCTTGTAGGTCCTCATTCATGGCCTGGAGCGCGGGATGCTATTCTCAAACAAACTGACAGAACGTACGCAACTTTGAACAGAAACAAAGGATCAAAAGTTGTTAAGCAGAAACGAAGTATTCTAAAATCATTGTTTACGATTGTAATTATATCAACTGTAGGATATGCTGCATATAGGTTCAATACTAAACTGTTTGAACTTCCAACAATGTTGAAATTAAAATGATCCCGAATGATGACAATCACTCTTATTGTGCGGATATTAGTACTTCATGGAATGAATAGTTGTTGGACAGTAGTATTTGTTTATTTTTGTCTTATAATTATGATCATATAACCAAGAAATATCAGAATTTGCATTGTTTTGTTTTATGTATTAATGATGCAGAGTATATGTAGCGATGCTACAACAAGATAGTGAAAAACGGATATACTCATATCTTTAATCATAAATCCTCCCGAAATTCAAGGGAAAACACTCCGTCGAAGTCCGTCAGACAAAATGGCATTGAGCATTGGTTCGTTTGAAGATGTTCCCGGTGAGTTTGGTCCAACTTACTTAAAATGCGAGTTGTCTTTGAAGAAAATTGCAAATTGTTTATAGAGGACGGGGATATTGTCAGAATACGAGGCGAAGTTTAACCTAGTCAAAAACCTAGGTTTTGTAAAATTTATCGTAATTCACTTTTCTTCATGAAATCCTCTCCTTTATGGTAACACTCTTTTGTCTTTATTCAAAACGAAATTTATTGAATGAATACTAAGGTACCAACTGAGACAATTTTATAACATCGACATTTATAGTACGTGATACGTTATCCTACGAAGGATGCAGACATACATGGACTTTCACAATTGATATCTATTGCTCTGCGTGCGTGTTTATGAAAACTTACTAAACCAGTATCTCTGGGTTTCTATTGATCAACTTTTAAACTTACGTTCCATAACTGAATATATTTTTTTTGAAAAACAATTTCATATCAAGTTTATGGCTCAGTGTCACAGTGATTATAGTTAATTTTTGTGTGTGTAATGGCCGTACTAGGTAGTGAAAGTTAGATAAAAAAAAACCACAAAATATGAAACAATGAGATTTGTACTAATTTTTATTGTATTATTTCATGTAAATTCTGAAGATTGTAGATTATTGAAATAATTACCAGTACTTAGACGGGCAAACCATGCACTAATAAAGAATAAACTCGGACCGAATGGTTACCGCTGATGGTAGCTACCTTTTTTATGGAGTATTTTTCCGCGCCATGTTTTTACATGTGATAAAACTTTGACCTCATTATTTTTACCTATTTAATAATGGATCACTCATTGATATTTGATATGTGATTTAATCTCTGTGATATTCTAAAGTCCAGTGATAGTTTCCATAAGTTATCATGTCCAAATTTTCATTTTCCTCTCTATGTCATGTTATCAAATACAGCGGACCATGTTGGAAATAAAAGCCAGTTATTTATTGCGTTATCCCCGGTGTTGAGATGCATCTTATGATGTAATGTTCACATTATGCAACTGGTAGATCGTACACTTTTATGTTTGTAAGTATAACAGGTAAATATTACAAAAGATGTTGAACTCTGCCATGCTTTCTGCTTCCATGCGCCAAAAAGTATAATCTTTAATGTCTTTATTCATTGATTAATGCATCGATTATTTTTCAAGAAAGAATTGATTGATTTTGATTACTGATTGCTATAATTATGTATATTAATTATTTATTATCAAATCAAAGAAATACAAGAACACAGTGTTGTATTTGTTGACGGGACTAAGATAGACAATATTGACGCTATTGTGTTTGGGACTGGATATTTGCCAGACTTTCCATTCCTTTCACCTGACGTTATTGAGGAAGATAAATCAAACTTATACTTTAGTATGTATCCTGAGCGCAAGAACCAGACGTTGGCAATCATTGGGTGTTTTACACAAAAAGGGCCTGCATTTCCACGTTTAGAAATGCAAAGCCGTCTGGCTACCCGAGTTTTTAAGGTAAATTTGTAATGTTCACTTAAGTTTAAATACATAATTACACAAACACATATTCATATACCGATCAGGCGTCAAAAATTTTGAAATAACCAAGATATCAAATCAGACGCTGATATCATATTGGTAATTGCAGATGCTATACTGTAATGGCGGGCTTCGGTGATTAACAAAGTTGTTGTCCACGAATAAAGCATGTACATGTGTAACGTTTCTTCCAAATAAAAATGAAGATTTTTCTTTCTTAACAATGCATGCTTTTGATGGTTCGGTCGTTTTACAATCGTATACATGCGAATGCTCACTGTGTCTTTCTGTTACCGCAGTAATAATCTAGATAAGGGTGTTCATTCAGAAGTACAGGCATTTTCATAATTACATAAAATTGCTGTACCTTAATTGATATAATTTGATTACAGGGTCTGGTAAAACTACCAGACAAAAACGCGATGTGGATGAGTATTAAAAGAAACAATTCAGAGACACAAAAGGAAAGAGTTGCCACCACTGTAGGAGTCATACAATATGACCATACACATATCGTTGATGAATTAGCAACAATCATTGGCTGCAAACCTAACTTTTGTATGTTATTTCACGTTAAGTATGCTTAATGCTAAAAAGCTCATTTCATAAGCAAAGTACACCGATACTACGCAAAAAAACAACAGAAATTCGTGACATCAAGTAAATACTTGTCACTTGACAAACATTTAATGTAACTTGAAAATATTTATCTGCACAAGGGTTTTAATGTTCAGGCATCATAGGCCAACATATGAATGCTATATATATAAAAAACAGAACGTTGCGTCCTATATCGTTCTATATTTGTCACATCAATAACAGTGTTTTATTTATCATTCTAGTGAAGTTAGTATCAATATCGACTTACGGGCCCTCATTCATGGTCCGGAGTGCGGGATGCTATACTCAACCAAGTGGACCGAATATACTGGCCTTTAAACAAGGGCAGAAAAACAGCATTTGGTAGAAGAAAACGAATAATTCCAAAATTATTGTATGCGTTCGTCCTTACTACTATGCGTGGATATGCCGTGTTAATACATAATGGGAAGCTGCTTGAGCTACTAATGTCAATGAAAGTAAAAGTGACTGGCAAATGATTCGCTTTAGTCACTTACAGGTTTTTTATCTAAGCCGGTGATAAGAACTCAATTTTCTCGAACATATCCGTTGTCTGTGTGAAGATGTATATAAAATTTTATATGAACTATATAACCAGTGTAAGATCCCTTTATGATCCAAATTTATTGAAAAAGTTGCCCATCAAAATTGTTTTTATTCCTATAAATGATGAAATACCCAAGAAGTACCAGAACGTTTCATTATTTCTTAGCAAATCATATAATATAAGTAGGGTGAGGCCAGTACAAGAATGGGGTGGCTAAGCTTTACTGCGATAAAAAATGGATTCACAAATTCTTTATCAGCTGTATCTAGCGACACGAAAATCAAAATAGGCGATGTTTTCTAAGGTCATACGAAGTGTCGCATATTCAGATATGTATCAGAAAATCCAATGTAAGACATATATGTATATACATTCCGATATTTTCTAGCCCCACTCAATGTAATACTTTTAGCTCACCTAAGCACGTAGTACTCAGTGAGCTATAGTGATCAGTCAGTCTACTCCGTCATCCGCCGTCCACACCTGGGGGTTTTAACACTCTATAGTGGTCACACTTTTAAGCAAATCTTCATCAGACCAGGTCAGAATATTCGTCTCAATTATATCTTGGACATGATCGAACATGGGTCGTATGGGGTCGCAAACTAGGTCATCCGGTCAAATCTCCTGAAAACTTTCTAACCCTTCTAGAAGTCACAATTTTGATTGGATCTTCCTCAAACTTTGTCAGAATGTTTGTATTAATAATATCATGTTCATGATAGAACATGGGTCAACTCAGCTTAAAAACTAGGTCACCAGGTCAAATCACACGAAAAAACATAGATGTTGCAATCTTTTCTCAAGTGAGCGAAAAAGGGCCATCTTGGGCTTCTTGTCATATTTGCCATAATAATATAATTCCGCATAATTGACAGCAAAATAAAACAGAAGAGTAATGAAACACTCTACATAAGAACTTTCCAATTATACATTTACTTACTACAGTTGAACCTGCTTTAAAATACCCTTGTTTCTCATACCCAGTCATGCATTTCTTCACCCATCATAAATGTTAATACATTATTGAAACTTATAGCGTGTACATTACTCGTATTTGTGTCTTATTTAACGACCGGGACAAGGTCATTGCACTCGCTTAGGAAGAGTTATCTAATCATTTATCTGCCTCATACAATTACAATTTTAACATGTTAAACTGTTCGAAGTTTACATATATGTAGTAGTATGTACCACTTGAAGCATATTATTGTGATTATAAACATTTGTGGAGGTATAGAACCATCTACACCTGGTGAGTGTTAACATATTCATCTATTCAAATGTAGTTTGTTGATCTGGTACGTAAATACCTGGTATTACACCTGGTATTATGTTTCCTATGTATTTCGACATGATCATCTACATGTTATTATCATAATATATAATCATGTTCATCCCCTTTGAAAAAGTGGGCTATATTACTTTGCACAGGTCAGTCGGTCGGTATTTCGTTCGTCGGTCCGTCCGTCCGTCCGTAGACCAGAGCTTGCCCGATCAATTATTAGAGAACGCTCGGATACGCGACCCACAGATTTGGTATGGAAATTGGTTGTGTCTTGTAGATGACCCCATTGAATTTGTGGTCAGTTGGTCAAAGGTCATCGTGTCCTGGACCACTAAAAACCTGTCTGATCAATAACTAGAGAATGCTTTGGCCGACAGCCGACGTTTTCGGTAGGGAGGTCGGTTGTGTCTTACAGATGACCCCAATTGATTTAGTGGTGAGTTGGTTGATGGTCAAGGTCATTATATCCTTGACCACTAACAGCTTCAATAACAAGAGAACACCTGTACGTACATTCCTTCGATTTGGTATAAGCGTTTGTCTGGACCAGTTAACAACCCCTATTGATTTTAAGGTGACTCAGTCAAATGTCAAGTTTATAATGACTGGCCAAAGTTATAATGACCTTAACAACAAAAAGCTTGTCCAATTAATATGGAGGGAATGCCTTGGTGTACAATCTTCAGAATTTGTATGGGCATTTATCATGACCTGTGGATGACCCCCATTTGATTTTGAGGTAAGTAGGTCAAGGTTAGCTAAAGACTTGTCTGACTGATAACTAGAGTACACTTTGGCCTACAGCCCATAGATTCAGTAGGGAGGACGGTTACTATAAATAGTGTTCAGTAAGCCCCGCCTCCTTTTGTTTCAGTACTCAAGTTAATTTTATCAGATTTAGTCAACCGTACCTGAATGTTTTGACCATGACAAGGATTTTGAAGTTGGATTGTTTTATATCTTGTATCAGCATTATGTATTTGATGTTAGGGGGTATACATGTTTCACAAACATCTCTTGTTTGATAAGGTTTCGTTTTTCGGTGCTTTTGAATTGGGTTTTAGTTTTCAAAAAGTTAGTTCGTCTAAGTTGGGCTACGTTACAATAAGAATAATGTGTGCATTTTTGCATGAATTGAAAGAAATACGTCAGTGTGCATTCTGGAAAGCATTTTATCATTCTGAATATGTTGAAAGAGAAAAGGCGCTTGTCTTTGTCCGTGTTATCTAATTGAAATTTTGAAATTTTCAATGCTGTAATAAATTTTTGTTGTGATACAGAACACATTTTCAATTTGTTGTTTTGTTACAGAACAGAACAGCCTTTGTTGTTAATTGTTGTTTGCCAAAGAACTCAGATTTAGGAACTCAAAGTTTACTGAATATCGTTGTCTGCCGTTTTGTTAAAGAATAGAGCATTGACTGATGTACTCGGATTATTGGTAGCATTCATCTGAAGTTGCAAACCAGAACAATAATGGTACAGACTGTTGCGGTGATAGGAGCAGGGGCCGCTGGTCTTACAGCTGTTAAATGTTGTCTTGATGAAGGCCTTCAGCCGACATGTTTTGAAATGTCAGATGATATCGGAGGATTATGGCACTACAAAGAAGAAGTAAATATATTATTTAAATATTTTAATGGTCGAAAACTACTTATAACGGTTCTTGGCGCATTTGAACCAAACTTTGATGAATAGAAAATACTAGTACGCTTTCATTTTTATATGAGTGGTTGTAGGCTGTTTGGTACGCATGTTACATAATACATGTAGTTGAAAAGTTTATTGCATTCCTCCATACAAGGTTCTTTTCTATCTAATCTAACAGTTGATAATCACACATTGTTAATAACGCATTACGCCTGTAGGAAATACAAAGATGATGTTCCCAGATCACTTAGTTAACACGAAACATGAAACAATGAGGTGCTAACATTCCAAATAGCTTGAACATCATTAAAATGGGGGGTGTTACAATGAGTTCACTTTTCGCATTTCAATTTTACTGTGATATTATTCTAATAGTGGTTTACTCAAGATCAATTATCGGTACAATTGGGACAATGAAAATGGGAGAAATGATTCTTCATTAATTTTCCGTCAGTACACATTTCATACATGCATTTACAAGCAAAGAATATATTCATATCAATGCCAAGCAATATTCATAAACATGAACTGCTAAAATTTTATGTATATTAATAAGATTATATTCAATGAAGTGACCAAAACGTGACATATAATTGACGAAAATGTGACATATAATTGACGAAAATGTGACAATTAATTGACGAAAATGTGACAATTAATTGACGAAAATGTGACAATTAATTGACGAAAATGTGACAATTAATTGACGAAAATGTGACAATTAATTGACGAAAATGTGACAATTAATTGACGAAAATGCGACAATTAATTGACGAAAATGTGACAAATAATTGACGAAAATGCGACAATTAATTGACGAAAATGTGACAATTAATTGACGACAATGTGACAAATAATTGACGAAAATGCGACAATTAATTGACGAAAATGTGACAATTAATTGACGACAATGTGACAAATAATTGACGAAAATGTGACAAATAATTGACGAAAATGCAATACAAATCGGATGCTAAAATATGATTTACTAAGGATCAATATAATGTTTCAATATATCGTCATAAAATAAATTTTAGTTGCGTTACTGATATAAAAATCCAAGTAAATTTTGAATTAAGCATTCATTTATAACTTGAATAGATTTAATGATAATTGCAGCCAAATAATATTGTTATTTTTTGTAACGAATACAACTAAGCTATATCTTATATATACATAATGTGAATCAATGACTTATCATTGTATGAATACATTAAAGACATATGAATTACAAAATGTATGTATTCCAAACAGAATTCTTAGCCAAACTTGTAGGAATACCGATGTGATAATCAGATCCACTTATCCTGATTCTTTAAAGAAACATGATTTGTCTTGAAAAGCAGTATGAACCACTTTAATACGTCATGTTTTATCCTTGTACTGTCAAACGTAGTGGCGCTGTATCAATTTTAGTTAATCTAACGTACATGAGCGCAAGTTTCGAATATTTGGTTAGGACTTTTAACGTTAACTTGGTAACGACAGTAAGGAAACTTACATTTAATGTGATTTTTAGCGCTTTTTTCAGGGGAATAAATCCAATTCCTCAGGGTATAATTGGATTAATTTAACGATCAGAAATGATATTATAGAAGTTGCTTCATTATCTTAATAACGATTTCTATAGTGTTTTGTGGCTATCTTTAAGTTGGTTAATGAACAAATCATGAAAATTAGTCCTTTTTTAGAGAAAACTGTGTTACTGCAAGAAGACACAGTAGCAAATTCATTGAATGATCTTCAAATCTTATTGTTTATACCACGTTCCGAACTACAAATGTAAATATTTTGGAATATCTGAGTGTACCCAAATCTTTTATCAAATATATGTGTTCTCTACAAACGGATTTCGCCCTTTATTGTAAAACAATATGTTCAGTATCTTACATGATTATTTATGTAAGTATTGACTTTATTTTTGTATTTAAGGTTGAAAAAGATCGCACTACTGTAATGAAAAACACTATAGCTAATTCAAGCAAGGAGATAACGGCATTCAGTGACTTTCCACCTCCAGCAGAGTTTCCTATATACATGCATCACACCCATCTGAAGGAGTATCTTTGTATGTATGCGGACAAGTTTGGTCTGAGAAAACACATTCATCTGAATACTAAGGTATCGACCGGAGCCTTTTGACCTATGCCTGTATGCTTAGCACAGCTATTTTACGGTGGATATTTTCGTATCTTTCCTTATTGATAAATATACAAAAAGTGCATGTTTTTGACATGACGTAAATACCGTCATTTACTATCATTTGATATATTCGAGTATGAATTAGTTCATCGATCTCTTTATTGATGAGTAATGCTATTGTTAGTTAATGGTGTTTATACAGTAAGAATTCGTCGGTGCAAGCTAAGTTAATATTCACTCCAGGTTATTCGAATCTCAGAGATAGATGACCACAAAGAAAGTGGTCAGTGGTTTGTTAAAGTCAAGGACCTACAAAACGGTGAGATCACTTCTGGGACGTTTGACGTTGTTTTAGTCTGCACAGGAGTGACCACAAAACCTATAATACCAGACTATCCAGGTAAATATGCACATATTCTAATGCGTTCCCCGTCGCGACATTTTTGAAGGGGGGGGGTGATGTTTGTCAATGTCTATTTTATTTTGCAAATTGCATAAAATGCATTGGTTAATATAAAATGCAGTAAAACGTACTACGAACATCGATATATTAAAGTCCTGTCAAATATTGTTCTTATTTGTGTGTAATTTTCCATTTTTATAATGAGGATCGTTATCTCAATATCTCTAGCACAAATGATGGTCCCATAATTTTACTTTAGGTGTTAATTACCTCGACATGGAGCGTTATGGTGTATCATGTCCGCACCTTATATAATGATATTTAGACGCTGACGAGTGCCAGTTATACAATAAAGGAAAGTAATTTTAATCGAGTACATTGTTTTTCACACGCCATAACATTGAAATATATGATCATATGATTGTTTCCTGCAATTTCTTATATCAGAGACTTATTAATAAAACCACATACATTGGGTTAATGAAGTTAATACCTTGCTAATTAATTGCGTGTGTATTTGCAAACCATTTTTAGACGAGTGTCTGTTGTGAATGCAGTTATGTCATTTATAAAGAGTATACTGCTGGTTGGTTTCTATTTTCTTCCATACAAGCGTACTTGGCATAACAAAGAAAGTTTCCAGTTGTGTAACTATGACGTTTCATCGTATGAAAGTAACACGATTTTCGAACGTGATGACGCGCTGTTGCTGACACTAATATAGTTATGAATAGAACACTTTATTTAATCAATAAACTCAAAATACATGTAATCGTCAAACAGGATCTAACAGGATATTCTAATACGTTTATTTTGGTGGAGGATGACTTGTATTTTAACAGTCTACTTTGTTTGGCAATTTGCAAAAAATACATTCATCTAAACAAAACGATGAGGCATCATTAATTTTGTAGTTACGTGTACTGTCGGCCATGTTTATTCGGTACGCCGTTGTGCGGACTGAACACTGTCTTATTTTTTTATTTATTGCTCCCATATCTCTATAAAGTTATGCTTGATTGTTGTCTATAATTTCTATTCAGTCTCTATTTTGGTCTCTACTTTGGCCACCTCCCTGCAACCTCTTGCTTTTTTAACTGCATGACTGTTCATGGAATTGGAGGCGATATTAAGTGGTTAGTGTGAGCTGTGTTAGCGAGAGTCTATATTCTTGCTGTGTGTATGAGTTGATTTGTTGTCTTTCGTGAGAATCCGTTTTTATTTTCTTTTCAGGTTTACCTAATTTTCAAGGCAAAATATTACACACACAACAGTACAAAACGTCAGCTGGCTTTGAAGGGAAAGTTGTACTTACTGTTGGTATTGGGAATTCTGCTATTGATGCTGCAGTTGATATAAGTGATGTTGCTAAGCAGGTAAATGTACCTGATACATATACTACAATAATAAAAACAATTGCGAATTACAATTAAAGCTTTCTAGCAGACGCTTTAATCGGACGATTATTTCCATTGAACTATACTTAGTCGGCTGGATACTTACGATATATGGTATTTTATGTGCAAGTAGAGCTACTCAGTTTATAATTCTAGTGGTTGGCAATAGGGCTTGTTTTGTTAAATAGTAATTTCTCTCTCGTTCGCTGCATTTGAAAAAAGTCCATAGTTCCACTAAATTTAAATACATGTACCATTTAAAATGAGAACAAAAATAAACCCAATATTAACAAACATTTTATTTAACTTTAATTTGTCAACACTTCTATAAATTTTGTCATGATAGGTGTACGCAAGCTCTAGAAATGGTTCGTGGATATTGGGTAGACTCGGTCCGTCTGGACAACCGATAGATTTTTCACTTCTGTCTAGAGTAGGCTTCTTCCAGATTACAAAATTACCATCAGTGGTTGATAAGGTTATAATGAAAAAATGCAACATGAAGATTGATCATAGTCTTTATGGCATCAACCCGAAACTTCCTCCAACACGTTCATCTTCTCTCGTCAATGACCATCTGCCATTTAAGCTTCTGATTGGCGCAATCAAAATGAAACCGGAAATCAAAGAAATACATGAACGCGGTGTTGAATTTGTTGATGGGACTAAAATAGACAATATTGACGCCATTGTTTTTGGAACCGGATACTTGCCAGACTTTCCGTTCCTGTCAACTGACGTCATTGGAGATGCGTCTAATTTATACTTAAGCATGTTTCCTCCTGAGCGAAAGAACCAGACGTTGGCAACCATTGGATGCTTTAGACAGAAAGGACCCATACTTCCTGTTTTGGAAATGCAAAGCCGATTGGCTACCCGGGTTTTTAAGGTTATAGAATTATTGTATTAATTTCAACATTATTTACATCATGTATCAACTCGACATTTGCAGGTTTAATTAAATATTTAAAGAAGATTGATAAGTATCAAGTCGTTTATTTTATCTTACCTGCAAATATTTATGTAACATCATTAAGTTATTGCGTACAAGTCAAATATTTTTCATTAAATCTATGACAATAGCTTCTCTTAAACAAATAAATAAAATCTTTAGGTAATACGTCTAAATTGAGCGTTTCGTCTAGGACTGTAAGTAATTTACAATCGTTACCAGATCATTCATGTTCTGCATTGATTACGTAATTAAATATCATTTCAGGGCTTAATAAAACTACCAGACAGAAAGTCAATGTGGGAGAGCATCAGAAGAAACTATGAAGAGACACAAAGAACTAGAATATCCACAATGAAAGGAGTCATACAATATGACTATGTACCAGTTATGGATGAATTAGCGACGATTATTGGCTGCAAACCAAATTTCCGTAAGTTATCCAGTACTTAGCGAAGGGTTTAAATAAAGCATTAATCATTTATAAATGGAATATAATCAACTCAAAATCACTTAGCTACAAAGAGGGTGGGGTAATACAAATTCGAAATGTGGTGCATTTTAAATACCTAAAAAGTCTATTTTACATCATGTCCCGATATCAGCATCTGTCCCTGACTTATTTTCAAAGATGCAAGTCTGTCTTTTCAGTGAAGTTGATATTTCAAGACACAAAGCTCGCTATGGAATGTATTTTCGGGCCAGCGACGGCATATCAGTTCCGACTTGTTGGTCCTCAATCATGGGACGGTGCGCGTGATGTTATACTCAACCAAAAGGAAAGAGCGTATTGGTCCTTGCATGAAGGAAGAGGACCAGTACCATTGGAAAAGAAACGAAACATTCTGAAATCGCTGTTTACGATTGTCGCTATAGCAACATTCGGTTATGGTGTGTTTAGATACAATAGTAAACTGCACGAACTACCAGCGTTATTTAAATTTAAATGACAAGTTAATGTTTTAACTCCGCTACCATTTCCGTTGTATTTTCATTCTGGTTGTACCTCATGATATATTATATCCATCAGTTTTGACATAAACGAATGAATATATATGAACGGTTGTGAAAAATATTACCTGCATTTAGATTCAAAATTTTTAGAAAAGTTGTCGGTCAATATTTGCTGTTGTTTTCTTTAAATGATCAAATATCCAAGAAATACCAGAATGTGCGTTTATTATGTTATAGTGTATTGTATTATTGAAGCAGAGTGAAACAATGCCACAACACGAATTGGTCAGTTAGCTAAACGATGAAAATATGGATTCACGAATACCATCAACTTGTTATTTATATGGTGTCTTTTGTTTTGTGTTTTGTTTCCCTGGACGTGGTGGGGGATGGGCCCTCAAAGCTAGTTTAACCTCCTGTAGCTTTGCTACAGACCGGTCCTAGGCGGTACCCTCCGGGAGACTGTGTTTGAGCCTCCACATTTGTATGGTCCAGTGTGTTGGATTAGTTTTGGGTAAGGGGAATTTGGAGAAAGAGGTACTAGTATTTTGGGGACGGTGGGATTTTTTGTATGTTTTTTTTTTGTAGGAATAAGCTGCATCTCGCGATTTGAAAAAATAAAACGGTCAACGTTTTTAAGTTACAGGATGTATCACCTTCTCGGGTATATATCAGAAAAATCTCTGGTATATGTAATTAAAGGCTTATATTGTGATCATTGAAGCCCTTGGGGAAAAATCAAGTCTACTTTTGGTGGCTTTATATACGCGCATCATTAAAATCAATATTTTAGTAACATTATTCCGTACACATAGACAGCAATATAAAAAACAGAAATTTGCCAAAAATGCATTTTCTCAATATAATTAAACCTACTTTAAAATGTCACTTATTTCTGATTTCCTGTTTTGCATTTCTTCAACCATCTTAAATGTTAATGTAAAATTGAAACTATTTTTAACTTATACCGTGTGCATTACTCACGTCGTTATTTGTATAAATATGCGCGCTATGGTTAAGAACAAGGTCATCGTGCTCGCTTACGTAGAGTTACGAATCTAATCATCTGTCTGCCCTTAATTGTAACAAATATTGGTCGAGATGGATTTTTGACCTATTTAAATTGGTGTAACCTCAAAACAGTTAAATATGGGATGATAATGTACCGAAGTGGAGCATTTTATTTTGTATTTATTATAATCATTCGTGGAGATATAAAACCATCTACACCTGGTAAGTGTTTATATCCATTTATTTATCTATGCTTATATATTCAGACTCAATCTGGTGCATGAATATTTGGTCATATATTTTAAGCAATAACAATGCATATATTGTGGGTTCATTATTCAGTTATGCTGACTTTACTCTTGGACTACCTAAATATTTAATGTCTGCATCCGGGAAGTTTGAGTTCGATCCACTTCGGTGATGTATTCATTTATCTAAGTAGATGAAGTCAGTATACAGTCAGTATAAATGTGTGTAAATACAGTAAACACTCACTTAGAGGCCATAATATTTACATTATCTCCTCAAAGAAAATATCTGCTTCATTGTTTTGAATTTGACAAAGTGCTTATTGGTTATGTGTAGTATAATGTATTAGCTATACGTAGACACCAGTTATTAGAAAATTGAGCGATTCCTTAAAACGTTACGTAGTTTCAAACAAACTTGGTGCAGAAACTGTCATTTCGGAACTTGTAACCCTTGTATATGTATCTATATGATATACGTGTTTTTGGTCCGTGTGGTCATTTTAGGCCTAATACGCCATTATACTCCATCCCTTCAACGTGCTAGCCCCCTGTGATAATTTCATTATCAGGACCACTTAAATTCCGACCGGGATCTACAATGCGTCCTCTTTATTTAAACACAATAGTGAGATCATCTTAAAATTAATTCGGTAATTTGGTCAGGTATCGTTGTTCTGTTCGTTTGAACTGGGTTCTAGTTTTCGAAAGATTTAGCTCATTCATTTATACCTCATACCGTGATAGATTACATTTTTGGGCTATGTCACTATGGAAATAAGAGTTTAATATGCACTTTTGCAACAATTGATAAAAGTATTTCATTCATTTAAGCTGTAAACCAGGGCTACCATGGTACAGATTGTTCGGTAATCCTGGAGCACTAGATTAAACTGGAAGAAACCTCAAAGCAGAACGGGCGATTTACATCTAGGAGTCCGTAAACACAATCATTCTCTGAAAGGTCATACTCAAATACTAGGGATAATGATTCAGACTGTTGCAGTGATAGGAGCAGGGGCCGCTGGTCTTACAGCCGTCAAATGTTGTTTTGATGAAGGCCTTCAGCCAACTTGCTTCGAAATGTCAGATGATATCGGAGGATTGTGGCACTACAAAGAAGAAGTAAGTATATTATTTAAATATTTTAGTGGTCGAAAACAACTGATATCGGCTCTTGGTGGATTTGAACCAATATTGCGCAATAAAAACATTTTCATTTTTATGTAAGTGGTTGCATGACTTAGGCTGTTCGATACACATTTAAAAGATTCTTGTCTCCTATTACATGTGGCATACAATAATTTCACATTTTTCAATAAGCTCGTGCATTACACCTATGCATGGAACACAAAAGTTGGTGTTCTCAGACCGCTTTGTTAACACGAAAACACGAAACAATAAACTTTAACTGTTAAAATTTAAAGCGGTTTGGTCATAAATAGATTGAGTGATACAATGAGTAATTATGTAATGGACATTAACTGATACCGTGCAACCTCTCCAGAGCGACCCTCTCTTGACCGACCCTCTCTTGAGCGACCACCTCCCTTCAACAGCAGCATGTTTTTCCATTGTACGATTTGACTACTTATTTTACCTCTCTAGAGCGGCAACCTCTCAACAACGACGTAATTTTGCGTCTCCCAAAGGGTGTTGCTTTGAGAGGTTGCACTGTACATATACTACTCAAAATTTGATAAGGGTCATTTTTTAAAGTTAATGTAATTTGAAGTTTTTATGATTACACACGAAGAGGCTTGTATTTTCTTATTTTAGTGTGTGTATTCTACATAAACAATAACCTGTCTTTCCGGTTCTGTCTATAAAGGCTTGCCAATTTGCCCGGGAAAAGCAATACTCATGAAAAAGTGGGGTGCACATTGATGGGTACTTTGTGTACATGCTTCAGATCTACACGTGTAGCTCAATCATTCATCTTGAAAGTTGTTTGAAATGGCTATAAATCATCGTGTAAGACAACGGCATAGCTTGGAAGAAATGAACAGAGAGGCTGGGATGCTGGAAGCAGGGGCGTCACATCACGTAGCACGTCAACTTGACGTTTCACAGAGCGTTGTAGCGAGGATGTGGAACCGCTTCCAAATGCATTGTGATGTTATCCACAGACACGGGGGGCGTCAGAGGGCTACTACGCAGTCAGAAGACCGTTTTATTGTGGTACAAGCCCGACGTCATCGCTCTCCAGAATGACTTTCAGAATGCAACAAGGGTTCAGGTTTCAACTCAAACCATTCGAAACAGACTGCATGGTACTGGCATAGGGGCTAGACGACCTGCAATTCGTATTACATTAATGTACAACCGCATCCAACCACGTCTCCAATGGGCCCAAGGCCACGTAACATAGACTTTGAACCACTGGACACCGGTACTTTTCACAGACGTGTCCAGATTCTGTGTTGACTTTACAGATAGGCGTGCCCGGGTGTGGAGAACAATCAATGAGCGTTTTGCACCGGTATGCATCGCAAACCATGATCGTTATGGTGAGGGCCCCGTAATGGTTTGGGCAGGAGTAAGCATGCAGGGCAAGACCGATCTGCATTGAATACGGCACTCTGACAGCTCAGTGATACGTCAGAGAGGTCTTGGATGTATACGTTCGTCCATATGCTGGTGCAGTAGGCCCAGGTTTCATTTTAATGGACGACAATGCCAGACCTCACAGAGCCAGAGTGACCAATGAGTACCTCCAAGCTGAAACAATCGTCAGGATAGTCTCCGGACCTCAACCCCATTGAACATGTCTAGGACATGCTTCAGGTTGCAATATCTGCACGCCCTGTTAAGCCTACCACCATCCAGGAGCAACGACAAGCCCTCCTTGAGGAGTGGGTTCGAATCCCACAAGGCAGCACCCGCAGGCTTATCAGCAGCATGAGAAGACGATGCCAGGCAGTAATCAACGCCAATGGGCACCACACACGATATTGAAAAGTTCCTTTCACTTTTGGCTAGCTTTTAAATTCGTTTCTCTTCTGAAACGAATGCACTAAAACCTTATAAGTTACCCCTATCTAGATCCATCTAGTGTCACGCTTCAGTGATTAATCAATACTTAAAAATAAATTAAAAAACACATTAAAATGTCAAAATATGCAAAATGATAATTAAAAATACAAAATAAATTAATACCCTATGAAATATATACCATATATTAAGTGGTCACTATCAAATTTTGAGTAGTACATGTTGTAAACAATGCATCTATTATTGATGCACTGACGTCACATGAAAATTTGTACAGAACATTTCATGGTAACTGTAGAATAAACAAAATAATATATTAACAGAAACTGTTTAAGCATATTTTAGTGTTTTTCTTGTGTTAAGTGACTTTTAACAACATGGAGTAAATAGTTGTATATTTGTACATAAAATTGATAAAAGTGATGCTGGAAAAAAGGATTGTGATAAGAATATACATTAACATGCTTACTTAGCAGAAAAATGATACGAACTATTAAACTAATAAGATCATCATACTGTTCAGTTAATGCATTTAAACAACAAATTAGGTCTTTTCGTGATCATTTATCATATCTTGCATCAAAATGTGAAATATGCGTTTATAAATGACTCTCTATATAGAATGAAATATGTTGTTTATGTAATACAATGTATTAGAGTAGATGGTCGATTGTGTCTAATTAGCAAATTCAAGTGTAAAACTAAGCGCATAAAACACGTTTATAATTGAAATACAGTTAATTATACAATTAAGGTCATACTGTTTTGTGTTCACATCAACTTCAGGGGTTTGTTTGTTTGTTTGAAACTAAACTGATAACCCAATATCAGGATCAGGAGACACCTAATTTGATCCGTAATTAATGCGTAACATTTGATGCATGTAGTTTAATTATTCCATTTGTCGATTTTGATGTTTATTAGCTTTCTCATAGCAACATTTACCTAAAACAAAGATAAATTTAGGATTATCATTGTACAAAACGACCATAGTATGTCCGCGAGGAAATCAGTCGGATATTGTACATTCAGATCGCTAATTAAACGTAGCCCACATACTTGGTGTCTGCTGATTATGTATAAAAAGTGATCAAAAAGGTAGCAAATGTGTAACAAAAATGCTGGACAAAGCGAACACTGAAAAGTAATACATTTACGAAGTAATATATTTAACATGCAGGCTCGGAATGACAAGACATCGACACAACTAAATTATACAAGATGCAAGTAAATTCAAGTAAACCATTCATAAATGAACGAAGTAGATTAATTGATAATTGCGACACACCATGTTGTTTTGAGAGACTTCGTTTTTTTACATTCAAGGTTGAAAAAGATCGCACGACTGTCATGAAAAACACTATAGCTAATTCAAGCAAGGAGATAACGGCATTCAGTGACTTTCCACCTCCAGCAGAGTTTCCTATATACATGCATCACACTCATTTGAAGGAGTATCTTTGTATGTATGCGGACAAATTTGGTCTGAGAAAACACATTCATCTGAATGCTAAGGTACCAACTGTTACTTTACGAACTACGTGTATGTCTTTATGTATAGCACCATTATTTTACGATGGATATGGAAATTTCCTATCTTTCTTTGATGATACATAAAATATACATTAAATACACGTTTTGCTATCAAATACGTAAGTACTTTCATTTTCCATGCATCAAAAATATGATTTTTTCATCGATTACTTAATCAAAGAATAATAATATTATTGGTCTATGGTGTTTATATAGTCACAAATCGCCGGTGCAATGTTCTTTTATTTCTTAAAAGTGTAATGGTAAAATTTGTCATTTCAGGTTATTCAAATCTCAGAGACAGATGACCACAAAGAAAGTGGTCAGTGGTTTGTTAAAGTCAAGGACGTACGTAACGGTGTGATCACTTCTGGGACGTTTGATGTTGTTTTAGTCTGCACAGGAGTGACCACAAAACCTATAATACCGGACTATCCAGGTAAAATGAATATTCACTATTAGTAATACGTTCTTTGCCTCGAATTTTTAAAGGGCTGGGTTTTTTTATCCCGGTGTATTTTGTTTTACAAGTTGCAAACAATGCATTTGTTTCAACAAAATAATTACCAAAGTGAGGCGTAATCAAACAGGAGCTGTCACTATGCTGTCATTATTGCATATTGTACAGTTATCATAGCATCCCGTATTCTTTTCATTTATGACTTCCAGAGTTTTACAAAAAGATATCTGATTGTTACCTGTTAGTGCTGTTCAGTTAGTATGGACTCGACTTTCTGATTATCTTCTTGCGAAATCCAGGCGTTGTTGGGAAAATGCCTAACAGCTTGCTATGTAAACTGTATAACCGTGTGTGGATTTGGAGACGATGTTAAGTGGTTAGATTGAGCTATTAGCTGCTTAGTGATTTAGAGCCAGGTTTTGTGTTTTAATGTGGGCTGAGAGAATGTGTTCATTGCTGTGTTGTCTATAACGAAACGTGGATTTCCCGGGTACTCATTTTTGTTGGCTCTTCAGGTTTACCTAATTTTCAAGGCAAAGTATTACACACACAACAGTACAAAACGTCAGCTGGCTTTGAAGGGCAAACTGCACTTACTGTTGGTATTGGGAATTCTGCTGTTGATGCTGCAGTTGATATAAGTGATGTTGCTAAGCAGGTAAATGTACCTGATACATATACTACAATAATAAAAACAGTTGCCAATTACAATCAAAGCTTTCTAGCAAACGCTTTAATCGGACGATTATTTCCATTGAACTGTGCTTAGTCGGCTGGATACTTACGAAGCAGGTAAATGTAACTGATACACAATAATATTGAAAATAATCGCTAATTACATTAAGAGCTATCTACAGACACTTAAATCGGATGGTTACTTCTATTGAACTGTACTTTGTTGACTGTATGCTTGTGATATAAAGTATTTTAAGTACAAATACAAGTACAAACAATCCTCACAATTCCAACCGGACATTTTACTTAACTATCATTTCACCCTCGTTCGCTACATTTAAATTATACATCCATAGTTTGTTTCATTCAAATGTTCAACTGCGACAACATCACCAGTAGAAAAACCCGCTCAGTAAACTCAGTATGTGCAGTGCAAGACTGTTGATCGTGTGAGTGTTTAAGCCCTAGCGCACAAGGGGCTAGCACGTTGAAGGGATGGTTTATAATGGTGTAATAGGCTTAGAATGGCCACACGGCCAAAAAGACCTATATTACATATATACATATATGATATACATATATTTGGTCCGTGAGGTCATTTTAGGCCTAGTACGCCATTATACTCCATCCCTTCAACTTGCTAGCCCCCTGTGCCCTGGCGCGGAGCATAATTCTCCGAGACAAATAGTTTGAAGATAGTATGCTAATTGTTCTCGCCTCTGGTTCACACATTGATAAGGAAAGAAAGCAAGCAGTTGCTTGCGGATTGAGGTGTCAGTAATGAATTGTACTGAGAAAAAAGCGGTTTACTGTCCACCGACTGTTCTAAATAATATTAATATCAATGATAAAGTTTTTAAATCCAATACTAACAAAAATATTATTTAGATTTAATGTGTCAACAGTCCTATACATTATATACTTTGGCATTACAGGTCTACATAAGCTCTAGAAATGGTTCGTGGATATTGGGTAGACTTGGACCGTCTGGACAACCGATAGATTTTTCACTTCTGTCTAGAGTAGGCTTCTTCCAAATGAGAAACTTTCCTTCATCAATTGATAAGGTTATAATGAAAAAATGCAATATGAAGATAGATCATAGACTTTATGGCATCAATCCGAAACTTCCTCCAACACGTTCATCTTCTCTCATCAATGACCATCTGCCATTTAAGCTTCTGATTGGCGCAATCAAAATGAAACCGGAAATCAAAGAAATACATGAACGCGGTGTTGAATTTGTTGATGGGACTAAAATAGACAATATTGACGCCATTGTTTTTGGAACAGGATACTTGCCAGACTTTCCGTTCCTGTCACCTGACGTTATTGGAGATACATCTAATTTATACTTAAGTATGTTTCCTCCGGAGCGCAAGAACCAGACGTTGGCAACCATTGGATGCTTCAGACAGAAAGGACCCATACTTCCTGTTTTGGAAATGCAAAGCCGTTTGGCTACCAGAGTCTTTAAGGTTAGAATGATAATGTGACCTACGGCTTCGTGTAGATCATGTCATATAACATTAGCAAGTTGAATTGGCAAGTACTGATTGTGTAAACAAATACAGTTTAGTATTAAGTTTGTTGGTTTTTACCTTAATTATAATTACATTATCATAAGGTTGACTTAGGTGAAAGTTTTATACTTAAATACAATTAAATCTATGAATGTTATTGTTTTCAATAGAAGTGTAATCGGTGTCTGTTTTTATGTTTTGTATTTGTTACTTACTTATATCATAATTCAGGGCTTAATAAAACTACCAGACAGAAAGTCAATGTGGGAGAGCGTCAGAAGAAACCGCGAAGAGACACTAAAAACAAGAATACCCTCCATGCTGGAGGTCATACAATATGACTATATACCTATCATGGATGAATTAGCAACGATTGTCAACTGCAAACCAAATTTCAGTAAGTTTTCCTATAGCTATTGAAGCGTTTAAATAAAGAACAAATCATTTCATTACGAAATACAATCAATTCAAAATCACAGCAACAAAGAAGGTGGAGTTTATACAATATCGAAATATGGTTCATTTTAAATGCGTGAAAAAATTATTCTTGTATCAATGTCCTGTCTCTGCCGTTTATTGAAAGATGCAATTCTGTCTTTTCAGTGAAGTTAATATTTCAAGACACAAAGCTCGCTATGGAATGTATATTCGGGCCAGCGACGGCATATCAGTTCCGACTTGTGGGTCCTCAATCATGGGACCATGCGCGTGATGTTATACTCAACCAAAAGGAAAGAGCGTATTGGTCCTTGACTGAAGGAAAAGGACCAGTACCATTGGAAAAGAAACGAAGCATTCTGAAATTATTGTTACGATCTTTGCTATAGCAATCTCAGGACAACAGTTATTAGAAATTTGAGTGATTTCTGAAAAGGTTACGTAGTGATAAACAGGTTTGGTGCAGAAACTGTCATGACCTTTGTATATGTATTTATATGATAAATGTGTTTTTGGCCCGTGAGGCCATTTTGAGTATTAATACACCATTACACATCATCCCTTCTACGTGTAGGCCCTCTTTGGCCTTATCGATATGATGAGATTGTCTTAATATTGAAGTAAGCCGCGACCGTGCTCCAGTGGTTAGTGCGCTGTACTTAGCGATCCGGGTTCGAATCCCGGGCGCGTCAGGACATTCCCATCTATAAAAAAATTGGACAAAAATGTCGATTTTCTTCTACTTGGAGACGTTGGTGGTTCCTTGTGGAAGGGTGAGTTAGTACTGATTAGAATACAGTCTAGACATACTGGTTATGTGAACCGGTCGCAGTTTAACTGTTTTACATTTGTATGTGTGACGTTTTATTTCCATACTGAGAACTTTGTTCTACAGTAATGGAGCAGTTTAATTGTTTTACATTTGTATGTGTGACGTTTTATTTCCACTCTGAGAACTTCGTTCTACATTAATGGAACAGTTTAATTGTTTTACATTTGTATGTGTGACGTTTTATTTCCACACTGAGAACTTCGTTCTACAGTAATGGAGCAGTTTAATTGTTTTACATTTGTATGTGTGACGTTTTATTTCCATACTGAGAACTTTGTTCTACATTAATGGAGCAGTTTAATTGTTTTACATTTGTATGTGTGACGTTTTATTTCCACACTGAGAACTTTGTTCTACATTAATGGAGCAGTTTAATTGTTTTACATTTGTATGTGTGACGTTTTATTTCCACACTGAGAACTTTGTTCTACATTAATGGAGCAGTTTAATTGTTTTACATTTGTATGTGTGACGTTTTATTTCCATACTGAGAACTTTGTTCTACAGTAATGGAGCAGTTTAATTGTTTTACATTTGTATGTGTGACGTTTTATTTCCACACTGAGAACTTCGTTCTACATTAATGGAACAGTTTAATAGTTTTTCGTTCTTGTCTTCGTATTATACGATAAAAGTGACTTGCCGACTCAAGACTGCAATTAATATGTTTTATACTCGAACCATAATGATAGTATATATCTATAAAAATATCTCAAGAAATATGGTAAACAAATGTTTTCGTAACAAAATGTCAAAATTAACATTGATCTCAATCCCTTAGTATCGTCCGCATGCTTTAAAACTTCCATGTTTTACATGACTGTAAAACAACGAAGAATCTAACCGCTGAATAGGTCTGATATGTAATGCGCAAATAATGAAATGTGTACATGTAAATCAAATCTATTATTATTGTGCAAGATCGACCAGATAGTAAATCGATCTGTTTAAATATGCCAAGTCTTTTTTTAAATGACTGCCCGTTCATTCGACTGATTATTTTCACGACTGAGTTACTTTGTACATGTATGCACGAACTTACAGCATTTGGTATGTAAACTATCTTGACTTGAGTTTTAGTTCATTTTATCTGATTGGCTTTGATGTATACATTCAATTACAGTCATTAACTTGGGGATATTATGATAAAGAAATCACCAAAATAATTAAGGTGAGTTTAAGCCTGTTTTTATGTGTTTTTTTTTATTTTTAACGGTCATGGGATGAATAACACATGCAGGTCAGATATGACTAGGGTAAACAATTAACTTTATCGGTATTAACACCTTATTAATAATAACCAACACCAACCACTTGTACTTCCACAATGGCGGATATGTATAAGTAAAGCTGAACCATCCTTTAATAAATGCTGTCAAGTTTAAGGTTGAAATGAGAGCAAATGGACGGAGAAAAAATATGTAACGTGAGCACTGTGTTACAAAGTTACGAATACTCGGTCGACCGGCTAAAATATATTAATATTAATTTAACCCATCCTTGATGCATTTGAATTGTATCCACGATTATTGCTGAGTGTGGAAGACACTCGAGGAGTTCTGACCGACGTGCACATGCATGCTGCCACAACTTCTCGATCAATCATTTGAGTTTTAAAGCAATAGATCTTATGTTTTTATTTCGCTTGCAGTTTAATTTTGAATAATAATGCTGAAACTTGTATGAAAGTAGTAAATACACGCACACAGAATATTACTGAAGCGGATATGACCGATAAATAAGATTCATTTTGTTAGTTCAGCTAATAGTCATCAAAGTAGATACACTTAAATTATATCTGCCTTGAATCTTTATATTATATATGGATAAAAGAGCAAGTTGAAATTACAGATTTTGGTAAAGGCAAACTGAAGAATGGGATATATGATGAATGTTATATATGACTGATGGAAGGGGAAAACACACAGGTTCATACAGAGTAAGAGCAAAATGTTACACGTCGGTAATCCTGGAGCACTAGATTAAAGTGGATTAAAGAAATCTCAAAGCAAAACAGACGCTTCTCATATAGGAGTCCGTAAACACAATCATTCTCTAAAAGGTTTACTCAAATTCTAGGGATAATGGTTCAGACTGTTGCAGTGATAGGAGCAGGGGCCGCTGGTCTGTCAGCCATCAAATGTTGTCTTGATGAAGGCCTCAAGCCAACTTGCTTCGAAATGTCAGACGATATCGGAGGATTATGGAAGTACAAAGAAGAGGTAAAGTGTTTCAAAACAGTTTTTGTTGCATCGTGCGTTAGTACATGTATTTGATTTTTGTGTTACCATCCGACGTGGATATAAGTAAAACTTCAAAATTGAAACAACAGGCGTGACCAACATGATCCTAATAATGGTGTGATATTATTATCAAGTTAAAATATAGATATACAATGTAATGCGATGAACTAGCCAGAAAAGAGTGTTTAACCCCCCCCTAGTTGCTTTGCTCCAGTCCGTTCCAAAGTGGTACTCTCCGAGCGACTGTTTTTTGTTCTCCATTGTTTTGTATGGTCCGATGTGAAGGGCTTTAGGTTCGTGAATTTGGGGATGGTGGGATGTTTTGTTTTGAGTTTATTCCTATGGATCGTTTTCTTATCTAAATTCATGATGAGGTCTTAATATCGAAGTAATCTCAAAGAGAAGTTGTACCATACATAAGTAAACAAATCGAACCATGAATATTGATTTAGTTGTTAGTTGCTACCATTCGTCAAGCCCTACTATGAATATTAAGATTTGGATGAAAATTGCCTCTTGTTAGATAAATGTTAGGCCTGTCCTTCGATGTATTCATATATTGGCATTACCTTATTCACAAACGTAAGCAACTTTGCCAGCAAATAGAATAATAAAATTGTCAGAAAGCATATATCTAAATGCGTTGCACGTAAGATGACAGCTGATTTTTATTCCATTCTAATCTAGTCCCAAGACGGTCGAACAACGGTTATGAAAATCACTGTGGCTAATATAAGCAAAGAAATAGGGGCGTACAGTGACTTTCCACCACCTGCAGAACATCCAATATACATGCATCATACACATCTGGAAGAATATCTATGCATGTACGCTGACAAGTTTGCTCTCAGAGAACATATACACCTTAATCATAAGGTATCAATTAGTATTTATCAATTTTATAATAATCATTTTATCCTAGATACAATATGTTTATTGTTTGTTTATATGCGACTTATTGTCACTGGTATTTAATGCAGTTTTTCAACAATTTTTCAGTAATACACGGCGACTGGTTCACCTAACCAGTTATCCTTGACTGTATTCTAACCAGTACTAACTGACCGTTCCACAATGAGCCGGCAACTTCTCCACACATGGAGGAAAATCGACATTTTTGTCAAATTTTCATAGAAGGGTATGACCTGCCGCGACCGGGATTCGAACCCGGATCCCCGGGTTATAAGTCCAGCGCACTACCCACTGGACCACGGCCGCGGCCCTAGATGATACAATTCGAATGGAAAGTTATGTGTCTCATGTTATGACGTTCACTTAACGTACACAGATTTATTAAAAATAAACAATTTCTGCAAGATGTTCCACGTTGATCGCCGTTGATATGTGCTTCCACCATAACTACTCATAGCATTCTGAATTTCTTTCAGGTAATTCGGATCTCAGAAGCAGATAACCATGAAGTCAGTGGTCAGTGGTGTGTCAAAGTCAAGGACGTTCATAGTGGTGTGGAAAGACGTGAACTATTCGATGCAGTTTTGGTCTGTACGGGTGTTTTTGCAAAGCCCATAATACCAGATTTTCATGGTAATTCCACGCACCAATCCATACTTGTGGATTTACATTTTGGCCTGTTGTTCTTTTTAATTTCGAATATCGTTTTTAGATAAATGCAGAGTAGCGATTCTTATTCCGTTGTTTTAGAATATTTGACGCAGCAGACAATTTGACTTCATTAATTCCAAAAGTTATTTTGACTGAATGGTGTAATTTTCATTGTGACGCATTACAACCATTCTAATGAACTACATGTGTTTTGTATGCTGAGGTATAACTGCAATTACTTTCCTAGCAAGTTGGCAATTGGAATTATATATATATATTTGTATTCTGTTCAACAGGTTTAGATAGATTCCAAGGTAAAATATTACACACTCGCGAATACAAAACGTCAAATGGATTTGAGGGAAAAACTACGCTTGTTGTTGGTTTTGGTAATTCTGCAGTAGATGCGGCTATTGACATTAGTAGTGTTGCTAAACAGGTATTTTATATATGAACGTAATATTTCGTCGAATAAGGTCGCGAAAGTTTGATGATATGTGTCCTAGACATACAAGTATTTATATTGTTATTATTATTATTATTATCCTTGTTGTGATAAACTTTAGTTCGGGTCGCACGTGTTTGACCGGTATGTCCGCCTCTGTGTCTGTACGAGGAACATACAACGGCCATGACCATTCTGTATTGCGTATTTTATCGGTTCTATCATTTTCGGACACAGACAAGAAAATATTAAAACATACCTTCACACGTCGACACAATTTTCATTGCCATTCACATCAGTGCATCCGTTCGCGCGCTAAACAGGTCACTCTATTTTAAAAAAACGAGGTCGACATTACCGGAAACGTTCGTACGATCACGTGATGCGTGTTTCCCTTTACCTTTTGACCAGGTTTATTCATTATTTGATAGTCAAGGGGTTTCGGGACGTTTTAAAAGTGTTCTTCATTTTAGGTTTATATCAGCTCCAGAAACGGTGCATGGCTTCTAGGAAGAGTTGGTCGGTACGGAAAACCAACGGATATGACTATGATGACCAGGGTAGGTTTCCATGTCCTAAAAATGTTTCCGTCCTTGATTAACAAAGTGATGCGAGAAAGGTGTAACAGCAGGATTGATCATAACCTATATGGCATAAATCCTAGAGTAGATCCAATTAATACCACAGGCACGTTGAATGACCTACTTCCATATCATCTTCTGATTGGTTCAATCAAAATGAAACCAGATATCAAAGAAATACATGAACGCAGTGTGGAGTTTGTGGATGGGACTAAAGTAGACAATATTGACACCATCGTATTTGGAACCGGGTACATGCCAGACTTTCCGTTCCTTCAACCTGATGTCATTGGAGAGGATAAATCAAATCTATATTTGATTATGTTTCCACCAGAACGAAAAATACACACATTGGCCGCCATTGGTTGTTTCAGACAAAAAGGTCCCGCGATTCCGGTTGTAGAAATGCAATGTCGTTTTGCTACCCGGGTATTTAAGGTAAGATATTTTTGTCCGAGATATTCATATATTAACTTTTGTTTAGTCAATACTGAGTACTTTTGCATGTATCATGACGTCATCTATGGAATCTTTTTAGTCAGATGATCAAATCTTGTGCATTTCTTGGAGGCAAAGTAAAACTGACGGATTTATCTTAACCTGATTCTGTTTTGTACGGGCACAAAAAGAATAATTATCAGGAGTCAGTAGAGAAGTATATCAGTCACTATGATGGTACGGATGGTCCCTGGTGTAATTTTATTGTAAATGTCTTTTCCTGCAATACGGCCCCTGTAAAGATCATACGCACTCGGTTTCCGTGATTAATATACCCGAACAGACCTATTTTTTAATCTAAGCTCATCGAACAACGCGCATCTGCCAAGAAAAAAAAACGTCCTTTCGCTACTCTGCGTATCAGAAAAACTAAAAGGTAAGTCACTCACCATTTTTTCGATTGACGGAAGTGACGGTATCCAGCCTTGATCCTGGCTTTCCTCTCGTAATGCGCGCGCTTTTCCGGAACCTCGCTGTTAAACTTGGGGCGCTATACAACAGGAGCGAGGTTCCCGAATAGAGCACGCATTTCAGAAGGAATACCGGGACCCAGGTTGGATACCGCCGCTTCCGTCAATCGAAAAAAAATGGCGAGTGACTTACATTTTAGTTTTTCTAATGCGCAGACTAGCGAAATGACGTTTTTTTTCTTGGCAGATTTGCGTTGTTTGATGAGTTTAGATTAAAAAAATTAGGTCTGCTTGAGTATATAAATCACAGAAATCGCGTGCCTATGGTAGAGATAGATTGTTTGGTGAATATGGCACCTCCTAGGCTGCTTATTTCGAACATTTCTGATCTTGTCATGTATACGGTGACCACATGAAGTGGCCATAATATGCAATTATGGCACATATAAACCGTTTTTGACGAAGTTTGCTATGTTTTCATTTCACAATAGGGTTTAGTGAAACTTCCGGACAAAAAGTTAATGTGGAACAGTATCAGGCAAAACCACGAAGAATCTATGAAAACGAGATGTAGAACAGTGAAAGGTGTCACACAGATTGATTACTTACCTTATATGGATGAGTTGGCCAAATCAATTGGCTGCAAGCCAAATCTACGTAAGATTTTCACATGTTCTTTGAAACAAACCGTATTTCAACTTATCTAAAGCACTTACATTTGTTTTTGATGAACTGCTTGGCAAGAACTCCTTTACAGTCGTAGTAACTTTTACTAGGAATCTGTTCATCAGTCATTTACTCCAATGTTTATCAGTCATTTACCCCTAATGTACAATATGTTCTACCAACATGATGCTTACAGTAATATAATTTGAAGATCATGCTCTTTGCATTGTGTTCATGTTCCCAATGTTGGTTTGTTAAATTCATTTCATCGAGTTTTGACAATTCAAACACAATTTTAAAGGTACTGTTTCTTTTCCAGTAAAACTAATGTTTCAGGACCGAAAGCTTGCAAAGGAATGTGTGTTTGGACCTGTAACACCCTACCAATATCGGCTAACAGGACCACACACATGGTCTGGAGCTAGGGATGCCATACTTAACCAATGGGATAGAATCTATAAGGCCATGAATGATAATCCGAGATCGACAGTTGCGAAACCAAAAGGGGGCATTTTAAAATCACTCTTTTTATTAACTATCACTGTGGCAATTTTAGTGTATGCTTTGTTCAAGTGCTAAACAAACTGCATTTAGTTAACAGACTTTTGAAAATAAACTAATAATTATAAAATAATTCAACATGAAGTCATTCTCTGTGAATGTAGGGATATCAGACAATCTGTTACACACAAAATTAAGTTTTGAATGGCAATGAATTATAGCATAGTTACATACCAGATGTTTATCAAGTTACCCTTTGTAATGTTTGATATAATGTTTCCCTTTGTAAAATTCCAAGAATGCATTTTATTTCATATCAAGTTTCGTATTACTGATTCTTGAGTGGTATAAACAGGATTCAAATATATTTTATGAATAAGAGTTATACAAAATTGTTCATAAAAATGCTCTTAATACCTATTTTCCTTGAAATAAGGGTCTGTCTCATTGAATTCAATTAATTGGTTGCTAGGATATGATACAAAGTGAACAGATGTAGTAAAAGGACAAATATTGCTTAAACAATAGATCTCAAGCTTTGGTAGAGATAAAAAACTCTTGAAGAAAACATCATGTCACTTTATTGCACTAACCCAACATGAATAGTCAATACATATACAATATTACAGTTCCTTGAAGTATTCGTGAAACATGACAAATAAATTGATCCCCTGAAACACAGAACAAAACTTAGTCAATTCAGTCTTCTTCTGTGTTTATGGAAGGTGAAATGTGGGACATTTTGTGCATTGTAAGTTTTCAGTTTGAATTTCAACAAGAATAGATGGCTTTAGCATAAAGCCATGTTAACTTAGTTGTGTTAAAGGGTAAGTAATAATAGTTTCACATTAAACCATAAGTTTGATAACAGCATGCATTCAATATCTGTGATTGATCTACAATAATACTGCTCCACCATAACCATTTATGCTAGCTAACATGTAAGTTTTAATAACGATTCATCCCAGAGTAATCTGCAAACAGTCATTAAGTGTGAAAAAAGTTCTTGGTTTCTACTAACACAACAAACCCTAATTCTTTTTGCCAACAAAAGGCATTTTTTCAGTCTCAATCAATTTTTCTTTTGTCAATATTTTCATTTTCATATGAACTATACATGTATCTCTGAACTTAACAAAATAAAGTTCAAAAAAGTTCTGTCGAGTTACAGACCCTATATTTTTGTGATGTTGGTGAAATACGGTATGCATATTTCATAGGTATAAATTTATATGAATAGTTGATTATCACATGATGAGGTCATATGATTATTGAAAAAATGTCACTGTTCCAAATTCATGTCATGTGTGAGTAAAACACATTTTACAGAATACATTGATAAGCACTTCCCATCATGTCGTCATGACAACTTTACCCATTCTTAAATTCTCCAAATTCTGTAGTTCTAAAAGTGTTTCTTCAATTTTAACTGTCTTAACAACTTTACATCTGAAACAGAATGAAAATTCAACTGGTAAGAAACATGATTTGCCAAGGTTAGAACATTAAGTCTCAAGATTAACACTGATATATCAGTACATGTAAACGATGAAGCCTGCACTATAGACACAAATAACATGATTTGCCCATAAACATAAAGTCTCTAGATTAACACTGGACAATTGTAAAAAAAAGGTCAAAATGAACAAAGGCCAAAGGGTATGAAAACTACCTGCAAAGAGAGATCACCAGTTTGATCATTTTGAATTTAAATATTTGCTGAACAAGTATCATCAGGTAAACTAAAAATATTTCAAAATTTAAATATGACTGAATACCGTGAAGGAAAGAAAAATCAATGACGGACAAAACCAGTCATTTTGCACTCAAATAATTTTCAGCTACTTTGTTCTATTGGAGATTCATACATATTCAAAATGAATACAATGCTTACTTCACATGCCCTCTGTCTAACTTCTCAACAACATCATGTAATATATGTTGATATCGACCTTGCTGAGCATATGACAATGTCCAAGCAGCATCAAACAGGAAGTTAACACTGGCTCCCCTCATAAACAAAGCCTGGGAGTCTGGGGGATCCAGCTGAAAAAATGAGTAACATATGAAGTGGAACCTTTTCAAATCTTTCTCAACTGATGACAGTTTTGAAAAATTTGCACGCTCTAAATAAAGAACACTTACATACAAATATAAACATGATACACATTTCATGTAAAGAAAACATTCACTGTAGTAATACCAGTAAATTATTGTAACCCACCTGAAGATCTGATTGACATGTGACCCATTTTCCAGCAATTCCTAGACAAGAAATGATGTCATGTTTATGTGGGGTCGTGAACTTTCTTCTCTCGGACGGGAGATAACAGTCCTCTTCATTAGTGTACATTTTCACTGTTAAAAACAATTTTAGATATACATGAAACAGCGAGCATAAAATACATAGCTGTCTGCTTCAAACTTACAAATTACCTCAGCTGCAGAAACAATATTAACCAATGGCTGAAAACAACTCACAATATTCTAATCATACAAAATACAAATTTAAGTATGGATTTCCACTTAAGGAAATATCACAGTTTATCAACGGATTCATTTTTAGCTGCAGATGATAACGAGTAATTACAGAGACATATAATTAACAGATGACAGGTCCTGTAACTCAGGTGGAATATCAAGACTTACCTCCATTATCAATAATAACATCTACACCTAGTCCACCTGTCTCTTCCATCACAGAACTAACTAATATATTACTTCTTTGACCAATTTCAATAATATGTCCTGTAAATAGAGAAATGGCAAGTTTAAATTTGAAAACTATGGACTACAACTGAGGTAAATTAAATGAACAGTGGCCTAACTTAAAAAAAAACTCAGTTAAAAATTATACAGGTCAGGCAGAGGAAATTAAGAAGGACACGCCGACATAAGATACGACCATCCTGCAACTTTTAGAGGTAAGTATTTAAAACTGATCATTATACCACAATATTTAATATACCTATAGAAGGTAAAAATCCTTCAAGATATGATTTCTCTGCTGTACTGTTCACTGTGGCAATAACCTGAAAGTTTGAACAATAGAATACACTAAGCATGTACATCTTTATTAATTTGTAATTTCAAAATCAAGGGGGTTAACTCATTATACAGGTGTATAAGAAAGTAATTCTCAATGATAAAGATAATAAAAAAACC
The DNA here is from genome assembly GCA_008271625.1 of Lutraria rhynchaena. Classification (NCBI taxonomy): domain Eukaryota; kingdom Metazoa; phylum Mollusca; class Bivalvia; order Venerida; family Mactridae; genus Lutraria; species Lutraria rhynchaena. The sequence continues at coordinate 1,189,320 of VIBL01000067.1, forward strand.
AATGACATGAACTTTACATCATGTGCGCTTTTTATTGAGTTACATATTCATAAACAAAAAAATATTTAAAAAATAGTAAGTTTTACAACCTTAGCTCCCCATAACCGTGATATCTGTATAACACAAGTTCCAAATGATGAAGCTCCATCTATAACAAGTACTGTATCCCCAGCACATATTCGCGCCTGATAATGTAATGCTGTATAAGCTTTCACACAGTCACCGATCCCTCCAGCACAGTCTTCAGAACTCAACATTCTTGGTTTTTTAACTGAAATGAATCAATATCTTAGTCATGACTTTCCATTGTCAAGCTAGAATGCTTAAAGCTAAAAACAGTAATAAATTCAAACTAACATGCAATGAAAGCTAGTTAATTCATTCCTAGGATGTTCACACTTACTGCCAGTGGCAGGACAATACTTATAACAATTCAAATAGTAAGTCAATAAATATCATCATACCAAATTAAAACAATTGAAATTAATCAGTCAGACATGGCTGCTTCTTGAGGTCTAGCTCTGAGACCTAATTATCTAACATCGGCAGATAATTACAATGCAATAAACTACAAAGTAAATATATTTTCTTGGTAAATATAATCGAAAAACAATATGCAGGTCATTCAGATCATCAAAATTAATGTGGTATGTACAAATTGCAAAATTCTTGCTGACCTAGAGTGTACTTTAAAACTTGTGCTAATAAATTAGCTTCAAAACAGATTAAAGAACTTACCAAGATCATATTCATTGAAAATACAAAACTCTCCACATCCTGAGTATGCACTATCTAGTGGCAGGATTCCTGGTAGAATAAAATAATATACACATTGAATACATCTGATTTAGGAATGACTATAAAACACTACTCCTCTCAATAAACAAATCAAACTGAAACCATTTTTATAAATCTATGATATACATATTTGGTTTAAAATCATTTGTCGGTTTAACAAGTATAAAAAAATCAAATTGAAAGTTTTTATCATGTAATATTCTATATTAACTGCAGTCAATACTTGTAGAGTAACAAGCAAAATAGTACATTCATCTAAACAACTAAGAATACAAAACTACATTTTGAATGTATGACAATCATGTTCATACATAATTATTAAGATCTAAAGATATAAAATGAACCAAAACTGATACATACCCATTACCTCATCACCATTGTTTACATGAGTGACATTATCGCCAACATTAACCACAGTGCCTGAGACATCTTGCCCACAGGGGTAGTCTGATGTAGCTAGATCACCTTGTAATTCACCAAGAATCTAAAAAATAGCAAACAAGTCAGAATCAGAGTCAAAACAATTTGTGATTAAAAATTCCATGTAATATCTAACCTTGCGGCAATAATACTATAGTATACAATAGTATTATTGCCCTTGCCGGCTTGAATGTTTTATATCAGATTTCCAGATTTATTAGACAAAATGCTCTACAACCACTCCAAATGATTAGTTTATAATATATACATGCACAGAAGTTCTACTATCCTGAACTTTTGGGCAGTTACTAAACTCCTATTAAAAATTACATAACCCTAAAATATACATTCAATGGTGCTGAGTGAAATACAACAAATAGTATTCTTCTACAAAACATAGCACATAAAATGCACACATTTAAAGTACCTTTTGTTTCACCAAAGACAGACCACAAGCTTTCACCTTTACAAGCACTTGACCTTTATCTGGCTGAGGAATTTCTACCTAATAGAACAACAAAACAATGCATTGTTATTAACTGACAATAAAAAAAATTCTGACATAGTTTACAAGATGGAAAGTTCAAGGATAAGTCAATAATAATCAATTAAGAATCATAATGAATCAACTATTTATCCATATGCATCGAAGAATTATATAAAATAGAACAAGGACAACTGTTATGTAATCTTATCACTTCCCCTGAGCAATATTCGCTCATTCTTTCAGTCATTCATGTCACTATCTCCATTCGCATTTTTTTATGTAATTTTTATTGCGATTGTCTGTATGATTACATAAAATACTGGCCACAAAATAATTTCAAAAGCTTACATCTTTGACAGAAAAATTTATCTTAGGAGTAGTTGTTTTCGTAATCTCTCGTACAACATCCTGCCTTATTGTCTTCATCTTATTCAGATTCATTTTTACCAAGTTATCTGAAAGTTAGACATAAAAATATGTGCATTCACTGTTAACTGAAAAACATTCAATTAATCAATGCTATGTTTTACTGCCATCATAGCAAAAATATTGAAGTGTCCAAGTTCCAGTCTAGCACAACTAATTCAACTGATTGTCATGTCAAGATATTATTTGATTTGGCCCTGTCTAGTACCCGGCTCATCTGAATTCATTAATAAAATTAGCCTGATCAAAACCCAAATTATTAAGTTTAGTTCTAGTCCAACCAACTAAACGGTGACAGCGAGACATTTTTAATTTTGTCTAATCCCGCTCATGGCTCGTCTGAAATTCGTTTATGAAATCGGCCAATCGAGAAGCCGAATTAGTAAGGTTATGGAACAATTAGACCAAATAACTGGAATGTAGTATCCGAATACAGTACCACTACAGATTGAAGAATTACCTCCCTTGATAGCAATTTTTAACAAAGCTGAAATTAAAATTCAGAAATTACGGATGTAAAAATAAAATTCAGAATTGATTCACTCAAATAATTGCATTTTATCTGAGATACTAAGCTTACATGACAGACAATAACAAAATACTGATCGCGCAAAATAGACAAAATAACAACAAACCAGAAACCGGAAGTACAATACCGGTCACTCCCCTTCCTTCCCATAATTCAATTTTATGGAAGGCCGACATCCGTAGTCAGATTTTATAGACTTTTAAAGATTTTTCGCCTAAAAACAAGGATTTAACATACTCTACGATTGTTTTACTCAATTGCGTAAGTGCATCGAAAGTGTTGATATTTGCAACAGGTTTTTGCAGATTGACAAGACTTTAAATAGAAATCGATAAGACGTAGACATTTAGAAAATACATTATCATATTCATGACATTGATTAGTCCATCAATTGGAAAATATCTCCTTTACTAGATGTGCTTTTTCGACAGAAATAATGCATTAGGTATGGAATTTATTGTTGTAATGTTTTGAGTCACAATCCATTTAGCCAGAGCTGTCTCTGAGCATTGTACTTTGATTTAATAATTGAATTAACAACATACACTTGTTGGGTGTTGTGTAGTTATTATGGATCATACTTCATAAATCATGAAATGATTCTAATGTGTCATTACTGTATCTGCACCATTTTCTTCTTGCCATAAAGCATTTTATGTGCTACTTTTGTTAGTCTTTGGTATCTAAATGTTGAAATACAGATGTACATCATACATTTATACACCTTGTCACATGTGTGAGGGTTGGGGCCAAATAAAAAAAAATGTCTCCCCGTCACACACAGTCTAATTAGTTGGACTAGTGTTAATAATCACTTTCAAGTTTCAGTACATACATATATATTGTGGTATTTAGGCTCCCATGCTTATGATGCCTCATTATATTTAGCAACAGTAATTTGATATCTTAAGTGTCTAGCTCTTCAGTGAGTTTTGTTCATTCATTCAGAATGAAAAACTTTTTTAAGGGCCACTCATCCTGCAGACGAGTGACATAAAATCCACTCGTCCTGTCGTTGATCATGACTTGATGTCACTTGTTCTGCTGCTCAAGGTGGCGAACTCAAAAAAGTAGTTAAATGGTAAATGTGTGGTTATTCAAACAACATCTGGACCCTTTTGATAATTCAAAAGAGCTGAATACAGCCTAAGCTACCTTTTTGGAAGTTGGGATGTCACCATTACAATTTAACAACTCATCAAGGTTACGAGATTTATTAAGCAAAACTACTTGTCTGGGTTAGATGACTGCAGCAGGGTTTCTACTTGTCTGGACCTTAAATTCACTCATCAGTTCAAGTGGACAAGTGGATTTTATGTGCCTTGCCCGAGTAGATATTTGTCAAATTCACCACGAAGTGACTAATAATATATTAAGTAACACTGATACTTGAATATTTAAACTGAATATTTGTATTTGCAGATGATGCTTCTTCATTATTTCTATGATTGATTGTTGATGTACAGGAACAATGTCTATAGTAGCAGGTAATTTCATTCCTATTTAACTTATCATGTTGTCTGTTTATCCTGCTTTTATTAGCTTTAATAGTTTTATGAACATTTAATGATTTTTATCTCATGGATGAAGTGTTAATACATCATCAGTGACAGCCATCTTAACATTGCTCAATACCTTAATAATTGATATTCAATATGTCTTGAAACTGGAAATGGCAGAATTTGGGCCCAAAAAGAGCATCAATGACATATTTAAAGTTAAACTCTTTATTTATTTGTTTAATCATGTAATATAATTACCGTATGTATGAATGATTTTGTGTATTTAGGTGGTGGTGATGCTTGGAGAATAAGTGGGGAAGACAGAGCTAAGCATGATTCCCAGTTCTTCACTCTAAAGCCTGTCAATGGATTTGTTACAGGTTTGAAATACATTTTTTTTTGTTTTCAGATTATACACTTATTTACTTTAATCAAAAAATGGTTGAATCTTAATTAATCTTATGCTTCTAATAGTGTAAACCTGTCTTAATGTAGGTTTGACAAAAGAATTTTACATATGTTTGCCATGTTCTTTCAATTAGTTCAATTTATGACTTCTGTCCTTTAGGTGAACAAGCACGAGGATTTTTCATGCAGTCTGGCTTGCCCACACCGGTTCTAGGACAAATATGGTACCTTTTTATTTGATAAAATAAATTTATAGATAAAAAATGATATGTTAGTGGATCATTGTACATTCAACAAATAATGAATAAACAGAATTGAAAAAGATAAAAGATAGTGATGATAATTTCAAATGCATCGTGATATAAAGTTTTAAATTTAGAATTAAAACAGTTTGCATGTATTTAAAATTATATCTATTTGTCAAGAAGGAAATAGATTTCTTCCTAGAAAATATTGTTTTTTGTTTGTTTTCTTTTTGTGTGTGCTAAACTGACTACATATATGTGCTCATTATAAATCACTATTGATTATACTTTCAGGGGTCTTGCAGACATAAATAATGATGGCAAAATGGACAAGAAAGAATTCTCCATTGCCATGCATTTGATAAAAAAGAAACTCCAAGGTTATGAACTACCAAAATCCCTACCAACTTCACTGAAAGCCGACCCTTCTCCAATGATGGGATCATTTGGCACTATGCCACCACAGCCTCAAGGCATGATGGGAATGGCCCCTGGAATCGGTGAGAAATTTGCTAATACATTATATATCCATTTGTTTAATCGCCCATCTTTATTTTTTAAAATTCTATGAAATGCTGTCTATAATGTATGTTTTACATGCATCTTTGTGTAGATGATAGAGCAAATATCATTTTTGTTCTCCATTATATTTTATCGGTGCATAATTATCTTTAGTTTAACTCTCTCTACTTATTGATCAATAAGAACTATTATTACAGTTCTGTCATGCATTTGTATGGTTTAACCATTTTAAGAATGACTTCAGGAGCTTTTAAATGGCATACATGTCATGTTTAAAACAAAATTAATTATTGGATAAGTTCCATTGACTGGGTATATATTGGCTGTTGTTATTTGGCAGCTTCAATGAAGATTGATGTATCGTATGACTTTATCAATAAATAGAGTATAATTACTACTATCATATATCCATTATAACATTTAATTAATTTATTAAATTGATTTAATTTGGTTCTGTAATCAACTAGCATATTGAGTTTAGGTTCATATCTGTAAAAAATAAACATACATGTATGCAATGATCGATATACCGTTCAGTTTTTCGTTGAAGACTCTGCTGAATTTATAGTGTCGGATCATTTGATTTTGTTAGTAAGGGATTCTGAATCGTAATTTGTTAATGAAGTATTTGCTCCTGAAGGGATATTTATTTTGTTGTCATAATGAAATATATTCCAGCGTTATATTGTTTCTTGTTTTTTCTTGCTGTGTATTTGAATTTCTTGACAACCAATATAACAATCTCCCTTCAGTCTCACATTACTCATTAGGGAGACATAGATATTAATCATTCTGTTACCGACCTAAAAGGATCCTTAATTTCTTCATACCAAGAAATGTCATCTCTCACTTGCCCTGTATAAAAAAAGATTATCTGAGCAGTCTAACGTATAGGGCTGGTTTTGATAATTCTGAAATGTATGTATTGTTGTACCATATTTAAAGAGTATTTGTTGTCTCCTGTACCTGATTTAGGAAGCTAAGTCAGTAAAAAGGCCAGTTTAGGAAAATAATGTCTTAAAACTGCAATTGACTTCTTTAAGCTGTCAATATTTTGTTTAAGATAAATTTCGAGCTAGTTGCAATCTGTTAAGTTCTTTTAATTGCATGGAAAAAAGTTTTCCGGAATTTTTCCGGAACTTCCAGTTTTTCTCAGGTGCGGACCCTACTGGTTTTTATTGTCTGCTACATGGAGGTTAAGATTTCCATTTTTTTTTGTAAATTTTCAACTTTCAACTATGTAGTTGAGTTTAGAAGAAGTATCAGTAATGCATTTAAACTTTTATTACAAAGAATAAAAAATAACCAGCCTACTGTAGATTATTTAAACATTATTATCAAGTTGTTAAGGAGACAGCAGATATATGTATTTTAACTTTACCTTTATCTCTCTCTAATATTACCCTTCCACGTGTATATTACCTTTCGCACATTGTTCACTGCACTAGGAATGCCTCCTGTTGGAATGGCGCCTCCCGTATCTATGGCAATGGGCCAACGAATGCCTATGATGGCAAACGGTATGCCTCAAATGATTCCTTCCACCGGATTTATGGGTGAGTTGATGACTTAAATGTAGGCCTGCCATGTGACCTTCATGTACAGTTGCTTAAAATGATATTTAAGTGTTTGTTAAGGCCTGTTTTAAGCACTAGAGTTTGTGATCTTGTTGCTACTGATAAGTTTCATACTTGTGAAAATAAGGTTCAGTGTTCCCACTCACGTCTGAAATTGGGGGTACGTTTACCCCTTAGATCTGAAATCTGGGGGTAAGAGAAGTATTTTGGGGGGTATGAACATTTTTTTTTAAAATATATTTATACGCATACATCATAATGGATGTTTTCAGAAAATCAGAGATTCATCCCTAAACATATTCATAAGTGTACGATCTCGCACCAGATCAAAATGTGTTGCATGATTTCTGATTTTATTGCCGGATTTATGCAAGATTTTACGTGAATGGGAACACTGAAGTTTGTTGAATGTTTAAACTCAAAAGACAATGAAGCTTGCTACTTATCATAAACATGATGCATTCTGATGATTTCCTGAAACAGTTATTTCATTTAGGTAGTTATAATGGTATTTTTTTATTATTGAAATAAACCAATTAGAATCACTTAAAATACTTTTACTGTGTTTAAATGTTTTCTCATGAACATTTACATTTCATGCAAAGCTTGAAATGATAATTTTCTTTGTTGGGTTTAAACAAACATTTTTTAAAAAATTGAATTGACTGTTTTTGGCAATATTTGAAGTATTGAAGGGAATATGATTCTCAATTATTTTTTATGATTGTGATATAAATTTCTCTTATGAAGTATTTTTTTAAGCAAGCCCTAATTTATTAATGATAGATTCCATTATTATGATGTACTGAACACATTTCACACATCTTCATATTCACCTAATTCACTAATCTGATTCACAAGCTGTTCCTTTGCATTGAAAATCTTATCTTCTAAAATGTGTGTATGATTCAGAATTTGTTTTGAATTACTTTATTAGGAGCACCTGGAGTTCCAGTGTCTGGAGGATTTTCTGGTGGAATGCCAAGACCCGCTGGGCCGCAACCCACTCCTGGGTATGTGTAATTTAAAAGACATGTTTCTTTTAATATTTAATATCTTTTAATAAATCCAAGGATCATCTCTAAGCTCAGATCATGTTTGAGAAAAGTGGAACACAATACTGAATTTAGGGCTTTGAGACTAATTTAAAGTTGTTATAATTCTGTTAAAATCTATAAGTAAATGCATTGCCATACAGTAGAGCTAATTGTATGTATGTAGTTGTACGATCTACTAGGCACTGATGTTATTAACACTTTATATTTGACTCATTTTTAAAATATTAATGGATGATGTTATCAGTTGCCTGTGTTGTTTTCATAAGTGACAAAGACTTCACAAGTCAAAGTTTAGTTGTATTATTACCAAATACTCTCTAAAAAATGTCCTTTATTATCAAGGCAGGGGACTTCTGTGGTTGAATGGTTGTTGTCTCTGACTAGTAATTTTAGCCCCTCCTTGCTGTGAGTTCAAATCCCATACTTGGATCAGACATTTTTTACCAGTGAGGAAACTGTCCAGCTAACTTATGGAAAGATGGTTGTTCTACTCAAGTGTAAGCCTGGGGGTCTCTCTTCAATGTTAAGCTGCAAAGTCGCCAAATGACCATTGTTGTTGGCGTGACACTAAACCCCATTGAAAAAAAATCTTCTCAATGAATCTCACCCTTACAAAGGAACATTCATAAAATTTTTTTAATGCTCATTTTTTCACAGTGGTAATCTAGCAATGCCGCATCAAAGTAGATTGAAGTATACACAAATGTTTAACACACATGATAGGAACAAGAGAGGATCCCTTACAGGTAATGAAGATGTTTAAAACTTTACTTACTTTAAGATCAGATATTTTGACAGCATGAAAAAGTAGAGAATATATTACTCTTTTTGGTTTATAATTAAGGTAATAATGATAAATGTGATAAAACAGTTACTTAGCATCTATTTTGAATTTCATGAAATAATTTATATAAGACAATCAATGAACCAGTGTTGTAATACTAAAGCTCACACACAAGATTTGTGTGAAAGATGTGTCAGGTACTTTTTATTGGTCTTTTAAGCGGTAAATTTTCACAATCACTGTATTTTATTGTCAAGAATGAAATGTATGGTAATTGTTTCAGCAGGAAATAGCTTCCATTCAAATCTACTAATTTTACTTCCTTAATCTATCTGTTTAGTTGGATGGTATCAGTTTGAACATAATGCATATATAATATGTACATGGTTAAATGGTAAATGTACATGCACTGAAAATTTATGCATACTGTTACATTTTTTTTTGTATTGGCAATCACTGTATACACCTAAATCATTATTAATATTGTTCTGTTCTATTATATAATCACACCATCTTACCATGCTTTACATGTACAAATGAGGCCGCGGCCATGGTCCAGTGGTTAGTATTTTGGACTTGTAATCCCGGTCACAGCAGGTCATGCCCTTCTATGAAAAATTGAAAAAAATGTCGATTTTCCTCCACATGTGGAGAAGTTGCTGGCTCCTTGTGGAATGGTAAGTTAGTACTGGTTAGTATACAATCCAGGAAAACTGGTTAGGTGAACTGGTCACCGTATATAACTGAAAAATTGTTGAAAAAAAAAACAGTGATAAACTCCAGTGACAATAAGTCACATAAAAACAAACAAACATGTACAAATAAATTACCTTTATATTATTAAATATGCTATATGGTTCTTAGGTTTGTATATAATAATAATCTTACAGGTGTTGAGGCAAGAGCAATACTTTTACAGACAGGTGTACCACAACAGATGTTAGCTCAAATATGGTAGGTGTACTACATTGTTGAATAGAAACTGTGTGACCGTATTGTTTATTGCTACTTATACCAGTTCTCTCCCCTGGCAATAGTCCCATATAACAGACAGATTATTGAAATTTCCATTCAATTTATAACATGAGGTATGGTTTATGGGTTACTTGCTGGAGATTTATAGAAATATTGACTGGATTATGTTAAAGTATTTTAATTCAGTCAAAAGTTTTGAAAAATCAGCAACATCCATTTAGAAGCATTAATTTAAAAATTTTATCATGCTGTCATGTTTGTGATTTGTTATATGAGCTATGATTGAATATTCATCTTCTGTTATCAACTGTGTAATTTATAATAAAATGATATAATCTTGAATCTTATTGATTAAGACGTGGATTTTTTCATCATACTTACATTATTTTTTATTTTATTCATATTCAGGACTTTGTCAGATGTGGACAAAGATGGAAAATTAAACTGTGATGAATTTTGTATAGCTATGCACTTGATTGATATTGTGAGAATGGGGCAAGTTTTACCTGCCAAGTTACCCCCAGAGTTGATACCCGGCAAGTCACGTGCTGGTAGTTTCGGATCAGCTCCTTCTTCAATGCCCCAACCTGGTAAGCACTATTTCTTCTGTTATGTCTGTGTCAAGCCTTCAACTACAAGATATTTTCATGCTGATGGATTTCTATTGTTAAAATGTTTGTTTTTGTTCGTTTGCTTAGTGAACAAATCTCACCACTCTAGCACTTAAGTAATTGTTTCTGATAATTTTATAATTGATGAATATTGTGGGTCAAAGCTTATTTCTTACTTATTTATTGTAAATTTACAAAAAGTGCAGCCAAATATTTATATGACTTATTCTTACATAACAAGTCTGTCAGCTGTTTAGTCAGTCATGTCAGATATATTCTGCTTGCTATTTCTATGTTGTATTTTATACACTCTGTAATAAATGTGGGTTATTTTATAAT